>CM053624.1:330607496-330757403 GCA_028646595.1 Phalanger gymnotis
TGGAGCCCTGCTTCCCTCTGCCACTTTGTGGGTTCTGCAGCTCTAGAATTGGTTCAGAGCCATTTTTTTATAGGTTTTTGGAGGAACTTGGTGGGGAGCTCACGCCAGTCACTGCTTCCCAGCCGCCATCTTGGCTCCACCCCTCGAAGTTCTTTTTTTAAAATAGTGTTTTTCTCCCAATTACATGTCAAGACAATTTTTAACATTCATCTTTACAAGATTTTGAGTTCCAAATTTTTCTCCCTCCCTCCTTCCTTCCCCTCTTCTCTTCCTAAAATGGTAGGATATAGGTTATACATGTGCTATCATGTAACACATATTTTCATATTAGTTACAGTTGTAAAGGAAGAAATAGATCAAAAGGAAGAAAACACAAAAAAAGAATAAAGTAAGTGAAAAAAGTATATTTCAATCTGCATTCAGAGTCCATCAGTTCTTTATCTGGATGTGGAGAGCATTTTCCTTCATGAGTCCTTTGTACTTGTCTTGGATCATTGTGTTGCTGAGAAGAGCTCAGTCGTTCATAGTTGATCATGACACAGTGTTGCTGCTACTGCGTACAATGTTTTCCTAATTCTGCTCATTTCACTTTGTATCAGTTCATACAAGTCTTTCTAGGTATTTTCTGAAATCTGCCTGCTCATCATTTCTTATTGCACAGGAATATTCCATACATTCATATACCACAGCTTATCATGCCTTTCCCCAATTGATGGACATCCTTTCAATTTCTAATATTTGCCACCATGAAAAGGGCTGCTATCAATATTTTTGCACATGTAGGTCCTTTTCCCTTTTTTATGATCTCTTTGGGATACAGACCTGATAGTGGTATTGCTAGATCAAAAGGTGTGCACAGTTTGGTTGCCCTTTGGGCAGAATTCCAAATTGTTCTCCCAGAATGATTGGATCAGTTCACAACTCCACTAACAGTGCTTTAGTGTCCCAGTTTTCCCACAGCCTCTCCAACATTTATAAGTTTCCTTTTTTGTCTCTGATAGGTGTGAGGTGGTACATCAGAGTTGTTTTAATTTGCATTTCTCTAATCAAAAGTGATTTAGAGCACTTCTTCATATGCCTATAGGTAGCTTTGATTTCTTCATCTGAAAACTGTTTGTTCATAGCCTTTGACCACTTATCAATTGGGGAATATCTTGTATTCTTACAAATTTGACTCAGTTCTCTCTATATATTTGAGAAATGAGGCCTTTACCAGAGATACTTGCTGTAAAGATTGTTTCCCAGCTTTCTGCTTTCCTTCTAATCTTGGTTGCATTGGTTTCTATTTGTGCAAAAGGCTTTAATTTAATATAATCAAAATTATCTATTTTACATTTCGTTATGCTCTCTATCTCTTGTTTGATCATGAATTCTTCCCTTCCTTTGAGAATTTGGATGCTATACCACTCAGTGCATATATGTTTAGTACTGATATTATTTCATTGTCTATGGTACCTTTTAGTAAGATGTAGTTTCCTTCTCTTTTAATTAGGTCTATTTTTGCTTTTGCTTTATCTGAGATCAGGATTGCTACTCCTGCTTTTTTACTTCAGCTGAAGCATAAGATTCTGCTCCAGCCTCTTACCTTTACTCTGTGTGTGTCTCTCAGTTCCATTTTGTCTCTTTTAAACAACATATTGTAGGATTCTGGTTTTTGATCCATTCTGCAATCCACTTCTGTTTTATGGGAGAGTTCATCCCATTCACATTCACAGTTATGATTACTATGTTTTTCCCTCCATCCTTTTTTTTCTGCTTGTTTGTCCTCCCTGTCTTTTCACCCTTTCCCTTTTCAACAGTGTTTTGATTCTATGTACCACCTCCCCTAGTCTGCCCTCTCTTCTGTCAGCCTCCCACCCCCTTTACTTAATCTCCTCCCCTCCTACTTTACTGTAGGGTAAGATATATTTATATATTCTACTGATTGTGTATATTATTCCCTCTTTGAGTCAATACTGATGAAGGTAAGGTTCAAGCAATGCCTGTCTCCCACCCTCCCATCTTTCCTTCTACTGTAATAGGTTTTTGTTCCTCTTCATGTGAAATAATTTGCCCCATTCTGTCTCCCTTACTTCTGCACCCAGTGTACTCTTCTTTCTCATCTCTTAATTTTTTTATGTCACTCCCTCTAATTCATCTTATATCTGCATCCTCCGTCTATGTATATTGCTTCTAGCTATAGTATTAGTGATACAGTTTTTAAGAATTACTAGTATCATCTTCCCATGTAGGGATGTAAACAGTTTAGCTCCATTGAATTTCTTATGTTTTCTTTTGATTTTTTTTCCTTTTTAGGCTTTTCTTGGATCTTGATATTGGAGATCAAATCTTTTGTTCATTTCTGGTCTTCTCCTTCTGAAAGTTTGAAATTCTTCTATTTCATTGAATGACCATTTACCCCCTTGAAGTATTATGCTTAATTTCACAGGTTAGGTGATTATTGGTTGTGATCCTAGCTCCTTTGCCTTCTGGAATATCGCGTCCCATGACCTCTGATCCTTTAATGTTGCTGCTGCTAAGTCCTGTGTAATCTCTGATTGTGGCTCCCTGATATTTGAATTGTTTCTTTCTGGCCACTTGCAGCATTTTTTCTTGACCTGATAGTTCTGAAATTTGGCTATAATGTTCCTTGGAGTTTTTATTTTGATGTATCTTTCCTGAGATGATCACTGGATTTTTTTTCAATACCTATTTTGCTCTCTGGTTCCAGAATATCAGGTCATTTTTCCTCCATAATTTCTTGAAAGATGCTCTCCAGGTCCTCCTTTTGATTATGGCTTCCAGGTAGTTCAATGATTCTAATATTGTCTCTCCTGGATCTATTTTCTAGATCAGTTGTTTTTCCAATGAGGTATTTTACATTTTCTTCTATTTTTTTTCATTTTTTGGAATTTATTTGATTTATTCTTGATGTCTCATAGAGTCATTAGCTTCTGCTTCCTCATAGCCTTTCTCTCATCTGTTTTTCTGTTGGCCAATATGACGCTAGATATGTGACACTGGATCTCATAGGTACCTGTTAGTTACCACAACAGCCCATGTCTGGATTTCATGCTAAGAAAACAAGCTAGAGTAGAGCTTTTCCTTCTGCCAAAGAAACTGGGTTTATTTCCGAGTACATAAGTTCTGTCTGTCTCCCCACAGAGCCAGCCCAGCCACAGACACCCACACAGACTGTTTTCTGGCTGTGTCTTGACCAGTGAAAATGAGCAATCAGTTTAGGGGGAAAAGAACTCATCCTTTTTCTTAGTTTTTCTTTAATGCCTAAGGAGCAAGCTCTGGCTGGTAGAATGTGCTATGTTTTCCTACATTCCAGTAGAGTACAGAGAGCTTGAGCTGAGTTTTTTGGGTGCATTAATGCTTATCATGAAGCCTTAGGTCTGTGATTCATAGCAGGGAGCTCTTAGGTTAGAAGGACCATAAGAGGGCCATTTGATCCATCCCTTTCAGTCATTTATGACAATTATCAGATCTTTCCAAAAAAAATTACGAACTGTCAAGCCCAAATATGCTAATCTGAAAGCTATAAGAAAGGTAACTATAGAATGTAAGTTCCTTGAGGGCAGGAACTGGTTTTCATTTTGTCTTTGTATCATTAGCACCCGCCACAGAGCCTTGCATAGTAAGCACATAATAAATACTTGTTGGATTAGATAAGTGTCTACATCTTAAAAAGAAGAGAAGGAAGGAAGGAAGGAAGGAAGGAAGGAAGGAAGGAAGGAAGGAAGGAAGGAAGGAAGGAAGGAAGGAAGGAAGGAAGGAAGGAAGGAAGGAAGTCTGGCTTCCAGAAGGGACATCAGTCATTTCATTGTCTTATAAACTCAACAGACATCTTGAAAGTTGCCTTATACCAGATTACTCACCATCTTTCAGACAAGTGTGTTATAAAGTGTGAAGAAAACTAATGAGTTGTCAGTGTCTTGCCTCAGTTTTCATGTGCCCTGCCACCTTGCATCTTAATCTTATGAGAATCAATTGCAGTGAATGTTTTTGGTTCTTTGAAATGTGTGAAATGCTACACAGGTGTCCAGATTATTCTCATTAACTTTTCCTTTTCCCATGTAGGTGGAAATGCTAGAACGGAAATATGGGGGCCGTCTCATAACCCGCCATGCAGCCCGAACCATCCAGACAGCATTTCGTCAATACCAAATGAACAAGAACTTTGAGCGACTTCGGAGTTCTATGTCAGAAAATCGTATGTCACGACGCATTGTGCTGTCCAATATGAGAATGCAGTTTTCTTTTGAAGGGCCAGAGAAAGTCCATAGCTCCTACTTTGAAGGGAAACAGGTCTCTGTGACAAATGATGGCACCAAACTTGGGTCTCTGGTCCAATCCGAGTGTGGTGACGTCGTGGAACCAGCAACAATGAAATCTCCAGCTGCCTCCAGCGACTTTGCTGATGCCATCACAGAGCTGGAGGATGCCTTTTCCAGGCAAGTAAAGTCCCTTGCCGAGTCAATAGATGATGCCTTGAATTGCCGTAGTCTGCACGCTGATGAGGTTCCAACCTCTGAGCCTATCAGGAGCCGAGACCTGGAGCGGGAGAGCTGTGGGAGGGAGCTCAAACCTGCCCTCCATGGCGTAGACCATCGAAAGCTGGATGAGATGACTGCCTCCTACAGTGATGTCACCCTGTACATTGATGAGGAGGAGCTCTCCCCACCCCTTCCTCTTTCTCAGTCTGTGGACAGACCGTCCAGCACTGAGTCGGACTTAAGGCTGCGGTCTATGAACTCTTCTCAAGAGTACTGGTCGATGACTCACAAGGATGACAAGATGGACACAGACACTAGTTGCCGGAGCACCCCTTCCCTGGAACGCCAGGAGCAGAGGCTACGGATGGACCATTTGCCTCTGCTCACCATAGAACCCCCAAGCGATAGCTCTGTAGACCTCAGTGATCGCTCTGAACGGGGCTCACTAAAGAGGCAAAATGCCTATGACCGAAGCCTTAGCAACCAGCAAGGGAGCCCCAAGCACGTGCCCCATGGGATCCCCGCCAAGATCATCCCCCGGGAGGAGCCAGAACCTCGGCATCGACCCCGGCCCATCGATAGTCACTTGGCCATCAATGGTACTGCCAACAGACAGAGTAAGTCAGAGTCAGATTATTCTGATGGTGACAATGACAGTATCAATAGTACCTCCAATTCTAATGACACAATAAACTGCAGCTCAGAGTCCTCCTCCCGGGACAGCTTGCGGGAGCAAACTTTGAGCAAGCAGACCTACCACAAGGAGACTCGCAACAGCTGGGACTCGCCAGCCTTCAGTAATGATGTCATCCGGAAGCGCCATTACAGGATTGGATTGAACCTCTTCAATAAGTAAGTGCTCTGCAATGGTGCCATGTCTAAGCTTCCATCACCCTTGTGATGTTCTTTTGGCTGGTGTATAAAGTAGGGGGAGAGGAAACAACTAGAAATGGGAATTAGGCAGGACAGGACCACTGAGTGTTAGCCAGGCCTGGCTGAAGGAGGTTCAGCTTAGAGATGAGAAGACTTTAAGAGGAACGTAATAGTTGTCTTCAGGTATTCAAAGAAAGGGACGTCACATTGAGACATTAGATACATTTCTTGTCATCTCAGAAAAGTGGACTTTAAAAAAATGGAGTTGACTTGGCATTGGGGCAGATTTTTGTTAGATAGAAGGAAAGACTTCTAACAATTAGAGGTACTCAAAAGTGCAATGGGCTGCTTCTGACAGTAGGGAATCCCCCCCCCCCACTTTCAGTCACTGGAGGCTGGGTGACCTCCACCTGTTACAGATGGAATGCTGGAGAAGGAGATTGCCATTCAGGTGTGTTCTGAGACCAAGGTGGTCTCTGAGTTCCTGTCCAGCTCTGAGATTAGACGTTCTGTGAGGGAAGCTGGAGGAACTCTAGAAAATCATGTTTGGGATATAAGGTAGCTAACAAGAACCAAAAACATATGGAGATTTCCTGTAACCACCAAAGGGTTAAGCGCACCAAGGCCTCACTTTCTTGGTAAAGTGTTTGCCCAGTAGAGCAATTATGAGAATAGCCTGAGGTTGGCTTTACTTTCCTTTCAGGTTGCATGTTTGTCTTTCTGCTCAGATTAAACCACAATTACTCCAGTATTTAATATAAGGATTATGGAAGCTCTGAAAGACTCTTTGTTTTATGCATGCAGGTTCTGGTGAGGGGAAGGGACCATTCATGGGGTTGGCAGTCTAGAAACAAATGGTTGGCCGAGGGGGCTATTGTTGCAATGATGTCACTTCGATCTGTTTACTCTCAGTTCTGAAACGCACTGTCTCCGCACCTTTGCCAAAAGGAAGAACAATGGCTTCTGTCTTGGTCTTCTAAAGCCTCTCTTCTCTCTGTGGAGTGTGTGAGAATGTCTGAGAAAAAAAACAGCTGTACCAGCGTTGAAGGCAGTGGGGGCCACAGTCCTGATGAGGGAAAGTTCTGAGAGTTGGCTCTGAGCTCCGAGCCTGGACTGGTTCTTTCCCGGAGCAGGCTCTCTTGGGGGTTGTGTTTGAAGGGGGTAGAGAAGGTCCCATGGGCGATTGAAAGGGGGTGTGGGGGCAGGTAAAGGCAGGCATATGGACAGGGAAAAGGGTTTGGGGAGCACAGAAGGAGGCTTTTACCAGCTGGGAATTCACAAGTATGAACACACCATTTGTCCTGCATTCTCATTCTGACCTAGGTAATGAGCTTATACAAGTAAGGCAGGCTTACATTTATATAGGTCTTTGCAGATTTTAAACCATTTTCTCATCTAGTCTCTCATGTTGTCCTCAAGCCATGGGTCAGCAAGACAAGTCATGTGATTCTAGCTTTGCAGATGACAGTCCTGGCACCAGAGGAGGTCAAAGTGATAGACCCGAGGTCCCACCACTCGGAAGTGGTGGGGAAAGGACCAGTCTACCTGATTCCTGGTCCAGGATTCTGAGTAGTATGACTATAACTGTGTCACCTATGTGAATGACACAAGGAAAAAGCCCTCAGCAAGGAGTAAGGTAACCTGGTTTCTGGAATGGAGACTAACCTCATTAGGTAACTGGGCACTTTGCGAAGCTTCTCTGCCCTTCACCTTCCTCATCTCTCATGCTGAGGACATTGCCCAGCATCTAGCAGATGCTTGACAAATGCTTTTTGACAGATTGATAATCATCTCACAGAGATGTTGAGAACTGGATAAGCTATGGTTGTAAAAGCTCTCTGAAAAGTATAAGACATTGCAGAAATAAAAGAAATCGCCATGACTCTCGATTAATAGAAGGATGGGACCAGGGAATATACACGGCCTCTCTGAATTCCACAGGGACTCTTCCAGGCTCCCCCTAACCAACACATGCCATTTCCGTCCGGCTTCCCCTGTGTCCCCCGCCTTTTATCAGAGCACTTCACAAATTGCTTAAGGAACAGAGTCATCTTTAATTCCTTTTGTCATGTACCAGTGCATGGGGGAGGGGGAGGGGGGAGCAGAGAAGGGATGGAGGGGAGGAAGAAGGGGCTTGAGAGCTGTGAGCATCCAGAGGGCAGAGAGCAAGGAGGTTGAGAAATGAGACCTATATAATCCCATGCTGAATGTCGCTCCCAAATCAGTGTGTTGGCTCTGATGAGGGTCTGCTTGCTAACTGGGTGGAAAGAGTGGTGTAATTTTAAATTCTGGGTCTCCAAATAGAAGCTTACAAAATGTTGTCTCCTGGACTCTTTCCCTCCACCCTTCCCCCAACCCCCCAAAGCTTTAGGATATTCAATTCATCAAATATTTATCAAATGCCTGCCACGTGCTGGGCAGTGAAAATGCAAAGAACCATTTATGTAATACGTTTAAGCTTTACAAAGTGTTTTCCTTATCACAACCTGAGAAGTAGATAATGCAAGTATAATTACTCCCGTTTTGCAAAGCAGAACAGTAAGTCTCCCATCGATGAGGGACTTTTTGGCAGTCATTCGCTGACACTAATTAAGTGGCAGGTAGCAAACTCCTTGAAAGCGATCGTTGTGTTTCAGCGTGCATTAGGAGAAAAGCCCTGGACGTTGAATGGGAACACCTGGCTTGAAAATCTTGGCTCTGATGGGAGAGCGTTCCCTCTGAATTCCCGTGGGTGGGCCCTCTCCGAGCCAGAGTGGGAGACTGTTGCTTTCTCCTTCGAATCAGCAGAGATAACTTACAGATTAATTGGCTGTTAATCAGGGGTGCCAGCCGGGCCTAGGTCAGGTCTAAGTATGAGCGTGTTTGATAGGGAGAGGGCAGTGAGTCAGTAACTAATGCCAGCGTTTTCTGAGGCAAAATGAATTGGGTCCTTTGAGGAGCTGTTCCCATTGGCTATTAGGAGTGCACTAGAGGGGTCTCTCTTCTGTTGGGAAGATGAACTAGAGACAGGTATTTAAGACATTCTAATCTTAGCACAGCCTAAAATAGTTCAGGCAGGTGGGGGGAGGGAAGTTGATGGAGCTTGGTGAGTCTGGAGAGCCTCTTGTTAAACGAGAATCTAAGATCACTCATTATTTCCAAGTCATAAGACTGGAGGCCTGATGCTGACTCTTCGGGGAGATGTGGGCACAAAGGGAGCAGGGGGAGGTGCCAGCTTTGTTGCTTCCCTACCCACATCAGCTGAGACTAACACAGAGTGGGGGCAGGGAGGGATGGACACGGAGAGGTTTACTGTATCCTGTGGCTCATTCCCCAGAAAGAATAAATATGTGGTGTTGCAGGGTGAGGAGAGGGGGCTCGGCTAAGGAAGAGAGACCCCAAGTTCCTCCTGAGCCTGTTTTATGCTGTAATAGGGATAACATGTTGTTTGCACCCTGCCTTAGATTCCCAGGGTCTCTTCCCTTTTCTGTTTTATTACCTCTGGAGAGATTTAGATTGTGGTTCTCAAAACCCCTCAATGTTATGACTGGGGACCCTATTCTGCAGTAAATTGAAGAAGAGTCTACTGCTGTGTTGCGGACGCTGTGTGTGCCAGCTCAGGGTTAGTGGGTAGAGTTGTCCTGGGGGGAGGAAGGATATCAGAAGAAGGAAGGGGAGTCAGAATCTTAGAGCTGGAAGCGACCCAGGAAGGAGCCATCTGTGCCTAAATACACACATACACACACACACACACACACACACACACTCTCTCTCTCTCTCTCTCTCTCTCACACACACACACACACACACACACACACTCACGCTCATCTGGTTTTTGCGTGGGGACTTCCATGAATGGGAAAATAAAGAGCTTAACTTGGAGTCATGGACCCCAGTTCTGCTCCACCACTGCCTTTCATCTCTGGTGCTCACTTTCTTCATCCATAAAATGAGGCGATTGGTCTAAATGACTCTAAAGTCCCTTTCAGCCTTATATCTGTGATCCTGCGACCTTTCAAGACAGCCTAGCCTGCTTTTGGCTGCTGATTGTGCCTGGAATATAGTATACATTTAACAAGTGTTCGTTGATTTACTAACTATTGGGAGTTTTTCTTTCATGGATACTAAATCTGCTTCTCTGTGATGTCTACCTGTCGTTCTTCATTCTGCGAGGAGGAGGAGTTAAGCCTCCATAACTTACCCCTATTTAGTTGGAAGCCCTGACTTCAGAAATCTCACAGTGGCCTGGGAGCAATAGTGTCAAACTCCATATTTTCTTCTCTTCAGCATACCTATGATGATCCTAATTTCCCTGTGCTAGGTTTTGTTTTGTTTCGTTTTCTGGCTGAGGTTGCAAGATCGATGTTTGGGAACCCTTCCCTGCCAATTCTGTTTAAAGACTTTCAGTGTAAAGAAGACAGAGACTGCTGTTTCTGGGGTCCCTATTGTTGGTAATACCTTGGAATCACACCTCAGATTGCATGTGCTCCTGGAGACCTATGCTTCTGTGAGGTTGCCTTAAAGTGGCCTAGTTGTATGACCGTCAAATAATTTTGAGTTACAGAAATGTAGGATATGGGATTTGTATTGAAGGAAGTTCTGCATCTCCTTCTGGGAACTGACTTAGTAGACCAAAATTTTTAAAGGACCCTGCAGGCTGTTGAAGAATGGAAGAAACGTGGTAAATAACGTGGTTAGTTCCTTTTTTCCTTAAGTAGCTGGGCTGGGAGAGAGCATTAATGAGGTACCATTTGCTCTAGGAAGGTGCAATAGTATTGATATCTATAAGAACTAAAGAAGATTTAATTCCATATTCTTGCATTGACTTATTCCTGATACAAGGTAATTTTTTTTTCCCCAAAGCTGCAAAATTTTCCCCCACATGCTGCCTATTGGAGTCATCCCACTCCTCCATTATCCCCCTCATCCCATCACCAAACTGAAGGTTTTTCCTTGAATGTTTTTTGTCTGTAATTCCAGAAGTCCAAGGCTAGGTAGGCATGTTCGTCATCCGGAATCTCAACAGGTCAATGGACATCCCGGGTTTCAGCTGAAATGTGAAGGATGTCCAAGAGGAGGAAGTGAGGAGAGAGGGAGTCACAGGCTCAGGAGACGGTTAAAATTCATGGAATCAAACAA
This sequence comes from Phalanger gymnotis, assembly GCA_028646595.1. Taxonomy (NCBI): domain Eukaryota; kingdom Metazoa; phylum Chordata; class Mammalia; order Diprotodontia; family Phalangeridae; genus Phalanger; species Phalanger gymnotis. Next base: position 330,617,969 of record CM053624.1, read on the forward strand.
TGGAATGTCTTATGCCAGGAGCAGCCAAGAGGCCAGAGGCCCTGCACATTGAAGGGAGCAAGATGTGAAAAGACTGGACAGGCTAAAAGGAGCCAGGTGATGAAGGTCTTTAAAAGCCAAGCAACGGATTTTGTATGTGATCCTGCAGACAACTGGGAGACACTGGAATACATTAACTAGGGAAATGCCATGGTCAGCCTTGTGCTCTAAGAAGATGACTTTGGTAGCTAAATGGAGAATAGACTGGAGTGAGGCGAGATGTGAGTAGGTGGTAGGGACCTGCGCTTTAGGAAGATCACTTTGGTTGGTTAATGGAGGATGGACCAGAGTGGAGGAGACACTTGAGGCTGCCAGACACGACCCTCCCCAACTAGTCCAGGGATAAGGTGATAAGGGCCTGCACTAGAGTGGTAGCAGTGGCAGGGAAGAGAAGAAATGCTGCAAAGGTAGAATCGGCCAGGCCTTGACAACAGCTTGAACGTGGCGGGTGAGAGATAGTGAGGAGTCCAGGATGCCTTCCTGCTTGTGAGCCTGAGGGGCTGGGACCTGCCATGGACAGTCATAGGGAAGATAAGAAGGAGGGAGAGTGATTTGGCAACTAAGTCATTGGATCATAGGACTTAGAGCTGAAAGGGCCTTGGAGAGATAGTCCATCTAACTCTTTTTGTTGTTAAGAAAACTGAGGCTGAGACGTGCCATTCCAAGCTAACACAGATAGTTTAAACAGATAGAATTCAGATCAATGCCTTCTTTTTCAAATTTCATTGTGCTTTATATGATACTGTTCTGTGACTAAGCAAAGTACTCTGTAAGGTTTGAGAGAAGAAACCTCATTTCTTCTTTAGGAGAAGCATTAGGAAGACAGAGGTGGGAATCACAGAAAACTTGGGCAGGCAGTTCAGAAGGACACAAATAGTGACCACTCTGTGCACCAGGACAGAGGCTCTATAGCACCCTCAGCCCCTTCCCACTCCCCTACCCCTTTCACTTTAAGACTTGGCTTTGACTCTCTTCCCTTCCTGCATACGGTTTCCCAAAGTAGGCCTCTGGCTGCCTATGCCTTTCCCATAAGGGACCTGCTTCAAGCTGAGCAAGCGTAACCAAAAACATGGAAAGGAAAAACTATGTAAGAATGACCTTAGAAAGTGACCAGAGCCTGTGTGTATTTGTGTGCCCTGCCATGCCCAAGTTTTTTTCGTGTGACGCCAGTACCAGTCTGCCTTAGATTATAAACTCCCATAGGGCAGAGATGTGTGCGTATGTTCTTTTTGATACCTGGCCCAATTCAGACCCCCAGTAAACACAAGGCTTCTTCCCTGCCAGTTGTCACATCTGGCCTCCAGAAACAGTGAGAGCTTGCCTGCATACATCGGTAGTGTGATGGGGATATTAGAAGTCACAAGGAGATATTGAGGGAGGAAGGGCATGAAGGGGTGGTTGGATTTTGACCTGAGCATCTAGAGAATGCCGATATTCTGAGGCCCCCATCCTGGGCTACCTACCTGGTTTCCTTCTTTCTCAACCCCATTCCCAAGCTTGGAACTGGGAGAGGCAGCTTGCCCTGCCAGAGTCCCCAAGGCTGCTCAAGTATGGCAGGGATGAGCCCAGTATTTGAGGAGAGTCGGGCATAGAATCGGGTCTAGAAAGTGCAGGGTCAGTGGAGTTGCTCAGCCTTCCTAGCCCCTCCAGCTCTGAAGAGATCTCGGTTTCAGGGCTATCCCAGTCTCTGTGTAATTTCTCCTTCCTTCGGAAGCTGAGGGCAGACACTAAGCTTAGTCACCCATCTCGGAACAGGCCATAGTGGAAAGAAGCCTAGGGTGGAGGCAGGGTGGGGGTGGGTCTAGGGGTGCTCTAAACAGGACAGATCTCCTAAGTCTGAGCAATCAGACACGTGCAAGCTTCCATGAAGCCTCGGCACTTAGGCAGCTAGGACACTTTCTAGAAAGCTTTTTAAAAGCATCTTTGTTTTCCTGCCTTTGACTCCAGTAGCTATGTCTTTTTCAAGGGCTCAGCCTTGGAGATCCCCTTTGGTAAATCCCTATGGAGTGCAAAGATGAGGTTAGAAGGCAGAACTTATTGGATAGAGTACTGGCTTCTGGGCTTGGCTCTGCCACTGATTTTGTGACCTTGGGTCACCTCTCTGGGTTTTTAGCTTTCTTATCAACAAAATCAGAAAGTCAGACTGGTTTAGGGGTTCTTAACCTTTTTGTATGCTAGACCCCCTTGACTTTCTAGTGAAGCCTAAAATATTTTTAAAGACATAGAATAAAAAACATAGGATTGCCAAGGGAAGCCAAAGGCTAGTAAAAATAAAGATATTTTTTTTTTTCTCATCCAAGTTCACAAAGCCACTTGAAATCTATGGTCCATGGACCCCAGATTAAAAACTTCTGGGCTAGGTGATCTCTGAAATCCCTTCTAAGTAAATGAAGCTCAGGAATGCAATCTTTCTGTTCCCTTCACAGAAGTCTTTCCCCTATGAAATACTTCTTAGCAGCCCAGCTGGTCCATCCATGGCACTCTGGTAGCTGTGTGTTAATGTGATCTTTTTTGGAGGTACTGTAGCCCTTTGCTTGGGTCTTTAGGAGCCATCCCATCTCAGATTTGGGGAGCTGTCAAAAGAAGAGAGTTGGCCATGCCCCCTAGGCAAATTTCATTGCTAGTCCCTATAGACAGTTTGAGTGACTACTTTGTGCCCAAAGACATGTGCTTGTTGGTGAAGATAGTTTTGGGGGAAGGTACAGTGTTATTGTTTAATCAACCAATTCATATACAATCATTTATTTTACATGCATTTACACTCTATCCCTTTTTCTGTCCACCACCACCACCATCATTTGAACAGCAACAACAAATAAAGCCCTCACCGTAAACATGCATAGTCCAGCAAAACGAATTTCCACATTAGCCATGTCCAAAAATGTGTGTCTCTTTCTTCATCTTTTAGTTCAGTCACCTTTCTGGCAGGAAGTGAGAGGCCTGTCACGTCTTCAGTCTTGTGGGCTCATGGTTTATCATTGCCTAGATCAGAGTTCTAGGGTCTTTCAATGTCATTTTTCTAGATAATGCTGTCATTGCACTTCCATTCTCTTATTTCTGACCACTTTTCATGAATTCACAGAGGTCCTCCAGTTTCCTCTGAAACTGTCCATTTTGTCATTTCTTATGGCACAATAATAGCTTATCACCTCCATATACCTCCATTTCCCAACAGGAGGACATCCCCTTAGTTTCTTGTTTTGGGCTGCCACAAAAAAGAACTACTATAAACATCTTTGTAGATGTAGGTCTTTTTCCTTTTTCTTTGATCTCTTTGGGTTATAGGCCTACTAACTGCATCACTGTAGTGGATACAAACAGCTCTTGGGACATAGTTCCAAATTACCTTCCAAGATGGCAGTCCCAATACGCAGCTCCACCAACAGTGTGCTAAGGCTGCTGGTTTCCCCTGAAGCTCCACATTTGTCATCTTTGCCAGTTTTATGGTCTGATGGCTGTCAATTGGAACCTGTGAAGGCAAGTTTGAAATGTTTCCTCCAGACTCATGCTTACTTTCCTGCGGATGTTAAGAGTCTTTTTTTCCTTCTTCTCTGCTCATGTGGCATTAGAAGAAGCTTCCCTGGAAAGAAAGGCTGAGTGCCTAGCACTGTGCCGGGTGTTCATAGAGAGGTCATAGTAGGCTAATCCCTTCCCTAAGGTGCTAATAATCTAACGACAAACAAGCATGCATTCAGTGTAAGTGTAGGTAGTGTTTGCATGTGTTCAGTGTGTAGAATTTGCACACATACAAATATACCATATTGGCTCCACCAAGTACTATCCCTCATGCAAAGCCTTTCCCTTTAAGAAAAAAATCTTTTTTTTATTCTCCAAATACCAAATACAATGACCATTTTCCATGCATGTAGTAAAACAAGAAAGGAGGGTTGAACGTGAAACTGAATCTCTTTACTTACAGCCTGCTTTATAAGTGTATAATAAATCCAACATGTAACTTTCAAACCTGTGATTCCTTCTGGCCTTCTATTCTTTTCTGTGAATTTTTTAATGGTTCAGTGAATCTCCTTTCTCTTTTTATTTTCTTTCTGGTTTTTTTTTCTCCCAACCAAAAGCCCCTCTGTTCCTTCTACCTGTGCCCCCCATTGGGAAAAAAATTCAAACACACGCTTATGACAAATATGTAGAACTAAGCAAGATAAAATTGGATCTATATGAAAATGTTTGTCTTATTCTGCATCTTGAGTCCATCCCCTCTCTGTCTCAAGGGTGGGTAGCATGCTTTCTTACTGGTCCTTTGGAAACATGGCTTATGACTTCATTTGATCAGAGTTCTTAAGTCTTTCAGAGTTGTGCAAGTGTGTCCTAATACTTCTAGTTATTGGTGAGGTCTCTCTTCTCAGATTACTTTGTATTTCCTTCTCTGTGTGCATGTTCTGTCCACCTCATTATAATGTAAAATCTTTTGAGGGCATGGATGATTTTGTTTTCACTTGTGTATCCTCAGTAACCACCTTTTGCAAAGCAAGTACTTAATGTTTGAATTAAACCTAATACAGGTTATCCTTCTTTTTCCCAGATCTAGTTTGTCCAAAAACCTGATCGCAGCCTATAACTGTGTTCTTAGTCTATGCTTGCATAGGTTCAGAAAAGCTCCATTCCAGTGACTTCTTGCACTATGAAGGTGCCATTGGTTGATCAAAGGCACTTAAGCTTCAGCAGGCTCAACCTAACTGGAAAGACTTTCCAGCACCTTTTCAGGGTGTCTGTCTTATGTAGATGTCTTACTGTAGCTGAAGAACCATCTACTAAGTCTTAAGTCATGGAAAGGTTCCAGTTTGCATCAATAGAGACAATGCCACGTGGTTAAAAGAAAAGACTATTGAATGAATATTCAAGTTTGATTCCATGTTGGCTACTGGAATGAGTTATGTGACCTTGAATAAATCAGTGAACCTTGCTAGGTATTACTTTCTTCATCTGCAAAATGAACATGTAATACCTATCTCACAATTAGGGTTACTGAAAGGAAAATGATTTTCATTCTTTAAAGTACCATATAAATGTTTACTATTAGGAGGACATGCCACACAGCTTTCTCTCTCATATTTACAAAGACAAGAGAAACTTAATGGTGTGACATTGGGCAGGTCATATGACATCTCTTAGCCTCAGCTTTCCTCGTTGTGAAGTGAATGGGTGTGACTACATGATTCTAAAGTACCCTCTGGCTCCAAATCCTGTATTCTTCACCTCTTTCTTCTTATCCATGACACCTCTTCTCAGCCTCTTGGGAATCTTTACAGAGAACCTCTGTATTAGTGAACATAAAGACCTAGGGCAAATGCATTCGTTTCTTAGAGAGCTCATAAAGCACAAAGTCTTAGAATTCAAATGGACTTCACAGACCATCTAGTCCAGAGATGGGGAACCTACGTCCTCAAGGCCACATGTGGCCCTCTAGGTCCTCAAGTGTAGCCCTTTTCCTGAATACACACTTCACAGAACAAGATGTATGGATCTGTTTTTACATATATATGTACATAAACCTATGTTTGTGTATGTATAATATACATATGTATATGTATGTTATATATGCATTGTTTGTAATATGATTATTAGACCGTAAGCTTAGGGCAGGGATTGTTTTTTGCCTTTCCTCATATTCCCAGAGCTTACTTAACACAGAACCTGGTATAGAGTAGGTGTTTAATAAAGGCTTGTTGGCTTGAGAAACACTATGTATACATCTAAGAAGATATAAAATATATGTCAAGTAAATAAATACAAGGTTGTTGTTAGCAAGGTGAAGGCAAACCAGCAAAGTCTCCATGTGGGAATCGGCACTTCAGTTGAGTGAGTCTTTAAAGGAAGGTAGAGATGAGGGAGGGAGTTGAAAGCCTGGGGAATGGCCTCTGCCAAGGGTACTCTCCCCCCCCCCCCCAATGTAGTGCCATGTGGGAGGAAGTCAGTAGTAAGTTTAGTTGAATCATGGCAGGTCATAAAGGAGAATAATAAATGTCCTAAGTCTAGAAGAGGAGGTTGGAGCCAGATTGCGAAGGGCTTTAGATGCCAAACAGACAAGTTGCATTTTTATCCCAGAGGCAATAAAAGGCCCCTGGGGATTGTTGAGCCGAGAAGTGACGTGGGCTGCCCTAGGCTAGCTCCTTAGCAGTTGTGGAGGAGAGATCAGAGAGGGAGGCAATTAGGCTGCTGCAATAGGCCAGCCAGGAGAGAGAAATGTTATGGATAAAAGGCCGTAGGTTTGTGTCTCATTTTAGAAGTCAGAGAAAAATGTGGCTGTCTACATCTAAATATGGGAAGGCAGTATAATAGAGGAGAAAGTGAAACAGATTTGCATTCAGAAGAAATGTGTTCAAGACCCAGTTTCTGCCACTTTTTACACATATGCATTTGGATAAGTGCCTTTTATCTCCTGGATTTGTCTCCTACTATACAAAATTATAGAGTCGAACTAAACAGTCTTGAAGGTCTCCTTCTGGCTTTAAATTCTGTGATCCTGTGGCAAGCGAGCAGCTATGGATGTCACAGCCAACGATGGAACAGAATTGTCGAGATAAGCATCTTCATCTTCACACGAGACAGATGCTATCAGCAGCCAAACAAAAATGTACCTTGTGATTGTCCTTTTCCTATGTTAACAAGTCGTCTGTGCCTGTCTTATCTCCCCTGCTGAACTGTAAGGTCCCCGAAGGCAAACTCTGTTCATTCTGGGCTTTAGTTTCATGCCAACCAGGACCCTGCAAAGTGCCTAGTGGGCACCCAACAACTAACTAATCGTGTTAAAAACGAAGAACGGTTCAGTAAACTTGAAACACTTCAAAAAGGCCAATTGCAAAGTTTTTAAAGACGTTTAAATTGTTATCTAGATGTCACCGAGAATAGAGCACTGGTCTTAAAATGAGGAAGACCTGAGTTCAAATCCTACCTTGGATACATAATAGCTGTGTGACCCTGGGCAAGTCACAACCATAGTTTGCCTCAGTTTCCTCATCTGTAAATATGGGGATAATAGTCACCCCTGCCTCTCAAGGATATCGTAAGGATCTTATCAGCTAATATTTGTACAGCACTTTGCAAACCTTAACAGGCTAAGCTATTGTTATTGACGTCATCATCTTTCCAATAAAGAAAACCATATGGTGTAAAGGAAAGAGGGCTGGATTTAAAGTTAGGGAACTTGGTCTTGAACCTCAGCTCAGCTACTTCCTACCTGTATGACCCTGAACAAACAAGTCGCTTAACTTCCCAGTGCCTCAGGTTTCTCATCTGTAAAAATGGCTAAATAGAGCCTGTGGTGCTACCTCACAGGGCTGTCGTGGTGACCAGATGAGACGGTAAATAGGAAACCGTTTGAGGAGTATAAAGCCTTTTGTAAACTGTAAAGTACCAAATAAATGTGAGGATCAAGTGATATAATGTATGCAGAGTACTTCAGAAACCTTAAAAAAGAGTAATGTTAATGCCTGGTCGTGACATTACCATTCCCCCCACTCCACTTTAAAGTTGAGGAGATGGAAACTAAAGTGACTTGTCCAGGGTTACACAACTGGGATGAATGAGACCAGGGGAGTTTGGGAACCCAAGACTAGGACTCTTTGCATGAGGCCAGGCAGCCTCTATCAACGTGGGATCTTAGTTGAGCAAGACTGAGAAAGCCAGTGAGGATTCACTCAGGACTTGTAGCTATTTCTAACTAAAGATAGGAACCAAGAAGGACCTTTGAAGATCGCTTGGAGGGTGTTATTGGAACACACCTAAGGAGCAATAAAGACTGATTGAAAGCTTCATTTTATTTTTTAACAGGACCTGTGATTTCACTGGTGTGAGAAATTCATGCTTAGAAACCTCCCTCTCCCCTTGCAGACCATCAACTGCCTTACAGCTTAAGAGTGTCAGAGAGTTGGCTGGGGGATTCATTGAGTCCATTGTCACTCGAGCAAACGTAGGACCTGAGCCCGTGTCTTCCCGACTCTGTGGCTGTTCCCTATTCAGTACACCAGGCTGCTCAACTAAATAATGTCCAGAGAGGCAGGGAAAAGGCTTGTCCTCTAGGAAGAGCTAACCCTGGCATGTCTCCCTGGTACAGTGAAAAGGAGTGAAAAGACCACAGTGTTCCAGTCCTGCTTTGTCTTTTCATTTCTTTTATGGCCTTGAGCAAAATATTGGACCTTGTGAGATGAAATCATCTTGGAGTTGTTGTGGGAACCTGATAAGATAATTGGGAAAGCTTTAAAAAGTAGAAAGTACATGCTGATGTGAGAGTTCTGTTTATTATTATTATTTGGTGGTCTTATTCTTCCTACTATTCCTAGGCCAGTTTATATAAGTGTTTTAGAATCACATAGAATTAGAGTCCAAGTTCCAGTCTTTATTAGAGGAAAGGTGCAACCCCCCAGCGCTGTTCTCAGAGACAGAGATCCCCCTGAGGAGTCTGGGTCATGTGTCAGACCTGAGCTAGCAACAGGAGATTGTGGACCTTACCAAAGGAAGATTAGCAGAGTTTGTCAGGTTGCACCAAGCACCCACTGTGTTTCCTCTTTTTTTTTTCTCTCTGCTGTCTGAGCACCACGAGGTGGGGAAACCAGCTTGCAGACTATCTAACAAACTCTAGTTTCCAAAGTGCCTCTGGGACCCTTGCAATGGGCATAAAGGTGAAACTGGAGACAGACTCCCCTTCCCTGGAATCCAGTGCCAAAAACAAAACTCTGTACCCCATTCTCCTCAGTTCAAGCATCTGGACTCATTTCATTTGTACAAGTATTTGTTAGAAGTCTGTTCTTTTCTCTATGTGGGGGATGTAATAGAAAAATATAGCAGCCCCTGCCCTTGAAGAGTTCACCAAGACTTACCTACAAGAAATCTTCAGAAAACAATTATCTGTGGTATGTAATCAGGTGCCAAATTGAATATAATCAAATGATCAAGGTTGCAGGGTCCAGAGTGCTTTAGGTTGTCAGGGGGAGAGATTTGTCTGGGGAAGTCTTCAATACCTCGGTAAACTTAAAGGAAGTTACCAGGATAATCCTACCCCTGGAAATTGCATTTCCTTGGGGACAGTGGTAGGGACCCACAGGAAGGGGAGCTTACATTGTGTTAGGATTGTTTCTCAGGACAGCATAACAATAAGACATTCTAACAGATGGTGTTTTCTTTTGTTTGTTTGGAAAGCATTTCCCTTTGCTGCCTTTGACTTTGTTGTTAGAAAATTGGTAGTTTCTGAATAAATCCTAGAATGAAATTTATAGCAGTCAGAAATACTTATGGTTCAAGGGTAGGGAACCTGCAGCCTCAGGGTCACATGTGGCCTTCTAGGTCCTTGGGTGCAGCCTTTTGACTGAGTTCAAGTTTTACAGAACAAATCTTTTTATGAAGGAGATTTGTTCTATGAAGCTTGGATTCAATCAAAGGGCTGCACTTCAGGACCTAGAGAGCCACATGTGGCCTTGAGGCCACAGGTTCCCCATCCCTGGTTAGGCAATCATGGAAGCTGCAGCAGCAGAAGCCTTTGGATATTCCCAGTGGGATGGAAGAGAGAAAGAGTTTTGAAAACTGAGTGAGTGTTTGTGTATTTTGGGAAATTAGATTGTTTTGATATTGAGAGGTTAGAAAATCTGGGGAAGAGGTGGTGTCTGCCGCTGGGTCATTAGGAGTAACAATGACTAAGATGGACCAAAGGTAGACCCTTTTGACAAAACATCTGGGGATAGGATTATGGCTGTGTGATCATTCTTGGATAAAAATAGTCGGGTCACCTTGCTTTTGGACATTCATTTAACTTGTACCTAGAAATGCAGCATCCTTGAGGTCTTTCTGGAGAGTCAGGAGCAGCTCACTTCTGGCCTATGACTCCACCCCAACCCCCAGGATAGGTGGAAGGTGGCCTAGAACTTCCCAAGGGGAGAGTGGGCACTGGCCCATATGTCTCTAAGAATGAATGCTCTCTGCCCTGCCTGAACCCCCCAGGGAAAGGGTGGGAAATGGCTCCAGTTCTCCAGCAAGATTGCCAAATACAAATGTTCTTGACAATCAAGCTGATTCTTTCCCCCAGTGCCCTATTCAGAAGAGAAATTGTTCTCCCAGTAGACACAAAATGGAAGGACTTTTGGGAGTAGCTGTCAACATGATTTACCAACAAGTGGTCTCCTAGGTAGCTGTATTCTTCCATCTAAGCTCCACCTTACAGGCACAAGACAGGCTGACAGAAATCCCAAGTTCTGACAAAAATCCTGCTATGAGGGTCTGGGGAGCCTTCATTTAAGTAGAACAATTCTGACAGTTTCCCAAGCCTACCACATGGGCATGGCTCATCATTCTAAGGTCTTCAGAACAGTTGTTTTCTCCGTCTGGCTGCCCTGGGACCTCAGGTACTGGGGATAAAGAGGAGAAAGCAACTTAGTCTTTCTCAAACCTCATGGTAAAGGATGTGGCAAATGGGGTAAATTTTTCTTCCATCAGCCTTTCCTCTACCTGTAGGGGCATACTCTCTGTCCAGTTTAGCCCAGAGCAGGACTAGGCAACTCCAGTTTCAAAAATTATATCAAACATTTGTTAAGCTCGCTTCATGAGTACAGAGTGCTCTCCTGAGTATCGGGGGTGAGACATAGTTTACGTAAGACAAGGCCCCTGATCTCATGGAGCTTGCACTCTCCTGGGGTGTAGGAGAGAGGGAGAGAAACCAATAAAGTCAGTCAGTTAATTTATTAAGTAGCTACTCTGTGCCAGGAGGTAGATAAAGGCCTGAAGGATATAAAGATGAAAAAGAAAGCCTGGCCCCCACCCTCCTAGGAACTTCCATTCTGTCTTCAAAGACACGCACAAATAGTGCATGTAGCATAGACCCGAAAAAGTGTCTAGCCAGTCTCCTTGGACCGTAGAGAGTATGAAAGATAGTAATGAATACTAAGATGGTTAGGATGGAGCCAGTTTGTGAAGGGCTATAAATGCCCAAGAGACAAGTTTGTCTTTGACCCCAGAGGTCATAGGAGGCATTGGGATTTATTGAGTAGTCCCTGGCACATAGTAGGTTCTTAATAAAAGCTTGTTGATAGAATTACATCGAGTATGAGCTGGCAGTTTTTTCCAAGGCTTCTGCTCCATGCCCACAGGTAGATCAGAGTCTGATTATTCCTATATTCCTTGGGTAGGGGGTACGTGGGCATAAGACTGAATGTTTTTGTTTTGTTTTCTCCCCAGGAAACCTGAAAAGGGAGTCCAGTACCTCATCGAGCGAGGCTTCGTCCCTGACACGCCTGTGGGTGTTGCTCATTTCCTCCTTCAGAGGAAAGGTCTCAGCAGGCAAATGATTGGGGAGTTCCTGGGGAACCGGCAGAAACAGTTCAACCGGGATGTGCTTGAGTGAGTAGCATTTGTGGTGGAGGTCCCCAGTGCACAGGCAAGGAATAGCTACAGGGTCTAAGATTGAAAATTGATATGGCGTGGGTGCTGCTCATTCCCAGGAAGAATACTGGGCACTGTAAACAAAGGAAAGGGGTGGGAGACCTCACTTGCTCTATCAATTCATCATGCCATTGATAAACATTTAGTAAGTGCTTACTATGGGCCAGGCACTGTGCTAAGAGCTAGAAATACAAAAAGAGGCAAAAGACAGCCCCTGCCCTCAAGGAGCTTACAATATAACGGGGCAGACAACATGCACATCTTATCACTTCCACCATGTGTGTATGTGTATATGTGTGTGTGTGTGTGTGTGTGTGCGTGCGTGTGCTTCATACACGCTGCCCCTCTCGTGAGCACACACTGTCACACATAGGCTTTATCACTCAACATCAGTGCTAATGTTTCCTAGCAGAATTGATCAACAGAATGTTTATGGGGATTTATGGACCTCTCAGTGACTGATATTTACTCTGAATTTATGTGGCAATTGCTTTAAGAAGGAGGAAACCTATTAATTTGGGGGCCTTTCCCCTTTCCGAAGCTTTGCAATAATTTATTACTGGAAATGAAATCACATTATGTTCTGCATATGACTCCATCAGTGAGAGCAGGAGAAAAGCTGTTAGCATTTCAAGACCTCCTCACCTCCCTTAGGAATGGGTAGACCAGAGCCCAGTATCTAAATATAGCCTCCTCCATCCTTGTTCTTAGAATCTCTTTTCTTTTAAAACTCAGCTCAAGTGCCACATTCTCTGCGAAGCCTTTCCTGATCCTCCCTAGCCATTAGTGGTCTTCCCTCCATCCCTTTATATTCATCATACCTCAATGCCTAGCAGATAATAGGCCCTTAATTAATGCTTCTTTATCCTCTAGGATGGAGGAGACAATTCACAGATAATTCTTACTAGCACAGAAATTTGAGGCTTTGCGTCTGTCTCCATCCAGGACTTGAGCATATACACCTAGCTTGACCAAGGAGCCAATTTTCTGATGTCTTTGACCATATCTTAAAGATACAATCTCTCGTTCCATTGAGGTCCTCTGTTTAGAGACTACCTAAGAGCATGAAGATGAGGTGCTGGAGTTTATTGGACTGTACAGAGACCAAAGTCTACTCTCACACCTCGTCTTAGCTCTCTCTAGTTCTCTGCAAAGAACAAAAAAGAAAAATAAAAGTCTGCCTCTGAAACTAACCTCCTTTTGTAGGCCTAGCACAAAACTAGGCCAAAGCCAACCAACTGATTTTCGGTAGACCCTTAATAGCTCAAGCACTGTATTTCCTTTAAGTCCCAGACAACAGTTTATCACCCTATAAGCTCATCAGATTGACCAGAGAACTCCCCTGATCACTCCTATACAAAATATTGGCAAGTGAGCCACGAAAGCTCTGGACAGTGGTATAAGGAGAGAGACAAAGGAGGTTACCCTCTATGGTATCATGAGTCCCGATGATTTCCCTTAGACCAAAAGGACAGATTATCTCTAGCCTCTTGCAGTGAGAGTTTGAGGGACTGATGAAGAGCTCAGGTATTCTGGAGAAGGCTTGAACAGCAGGCTTCCCTCTGATGGGGAAAGTTGAATGAGAGCATCTAAGTATCTCAGACTATGTATTTGGAACTGTCCAGGGCCTACTTGGCAGCCATTTCAGCCCCTCCGTGGCATGCTGAGCTGGCCTCACAGAGCCAACAAAAGACATTGACCCATCACTGTTGTATATGCTGTACATGATCCTTATTCCATGTATTTTCCAAGGGAATCCCGGGCCCTGAAGAGACTCTCTGCAGGAGATGATCTCCATCCCCATTCACCTCCATCTTCATCTTGCTTCAGAGAGCCAATTGCCTAAAACTTTTCAAAGAAGGGTACAGATGTTTAATTTAAATATTGTACATTGTAGCTGAACTTCATTTCTCTTTATTCTGTGGAGACAGTACTCTATAGAAATGTCCCCCAATGTATTCGGCACTGTGTCTTGGGTAATAGATTATGGTAAATCCATAGTCCCTGACCTCAAGGACTTTTCCTCCTAAAACACACAACATCTACTCAGACAGACTTAGCCATGAGACAACAGCAGGGGAAAAAAAAAAAACAAATCCTTCCCAAACAATACTAAATCAGAGTGAAGAGCAAACCACACACAATACCGAAGTTTGCCTGCAAAATGCATGGGTCATCTCTAGTGTAGACATGAATAAGGATGAATTCTCAGTCCAGAACAAAACTGAATTCTTATGTTTTTGTTTTGTTTCATTTTCCAGGCATATCCCAGCCAACCCCTTCCCTGCTTCAGGATCAAACTCCTAGCGTTTAATCCTATTCTGAGCTCAGAACGAATCCTGACTCACCTTTTAAAAGCCTCTTGTCTCATCCAAAAGTTAATCCCCGTCCCATGCAACCTCACACACTTAGCCCATGGTCTTAAACACCTGCCTGAGTTCTGGCAATAGAAGGAAAATAGATTGGAGCGTGTGGGAGAGTGGGAAGAATGTGAAGAATGGATTTCAGGAAGCTAGGACCTGAGTCTTTCTTCCCCAGGGATAAGTAGGAAATTTTCCTGATTTTCCATCTGATCTGACCTTCCATGGACAAGAGCAGAACCCCACTCCTTTCCCCTCTCACCCCAACCTGGTCGCCTTAGCTTCTTGGGGTTTTTTTTTAACTACTCAGCATTTCTTTCCCTTTTCCATCTAATCTGCAAATAGCTGCTGCCCTGTCGATTGTATTGTTTTTCCTCGAGGAAGTCGTATAGCAGGAAAGTAGATTAGCAGCCTGGTGAATCACTGGCCCCATATATGGCCTTTGTGTTTCTTTGGCCTTGGCTCTCCCTGTCCCCTCCTTCCCCCCCACTCCAGCTCCTGGCCCATTCTTTTCTGGATAGATTGCACCCCCAGGGTTGCTGCTGCCCCTACCTCTCCTACTTATTTTTTTTTGTTGTTGTTGTTGGTAGGAAATCCTTCCATTGTTGTGTCCTTAAATCAGAAATAGTCATGGCCTCAGGAAGCAAGCTCACCTACTGCCACATCCCAGACCGTTCTGGGTAGTTGTGGGTCTGGGAGAAGTTCAACAAGTAGCACAGATGGGGGGCTGGGGGAAGCCCTCTGTATTCTTCTGTCCTGCAGAAGAGATCACGGACTCTATTTTTGGCTCAGATTCATCAGTGAATAAAGATACTGAACAAAAGCCTCCTAGTCCCACTTGCTTCGTCCACTCTCAGAAATGGGTGCAGAGCGGGCTTATCTCCACCAGCCATTACCGACTGTTTAATGAAAGTGCCTCCTAAGCAACATTAGATTTCTCCAACCAAAGTTTCTAGACATCAGCCCAAAGTTGCAGCGATTAGTCTTCCATTATTAAAAGATAAACCTTTAGTTTGGAGAAAGCGAGAAGCCTTTTTAATTTGGAAATTATCTTTGAATGAACTAATGGAAGGAGGTAATTTGAAGTGATGTCTTAGCTTCTGTCCTCTTGGGATCCCCCTGAGGTTGGCACAGGTGTCTCCCTCTTCCTGTTGGTGTTGGCAGATAGCCATGAAAAGAGGGAAGGAAAGGGAAAAGAGGACCTGTGGAGGTGGCAAGGGTGGATTTATCATTAAATGAGGAAATCTGCAGCCTTTTTCATCACTTAGTATTTTAGGCACTCCTATGTGCTACACAAATAAAGATAGCTGTGCATGCCCCTACAAAATTCATACATAGACACACATGCACTCTCACCCTAGATAATTCCCATTTTACAGATGAGGAAACTGAGACTGAGAGAGGCTAAGTGACTTGCCTGGAGACACCCGGCTAGTGTGTGTGTGTCTGAGGCAGGATTTGAACTCAGCTCTTCCTCATCCAACCCCACCCCTATCCACTATACCACCTTACTGCCACTAGGAATAGAAAGACAAAAATGAAACATTTCTTGCCTGCAAGGAGCTTACGTTCAATGTGAGGAGGCAATACATGAATAAATATGAGGTATCTTTTCTGAGGGGAGGATTACACTTCGGGGTTTTTTTAAACCATAAAGCACCACATAGATGTGAGCTATTCCTTGTCTGGTGGGCGAGGGGCAGCTGGAGTGCTGGCTGATTGACCATGTCCGTCTCCCTCTGTTCCAGCTGTGTGGTAGATGAGATGGACTTCTCGGCCATGGAACTGGATGAAGCACTCAGGAAATTTCAGGCTCACATCCGAGTCCAGGGAGAAGCCCAGAAAGTGGAGCGGCTCATTGAAGCATTCAGGTTTGGGGGCTCAGGTTTCCTTGGTCCCAAGCTCAGAGGCGAGTGGAGTGAACCAGGTTTATCCCTTTCAGTTTGGACATACTAGGTTTTAATTTCTGCCAATCACATGAAGCATTCTTAACCTCCAGTAAATCAGAATGTATTAACTAGCACGTTGTAGTCACCTTGACTGCTCTCATTTTTAAAAATTCTAATCCCAAATGTCTTCCACTTCATTGTCCATTCTCCTTTCTCCTTCACCCATACCCTGTGCATTCTGTTGCTTTTCTTTATATTAGGTACATTATAATTGCTGTATGATCTCTTAACAAGCCTTTATTAAGTGCCAGATAGGAGATGGGAAAAGAGGCTGATGAATGGATAATGACATGGAGGAATCATGGGACTGGGTGTGGAAAGCCCTTCACCAGATAGTAGAGCATATAAGAAGTTTAGACAAAACACAGTCCTCGCCTTCACAGAGCTTACAGTCTCCTGAAGGAGTAAGACGCAAACACAGGTACCCATAATACTAAGTATTACGTAGCAACCCTGAGTCGCAAAACTCATTCTGTGTAGGGGATCCAAGAAGGAATGTTGTTACCAGCTGGTGGGGTGGGGAGTCAGGAAAGGCAGCACCATCACGCATCTGTACAGGGAAGTCCACATTTTAGGCACAGTGCTTTTACATCTAATTCTTCCAAACCAGCCTTTCTTTTTGGAGGTGAAATTTGGGGCTATTAGAGCTCTGCATACGATAACATGGGACTAGAGCAATGTGAGGGAGATTGCATGATAGCCTGGAAATAATATTGACCTGGGATTCAACTCAGTCAAGCAATTAACAATGATTAAGCACCTATTATGTGCCACACTGTGATAAACACTTAAAGGTCAAGAGACCTTGGCTCCTCTACAACCTTGGGTGAATTATTTATATTTAACCTTGCCAGGCCTCATTTTTTCTCTCTATAAAATGGAGGAGAGAGGAGAGTATATTACAAGATATTTAAAGTCCCTTCCAGGATTAACTTTGTTAATCTTGTGATTCTGTGGTGCCCTGGCCCCCTAAAATGTAAATGGTTCCTTTCTTAATTGCATAAGTTTCGTTGTGTGCTGAGTGACTGGCTGCCCACCCCCCAGAATTACAAACATGACCTTTTGCTATTAGTCAGTAGGTTAATTTTATGCAGAATCTGTCCATGCTTTGGGGGGGGTCTCAGGTGAGCTCCCGGAAGGACACAAATGAGAGGGACATTGGCTATAAAGAAAGCTCCCAGCCTTAGAGCCCTGCCCAATGAACAGTCTCAGTGGTGCTGATTCCTACTGTCCCTCCCTCTACCCTGCCATTCTGACCTGCTCTTTCTTCTGGCAGCCAGCGGTACTGCATCTGTAACCCTGGGGTAGTGAGGCAGTTCCGGAACCCAGATACCATCTTCATCCTGGCCTTCGCCATCATCCTGCTCAACACAGACATGTACAGCCCCAATGTGAAGCCTGAGCGCAAGATGAAACTTGAGGATTTTGTGAAGAACTTGAGAGGTGAGCTGCTCTGCTAGAGCTTGAGGAGATACTCCTTCACGGTTAGACTTTCCCAAAAATACCAACCCCCTCAGCCAGGTGGAGGGCTGAGAGCTGCAGGCACATCCTATCCTGGTTGTGGGCGTCTTCATTGGGCACCTAGTTTCCGTGCTTTTCTTCTTTCTTCTTCTTCTTAATTATTTTATTTTTAGTTTACAACACTCAGATCCACAAGTTTTTGAGTTCCAAATTTTCTCAGTTCACAACTCCACCAACAATGTAACAGTGTTCCTATTTTTCCACCTCTTTTCCAGCGCTTTTCTTCTTTCTGGGACTCTTTGGAAATTCAGTCTGATTCAGCTAGCATTTATTAGATACCTATTATGTGCATGGCACAGTACAAGGCAAGGGCATGACGCTAGGACAAAAAATTGGGGAGGAGCTGCCTGCAAGGAAAAAGATGGGGGTCCCAGTCAGTGAAAAGTTTCCTGCAAAAATTTTTGAAAGGGGGAAAGGGAATAAGCATTTATGTAATGTGCCAGGCATTCTGCCAAACACTTTACAAATAGTATCTCATTTGCTCCTCACAGTATCCCTGTAAGGTAGGTACTATTATTACCCCTTTTTACAGTTGAGGAAACTGAGTCAAAGATTAAGTGGTTTGCCCAAGATTGCACATTTAGTAAGTTTCTAAGGTTAGATTTGAACTGGGGGCTTCCTGACCCCAGACCTAGTTCTCTATCCACTTCAACACCAGCCACTTGATGCATAATTTTGTCATTTTCAAGAATATACAATATCTAAAAGTAGCCTGACACTGTTACCAGAGAGAATTCCTGCTGCCACTATGATGATGAAGATGGTGATGGTGGTGATGATGGTGATGGTGTTGATGATGATGGTGATGGTGGTGATGATGATGATGACGATGATGATGGTGATGATGATGGTGATGACGATGATGGTGATTATGGTGAAGATGATGATGGTATTGATGGTGATGATGATGGTGATGATGACGGTGATGATGATGGTGGTGATGGTGATGATGGTGATGATGATGATGGTGGTGATGATGATGGTGGTGGTGATGGTGGTGATGATGATGGTGATGGTGGTGATGATGATGGTGATGGTGGTGATGATGATGATGACGATGATGATGGTGATGATGGTGATGACGATGATGATGGTGATTATGGTGAAGATGATGGTATTGATGGTGATGATGATGATGTGATGATGGTGATGGTGATGATGACGGTGATGGTGATGATGATGATGGTGGTGGTGGTGGTGATGATGATGATGGTGATGATGACGGTGATGGTGATGATGATGGTGGTGATGGTGGTGATGATGATAATGGTGATGATGATGATGGTGATGGTGGTGATGATGATGGTGATGGTGGTGATGATGATGATGACGATGATGATGGTGATGATGATGGTGATGACGATGATGATGGTGCTTATGGTGAAGATGATGATGGAATTGATGATGATGGTGGTGATGGTGATGGTGGTGATGGTGATGATGGTGATGATGATGACGGTGATGATGATGGTGATGGTGATGATGATGATGGTGGTGATGGTGGTGATGATGATGATGATGGTGATGGTGTTGATGATGATGGTGATGATAATGGGATTCATATGGTACTTATCATGTGCCAAGCACTGTGCTAAGTGCTTTACAAACATTATCTCATTTGCTCCCCTCACAAGAACCCTGGGAAGGTGGGTGCTGATATTATCCCCATTTTACAGATGAAGAAATTGACTAACAACCTTGCCCAAGGTCACACAGCTAGGATATTTCTGATGTCATATTTGAACTCGGGTCTTCCTGACCCAAGGTCCAAGCGCTCTGCACACTATGGCAGCACCTAGTTGACTGATAGTTTCGTTACTTTCAGGAACATTTAAAAACATTAAAAACATTTAAAAACGAGAACTATCCTAACAACTGTTCTGAAAGGTCATCCCTACAGCCCATACTTTAATTAGTTAAAAAAAAAAAGGTAGACAAAAAACAGTTTAAATTAGCCTATCGAGTGTATGAAAACTCAGTCCTGCTGTAGCTCTTGCAGAGACTTTGTCCACTAAGCAGGTAAACCTTCTCCTGCCATCCTGCTTATACCTCATTGTTGCTCAGCGTATGTAATAATCAGAGATAGCGTTCACATAGTGGGTGCTCTGCCCACATTAACTCACTCAGTAGATAGATACAGACGTAGTACTTTCATACAAAGAAAGGTAAACTTCAAGCCTGTGTCAAAAGCATCAACATTTTTGAAATTTGTGAAATCAAAATTAATGAGATTAAGTTAACATTAGTCTCTTAAAAGAACTTTTCCCCTCTATCGTGCTCTTAAAAATTAGTCTTTTTATCTAGTTACACTTGGGAGTATTGAAAGCGATTTCATGAAAAGTGCTTTCTTTTCAATAAGAAAGTCAAAAATGTCCGTGCATTTCTGTCTATTCTAGCTCTCTCCCTTGTGGCGGGTATACCTATACCAGGACAGGTTCTTGGACCAAAGGTAGGTCTGGGGGAAGGCATGAGAGCCTTTTTCTTAGACCAAGAACTACCTTCATGAGGCAGGCCCCTCATTTTTCATAACTGAGAATTGAACTGAAATTGAATTTCCTCGTGGACTGGGAAAGGATGGGATGATTCCAAACCAATCTGAAGGATTGGGGTAAGGAGGCTTACACAACATTAACGATTGTTTTTCTTCCCTAGCAGGGTAGCCATAAAATTAGTGCCTTAAAAAAGAGCCCCAGACTAGGAGACTCATCATGTGCTCTTTAAGCAATAGAGTTGACCTCTCCAGACCTCTAGCCTTTATTTGTAAAAGGAGAGAATTAGTCTAAATTATATGACTGAGCCATTAGAGAGGAAGTTTCCAGTGCCCCAGGGTCCAGCAAAGAAGAATGCAGTGTCTGGTTCTAGAAGTCTGGGGCCAGAAGTTCTAGCGGGAAATGAACATTTGCCCAGACAAGCCAGTGGAAAGAGAGACTCTCTAGAGTTGGGGATGTCCGCACCGCGTGAAACTGGGCTACCTTATCATCAATAGCAATGACCACCTGAACATCTATTATCCAATTTTCCCGCCACTTATTCGTTGAAAAATATAGCCCCCACACAGCCCTAAAGAATCAGGGGACAGTGAGTGCTATTCACACTTGGACTGTTGTAAGAATCAGAGGAATAACCAACCGATTAACACATATTTATCCAACGTCTACTATGTACTAGGCACTGGGAATACACAGACAACATGAAACAGTCTGTCCTTCGAGAACTTGCATTCTGTTTGGAGAAAAATTTATGTAAATACACATATACAAGATAAGTACAAGGTAATTTTAGTTGTTGTTGGGTAGGAGAAGGCACTAGTAGACTTTAAAGCACATCATAAGATTTAGAGATGGAAGAGACCAACCCTCCAACCCCCCTCTTATTTTACAGTTGAGGAAAACTGAGGGAGGGGGAGAGAGAATGGTACATGACTTGTCCAAAGTCACATCATACTTTTGCAACATCTCTTTGTATGAGGCCCCTTATCTCCTTGGATACCACTGCCACTCTGGAGCAGGCCTTCATCACCTGGACCACTGCACTAGCTTTCCGGTTGGTCTCCCTGACTCAAGTTTTGCCCTGCTCCAGTCTGCCTTCCATTCTTTTATCAAAATTATTTTACTAAAGTGCAAGTCTGACCATGTTACCCCCTATTTTAAAAACAGTGGCTCCCGATTGCCCCCAAGATAAAATTTTAAATCCTCTATTTGGCCATGAATACATTTTCTATATCACAACCTTCCTTTCAAAATGTACTCCAAAGCCTTCTTTCTAATTACCTTGTTTCCTTACCCAATTAAAAAAATGTTCCTGATTATTCATAACCTTTTTCTGTTAGAGAGTTTGATGTTTTCGACTTTTAGTAGCTATTCCAAAGTACTAGTTGGCAAAGAGCCTCATCTGGTTTTGTGTCCTGACTTAGGTGTCTTTTTCTTTCATATGTCTTCTTTTAAAGGACATTGCTAAAACTTTAATTCTAGTGGTATAAATGCTGGGTTTGGGATCAGAGTTTGATCTACAGCTCTGCGGCTTACTAACTATGTGACCTCGGGAGCTTCGGCTCCATGGGCTTCATTTTCTTCATCTGTAAAATGAGAGTAAAGGTTGGACTAGGTGACCTCCTTGCTGTCTTCTAGTGCTGAATCTTCTCTTGTGTACCCTACTGCTATGAGGTTTGACTGAGGAAAAGCAAGATAGTAATGCGTTACCCATTCATTGTGAAAAATTCCCTTTGGATGGATCTAGAAACTGAAAGGACAAAGAGATAGTTGGATAAATGTATGGAAAAAGCATTTACTGAACATTTACCATGTTCCAGGTACTCTTGGGGATACGAGTATAAGGAAGTTAAACAATCTTTTCTTTCAAAGAGTTTATGTTCTAATGGAGGAAGACAATATATAAAGGGGAGAAGGGAAATCAAGAAGGGATATGATGTAGAGGCCTGTTTCTAGGCACGATGAGGCAAAAGCCCACCCTCTTGTCGTGGGCACCTTTCCAAGTGCCATCATGAGCCTTGTCACCAGTGGAGCCAGGACTTTCCTAGTTGCCTGAACAATTCCATCCCTGCCACACAAAGTGAAGTTGTGTGTGAAATGAGAAGAGATTGATCTAGCAACCTGGAATTTGGAGATGGTGAGAGATTTTTATTTCCTCCAGTGGCTTTCTCTAATGTTTGTATCACGGGGAAGACTGCTGTTTGAAACTCATTAGACTAGGCTAGAATATTTTACACTCATTACATAGTAATCACTTAATAAATATTCTATGAGCGATCTATCTAGTCATTCCAAGAGCAAAAATATTGTAAAGGAGCCTGAAAGTAAGGAGAAATACCTATGCAAATACTTGTATTTCCCTTGTCTTTCCGTATTTATAGTGACTCAAAAAAAAATCAACCTGCTCTTAAGTCAAGAGACCACAGCCAGTGCTATTTCTTATGCCCACAAATAAAATCACATGAGGCTTTACGTTTTCACAACTTCATCTCCAGAAAACAAGCCCAGAATTATTTCAGGTGAAAGAACAGCCCTGGAGACAGGAGACTGAACACGATTTCTTTAGACCTTATTAAACAATCTTTAAAAAACCTGAATCTTAAATGATTTCTGGAAAGAGTCCAAAAGCTCCTCTGTTTCCCCAGAAGTGTTTATGTTTGTTCAGTGTCTTTTATGCGACTTTGTCGGCTGGGTAAATACTATAGATCTGCTGAAATTCATGATGCCAACCCAGTGCAGTGGGAGAGAGATTTGGAGTGAGAGAGGTATGAGAGCACAAGTACAGGGTCTCTGTTGGCTAAGTGTAAACCAGGAAGGACACAGCAGAGCAAAGTGGTAGGGGATGGTGCCAGGAATCATTGGAGGAAAGAGGACTTTGGTGGAAGGAGGGCCAGTCATCTGGGATGGCTTTGAACCTCAGAGAGAACCTCTGGCCCACACTGTTTTCCTTCCACGCGCCTGAGCAGGTGACCCCTCGCTGTGCATCTGTGTAGCTAGCCCATGCTTGTTGTAAGTTAGGGTGACACAGAAAATTGGAGAACTTTTGAATCAGCTTTTATTAAGTGCTTGCTGTGTGCCCATGCACTGTGACAGATGCTGAGAATACAAAGAGAACAGTAAAGCAGTCCTTGCCCCAAAGAAGGTTCATTCCCCTCCCTTACTCTAGATGGAAGAGAAAACTTGTATGTGTCTAAACATGTATATATTCACAAATATCTAGGTAGCTAATTAAATAAACATACAAAATAGTATATGTATGTGTATATATACACACAAATACAGATCTATGTATGTGTAATACAGGATAGTTTGGAGGAGAGGCAGTAGCAGGTGGGAGGGGATTGGGAAAGATGTCATGTAGAAAGTGAGACTTGAGATAAGCTAGGATTCCAAAAATCAAAGGTGAGGAGGGGGTGCATACCAGGCATGGGAGCCAGCCAATGCCAAATCAGAGAAATGGGAACTGAGATGGCATTTATGAGAAACAGAAGGCCAGTTTGGCTGTACTGTAGTATTCATGGAGGAGAGTAAAGTGTGATATGACTAGAATATAAGTTGAGGTCAGGTGATGGAGAGCTTTAAATACCAAATGATGATCAATTAATTAGCAAGTTTTTGTTAAGTATCTGTTATGAGCTGGGGGGTACAAGTACAAAACAAATCCCTCCTTGCCGGAAATTCATATTTGATCATTGAGATAATAGGGAATCACTGGAATTTGAGTAGAGGGTGACATGGGAAGATGTACTCTTTAAGAAAATCACTTTGGCAGCTGTGAGGTGGATAGATTCAGTGGGGAGAGACTTAAGGCAGAGAGGTCAATTTGGAAGCTATTGTAATAGTCCAGGTGAGAAGCAACAAGGACCTGAGCAAGTGTATTGGCTGGTGTGAGTGGAGAGGAGGGAAGGGAACGGGTGCAAGCGACATTTGTGGCTGCAAAATCGCAAAGCTGGAAAGCATCTTAGAGATCAGTTCATTTAACAGTGTTCCCATTCTACAGAGGAGAAGACTGAAGAAAAGTCAAGCAACTTGATCAAGGTCATGTGGCTAATAAGTGGCAGAATTATAACTTAGATTTAGAACTATAACTCCCAGCTGTCTGTTCTTTCCTTCTGATGCCACTCTTCCTAAGATTTCATCACTTTTAACTGTTTTAAGCTTTTTTTTGATTTATTTTTTCAATCAACAAAAATCTTTTTCCCCTCCTGTCTCCCCCCTAACCATTGAGAAAGAAAATGAAACAAAATCCCTGTTACAAATATATAGTCAAGTAAAGCAAATTTCTGTGTTGTACATGTCTTAAAAATAGGGCTCCCTCTGCACTCAGAGTCCATCCCCTCTCCGTCAGAAAGTCAGCAGTATGTTTCATTGTGTGTTCTCTGACATCATGGCTACCATTTTTACTTTTAATTAAAACGCCACATCCCCTCCATTTGGTATGATTCATGCTACTGAGTGGTCCTAAAGTGGTTATTAACTAGCCCCATCTCCCAATGCGAGCATGTCAAAGAAAGGTCATGGTTCCCTCTTAGAAATGAGGCTTCCTCATGATGGGCACCAGGGACTTATGGGGAAAAGGAAAGTCTTCTAGAAGGGAGATGAAGCAGGACAGATCTAACTATGGTCTACTTTTGCCACAGATTCAGATGAAATGATTCCATTTAGGAAGATAGATGGCTGTCCTGACCTTATTCTGGTTCAGTAGTTGCAGAAAATGTACAGATTTGGTTCTTATTTGAAATGCTTCACTGGGTGTTTCTCTGAAACAATTCGGGATCCAGTAAAACTGTGCTTGGAATTGATGTAGGATTGAGTGAAGTGATGGAGTCTGTGTCTGGAGGTGAGCAGCGATGTAGCCAAATTGGAGGCTCCATCAGGCTCAGCTTGTGCGCCCTGCTGTGCCCAGCACCGTCTCTCTGTCCTTGCAGGTGTGGATGATGGGGAGGACATCCCGAGGGAGATGCTGATTGGCATTTATGAAAGGATCCGCAAACGGGAATTGAAGACCAACGAGGACCATGTTTCCCAGGTCCAAAAGGTTGAGAAGCTCATTGTGGGAAAGAAGCCGGTAAGTGGCAGGTGGGCTGCTCCCTGCCCGAGTACCAGTCAGCCTAGAGGATAAGGGCAGGAGATTTGATTTGGGAAAACTTGCTGGAGCCAAACATGCATTGCAAGGGAAGTCATCCGTTTTTCAGGAGGGCTCTCATTTCCCAAGAGCGATTCCATCTCCAAGAACAAATTGGTCCCCGACCCAGGCAATCCTAATATAGCACAGCCTCGAGAGGCAAGGTTATGAATATTAAATGTTGTAATGTGAGGTGTTGGGATTTTTTTTTTCAATTTTTCCTCCTCGTTTTCAAATAAGTATTTATAAGATTCCATTCATCATGCATGCAAATGCAGCCTGTCTCTGTTTCAGTGCTAAGTTTAGGGTGAAATGTCTGTATTTTAAGCAGCTTTGATGACCAACTCCCCCGAGGGCAGAGGCATACATTGGTAAAGTGTCAACTGAAGGCAGGAGGACAGGGGTAGCTCCTGGCAAGCAGAGGGGACTCGGGTGTGTTCTATCTAGGCCTTGAGGACAGTCAGTGCCAATTGCATAGCCATCTATTGACTTTTGAAGTAGTTTCTGAGGAAGGGAGACTTCTGAGGGAGAAAGACAACTTGGGAAAATTGTCTGAAATCCACGCTTGCCAGTTTCTATAATCCTCCTCTCCCCTAAACTGCCTCTTCTTGTGATTGACTAGTGGTCTCACTTTTCCAGCAGAGCCCAGTTCCTGTAAAATGTTACCTTCACCGAGCAATCGTGTTTTGGTTTGGGGTTTTTTTTTCCTCCCCACCCTAGGCATGACACCCCACTCTGAGTCCCTCCTACTGTGATCTCTCTATCTTGCCTGTGACTCAGAGCTGAATAGGAGATGTATAGGTTTGCTCTGGGAAGGAGGAAGCCAATAACACATCATTTCAGTTTCCTTGGCTAAAAATTCATTTCACTTTGGCTATTGTTTGCAGCCAGAGAAGCAGCACCTTGGGGGTGATGCAGGAGAAAGCACTGAACTGGAGAAGGGAATTCTAGTATCTGCTGGCATTATGTCTGGCCACTAACTCTGACATTATTTTGCTAGGATCCTTCGTCTCTTAATCTCTAAAATGAGGGGCTTTGATGGAATGATCCTCTAATGATGGAAAGACTTTTGTAATTCTTTGACCATCAGATAGGTTCTTATAGTGAGGCCCAGAGAAACTTAACAGAAAATACCTTCTGGGGGGAAAAACCCCAACAGCAGCAAATTCTTCCATTCCCCCAAACATATTGCAGAACTTGGACAAGATCCATTTTCCTTCCAAATATAATTTAAGGACTTAGCCAGTGGTTCAGCAACCATTCACAAGTCTCCTGGACCAGTGGTGTTAAACTCAAACAGAAATGGAACCTTGCCTCTTCATTTAACTTTAAAAAACACAAATTAAATGTTATCTGTGTTATATTGAATTTTTTTATATTTTGTTAAACGTTTCTGGTTTGGAGAAGCATTCTGGAATTTTATGGCAGAGTTTGATACCTTTGCCCTAGACCCATTACCCACTAGGGATGTCTGATAATATCTATGGAACACTTCATGATGTTCTACATTGATTATTACAGGTTTCTTCAAAAGGTGCCCTAATGCTCTGACATGATTCCAAGCATTAAAAAAACAATTCATGCCTGTGGTTTGAGAACCTGGAAAACTTTATGCACCAAAAGGGCTGATGGGACAGCACAGTCTCCATTTGAAATAATTTCTCTGCCCTCACCTAGACTTTGCTTTTAATTAGCTGTGTTGCTAAGGGTACTCCTAGCCCTTTCTGAGAATCACAAGGATATTGAATGATAAAATCAAGGGTTATTAAAGCTGGAAGGGTCCTTAGAGGTCATCAGATTTAAACCTCTCATTTTACAGATGAGAAGACCAGAAAGGTGAAGGGCCTTGCCCAAGATCACACCAGCGGCCCATCTGAGATTCAAAGTCTGGCTCCAGATCACCATGCTATTCCCCTTAGCTTCTCTGCTTCATACCTAACCCCTTCATTTATTTCATAAGTGAGATTACTCCAGAGAAATTAAGGGATTTGCCTAATAAACTACAGCAATAGGACTTGGGGCCATAGGGTTATATCTCAGAGACCATCTAGTCCAGCTCTTCCATTTTACAGATGATGAAACTCAAACCAAAGGAGGCTAAGCACTGTGTCCAGTCACACAGGTAGTAAGCAGGACTTGAACACAGTATCCTTTGGCTTCAGAATCAGTCCTCTTTTCCCCGTGTCCTGCTGTTTTCCTTAATAAAGTAACACATGCACATGTGGCATTTAGGGCCTGCTGGAACTATTGGAACTGATGCAACTGATGTAAAGGTGTGATAAGAATTCATTTTTATATTGAATTAGTTTTGTAAGACAGTTCCTTATGCTATTCCAGGAAAACTTAGTATAGCGTTTTCAAGTTGGAAGGAAGTTTAGCTCTCATCGAAAGAAACCCCATTTTTTTTTATAAATGGGGAAATTGAGACTCAGAACAGGGAAGTGGCTTTCCCAGGGTCACTCATTCGATCAGTTATTAATCAAATTCAATTAATTATTTCAACAAGACTAGACTGAAATAGAGTTAAGTAGTCGCTGTGATGTATCTTTTGGGAGTTTAACGCATCTGTATTTTCTCCTATAGATTGGATCTCTGCATCATGGACTTGGCTGTGTAGGTATCTCCCTTCTTATTGATTCATGACTTATACCCCACCAAGACAGAATAATCATGTCGTTTGCTTGTTTACTCTACCGCTTTCTTCCGGAATATGGGCTTATCCCAAGTGTTGGCAGCTTCAGTTAATTTTCTTACAAGAAATGAATTTTCTTAATTTTCCTATCCTAAGATTACTATGGACTCTTTACAAAATCCCATGGCCCGTGCTGCCCAACAGAGATTTCTTGAGTTGAGAAGCCCCCTTGTATTCAATTTCAGTACACAGTCCAGTGGCTAAGAGAAACCCATCCCGGGTCAGCTGAGACTATGGCCCAGATAGGCATCGCTTCACATGGTGTTTAATTTTGGCTGTCCAGGCTGAAGACTGGGGGCTGGGAAATAAATATCCCTGCAAAGAGTGTATAGAAAGTGATTGGTTTCAGAGGCTGTAGTTAAGTTGCTCTTTTTTCTGGTAAAAATTCTCCGACTTTTCTCCTTGGCTGTTTGCTGTGCCTTGCTCTCCTGGTGGAGAGAGTAGGCCTGTCATTACTAAGAGTTTCCTACTTCCCTGTCCTTACTCTTGAGCTTTCTCTGGTTTGGGAATGAGGGGTTGTCAAGGATGTCCTCTTTATGCAACGGAAGGTAGATCACGTGACGTAGTAGTTTGTGAACCAAAAAGCGCCGTATAAATATCAGTAGCTACTATTTCCTAAGCACCTCGGAACACTCAAAGGGGATGATAGCTTTCTTGTTAGCCTGTGGTTGGTTAGGTCAGAATTTAGCATATAGTGCATGCGGGTGTCTTGGGGCCCTTCACTCATTGTTTTGTCACACACTGCAAACCCCCCCATCCTGCTATCTTGGACATACATATGTGCCCTTGGTCACATGAGAAGAGAGCCCAAATGGGTGACCACAGTCCCACATGGGATGACTCCCTGCAACCTTTCAGAAAGTTAAAAAGGACATTTGATTAGGAGTCAGGAGACCTGGGTGCTAGACTTGTTTTTCTAACGTTCTAACTTTTTCATCCGATAACCTTGGGCAAGTTGCCAGACCTTGAAATGCTTTGGATTCCTCACTTGACAAATTAGACATTAGACATTAGACAATTAGACATTAATCCCAGAATCTTTTCATTAAAATGAACCTCAGAGGTGACCCACTCCAGCTCCTACCTGC
This sequence comes from Phalanger gymnotis, assembly GCA_028646595.1. Lineage (NCBI taxonomy): Eukaryota > Metazoa > Chordata > Mammalia > Diprotodontia > Phalangeridae > Phalanger > Phalanger gymnotis. The sequence continues at coordinate 330,646,611 of CM053624.1, forward strand.
AGCAGGAAACCCACCTCCAGCATACCTGACCAGTAGTTCTCCAACCCTTCTTGAACACTTCTGAGATAGGTATGTCACTCTCTTTCAAAGTACTCCATTCTGTTACTGAATCACCTTAATTCTTAGAAAGTTTTCTTCACTTAGTGAGTCAATATGAATCAAAAATCTGCCTCCTTGTCCCTTTTGACTCTTGGTGCTAGTTCTGACTTCTGGCACTGAGCAGAATAGCACAAACTACTCTTGTACATAGCAGCCCTTTGAATACTCCAAGACAGCTGTCATGCATCCCATAAGCCCTCTTTTCTCTTTGCTAAATATCTCCTTCCAGTACCCACAAGATATGGTTTTGAGTCTCCTCACCATTCTTATCACCCTTCTCTGAATACACTCTGGCTTGTCAATGATTGTCCTAAAATGGAGGGTCTCAGAACTGAACACAGTACTCTGGATTCTAGGGCATCCAGACAGTCAACCATAGTAGAGTACGACGCAACTTCATTCTAGACAATTCTGTTAAAGTAGCCAAAGGTTACGTTAATTTCTTTACTTGCGCCTTCGTCAGGACTTAATGAAAATGAAATTGGAAGTATTTTGGAAAGTTTTGAAATCTGAAAACTATAAAGTGCCATACAAAATCAGAGTCTGTCCTATGGGCTGTGGGTCACTGACATTAATATGATGTACAAGAGATCAAACGTCATACTAGCAACTTTTTAGGGAATGGAATTTGCAAGGATTGACCCTATAGATCCTTAAAGTCAAAGAATGTTAGGATTTGAAGGGACCTAGAGGTCATCCGCCCCAACTCAGAGGCACTGATGGGTACTGCAGCCCATCTGCAATGCCCCTGATGAGATAAGCTTCCAGCCTCTGCCTGAATCAAGCCATATGAGAGTTTGCTCAGTTCGTTACCAGACAGTCCTCAAAGTCAGAAGGTTCTTTCCTATACTGGTGGATTGTAGCTTCCACAGGTCAACTCTCATTTCTCTCTCTCAAACACCACAAACTAACCTTCCATATCATAGTCCTGTGGGTATTGAAGAAGGCAACCTTGTTTCTCCGAACTAAGGATTCCCAATTCTTTTTCGTATGAAGTAATTTCCAAATCGATCATCGTTGTCTGTTGCCACATGTTTGCAGCACGGCTGACTAATGAAGGGGGAGGCACTGGACCCAATGAGGGGTAACTATAGTAACATCACAGAACTGGGCAGGACTGGAGAATGCAAGTCGCTGCCATAAAAGATGGAAGCATGGGGGCGGGGGATAAATCAGACAGACGCCAGCTCTTCTAGCAGAGTCTATAAAAGGTAGCACCTCGTAATCCGTGGCGAGATGGACTCGGAGTCTGGAAATGCCAGGTTCAGTCCAGCCTCAGACACTCGCTAGTGTGCAACCCTAAGTGGGTCATTTAGCTTCCCTTGGCCTCCAGCTTCCTCATCCTTAGAATGGGAATAATCACAGCCTTTCCTACACAGGGTGGTTTTGAATATTGCAGGGGAGAAGTAAGGGAATAAACATTTATCAAGCACCTGCAACGTGCCAAGGACCAAGCCAAGCGCTCTACAGATAACTCATTTGAGCCTCACAACAGCCCTATGAGGAAAGTGCTACTATTATCCTCATTTTACAGTTAAGGAAACTGAGGCAGGCAGAGGTGAAATGACTTGGCCAGGGTCACCCAGCTATTAAGTGTCCAAGGTCATATTTGAACTCAGGTGTTCCTGACTCCCAGGCCTAGCACCATTGCGCCATCTAGCTGCCTCAAATGAGATAGCATGCAAAGCATTTCGCAATCTTTAAGATTTTATATACACATCATATATATATATATAATATACGGATATAAACATGTAAATGTTTATATCCGTATATTATATATATATATAATGTGTATATATTATGTATCATGTATATACCCTATATTTATATATACACATGGTATATTAATATCTAAATGTTAGATATTATTTTATTTATATTGATATCTTCTATTTTTACATCTCTTCTTTTTAGAATACAGCCTTAATAATTGCACTGTACAATGTTTAAGGTGCTTTAAATAATATGTTGACATATATTAATATGTAAATGTTCAAAATGATTTTATTTTTATTGATATCTTTTATTTTTACCTCTTTACATTTTAGTATATATCCTTAACCCAACTCCTTCCCAGCAAACTAATCTTAATAAGAAAGAATGAAAAAGGAAAAAGGAAAGGGAAAAGCAGGTCAGCAAAACTAATCAACACATCAGTCCAGTAGGATAGTGTAAGCTGTGTTCCACACCTCTGCAAAGAAGGAAGGGGAGTACAACTCCTGTGAGGTGAAACTGCAAACCAGTGCTACTTATATCTTCCAATTCCAGCCTGAATCTCCACTTCTCCAACTGGTTTCCGATTGATTTTAACCCCTGGATTTTAGCACTCCAAAGAAACCCTGGTACCATTCCCTAGAAGCATTTGCTTAAACCATTGCCTGTGTCAACCCTTCCCTGAGTAGGATCAATCAGCAAGTATTCCTTATGTACTTCCTATGTAACAGGAGTTGTACTAGCCCTTGGCAACACAGAAACAAAACTGAGACAGTCCCTGCCCTAAAGAAGTTTATGTTTTATCAGAATGGCAATATATGCAAAAGAATTCCCTGTTAGGAGGGGGTGGGGAGAAGCACTAGCAGCTGTGGGTGGGTATCAGGGGTTACAGGGGCAACATGAAAACCCCAGAGAGGAAAGTGTAATTCCCTGTTTTAAATGTTGCAGAGAGATCAAGGATGAGGATAAGAATGGGCCATCAGATTTGGCCATTAAGAGAGCACTGCTAACTTTGGAGAGAGTAGTTTCAGTTGAGTATTTAGGTTAAAAGTCATGTTGTCAAAGGTTAAGATGTGGGAGGAGATAAAGTGTCAATAATGAGGCCATTTCGATTAGGAAAGCTTGAGGTTGGTTTTTTAAAGAATAGAGGAGACTTGGGTGTGTTTGTAGACAGCAGAAAGGGAGAGATTAAATATGAGAAATGGGAGGTAGTTGGGGGAAGGGGGAGTCTACCAGATCAAGGGGGGCACGTATAGAGGGTTGACCATGGTGAGGAAGAGGGCCAGTACTTCATCAAATATTATATGAAGGAAGAGAAAATAAGGGATAATGGCAAAGGGTTTTGAGGTATAGAAAAAGGGAAAAAAGGGAACTTATGGTGAACAGCCCTGATGTTCTCAGTTAAGTACAAAGTAAGACTCTCTGGGAGTGGGAGGGAAAGTTTGAAACAACTGCTATGGGGAGTGTGATAGAGAATATTTAGGGAAGAGTTAAAGGAATGCCTTGAGGCAGTGAGGACCCAGTTGAGATTAAATAAGATAATTCTGTAGTGGATGGGTAAGCATGGTTTAACTGCATATGAGTGGTGAAGGAGGAATATGATGGGGGATAAGCCAGACTGGGGTTGGACAGGGCTAGGGTGAGAGAATAAGAAAGCAGAGGCTGTGGAACATTGAACTGGTTAACTATAAAGTTGAGATTGGGAAGGACTGAGGGAACTGGAAGTCCTGGCGAGGATCAAAAATAAATTCAGCAAAAGTGAGGCATAATGAGAAATGAAATAATAGGAAGTTAGCGTCAGATGATGGAATTTCAGAATTATTCATCACGGAAGTCAAACACATGTGAGTGAGGGCAAAATCAAGGAGGTGATCTGGCCTTCCCTGCGTGTGACCGTGGTGGAGTGAGAACAGGCAAGTGAGTTTGAGAAGAAGGATCTGGGAAGCCAGGGTGTTGGAGAGAACATCACCATGGTAAAGGAGCTAGGGTTTGCGGTGGAGAGGGTGACTGTGAGCCAGGCAACAAACCGGAGAGAAAAGAGACAGTAACTTGGGCCCATACACAACTGCCACCAGGGCCTGAATTGAGTTTTTGGCTCAAACAGTGGGAGGGATGGTGAGAGGGAACCTCAGAGGGAGAGAACTTATTTCGTGATGGTGGCAGAGGGCGGGTCTGGAAATGACAATGGTGGCAAGGCATTTGTAGGCTCCCGCTCCAAGACGGGTATGCTTTTTCAGACAAACAAGATCTAGTTTGTACTTTTTAAATTGCAGTGCCTTGGTGCGGGCGTGGTCTGACTAGCCCAGAATGGCAGTATTGCTAACCTTGATTCGCCCGCTCTGCTATCAATGCTGCATAAAACTGTTACCACCTTAAGAGATAGCGATATCATATTGTTATATTTTTATCATTATCATCGCTGACACGTAGCACCTACTGCATGTCAGGTCCTGTACTAAGCACTTTGTTTTTCTTAACAATTGTTTTATTATTTAATATTTTAGTTTTCAACATTGATTTCCACAAGATTTTGTGTTACAAATTTTCTCCCCATTCCTACCCTTCCCCCAGTACTAAGCACGTTTACAGTTATTATCTCACACAACAGCCCTGGGAGGCAGATGCTGTTATTATCCTCATTTCACAGATGGGGAAACTGAGGCAAACAGGTAGAATGACCTGCCCAGGGTCACAAAGTTAGTAAGCATATGAGTTCAGATTTGAACTCAGGTCTTCCTGACTCCAGGCCCAACGCTTTATTCACTGAATCAGCTTGCTACTCCTAAAATCGTAAGATTGGGGGAGCTAGATGGCGCAGCGAATAGGACACCGGCCCTGAAGTCAGGAGGACCTGAGTTCAAATGCGACCTCAGACACTTAACACTTACTAGCTGTGTGACCTTAAGGCAACTCACTTAACCCCAATTGCCTTGCCTTTACCCCTCCAAAAAAAAAAATAAATAAAATCGTAAGATTTAGACCTAGAAAAACAACTGGTTTAGCCCTCCCCTTTTATAAATAAACAGAGGCTATCACAGAGGTACAAAAATTAGATGGGAATCAGACCTAAGTTTTAGGACTAGAAATCCATTATCCTCTTTACTCGTAACACACTAAGGGGTAGCAGATCAGAGGTGACTCGGCGTTACCTAGATGTTCACCTCTTCTCAAACACTAGCTTAGGAGTGGGAGTGGGATCTGGAGCCAGGTACAGAGAAGAACCAAACCACAGGAGGACTATGGGTTTAGTCATCCAATTCTCCGCCATATACAAAATCCCTTCCATTCGTGACCATAAAAACAAATTCTAGGAAAGGAAGAGGAAGGCTCTTTTTTCCCTTCTCCGTCATATCCCAGGTCTAAGCTGGCAAGTTCACCTTCCTTTATTTGTCCACTTCTTTAAGCCAGTCTTGAGGTAAAGCTTCTGGAGCAAGTTGAGTGAGATGCCAGTGAGGGAACCTCTGTTTGTGGAAGGAAACAGCCTCGCCTCCTCTTTCCCTTGAGTCTCATCAGGAGGAGCACTTTCAGGCTGATCCAGGGGGCTATAGAAAAGTACTGAGCATCAGTCACCCAGCGACTATTTACTGAGAGCCAGCTTACTGCACGCTAGGCGCTTTGTTAGGTAGGGAACTCACATAAAGTGTGAAGCGTGTTCTTAAGAAGCTTATAATCTAATGGGGAAAACAAATACACATTCAAAGTTAATAGAAATACGCATGGAAATACTAGATATAGGTCAGTAGACAGGATTAAAGAAACTCAAAGAAATGGATGTGGGGAAGTAGCTAAGATCTGAGCTCAGCCTTAAAGGTTAACATTGCACTGGTCAGGGAGGGGAGGACGTTTCGCATGAGGTCCTAGGGTGCTCAAGGTAGGACAGGGAGGGCAGCTGAGGCTGGGAGAGAGAGTGGAAACCAGAACCCAGCAGGCCTCGCGTGACAGCCTGAAAAAGATGAACTTAATGTAATAGACTGTGGAGGGCCACTGAAGCTTTTTGATCAGGAGAGTGAGGTTATCAGGCTGGTCATTTAGGAAAATTAATCTAGCAGAGGCATATAGGAGGAATGGGGAGTGGAGAGAGAGGCCCGAGGCAAAGATGTTAGTGAGAAGAATATTGCAATAATTCAAGTCTATAGAGAGACTGAAGCGGTGGGTGTAAAATACAGGTGGGGAGAATTATTTGTTAGCCCAATAATAACTGCTCTGCCTGGGAAAAGAGGCAGGCTCACGACTCTCCTCTAGCATGACATGGAGTAGAGCAGGAATCCCACATGAGAGAACTAGTCAGGAGTTCTGGAGGAAAAGGCTGAAGATCCCTGGTGTCCAGTGGGTTGGCCGAGGGAGGTGAGGGTGAGCTCAGCCCTGTGCCTGTCAGCAGCATAGGCAGATCAACTAGGGGTCAGCACCTTAGCCTGACCATAAGGGAGTTTCTAGTTTACAAGTGACATCAATACCTTTTCCTGTCCCACAGGTACTTTCCCTTCCCCATCGGAGGCTTGTTTGCTATTGCCGTCTCTTTGAAGTGCCAGATCCAAATAAACCCCAGAAGCTTGGATTACACCAGCGAGAAATCTTCTTATTTAATGACCTCCTTGTGGTATGTAATTTAACTGTGGTGTATCTTCACATACACTAAGACCCTCTTCTGGAGTTTTCCTGAAGCCCAGGCCATTTATCATAGAGACCTATGGGGCCCCTGATGACACGTAGAGATCAGCGCATCTGAGGGTTCTTAACCTGGGGTCTGTAGTCCCTTTGAGGACCCACAGATAGAATTTGGGGGGAGGTGGGGTCTGTGGACTTGGATAGGAAAAAACTAACAACATTATTTTCACTAACCTGTAACTGGAATTTAGCATTTCCTTCAATTATTTGAATGTAGGCAGCAAACCACAGTGGTATTAGCAGTACCTATGACTTTGTCACCAATAGAAATCACACATATTTTCATATTACATTACAGTTATCTTGAAATATAGTTTATGCTCACCATTACCTCAAAATTACCATAGTTATTAGACCTGTAACTAGATCACAGGGGATTCGAGTCTTCCTGTTACAGACTGTATTTCAATAGAATTGGTTTCAGTTGCAATGCTCTGTGTTTTATTTTAATACATTTAAGAACATTATTCTTAGAGGTGTGTCTGTAGACCAACTCTCAAATAGTAAGCGCTGTATTCATGGACAAAACGGTATGCAATACCAAAAAAAGGTCAATCCCTGATCTAGCCCAGCTCTTTCATTTCACAATTTAGGAAGGAATTTGAAGGTTTCTATATGTACACGTTTGAGTGGATAGAGAATTAGATTTTAGTCTTTGGCATTTCCAGCCCATGGGTCAATGTCTGTCTTTGCTACAGAAGACATTTCTCCCAGACTCCTAGGTCTCATGAAAATACAGCAGCCTTCCTGTTGATTGCTACCCGCTGTAGTTAGTTTTGGCATTTGCTTTGGTAACCAGCTTTTCACTTCTAGAAAGGGACATTCCTTTCCCCAGGATTAGACCAGACTCAGAAGAGAATAACCAATGAGCAGAAAGTGTTTTGTATGTAGTTGGCTTTGAGGCCAGTTACAGAATGGAGTTTTCCTATTCTGTGTGGATTTAAGCATCATGGGCCATGAGCTTAGAACAGTGGTTATCTTACATCTAGGTTTTGGTTATGGAAGAGAAGGCAGTGAAGTTTTACTTCTTTGCATTATTTCTATGTTTCACTTACTGATTTCCAACCCCTCCCCTTTGGTACTAAGTCCTGGGGAATATACCTCATTACATTACTTTCTGTATAGGCTTTATCAGGCATGTAAATACAAAAGTGCTTCCTGCATCCACCTTGAACTGCAGGATTGTAATGAAGCTTGCAATGACTCTCAGGAGGCTCTGCCTCAGGTCCACAAAGGCTTTGCAGTGAACAAAAGCCATCGATGAATTGTTTGTGCAAATGAGATCAATCTCGGGAGCAGGTGTTCAGAATCCTCCCCAGTGTCGGCAAAGACTTTTCTCAGTGTGAGATGGACTTAAACAGCATCCAGGTGGAAGGGGAGGGCAAAGACTCTACTATGGGAAACGTGTCCATTTGGGAGAGGAGGAGTGAGCAGAGAGAAACAGGGAGAAAGAAGCCAAATGGGAGACACAGACAGACAGAGTGCACATTTCTCCTAACTGGAATAGAAGATGGAAGGCATGGATTATCCTAGGGTCTTTCCCTGTGGCAGTGTTACTAATGGTATAATACATTTGCCCTCCTCAGGTCACCAAGATCTTTCAGAAGAAGAAGAATTCTGTGACATACAGCTTCCGCCAGTCCTTTTCTCTTTATGGCATGCAGGTCCTACTTTTTGAGAATCAGTGTAAGTCTGTCTCTTTCTCCCCTGTTTTCTCTCCTCACGAAGAGTCAGATGTCCTAAGAACATTTCAGGGAGGGGACATTGCTGCTGTCTTAAAACATCTGAGTGACTTTGATATGGAGAGTGATCAGACTTGATCCCCTTTGCCCAAAAGGGCACAGCTAGGAACCAAGCCTGGAAAACACAGGAAGGCAGATTTAAGTCCGATGTAAGGAAAGGCTTCCTAACAATTAGTGGCTTCAATCAATCTACAAGCCTTAATTAAATTCCTGCTCTGTGTCGGGTACCGGGCTAGGCACTAGGTACATAAAGTCAAAGATGAAGCCATCCCTACTGTCAGGAAGCCTACATGTGGAGGGGCTGCTTTGGGAGGTGACGAATTCCCCATCACCAGGTGTCTTTTAAGTGGAGACTAGATAGCATCTTACTAGGAATTCTGTAGAAGAGATTCCTATCCAGGTAGGGCTTGAATTAAATGACCCCCAGGGTACCTCACAATGCTCAAATTTTGTGGAAGCTCTTTTTGGGAAACTGTCACTCTTCAAACTTTAGGATTTGCTTTGCCATCCTTTCCCTCTCCTAGTGCCCTTCCAACCCCCCCACCCCCAGAAGTGTACTGGAGGAAAGGCCAGGGAATGCTGTCTCCTGGATTAAACTCTCTGGGGAGATAAGGAACTCCAAGGTGACAATAACACCAGTTTTACAGGCACATCTCGGGCTCAATCTCCCTTTCCCTCTTACTGACTCTTTCCCTTTGCTTCTGACTGTCTCTGCCTCTTTCTTCTTTCTTCCTTCCTTCTTTCTCCCTCCCCTCTCCCCCACCTCCATTCTTAACTGTAAAGACAGTTGAATGATGGAGATCCTTAGGAATCTAGAAGCTGAAGCAAAAAGCATCAGAAAAGCAAGGAGACAAACCAGGAGAGGCTGTTTGGAAGCCTTTATACAGCTCTCCTCTCTTTTCTGAAGTCATGGGGTTGCCTGCGGAGCTGGCTGTTTTTCCTCTGAGACCCACGGGCTGGATTGGGCTGGGCTCTGCTCCCCCATGCTGGGGCAGAGTCTGTGATTTAGGTGTTCCTGCTGCTGACCCAGAGTTCCAGAGTACTGCTGTTGGGAACACACTGACCTTGGGGCTGTGGCTGGGGTGGGGCTGAGGATTGTCTCATCACAGATGGTGCTGCTGGAAGAAGGGTCATTTGAGGGATGATAGTAATGTTTTTAAATCAAACACAACTCATCCAGTATCGGCTTTGTTTTCTTGGAAGACTTTTTGATTTTTTAGGTTAGGGCGTTCCCAAGGGCCCGGCAGTTGAAACACTGAGGAATCTAATCTTATGAGGGAACAAGGAAATGTCAAATTTGTAGCTTCCCAGCTTAACCACTAGGACTGGAAAATAATCTTTATAACAGCAACAACAGCATGGATACGGTGCTTTCTATTTGCCAGGCACTGTGCTAACAACAACCGTGGGAGGTAGATACTATTGTCAACCCCATTTCTACAGATAAGGAAACTGAGGCAAACAGGGTGAAGTGACTTGCCCAGGGTCACACAGCTAGTAAGTGTCTGAAGCCAGACTTGAATTCAGGTTTTCCCAACTCTCAGCCTGGCATTCTTTCTGCTGTACCCCCAAGCTGCCCCTGGTCTAACCAGGGACCGAGGGGGATTTCTGCCTCGCAGTTACCTTCTATTCTTGTATAAGAGACAGCAAGAGCCATAGGCTGCAAGCCCCACCACCTTTGTCTCCATCTCACATTCACCTTCCCCCCACTGACTTACAGCCACTGGGACCAAAATTGAGGAAAAGGGGAGTGGGGATACATAGGTCACGTCACAATGTCTCGGGAACCTGAACAGCTCTTTTGGGCATGGCCTGATTCTAGCTGCCTTAGGAGAGTTGCGGCCCTTTGCCCTGGCTTCTCCCATCCTAGACCTGGAAACTCTCCCTGCTCTGTTCTCCTGGAGACTTAGGCTTTCAGTCATTGCCTACCTCTTATATGCCTTCTCTTTTTTTTTTAAATTTATTTTTAATATGTTTAGTTTTCAGCATTGATTTTCACATGCGTTTGAATTACAGATTTTCTCCCCAATTTCCACACCCCCCCCACTCCAAGATGGCGTACACTCTGGTTGCCCTGTTCCCCAGTCTGCCCACCCCTCCGTCCCCCCCATTCCCCTCCCATCCCCCTATCCCTTCCTTTCTTGTAGGGCAAGATAAATCTCTATGCCCCATTGCCTGTGCATCTTATTTTCTAGTTTTATATGCCTTCTCTTAACCATGGGGAAATTTCTGTGCTGCCTGGATGAAGGCCTCTTGGAGCCCTTTGTAGCTTGTCTTTGGGAAGTAGGCATGTGAGAGAAGACAGGGTACAGTTTGCTCTTGTCAAGGGCATGGGGGCAGCAGGTCAGTGCTGTCTGTAGAGAAGACTTGGGCCAGTAAAGATGGGGCATTTGGCATCTCAGAAGTGTTGTTAATTCACCATACTCATTCCCCCAATGAGATCTGGCCTTGGACCTTCTCTGGGGAGTGTCTCCTATGGTAATAGCATCAGTGGATCCTCCAATAAAAATGAGATATATGCTAGAGCCATGCTTAACCCAGCACCACACTCCATCCCCCTCTAACTCCTAATCCCTGATTTGCATGTCAGCAAAGTCTTTGAGTGGCTTTCCCCCCCCCCCCATTGCTAGAGTTAGGAGGACTCATGTTCCTGAGTTCAAATCTAGCTTCAGACACTTTCTAGCTGTGTGATCTGGACAAGTCACTTAACCCTGTTTGCCTCAACTTCCACACCTGTAAAATGAGGATAATATTGTAGCAGCTACCTCCCCGGGTGGTTGTGAGAATCAAATAACATAAGTGAAAAAAGGCGGGGGTAGGGAGCCTTAGCACAGTACCTGGCACACAGTCAGCACTACATAAATGCTTATTCTCTTCGCCGTCTCTTCTCCCTTCCCCTATTCTGAGAAGGGGTCCATATGACCCAAAAAATGTTAAGAATTCCTGCTCTAGAGCAACACAGAAAAAGTAAGTTTCATCTTTAACTTAGCTGATGATTCCCACTGTCATGTTCCCCTCCTTTTACAAGTTAAACATCTGAATTCCATTAATTTTCCTCATGTGACATTATTTACGGGTCCAAGAGGCAAAGGCAGTTTTGTGAGGACCACCCAGGTGAAGCCCCACCAGGTGAAACACAGCAGCAGTTTGGCTTCTTGCTGCCAGTGACAGGCAGGGTTAATTTTTTGTCTGATGGACTTCAACTCATTTCATCTCCCTCTCTGGAATCATCTCCCCTCAGTCCTTAAAACTTACCCCAAGGTCGTAGGCTTAACATTGGAACGAGAGTTTGGAGGCCAGGCTATCGAGTCCAGTCTTCTTACTTCTTACTTTAGAACTGAGAACAGGGAAGCTGAGAGGAGTTGAAATGACTGATTTACCTGGTAGTCAGTTTTGGAACCAGAAAGACCCCGGGTTCAAACCCTGCCTCAAAGCCCAGGGCTCTGTCCGTCATACCACCAAGCTGAGCACATTGGCCAAGTCTCGATTTGTGGAGGCTCATGCTCTGAAGTGGGTGAAAACCAAGCCATAAATGCAGGGAAGAAAAACTAACAGGAAACAAACAAAAACATGAATTCCACTCATTTTCTTTCCCTGTACAGATTATCCTAATGGCATCCGGCTCACATCTGCTGTCCCAGGAGCAGACATCAAAGTGTTGATAAATTTCAATGCACCCAATCCCCAAGACAGAAAGAAATTCACTGATGATTTGAGGGAATCGATCGCAGAAGTTCAGGAAATGGAAAAGCATAGAATAGAGTGTAAGTACAAAGGATCATACACAGTTTGAGCCTTGACTATAAAGTCACTGTCTGACTCAGGCTCTAGTCAGGGGTGGGGAACCTGCGGCCTCGAGGCCCCGTGTGGCCCTCTAGGTCCTCACGTGCGACCCTTTGACCATTTATAAGTTTTACAGAACAAATCCTTTTATTAAGGGGATTTGTTCTGTGAAGTTTAGATTCAAAGGGCCACCCTAGAAGACCTCGAGGCCACAGGTTCTCCACCCCTGCTGTAGATCCTGGTGTGCATTCCATACACCATCAGACCTTTCTGGCTCTGGGACTGATGGGAATCAGAGGAAACCTTCCCACCTCCAACACAGGAGGGATGGAAATCCAGGATCTGGACCCCATTCCACAGGGGCTGAGAACTGACTAACTGCTGGAGTGAAAGCTGAGTCTCCCCCTACCAGCTTCTCTTCAGCAGCGTTGGGTCAGTAATCACAATAATGCTGTTAGAGGAAAGCACTTTGAAATCTTAAATTGCTAGATAGATGTCACTCATTATTACCACTATAATTTTTGTAAATAATGCCCGTGGCATCTTGAGCTTTCTCCAAGAGGCATATTACCCCTGGGATTACACCACTTAGATGGCCCATCCTTCCTCGCCTAGGGCGATAGGAGTCAGAGGCAGAGAGGGAGAAACAAGAAGAAAGTCTTAAATAAATTGCCCATCAAGCCAGAGAGATGGCATGACAGACTGGACACTGGGTCTTCTGAAGCCCAGACCTGCCCATTAAGTCAAAGTGCTTTCACTCAAGAAGGGGCAGTCCCCCTCTCAGGGTTTTCAGCATTTCCCCAAAGGCTGCTCAAGTCATTCTCTGTCCTTCCGTTGTCCTCGCCCCACTAGGACATCCCTACATTCCACTCTTGGTGAGCACCCCTCCCCCCTGGTGCTCCCCCAGGCCTTGCATCAGTAACCATGAGAACATGCCACCATTCTGTCTGTTCCAGCGGAGCTCGAGAAACAGAAAGGCGTTGTCCGGCCCAGCATGTCCCAGTGCACCAGCCTGAAGAAAGAGCCTGGTAATGGGACTCTGAGCCGAGCCTGCCTCGATGACAGCTATGCCACGGGCGAAGGCCTGAAGCGGAGTGCACTGAGCAGCTCACTCCGAGACCTCTCAGAAGCGGGTAAGAGCCGGGCTTAGTTCTGCTTTCCTAGTGCAATGCATGCAAAACTCGGGAAAAAAAAAAAAAAGCCCGACAGTTTGTGCATGCATTGTGCCCATGGAAAGAAACACGGCAGAGCCCCAGGCAGGGCATGTGGGCAAGTTTTCTTAGCAAAACATTGTTTGGTTTTACCTTTTTTTTCCCCCGTGAAAATTCAAATAGCTTTGACAAATATGAAGCAGTTCTAGTTTTTGCTGTTTGTACTTTTAAAAGATAAAGAAGACAGAACCCATTTTTAAGTGTCATCACTGAGGGGAAATTGGTCTAAGAATAAACTAGTTAGTTCTCCCGTTTTACTTTAAGTGGTTTTTTTTTCTTTTAAGAATTTGTAATATGGAGAGACAGCAATAGAACAGGGCCCCATTAGCAGCTGTCCTACGTATTTTGTGCTGAAGTTTTTACCTGTGTTTTACACTGATGAATGAAATTGAGTGAAGCCCTACTAAATTGTGCCTAGAACCTGACATCCCCTCCTTACCTCCATCCCTCCCTCCCCCAGCAGAGGCACCTCGTGGTAGGCTCTCTCTAAACATGATATTCCTTCTTTCCCTTGGTTGCCTTTACCTTTGGCTTGAGTTGTCTGTAGAGAACTCTAGCCTGATCAAGAAAAGTCCTAATTGCTTGGCACGCATGTCTTAAATTGCCATTGCTCCTGAGGTGACTGAAATCCAGATGCCACCTAAACTCAGCATTAGTAGCTAATAGAAAGGTGTTTCAAAAAAAAAAAAAAAGCCCTCAGCAAAAAGAGCAATCTGTGCCTCTCTTCATTGCTTTGGTTTCCGTATTTGTTTTTTGTTTTTTTTGTTGTTTTTTTTTTGCTGCCAGCCATTAATACCCAGCAATGCCCAAATCATTAGCGGGATACTAGCACCAATAGGATAGGGATGCTAGGGCTATGGCAGTACAAACAAAGCAGCAAGGGGGAAAGACCAAGAACCAAACTATGTTAGCTGCCAGTGAATTCTAATGCCTGGCTTGTTTTTAACCACTGCACCCTAGCATAGCCGTGATCCTCAAACGCCTGTGTGTTCTGTGTCTGTTCAGTGGCTAGACGGCTTCTCTGTAGAGGCAGCAGGGAGGAGGTTCCAGTGGGGTCGCCACCTGGAGACGTTGCTGTCAAAAGGAATGGATAGGTGTTTATGACAAATCTCTTTGCTGTGACCTCTCTGATGACTAGACCATCTATTCCTTGATATCCCCATCTGCCTCACAGCCAAGAACACCACAAGTTCTCACCCACTAATGTGAATTGGCCCTAGACTAGAGAGAGAACTTTGTAGTCATGGACTGATTATTTTTGAGGCTTGTTTTAGGTGGGGAAGAGCTATGCCATCTCCAGCCTGCTGGTAACAGAGTGGTATAGCACCCACCTGTAGACCACGGGGAAGGAATCTTGATTCCACTATTCCTTCCCCATAGGATTTTTTCCATCCCAGTCTCTCCAGCATTGCCACATAGCCATGCTCAGGCAGAAGGTTATGTGTCATCTGCAAGACAATTCCTTCTGCTCACGACACCATTCCATGTATCAGCAGCAAATACCTTGCTCCTGGCATGCTCATTTCCAAAAGTTTTTTTTTCTGTTTTTTTTTTCTTTTTTTCTTTTTGGTTTTTGTTTTTTTTTTCCACGATTCAAAACTGAAATCCATTTACCACATAAATGGTTTAAGCAATGGATTTGTTAAACCTAACTAAACTTAATTGTAGGCTCTCTGCCCACCAAAGGCTATGGGGTCGCTTCTGTTTGGTGCTGTGCAGTGCAAAAAACCAACCAAGTCCTTCCCTGACTCCTGCCACCCTCTTCTGTAATTTGGCATAAACACCAAGGCTTCTGGCAGCTGGTTACACTTGTGCTCTTGTCCAGGTCTTGTCATACAAATTAAGCTAAGAATCAGCTTCAGGACCCCTAAGACCCAGCTCTTTTCCCAGGCTGGGAGAGTACCTCCCACCACAAGACCTTTGGACCCTGACCACAGCTTTTTTTTTTTCCAGAATTAGGTAATACAAAGAGGTTTAGCATCTCCAGCTTGTCTGTCCCCCCTCCCTCACCCCTCCAGTAACCAAACAGTGGTTCAAGGTGATCAAATGATTCAGGTTCGTTCAGGAGACAGAGCAGTTGGTCATTTCTTCCCCTAGCTACCAGAATTTGGAGTCAAGAGAGTATGAATCTTGATTCCATCCAATGGGAAGAATTAAGGCCAGGGTTAATGACTTTTCCATCATATCTTGGATTAAAGTATTTGTAAGGAAAGGAATATTGGCACTATTTTATTACTGTTATTATTAATAATAACAGTAATGCTATTTTAAGATCCTGAGTTGAAAGGACACGTTAATCGACATCTAGAACCCTCCACAAGCCCTAAAGGAAAAATATAGACCCTCTTAAGATATTGATTCTAGTAACTTCTCCACTCCATTGCCCTTGAGAGAAGGCTAAAAGGTGAGGTCTAGTGTAGGTACACAGAGCCATGGAGACTTACCGGGGTGAAGGGACATAAAGGTTATAGCAGGGTATCCAGGTTTAAAAAGTGTTCTATCATTTTGCCAAGAAGATGACTGAGATTGCCTTTGAAGGTACCTATTCCCTTAGAATCTTAAGTCTTCTGAGAGGCAAAGTGCAGCTTTGGAAGCTGTCCTGGGGAAGGAGGCCAAGATAATAAAAGTGACCAGGCAGGAAAGTAAGGTCCTCAGAGAAAGGGACCGCAGCATCTCCTCATCCTCTATTCCCTCACAGCCTTGCACGGGGTGTTAGATTCTCAGGGAAAAAAAATGTACTGAATTAGTATGAATAGCCGGTGAGAAACTCTAAAAGGCTGTCCTGGCTAGGAGACTGAATTCATCCCTAGGACTCTTAGCCAATGCTACCAAGACTGGCTTTCCAGAGCAGCCTGGAGCTAGAATGACCCAGAGTTCCACTTGTGCAAATAAAGCAAACATCTTTATTTCTCAAGGCTCCCCCTGTCTAGACAAAATGGATCCTAGACTCCTAAATATAGACCTGTAAGAGACCTTAAAGGTCATCTAATTCACCTCCCTCATTGTCTAGATGAGAAAACCAAGGTCGAGAAACAGAGTAACCTCCCCAGGGTAGGAAGTAGCAAAGCCAGGATTTAAAGTCCTCTGACTTCTCAGTCGTTACTGGCAAAGGCAGGTTGGCATCTGCCTTTCAAGTTAGTGTGGTAGTGCTGAAGAAAGGCAGGGCCACCAGCTGAGGACTTTGATTCAGCCTGGAGAAGCGTTCCCCCATCTCTGCTTACAAAGTGTGCACACCGGCAACGGCTTCAACCTTCCCTTGGCCGAGGGGGAAGTCCTTCAGGTTCCTCCTCCATGGATTGCCTCACCAGCTCTGGCTAAGGTCCGTCCAGTTACAGAAACCCCGTCTCCTGTTGCCAACCTCGAGGATGCTAAGAAAAATAGAAGCAGACCAAAGGCTTGGCTTCCATCCTTCCTGGAAAGTCTCTTTACTCAGTGGGTGATGAACGTTGTTTAAAGTCTTTGAGAAGGACTTTCCATGCCCACCACGTATCCCTAACAATACTGAAACCTATACAAGAAACATTCACGAGTCCATGGATTGCAGAGCGGACCTGGGACTCCAGACACATACCTAGGCTAAGGCAGGCTTTTGCTACCACCCACTCACATCAGAGAATAGCTTACACAGGGCCATCAGCAGCACAGGGCCTAGAGGCTCTTGCTGAATTCTGCAGTCTGGTCAGTATGCTGACCACTGAAGTGTTGAGAAGTGAGTGCTGCTGGTCAATAGTATGGTGTCTGTGTGGCTCCAAGCCAAGCATTTATTAAGTACCTACTGCGTACCAGGCACCATAAAAAAGTATCTGTGGTCTTCCAGATGATTAGGAAACCTGGACACTGGTGTCACATCTACATCCAGGTAGCAAGACAGTACATCCATCAATGGGGGCCTGGTATGGAGTCAGGGATATTTGACTTCAAGCTGTGGGCATCTGTGTAGGTTGAGGTGTGTACACACACATGAACATCTGGGGTTGGAGAGAGAAGGAGGGTACATACATGGGTGGCTATGTAACTGAGGTATGTATGTTTGCTTACACATGTGCAGACATGTCTAAATTTCTGCATATATATTGGTGTGCATGAGCGTGTGTAGTGTGTGCATATGTTTTCACTAGTTGGCTTTGGAAAGTCTGCCTCAAAAAGACCACACCCAGTGATCTACCTAATCACAGACTAGCACAAGGCTCAGAGAAATAAAGGAAAGTCTAATCAGTATATTGAAGGAGAAGAAGAAGAAGAAACACCTAAGCTGCAGTGTCCCGAAGGGAAGGAAGATTCTTTGGAGGAGGAAACATAAGCTTCTATGATAACCTTCTTGGTTTGTTTGTACAATGGAAGATTACTTACTCTTGCTTATGATGAGCACAAGAGGAGAGCTCTATGTTCAACGGACGCAAACAGTTTTCTCTAGGGGATCCTTTCTCTCCCTGCAAAAACGGGATGTGAAGCTCATTCCTTCAGGAAAACTAAGAGCACTTCCCTTCCCTCTTTGGGACCCAGGTACGGTACAGAGCAAGGTCTGGAAGGGCCCTTTAACCAAAAAGACAGAGAGAAAGAAAACCTTTCTCATCTCCTAGACCTCATGTGGCTCAGACTGGCTTTTCTTTCAAATAGAAAGAAATGTTTCTCTGAGGAGTCAGTCCCCCTGAGTTGCTTGATTACTAAGCCTGTTTTCTTGACTTGGGTGCACCTTCTTGGGCTGCAGAAGGGCTGGGAGTGCGGGAAGGGTGCAGATTTCCTCCCCTCTCTTTTTTACTCAGATTGTAAAAGGAGAGAATCCCCTCTCTCCTCAGGTTCGGAAAGGACAAGATGGATGGTTTTTTCCTTAGGCTTTTTCTGACCTAAGGGAAAAAAAAGTGCCAAGTTTCAACCTTCCTGTATCCTAGGTTGTCTTACAGCTGAAAAGGGAAAAGATGCTGAGTAGGACATTTCACCCACTCTGTTCTCTTGGTAAGAAGGAACAGGGCCTTCTTGTTTGAGCCTTCTAGTTCCACCTTCCTGGGGTTCAGCTTTTTTAAAGTTGAGTCAGTATCCCAGTTTAGCTCAGAGGCTTCCAGTTCTTGAAGGCCTGTACCAGGCTCTGTCCAGCTGGTCTAACCTAGAGGGATAGATATCATGAAACCGGGTAGAAAAGGGAAGGCTAAGGGCTCAGATGACCTTATGCAAAGGGAGAGATTTGTGCTGAGTTTCCCCCTACAGATCCCTGCTTCAGCAGCTCCCTTTCCACCTTCCCATTTGGCCAACTTGGGCCATACCAGGTGACCTCTGTCCCATGTTGCACAACCACGCACACACCACAGAGCTGTAACAAAAGGGACACTTGGCAATTTTGGCTGGTCTAGAAAAATTCAAAAAGGAAAAAAAATAAGAAAATTAAGTTTAGTTTCCTCCTAACCATTCCCCTCGAAAGGATATATGAAATCCACTGAGGTTCAGTAGCTTCACAGAATTTTTTTTTCTTTTGTTTTTTAGTTTCCAAAGAAGCCTTACTTTTCTTCCCTATCCCCTTATTGGGCCCTGTCCCTTGTTCCCATCTAATCTAGCACTTGGAAGCTTCTCAGTTGCCAAAAAATCCTTGAAAAAAGCAGATGTACCTGACATCTGGGGGGAGATGGTCTTTACTTTTTTAGAATCCGGGCAGAATTGGATTCCCCTGATTGTGAAGGTGTCCCTCCTGCCCACTGTGCCCCACCCCCCTGGAGAGACTGGAATTGGAGTATAGGAGATGGTCTTTAAATTTGGGTCTGTGTTTTGTTTTTGTTTATATGTGTGTTTTTTTAAAATACCTTTTTTGCACCTGAATGGCTATTTGCTTCTCCACTGAGCCTCCTCCTCCCCGTGGACCCAGATGTGGGCCCCAGAGGCCTGCAGCTGGGAGCCTTCTCGAAGCTGAGCTTGTTGGTGCCCGCCCAGACCCTCCATAGTTGCGCTTAGAGGCTCCTGTAGCAGCGCCAGCTCAGGCCTAGAGAGGAAATTGCTCAGCCAGGTCTTGCGTCCGGTCTCTAACCTATGGTATTGCATGTTCTGGGCAGGGAAGCGTGGGCGCCGCAGCAGTGCAGGATCGCTAGACAGCAATATGGAAGTAAGTAGGAAGCGCCTGATGTCTAGCTGGATGTGACGATGTGCGTTTTCCAACCTTTATTTTATATACATGTATTTTTTTTGCTCCTCTTCTTCCTATATATACATAAATATATATATGTAAATACACACACACATAGCCCTCTAACAACCTGCCTGCCTAAGATAAAGTGCATGCCTGGGCTACTCACTCCGTCCTGGTACAAAGCTTAAAATACCAAGCGCCACTTACTGGCTTGTTTTCGATGAAACCTGGGTTGTTTTGTTTTTTGTGTTTTGGTTTCAGCTAACCCGTCTCCTCTGTTCCCACAAGCATGGTTAATGAGCACCTGCCCCTTTGCCACCCCCCTCTCCACTCCCCCCTCCCACTACAGCCCCAGCTCACAGGCCATTCCCCCTTTGTTCTCGCTACTTGGATGTTTTAGCTGACCTCTCAACTTCCATGCTCGACCATCTCCATCGCTTCTTTTGGCGTTTAAACTGCTCAATGTCTGCAGTCATGACACCATGGAATTGCATAGCTAGGTTGTGGGAGGAGCTAAGCCAATGAGACAGATGAATTCAATGTGGATTTCATGAGATTTCATTCATCTTCAAATCATTTATATTTACTGTTCATGTCAACTTCAGCTTGCAGATCCTTTCTTACCTTTTTTTTTTTTTGGTTTGTTTTGTTTTGGGTTGCATTAGGTAGGATAAAGTTTAAAACCTGGGTAACTTGCCCCAAGCGTAGCTTGTCCTGTGTCCCACGCACTATAGCCTTAAAAAACCTGAGAGAAGGTAGACCCTTGAAAGCTGATCTGGAGCTACTGGGCCAGTTAGGAGAGTGCAAAAGACTTAGTGAAAAGAAGTGATTTGCAAGGGAAGGGGACCAGGCTGGAGGCAGCCCAGCCAGTCTATTTACCACACTAACCACCAGCAAGCAGAGAGTCCCAATAATGGTCAGACCACAGCAGATTTGAGTTTTCCCCTTTATATTTTTCTTAACGCCTACTTGTCAGGAAAGGATTTCCCAAGTCAGCATTTCCTCTACTCTTTAACTGGAAAGTTGCAGAAAACATTCCTCCAGAGACCAGTTCTATCTGGCAGGGTCGCTCCTTCCTACCAGTGGCACCCCCCAGTTGTATTAGAGGAGGCATAGGCCAGGAGCCTGTCCTCACCCAAAACTATATATAGCCAGGCAGCTCAACTGAAGCTTAATGATCAGTTTGCTAATTTTAATTTTTTTTTCATTCTGACATAAATACTTTAAACCTTTTAATTTTTATTTCTATGAATTTCCTTTTTAGGGGTCCATCATTAGCAGTCCTCACATGCGCCGAAGAGCTACATCAACCCGAGAGTGTCCATCTCGCCCACACCAGACTATGCCTAACTCTTCTTCCCTCCTAGGCTCCCTATTTGGTAGTAAGAGAGGGAAGCCACCTCCTCAGTCCCACCCACTCTCTGGCCCTTCACAGCCCCCTTCTCACCCCCCAGTCATCTCCCATCAACAGCATGCTCAGCATCCTTCCACCGGGCACCACCAGGGCCCCTCCGAGGGACAGACACAGGCCCAGGTGCACACGCACCACACCCAGTACTGCCACATGCAGCAAAATCCACCCCCCTACCACCACCACCACCACTACCACCCACCTCAGCACACCCAGCACGCACACCAGTACCACCATGTCACCCATGGGGGTCATCCCCCCCACCCGCCCTATGTGGCACATGCCCACCCACCACATGCCCACCCACCCCTGCCCTCATCTCATGCTGGGCACTCCACCCACTCTGGGCACACAGCGCACCACCATGGACAGCAGTCTGCCCCTCCTCCTCCCACCAGCACGAAGCCCAAACACAGCGGCATCAGCACAATCGTCTAGATAGACCTGGGGGGGATGGGGAGGGGGGCCTCGGACCCCCCTATTGACTGTAGCACCAGATATCCAACACAGAGGCGCACCTTAGCAGGCAGCCAGCAGTATATCAAACCTAGGGTGGATTCGTTTTCCTTTTTTTTTCCCTTGGCCCTGGAATCAGACAATATGATTGAATCCCAAAAGCTCACAAGGCTTGCATTTTAGGAAATGAAATTCCTTTCAATTTAACCTTGTTGGCCTGGGCTTCATTCACCTCCACCTTTGGGAGGGCCTGCATTTGGGCCAGTCTTTGCCATCGTTGGCCTTGAAATGGTGCCACCTGCCAAGTAGACGTTAAACTGCCCCCAGCTCCCTTGCCTTCATTGATTTTACAGGCACATGAAAACCCAGCCTAGAAAAGAAGAAGCACGCCACATACGCACACACACACACATACACATACATACATACACAAACACACACACACAACTTGTTGCATTCTTGCTCTAATTGACAATGGGCAAAAAATTAAGTAGACCTGATATGGTTGATGAAAGTACGTAAGTAAACTTTATATAATATAAATATATATAAATATATATATAAATATACATACACACTGTATAGGTAACGTTTGTGCGTGGAAAGCAAACTTTTCAGTCCACAAAACTAGCAATATAGATTTTACAAGGAATTTCCACTTACTTGATAGACAGCACCATAGCTGAGTAGTATGTGAGAGAGTAGGCCAAAAACTTAAATGCTAGAAACAAATTTCAGATGTTTCAGTATTTTCATAAAGAGAGAGAGAGAGAGAGAGAGAGAGAGAGAGAGAGAGAGAGAAAAGTCCCTGAGGACTTGCAAAGATCTCTTAAGCAATCATTACTGAATGTGCCAAGTAACATAGCATCTAACTGTTTAAGTCCAATATTGCTTTGTATAAATCCTTATTTTATTAACAATAATATCCTAAGTAACCAGTATTATAACTGCTCTGGTATTTCAGGTAAGCAAACTAATTAAGATGCAGTAAACTCTACAGTAGCAACATGGGATGACCAGCTAAGTATTGGTTGTCTTCGAGTATTGGTTACAAAACTTCTTAGACACTTTAAAGGCTGTAATAACTGTGAATTTACATGATCCACATTTCTTTTGTATGCATTTGATTTATCGGAACCAAAATTCAGAATCATATGAGAGGCGCACATAAACATGGCAAAAATTTTCATCTCCAACATGAAAATGACAGACACTCATCCTCGTTTCCTTAACACCATAACTTACTCATTTTGTTCCCGATTGCAATGGGCAGAAGTCCCCCTAGAGCATTTCCAACAGGAACTGCTCTAGGACATTTATTTTAGGATTTAGCATTATAGGGTGGTGTTTTTATTTTGAAAAATAATAATGGTAATTGTAATTCCATGTAGCCATGTGCTAGCAAAACACCTGTTTCATCATTGTGACCCATCTGACTTCTTAGCTGACAAGTACCCAGTACTCAGCAGGCTGAGTCTCCCCTGCCTCTCTCTCATAGTCTGGTTAGTTGCAAAAGCATCACATGAAATCAAGCTGTGCTATTGTTGCTTCTGTGTTGTGATGACGCCATCTGCTAGCCCGTCCAAGATTCTGCACATCCAGATTCTATACTGAGTCAAACATGGCACCTACTTTGTAGTTTCAGCCTTTTGAGCCTCTGCACCTGCAAGTTCTTTACACCTAAGCAGTAGAAACAAGAGATCTACCCCCATTGCTCCAGCTAAAATGCAAGACCCCTTTAAAAAAAGAAAAGAAAAGAAAAAGGGGGGAGGATAAGAAGTCCCTCTGTTGAGATGTGGGGAAAGCACGAAAGAGTTGGCAGGGGCTGGTGCCAAAGCAACGCCAAGGAGAAGAGCAAAACCTTCTGGGTTGAAAAGTTCCTGGTTCCCGTCACTTGGGTCATCATCAAGTGTGGGGGCATCTGTCGACTCCCCATCTTTTTTGTTGATTCCTCACCCCTTTTGTCATGCCATTGCTATCACAAAATCAGCAAAACTGCAAACTGAGCACTTTGTTGTATTTGTCCTCTAGGAAGATTAACCGTCTAGAGCTTAGCCTTTAAAAAAAAAAAATTAAACCTGCCCACTTTTGTTTTTCTATGTGTGTAATACTTCTTTCTTTGATATCTTCTCCAAACTGCTCTTTTGTGAAAAGAGTGGTACACATGTCCTTTAGATTTAGTTTGGGCTGAGTTGGGAGGCTATTCAGTTGCCATTAACTGTTCCAAAATCGTCCCATTTACCTTAAAGTTGAACTTGTCCGAAGTCCCTTGAGGCTCTCTGTTCTTGCAAGTGAAGGGATGTTGTTATGATAAGGGAAATTAGAACTGTATTGCATGTCATCTAACGTTAATGGTATGAGGCTACACTCTACATATTGTATATTTGCAAAATATATTGGTGTTCACTGTTGAAAATTAGTCGAAGTAAAGTGATAACATTAAAATATGTAGGCTTTTCTTCATCCCACTGTACCAATGGTAGAGTCTAATTGTAATTTCTAGGTTGTTCCAGAAAAGATGTGAAACTTTGGGTACAACACTGATCCTTCTCAAGTGGCATTAGTTAAAAAAAAAACAAACAAAAAAAAATAGATTCTATTCTCCACCACCGTCCACTCCCCTTAACCAAAAGATACTTCTGCATCATGGTGCTGGGGCTGTCTTTGTTGTTCTGAGTTTTTGTGGTCATTTGTATCCCCAAACTGTCATGTGTGTTCTGAAGTTCTACCTACAAGGTATTGAGTCTAGACTTTGGACTAGGGAGGTACCTGGGCCAGGAGATGATCCATTGAAAACCTTAAGAGAAGAATTACATGAGTTAAGCAGTTATCCTTCCCGTGAAGCTTTCACAAGGAAGCATCTGAACTTTTTATCCTCCTGTTTCCAATTTTACCTAAGGCTTGGGTCAACAAGGTGGACAAACTTTGTGCCATTTGTGTTTTTCTAAGCTTAAGACTAGAAACGTTTTCATCGGTATTATCATATTCTGAAAGGATCAGAGTTATTCCTCCTGTTTTTACTTTGGGAAGTAATGAATACCAACAAAGTAGTTTCCCAAAAGTCAGAGGTCTTTGGGACATCATTGCTTTTTATAAAGTTGCAATCCAACATGTCAGAATAAATCACAGATTAATAGCCATATGAAAACATCATCTGTTTTTGCCTTGAGTGGGAAGATAGAACATTGATGAGTTGGGCTGCAAAAGAGAATTAAATGTTCTCACCATGAGGTTGAGATGGCTGTTGGGATGGTTCTAGTCATGCTTATTGAAGAAGTCGAGTCAGGACACACTAATAACATTTTTCAAATCCCATGAATTGGTGCGATCACATAATAATATCATGGCAAGACCCTTAAGGAAAACAGCTGGTAACAACAACAAAAAAATCTTTTCTGGGACAACAATCAAATAATGTATTTGTATTTTTTTAAGTTTATGAATGAAATGTACATCAATGTAAAAAATAAAGTGCGTCCTAATATAATGTACGTCTTGCTAAAAAGTCATCAGACTTCCAGTGTAGAGTTTTTTTTCCATCATCAACTGCATGCAACAGAAGCCTCTTATTTCTCATTAAAGTGAGCTAAAAAGACAGTTGGCAAATGTGTAAACCATGACTCTCTACATGTTGACTTGCCGTTCCATATGAAGCTGTGTTTCCTACAGTTAAGCATGCTGTTTTCGTTGTAAAATACCATCGCCCTTCCTGCCTGAAAAATGAGTAATTGTATATATATATTAACAACGATAACAAAGGAACCGATTGTAAGATTACTTTGAGTGAAATGGGGTGGTGAAAATGGGACCAAGTAGGAGGAATAGATAATTCTCTCAACTTGTATATAGTGTGTAAATTAGTATTACTCTTAAGTCTGCATTCTTTCACTTTGAGGTTATATACAGTACCTATCTCCTCTTAAGAACAATAATTCAGCTTTGAACTGTATTAAAAATTGTTAGAGCTAGATCTTGAATGCAGACTGTTTAAGGACTTCCAAGACCATCCTGCTCAAAAGAAGCTTTTGCTCTATTGAGGCCCAGTACCCATTCATTGACTGTGTAACTCTGGAGAGGAAAGGAGTGCTTTCGTTTTAATATGCATTCTGTCTGTAAGTAGTAACAGACCCTATCAGTGTAAAACTATAACTGTGATCATGTGAAGAAATCAAATAAATCATTTAAAACTCTCCGTTTCTTAATTTTTCTGAAATGTCCAAAAATTCTGTTATTTACTAGGGAAAGAAAGATATCTATATTCTCTTTAGCTGACTACTCATTGAAAACATTAGATTGATTTTGGTTGCTGTAGGGGTGCTACTGAAAGTGGTTTAGGTAGATAACAAATTAAATTTGTGAGTCAATCATGGCTGACAATTCGGTCGACTATGTGACAGGCAATAGGAGAATACAAATGGGCCAATACTTGACTTTAGATATCTTTCAACCTTGTTAACCTGCAGAGAAGCTTCAGAAGGAAATTTCTGGTGGAAAACTGTCTCAGTCTTCCATTAGAGATTAAAATAGGCATGTCATCCACAGATAAAATTCAGTTTTCACAAGTTGATAAATACTGTGTAATTTTATATAATTGAACTGAGAAATGTCTATGAATCTACAGGGTTTGGAGTTGTGTTGTTTTTTAATGAAATGAGGATTAGCAGGAAGATATAATTGAATGCTTTTTAAATAAAAGTTCCAAATTTAGCCCTATTGAATATTTCCCCAAAGGCTAAGTCCATATCACATTTTGAAAAAAAAAAAACTAATGACAGTTACAGAAGATACCAGGTATATGTAGTCCTTAAGAACTAAAGTGACTATAATGGTAAGTCATACATAAAGCATGCTCATTGTAGAACAATGAATTCTGATCTATAAAACAGTCTTCCTGTTGATCTCTTGTTCCTATGTTAGACAAAAGCCAATAGTTCAGACAAATTATTTTTACTCAACTAGAAAAACTTTCATAAGGGAAAGCTTAAATGAAGTATTGCAAAGAAGGCAGAACCAGGAAAATAACATACCCAAAGAATACAGTAATGGAAAAGAAAACATTAAAAGGGCAGCTGAAATCCTCCCTATATTGTTTTGAGAGAACAAAGGATGAAATACATCTTTCTCAATAGATGGGAAATGTATATGTATCAGGCCCAGTAGCTGAGTTTGTTGGTTTGCTTAACTTTTCCTATTTGATAAGTGAGGGTTTGGTGGTTAGGAATGGGGGAAATATTGTAAGTGTGGGCTAAAAAAAAAAATGCATCAGGAAAATGGGAGAGATCCCATGATGAAACACCCACAGTATCCGATATTGCAGCTGAACAATATTTCTACCAAGTGCCTGCTATTTCTGTTTTTGTTTCCAATTGGCTATGAGATAACTCTTTTCTCCTCTTCCTAATCTGTTCAGGGTCCTTTATGGTATAGAAGCTGTTTGTCCTTTGCCAAAAATGTGTTTGATCTATCTTATTTTTTCAAAGAGCTTAATAAATGTTTGTTTGTTGATTCACTGCATCATATTACCAGAGATAATTTGTACAAGAGATTCAGTATAAAAAAAAATGCATCAAAGTTGCTTATTCCTGGAAAAGAAGATGGGGGCAGCTATGTGGCAGGAATGATAGATGACAGTCTCAGTGCTAGATTAGTACCCCTAAAATAATCAGCTCTCCAACACGTTACATAGGTCTTCGGTGGAGAATTTATGGGAATGGATGGATTAGAATTACACAAAATGTGGAGGGGTTACAACTTGCGTCTATGAACTGAGGACCAATGAAATCATAGGATCAAAGATCCAGCGCTGGAAGGCGCTTCACAGAGCACCCAATGAAGCCTTCCCATCCCACAGACAAGGGAACTGAGGCACAGGAAGCTCAAGTGACCTCCTCTAGGTCATACAGGCAGCAAGTGTCATGGGCAAGATGTGGACCCAAGTCCTCCAGCTCTTCCCTCCTTCCCTTGAATCACATGGCAGAGGAAAAAAATATAGAAAAATTGTACTTTAGAGGCATGGGCAAATACGACTCTACATCTGAAGTTATTCTTCATCTCCAAAAATCACATTAATGGGACTTTCACAATTTACATGTAGGTAGCACATAGAGGCAACTAGGTGGTGCAATGGACAGAGCATGGGGCTTGGAATCAGGAAGACTACTCTTGCTGAGTTTAGACAGCTGTGTGACCCTGGACAAGTCACTTAACCCTGTTTGCCTCAGTTCCCTCATCTGTAAAATGAGCTGGAGGAGGAAATGGCAAACCACTCCAGTATCTCTGCCAAGAAAACCCCAGATGGGGTCACAAAGAGTCAGACACAACTGAAATGACTGACCAGCAACAAAAGCTGTTGGGAAGAACTGGACTTTGGCAGAGTTATCTAGGCCTAAGTAGGCCTGACTGATAGAATTTTGTACTAGCAAACGTTCAACAATTTCAGAGGTGCTCACTCCTGTTCCCCAGAAGGATATCATAGTAAACCAGTGTGGAAAAAGATTTAATGTATTTAAGCTTAAGTATATTGTTCAAAGCTAAAACAATCAAATCTGTTTTGATTTTTCCTCTAGGATTCCTTTTGAGAGAGCTATGCAGTAATCTCTACTGGCCAATGTAAACTGACCATTGGTAGAAAAATAATTTTGCTGTGTAATATTGTGCTACCCTGGATTGATATCCAAATTGTTATCCTTTTTTAAAGCTCTGGTGTAGATCATAGAATTTCCTGGCCATTTTTATGTCATGTTTTCCTTTGAAAGTCTGGTGAAGCCCATGGAATCCACAGAATAATATTTTAAATGCATAAATGAAATGCAAAGGATCACCAAGGAAACCAATAAGATTTAATCTCAACTAACAGAGTTTTTAAAGTTGGATATATTTCACAGGCTCCTTGAAATCTATCCACAGATCTCTTAGGTTAAGAATCTCTGGTGTAGAAGATAAAGTTAGCAAAAACCAAGAGAAGTCTTTGGAGTATGTTTTCTACAAAAACTTGTCATATCAATAACTAATATGTGTATGGTACTTCAAGGCTACAAAACATTTTCCATGTTAACTCATTTTAATCTCAAGACAGCCCCATGAGCAAGGTAATCCAAATATTCCTAGCTGCACTTTACAGATGAGAAAATTGAGAAATTCAATGACCTACAGAAGGTCCTACAGCTGGTAAACAATGGAACCAGTAATAACATCCATGCATTCCCACTCCTGATCAACAGTGCTTCTTCAAACTTTATTTGGACATTTCAGACAACCAACTGCTCTCAGGGGAGGGTGGAAAATAGAATTTAATTTGGGCTACAAATGTTGCCATGAGTGGTAAGAAAGGGAGAAAGTAGATTTTAAATGCTATTCAGATGTATAATGTAATAAGTGCCATTCATTGTCTTGTACATTTATAAGATTTGCTTGATTGATTCAGTCTTGATTGGGTTTGTTAACTAAAAATAGGGGCAACTCAAGAAAACAAATTTGGAGAGAGGGAGCCCTTCACAGGTCCACAGCCACGCACAATCCTTAGAAAAGGAAAATTTCTTCTAAGGAAGAAATACCATGTATGTCAAGAAGCTGTTTATTAAGCACTTACTCTCTAACAGGCATTGTGCTAAGGCTACAGAGAAAGGCAAAAACAGTGCTTGTCTTCAAAGAGTTTACATTCTAGCGGATACAATGTGTTAAAAAACTAGGTGTTGCTGTTTAGTTGTATCCACTGCATCACCTGGCTGCCCACTGTGTGTGACCTTGGGTGGAACTGAGGAGGAAGGTCATTTCAGCCCTGAGGGAGAGCCAGTGCAAAGGGATGGACTCAGGAGACAGCATCTCATGGAGAAACAGCAAGTAGACCAGAACGGCTGGATCTCGGAGTACATTCACAAAAGGTAAGAAGAACAGAAAGCTAGGAAGGGGCTGAGTTGTTAAGAGCTTTAAATTCCAAACAAGAGGACTATATATTAACTCAAAGTCTAACATCTCCCCTCACGACTCAGCTGAAAACATTTTACTTTTCTGAAATGAAAGGCTAACTCATGTTCTCACTTCCCACACTGAGGTAAGATATTTTATTACAAGTTACAAGTCACTTTAAAAACTAGAATGTTATACCCTTGAAAGATAGTCTTTGTGCCAATAAAAGGAGTTTTGGGAACCATAGGGTCAACCGTAAGTCTGACAAGTATTTATCACCAAGCCACTCAAAACCAAGGAAAAGCCAACAACTAATGGATGAATTATCAGTAGTCAGAAGTTTAAGTCTTAATGTTACTGAATTTCATGTTTCAATTCGATAAATGTTTATTAAGCCCCTACTCTATGCAAGGAATTGTTAGGCACTGCAGTAAAGGAGGCATTTAGCCATGAATGCCCAGGAGTTGGAAAGAAAGGCAAGCTACTATCCCCAGTAAGGTATATATGGGAAATCCCTCTATCAGGAGAAAACAGCATTTCCTATTCATACAACATCACTTCTTCAGACAACTAAAGTCTGGACCTAGATCCATGACACTCTTTTTTAAATTTATTTTTTATTTTTAGTTTACAACACTAAGTTCCACAACTTTTTGAGTTCCAAATTTTCTCCCTTTCCCTCCTCCCCCACAAGACAGCATGTAATCTGATATAGGTTCTACGTATACCTTCACATTAAACTTTTTTACACAATAGTCAAGTTGTAAAAAATAATTATAACCCATGGAATGAACCGTAAGAAAGAAGAAAAAAAAAAAGAGTGCAAATAGTTTGCTTCAAATATGCATTCAGACTCCATAATTCTTTCTCTGAATGTGAATAGCTTTTTCCATCATGAGTCTTGGAGCTGTCGTAGAACCTTGTATTGCTGAGAAGAGCTAAGTCTATCAAAGTTAGTCATTACAGATACCATGTGTCTGTGATCGTGTATAACATTCTCCTGGTTCTGCTCCCCTCAGCATCAGATCAGATACATGGCGCTCTTGATGGTACATGCCTAGATGTAGCTGCTGAACTTTTATTAAAGAGAAAGAAGGGGGATTTTCAAACTATATGGCATCAGATAACTTGCAGTGCATATTTTCCTAGGTCTAAGAGGCTTATTTTGGGGACTGTTGGGGTGATCATACATTCTTGATCATTTAGTTGTAAATACTGTCTAAATGGTTGGGAGTTTGAACATTCCAGAAGACCAAAAGCAACCTATGAACAAAACGTAATTACATAACTGTATCAGTAAGGCAAGATTCATGATATTGACAGTGACCATGAATATGTCTGTATAGTATAAGAGACTCTCTATAGAAGGCAGAAGAAGTAAAATATTTATTTAGGGACCAGAGGATCAGATCCCAAAACCAATAACCCCAATTCGACATAGCAGTAATTATATTCCAAAACCAGTAAGTCCACTTTAATGTAATAACAAAGAGAGTAAAACAGTATCACAGCAAAGAGCCAAGTTATCCTGTAACCTTCCCTTCTGCCAAGGCCTTCCTGTAAACATTCACTCATAAATCCTGTCTGCTTGCCTGTATCCTCTCTTCCTACAGTTCTGAAAGCCCTTGCAGTTTTCTCTTCTCACAGTTCTGTCTTCTTCGCAGCTCTCTCAACTCCGCAGCTCCCTAGTCTGAACTTAATGGCTACCCATAGAGTATATATACCCTATATGGACGTGGGGCTTAGTACCTAGTAGCAAAAAGGTGTGGGTCTTCCTACAAGCAAGCCTCTCCTAATCAAGCTTCCCTTAAATCTAGCTCCATGTGAAGCCTATTGATCATATCAGTACCACAATAACCTAGCAAGATTATTGATGGGTATTCCAGTCAGATGGCTCTTCAGTGAAGAATCAAGAGCTAAGGACATAGGTATTATGTTTTTTTATCCCAGATACTTCTAGAGGGAAGAATGTGTCCTCATGAAGGCCTTTGGATCAAGTCTCATGCCAAGTACAAGGTCTTCAGATAAGTTCATAGGAGATATGCTTAAAAAGGGACATCTGACCATCCCCATTTACGGGAGGTAGTAGGGGAACTATCTTTGTGTGTTGGTGATATCAGGTTCCCCACTTTGTTTTGCTTTGGACTTCCCAGCATTTTAATTGGAATTCCAATTTAATTGCTTCCAATTCCTATGGCTAGTGTTTGGGATTTTTGAGTGTTAGAATTAAATGGGCAAAGAAGGAAAAATGCAGGAGTGGCGGGGGGGGGGGGGGAATCTTTCTCATCTCATGGCTTTGAGTTGAAATATGTGAAACATTTTCATCTGTACATTACCAGAACGAAGGAACCATCCTTCGCTATAGATGGTCATTAACTATACAGGCGTGGTTTCTTGGGAATTCAGCCACAGGGTCTCATAGGTGAGATATATACAAAGTTATCAAGAAGTAAAAACAAAGGTATTATTAAATTGATCCATAACCTAAAAATAGGACTTAACTTTCTTGAATCAGTCCCTAGGCCTTAAAGCATGTTATATAGGTACAGTAAACAGGTTAATATTAACTCAGGGCTTTTATTCTGTTTTTTATCTTTTCGTCTATCTTGCATCTATAAGATGGATCAGTAGGCTAATAATAACAATGATGATGAGGACGATAGCATCTATATAGTATTTACTATGTGCCAGGCACTGTGCCAAGGGCTTTATAAATATCTCCTTGATCCTCACAACATTTGGAAGTAACTGCCATTAGCCTGCTGTTATACCCATTTTATAGATGACTAAACTGAGGCAAACAGGGTTAAGTGACTTGCCAGGGTCGCAGAGCTACTGTGTGAGACCAGATTTGAATTCAGTGTTTCCTGACTCCAGGAAACAAATACCAAATACAGGAGTATTGAAACATGCTTCTATATTCTTTGGCCAGAATCTGGCCCTAAAGAAATACTACCTTAGACATGTACATCATATGATTAAGGCATAACTTACCTACATGTTACATGATGCATGATATGGGGGAGAAGGCTGAAATGAGTATCCTGGGATAAAATTTCCACTTGTGGAAATTTCCACTTTCACTCTGTGAAACAGTTGGGGGGGGGGGAAATGTTAATTAATTCCCAGTTTATGCCAAATTTTATTATTCTATCCTGGTGAATGCCAAGTTTCCATTCAGAAGAGTAATTTCCTTTTTAAAGCATGGGCATAGTTATCATCAGTATTGTTTGGTTCGATGCTAAATCTTTATAGTTTGTGCCGGCAGCAAAGAACAATCTGTATGACGGCGTCCAGGAAGAATCGAGATAGAATTTTTGTCATTCATTTCATTCCTTTGATTCCTAGTGAATATATTTGATTAGTAACATTCACAGTCTCTGTACCAAAAATTCATGAGACAGTCCAATAGATATTTTTATTAAAGACTTTTGATGTAGAGTGAATTTTATTCTTTATCAACTCAAGCTGAGCGAGCATTACGAAGCTATTTGAAACGTAGAGTGCTTTTGAAGAATAAGCAGCTTTCCACCTTCAGTAGTGCTCAGTAAGCGTACCATTAAAATGAATTCCACAGCTTCTCACTTCATTATCTGGTTTGCAGTCCCATAGTCAGTGGCTTGGAGAATTACAAAAAGTGTTGTTATTGCCTTTCAACAAATGTTAGTGCCGATTGCTGAGCTCCACTGATAGAGCCTGAAGTGTTTCTCACAAAGAGGCTGAATTCTGCACTTCTCCACAATTACTTGGCCTGATTTCACTGGATGTCAGAATTATGCTGCTGTGAGGAACGGCATGATAAATTGTACTTCACCAAACCCTGGTCCTGACAGTCATTTGTTGAAGGATTTTATAGAAGAATATTCCATGCCAAATCTACTTAAGAAAAACTGGCATATTTGCATCTTTATGAGCTATTTCCCAAGGAGTGAGATTTTGGAGCCCTAGTTCTGGTAGCCAGCAACCTACAAATAAGGCTTGGTCTTTATTGACTTTAATGGAAGCTGCCAAATGAAAATACCATTAAGTTAACGTGACTACCTGGAATCCACGTTAAGGAAGCTGCTTTAGGACATCTGGAGATTTTTAGATAGGGCTTGCTTCATCAATAAACCTTTAGTAAGAATAAGCATATAGGTGAACAATCCACAATCTGAAATAAGCTCATTTGTTAGGAAGTTTTTGCTTCACAAATGAAAGACCAAATCAAAGTCCTTTTCTAATGTTTATTTCCTTGGGTCAACTCATTCCACTTCTGGGCAATTCTAATTGTTAAGAAACTCTACTTTGCCAAGGACTGAAATCTTTCAGCCTCAAACAAAACAAATCTAATCCCTACATCATATACCAGCCCTTAGGCAGAGAAGAGGCATAGGGCCTCTTTGTTCTTGTGGAGTCATTTCAGTCCTGTCCTTTTCATGATTCCATTTGGGGTTTTCTTGGCAAAGATACCTGAGTGGTTTGCCATTTCCTTCTCCAGTTTATTTTACAGATGAGGGACTGAGGTAAACTGGATTAGTGATTTGCCCAGAGTCACACAGCTAATAAGTGTCTGAGGCCAGATTTGAACTCATGATTCTGATTCCAAGCCTGATGCTCTATCCACTGTGCCACCTAGCTACCCCAAAAGACCTCTTAGTTGAGAAGAAATCAGCACAAAACCAAATCCAGGAGGCTGGAGTGAGTACAATATGTGAAGGGGACAGTATGGTCAACCTGACCAGAGAGGAGGTTTCCTGTAAGGGGATTTGGGAAATCCCCTGCCAAGAGGCAATGTGTGGTCTTAAATGTCAAGCTATCCTACAGGCAAGAGATAACCATTGTAGGTTTTATAGAGTCTAGATTATAAGAGCCATTTGAGTTCTGCTAACTGTCAACCTTTACAGAGTTTGTTCTAAGAAAGACAAAATTAGCCTGCATGTTCATGTTTATATCTCTCAAAGCTGGAGACATGTATGCATCCATACACAGAAGTCATAAGAATGAGCTCGTGGAAAAGACAGTTGACTAGGACTTTATATGTTCAGAGCAAGGAAGTATTTCCTTCTCCCTCCCTTCCTGGCTCAGAATGCCTCTGTAAGACAAAATTATAGTCTCCATATGTGTTAACCATGATATGAGAAAGGAATTTCTTAACAGGATAGATTTATAAAAACATGGATATCCTAACAGGACATACCGTAACAGTGTCCATAAAATTACAAGATAAGAAAAGTCAGATTATTCAAGGTAACATCTGGTTCGAGGCACCTGGTCCTTGGCAGAAGAATGTTCCCAATCAGCAAAATCCAGCAGGAGAGCTTGGGCTCACTCAGAGAGCAAAGCAAAGCATGTCTGTTATGTCAGAGCCCACAAAGCATTATGGTAGGTTAAGCTCAGAGTGGGCCAAAAATGTCTTTCTCCTGATGGTCCAATCCAGGTTTTAGGCCTTTCTCAGGTAAGGGGGACTCAAGCTGCTCTGGGGAGGGAGCAAGCTAGTTTACAGTTCCTATAATAATTAAGCAAGGGAGTGACATAATTTATGAACATGCGTTTTGAGGAATAGTTGTTAGTAGTTGACTATTTCTATCTTCTGAGACTCCTCCCTGCTCTAAAGCCATATGATCAAACTTGAAATTTGAAAGGCAGATCTAGTTGCAAACACTATCTTCAAATTAAGTCCATAAGCATTTAACAAGCGTCTACTATGTGTCAGACACTACGCCGAGGGCTAGGGACACAAATACAAGCACAAGTCGAGAGCATACATTCTACTAGTTTCTGAAAGAGGCAAATGAACTGAATAGTCCTACCATTGTAAATTCCTTTAGTTCTCATTAGTTCACATAACTATTCATATATATATATACAAACATTAGCCATACATAGACATTATATATACATCTGTACCTGTATATAGCGTATACCACATATCTATACAGGTATATATACGCAATGCATATGTGTGTATACACACCCACATATATACATACGCACAAACACTAACCATCTATAGACAGTATATGTACTAATATATATAAGCTAGCCATACATAGACATTATGTATGCTAATACATGCTCTACATACATGTATACCATATACTATATAGCATATACTATATACACATCCACACATTGTGTTTATACATATATACATGCATACACATGCATATATGTGTGTGTGTGTGTGTAGTATACACAGAGACATGTACACACTAACCAGACCTCAGAAAGTTAATAGAATACGTACAAATAACTGCAGCCCTCTCCCTTCCACTAATATCACTGGTTGGCTAAGCTATCAATGTTACTATCAACACTACCATTACTAATGCACAACTCTACCTTCCCTTTCTTAATTAGTTCCTATTTATCCTGTGTATAACTTGTTTGTACGTTTGTTTATTTGTTGTCTCCCCCATTACACTACAAGCTCCTTGACATAAGGGGCTGTTTTTTTATCTCTCTTTGTATCCCCAGCACTAAGCACAGTGCCTGGCATATAATAAATGCTTAATAAATGTTTGTTGACTGACTCACTGATCCCAGTCGATAAAAGACACTGAAGGAACCAAGGATTGCTAGATGGCTTTTCGTTCTCTACCCCTTCCCTAATTCAGTACAAAAGAAAGGTCCTAAGTGGCAATTACAGAATGCAATACATCTGCCTCCAGATCTTCAAATCTTTGGTTAATATCTCCTTGTCACCTCCTGAGTAACTGTGGTAAGATGAGATTGAAGACATTCAGCTGGGGCACAGTCATCCTCATATGTGGCAAGGCTTCCCAAATGCCTAGTGTGGTCATGGTTCTGTCCTGCCCCAATGTAATATATATTCATATATTCGTGTATGTTGATGTATTAATCTATTATATTAATTATACATTGTAGTACTATTTATTCTGCTATATTATATTATCTGTTAATATTAATATATGCACCCATATGTGTATACACACACACACACACAAACACACACCTATTGCCCAGTTATGAGTACAATTGTCACTTGTAATGGAAGTGGTGGGGTTAACACTACTAAACTCTTTCATGTTTCTTAATGTTGTCAGCAGAGTCCCCCAGAAGACATGCTGGAAATTTACTGACTATAAGTGTTGCAGAAAATGCTAGACAGGTGGGTACTATTGTACATAACATAAAAGGACATGATAGCTATCTGACAGGGCCTTTTTCATTCCTCAGAATATGGTGTAAATTCCAGAACGTGCTGAGAATGCTAACTCAGTTATTGCATTTGTAGCTTTCTGGGAGCTTGTGATCTACCTCCTCCAACACTGTTTCCATAGTAACTAATGTACTTTGGGAATGAGCAGAGACCTCACAGTATAGACCTAGCAGAGTAAAAAAGAGATGGAGAGATTACACATCCCGTATGGTATATATAGTCACTATTATGTCTAATGTGCACGCGAACCAATTTAACCCCCATATTGTGAAAGGTTACTTCCGACATTTTAGTTCTCCCTTAGAAACCTCCCTTAGCAACCTAATGTTAATTCACTGACCATCAGCAACTCACAATCTTTACGGCTTAACAGGATGTCACCTTCTGTAAGGCAGGTAAGGCAGCAGGACTGAATTCACCGGTTGTCTGACTGCTCATTACCTCACTGCTTATTTTGTGAAGGGTACATAGAACCCATGAGCAGAATGTGAATTGCGTCCATACTTAATCTCAAATAGTGCATGTAGACTTCAAAACCAGCATGAGGTTTTGCATCTTTAAAAAAATATACATCAGCAGAATTCACAAGCAATCCTCTGTACCTACACATTTTAGCAAGAAAACCTGTGTGTAAGGCCACAGTGCAGGTGGTAAGAATTACATTAGCACTATAGTGACATGACTGGTGCAGTGGATACAGCACTGGACCTGGAGTCAGGAAGACCTGAGTCTCAGACATTGACTAGCTGTGTGACCCTGGGCAAGTCACTTTGCCCTGTTTGCCTCAGTTTCCTCATCTGTAAAATAAGCTGGAGAAGGAAAAGACAAACCACTCTAGTATCTCTGCCAAGAAAACCCCAAATGGGGTCATAGAGTTTGACATGACTTAAACAACTGAATGACAACAACAAAATGGAAATATATCATGCATGTTCCAGTGAACCTTCTTCCAGGTCAATAAACGCTTTGTTGGTATGGTGACAGTCTAGTTAGCTTCACTTGTCATATGGATCTTATCTTGCTGTCAATGACCTCCTTAAGGTAGAACCCTAATGGGATCCCAGAGTCAACAATTTAGTAATTCCACATTATTTTCCAGAATTGCTATCCATTTTTCATTTAATTTTTTATTTAGTATTTTGTTTTCCCCCAGTTACACGTAAAAACAATTTTCAAAGTTTGTTTTTAAAACTTTGAGTTCCAAATCCTCCCTCCCCACCCCCTCATCTAAAAGGCAAACAATTTGACACAGATTATACATGTGTAGTCATGCAAAACACATCCATAATAGTCATGAAAGAAAACAGAAAAAACTCAAGAAAAATTTTTAAAAAGTATGTTTCAATCTGTATTCAGACACCATCAATTCTTTCTCTGGAGACGGACAACACTTTTCATCCTAAGTCCTTCAGAGTTGTCTTGGATCACTGTATTGCTGAGAACAGCTAAGTCATTCACAGCTGATCATCTTAGAATATTGCTGTTACTCTGTACACAGTACATTT
This sequence comes from Phalanger gymnotis, assembly GCA_028646595.1. Lineage (NCBI taxonomy): Eukaryota > Metazoa > Chordata > Mammalia > Diprotodontia > Phalangeridae > Phalanger > Phalanger gymnotis. The sequence goes on from CM053624.1 coordinate 330,684,378, forward strand.
CACTTTGCATCAGCCCATACAAGTCTTTCCAGGTTCTTCTGAGCACATCCTGCTCATCATTTCTTACAGTTATGATAGTATTCTGTTATAATCACCACAACTTGTTCAGCCATTCCCCAATTGATGTGCATCTCCTCAGTTTCTAGTTCTTTGCCCCCAGAATGCTATATTTTCATACTTATAGGTCCTTTTCCTTTTTGTTTTTTATCTCTTTTGGGATACAGACCTAGTAGTGGCATTGCTACATCAAAGGGTATGCATGGTTTTATCGCCTTTTCAGCATAGTTCCAAATTGCTCTACAGAATGGATGAATCAGTTCACAACTCTAGCAACAATGCATTAATGTCTCATTTTTCCCACATCCCCTCCAACATTTGTCATTTACCCTTTTTGTCCTATTAGTCAATCTAATAGGTGTGAGGTAGTACCTCAGAATTGTTTTTATTTGCATTTCTCTAATCAATAGTGAGTTATTTTTTCATGTGGCTATAAATAGCTTTGATTACTTCATCTGAAAACCGGCCATATCTTTTGATCATTTATCAATTGGGGAATGGCTCTTATTTTTATAAATTTGACTCTGTTCTCTATATGTTTGAGAAATCAGACCTTTATCAGAGAAACTTGCTTCAAATTTTTTTTCACAGTTACTATTGTTTACTGTATTTCCATGTATCCTATTCAACTGTCCCTCCTCCCTTTGTTTATTCTGTTCTCTACTGCTGATTCAGTCACTCCCAAGGCCTGCTCCTGGTTTGCTGTGGTCAGGGCTAGACTGCGCTTCATTCTCACCCAGGTGGGACAGACCTTTCTTGCCTACCTTCTAAGTTGTCTTTGACATCTGTGGGCCAAAAGGTCTGGAATCTGCCATAGCTGCCAGTGATTCAGTCACCCCAAGGACTGCTCTGAGTTTGCTGGGGCCCAGACTGAGTTCCTCTCTTACCCTGGTGCAACAGACCTTTCCTGTTGACCTTCCGAGTTGTCTGGGCTAGAAATTTGTTTCACTCTGTCTTGTTGTGTGTTCTGCTGCTCTAGAATTTGCTTAGAGAAATTTTAAAAGGTATTTGGAGAGGTTGGGGGAGAGCTCAGACAAGTCCCTGCCTTTGTTCCACCATCTTGGCTCTGCCCCCTGCAATCTCTTTTTAAAAATACTTCACACTGGGATCAAAAAATACTTGCCAATTTTTTCAATAAAGGAAACTTTTATGCTATTTTTCAGTCTTATTCAGTCATCTGCACCAATGAAAAGATGAACACTAACTATTATGGATAATGGAAAAGTATGGAAGATCTACTTAGATCAGGGCTGTCCAACCTCAGGTTTTTATTGAAACAATAGATAATATATTTTGATTTGCCATTTTAGTGAGAGCTCTGTGGTAGCTCAGCTTCATTTACTAAAGCATTTATGTAAATTTCTACATTTGTAAGCGGGCTGCATAAATTGCACTGTGGGCCACATTTTGGACAGCCCTGACTTAGATAATCTACCTAATACAGCAGCCTCTGAGACGGCAGCCATCCGATATATACTATTCAGCGGCATACACTTTTTTTTAAACCACGGCTGAAGAAGTATCTCTCATAGCCCACTTTATGTATTCAGAATTCCCTTGAATTGCCAATTCATACATGGTCAGGACTAGTCATTAATGCTATCTGGTGTTATAAGTATTAGCTGTACAACTTTGATCTCTGGTCACATTCCTCACTTCCCGTGTACTGGTGTGCTGGAGTGTACTTGGAGGATGTTAGATTATGTTCTTTGGCTAAAATTTCCCAAAATAGGAAACTTTTAGTAGTCTGTGTCAGAGATTCACTATCCCTCAGGATTTCTCTTCACAAACTATTTCTGGGGCATAAAGCTAGGCTGTGGTGGATAAAAGTTCAACACAGTTCTTGCAAATGCCTACTTGGATTTGATGAATGAATGAATAGATGAATGAAATGGAATTCTATCTCACTCTTTTCAGGAGAGATTGAAACTATTCAGCTATAGATAAATAATAACAACTCAGATTTATAGGGCACTGTGAGATTTTCAAAGTGTTTTCCCCACAACCACCCTGAGGGATAAGTGGGTATTATCACAATGTACAGATGAGAAACTGAGTCCTAGAAAGGATAAGTGGCTTCCTGAGGATCACACAATTATTAAGTATTTGAGGCAGGATTCACATCTAAGTCTTCCGACACCATGTTCAACACTTTATACTACGTTGCTGCTCAGAAAATTAGGCATCTGAAATGCTACATAACTTAATCCTACTTCCTTTTGTCTCATTCTAAGCATTGATTGTTAACTGGTAATGTACCTGCCAGATTCATGGAACCAAGTTGACTCAGTTATGGAGATCTGGGACTCTGTGCCTCGGGTCAGGGTTAGGAGTCATCTCCAAAGTGGGGGCTAGTGCCCCAGAGAGGTCATGGCCCAACCCTAAGGGGTATGTGACCAGTCATTTGGTGGGTATCAAGATGAGTCAGAGCCCATCCTTCCTGTGTGAGGATTTAAAAGGTTCAAGAGACATAGTTTCTGGGCAATTTAATCATTTTATTAACAAGGCCAGCACATTGTTAATGAAAGGATGGTCATTTGGCCCTCTTAGACCAGAGACAATCATGGCATCAAGCTCTGGGCTTATATGTTCTTTTGGAAGAGGAGTGGCAATCAACTCTGATTGTTTATCACAATGGGAGGTGGGCTATATTAAAATGAGAGGCTGAGAGTGATATCACGTCACCCTTGGACGGAGAAACTATCTCTATACCCTGACCACCCTCAGCCTTGGATCTTCTCTTCAAAGAATGTATGTCCCACCCAAGCCTGAGCAGAACACAATAGCTACCCTACCAGGGTGGGATCTTGGTCCAATCTCATCAGCAATGTTCTTCAAGACACTGAACTTTTAAAATCAGGACTTTATAAGGGGAGGAGGGAAGAGACTGAATCTCCCCAAGTCATTGGTTATGAATAATCATTTCTCTTGCCTGCAATGGCAGAGTTTGTCTCTAATACAACTATTCTAGCCTTATCTCCCCCTTTCAACTGTTCTGGGTCCTGATCTCCCTTCTTCTGACCCTAAGGTCACTTCTCAGGGTGTCAAACTCAGATAGAAGAGGTCCACTAAATCACATGATTCCTGCTGTCCTGTATTAACTTAGAAAAAATCACATATTGTCATTATCTACGTTCTATTGTATTTTTATCTTGTTAAATATTTCCCAGTTACATTGTAACCTGGTTCTGGCCTCACTTGGGAGTAGCACCAAAGGATCTTACTTTCCAGGGCTAGTGAGAAAGTCTTCTGCAGGGGCAGTCCTTTGTATTCAAACTTCTTGGCTCCTAGTCAAGTGATCTTTTAAAAATTGCTAGTTGGCAGATAAATGTATACTAAAGCAATTAAGGAATAGTCTGCTTTGAGTTTTAACTTTAAATTGTTTGTCGAGGCAACATGGGAGTCTGTCTCGAAGCCAGGAAGACCTTAACACATGGTGGTTGGGAGGCTATGCTTACCACTTAATTTCTCCAGGCCCTAGAGTAAGAGTTCAAAAAAAAAAAAAAAGTGTTGACCTGCATTGGTAGTGACCATGCCTGCCTTTCAGGAGCTCACAGTCTAGCAGGGGAGCCCACTCACAAAAACCTACCCAACCAGCGAGATAAAGGCAGGATGAGCTGGCGATAATCAATAGAGAAACACAACTCTCCATCTCCCGACCTGGTGCCTTTGCACTGGCCGTGCGCCCCATCTGGAATGCTCCCCCTCCATTACCACTAACTCCTGGCTGCCTTCGAGACTCAGCTGGGGTGCCCCCTCGGCCAGGAGGCCTTTCCTGGTGGCCCCAGCTGGGAATGCCTTCCCCCCTCAGATTGCCTTCCTTCTAGACCGAATACAGTCATTGACAAGCACGTTAGAATGGAAGCTCCTCGAGGGCAGGGACCGTGTTGTCGCGGCCCGGCAAAAAAAGAGGCGCTTAATAAATGTTTGAGCAGTTTCTCCAGGTCCATTACATCTGAGCCAGATCATCAAACTTCAGTAGGAAAAAAAAATGGGGAGGAGGAAGGGGAAGAGGTGAACCCTCGCTTCATGCGCTGCACTCCAGGCTGCGCAGCCGCAGTCAGTGCCACAGGAGGTAGGCGAGAGGAGAGGGGCGGGGTGGGGCGGCCGGGAGCCCGTCGCAGCTCGTGACGCCATCGGGAGGCGTCCGTTTGTGACGGCGCCGGGGCCTCTCCCGGCCCCTTGAAGGCTTCGGTGGCAGCTTGGCAAGCGGCGCGCGGAACAGCATGAGCTACGGCGGCGTCTTCCTCCTGCGGGCGGCCGGGGTGGGCTCCCGCCGGGCCCTTGGCGCCCTCCTCCAGCGGAGGCTGGCGGCGGGCAGCCTCCGGCGGCTCCTGCACACTGGCCCGCGGTGCTCGTCCTACGCCAAGGATCTGTTCTTGGGGAAGATCCAGAAGGTAACGCCCGCCCCAGCCCCAACCCCGGCCCGGCAGGGGGGGAGAGGGCCATGACCTCCCGGACCGCCTCGTCAAGCCCTGCCGTTTACCAGTTGTGGGAGCCCAAGCTCATCGCTTCGCCTCTCCGAGCTTCGTTTCCCTCATCTGTAAAATGGGCAAGGTGAAGGCAGCAGCCCGGCCTGCGCAGCCTGGGGTTTGAACCCGTGTTTGTCGCTTTGAGGCGGGCGTGGTGCCGAGGCTGGACCGCCCCCTCCCCTCTCCGAGAGCCTCTCGTTCCTCCGTAGTCCGAGCGCTCCCAAAGGTCGATGTCACCTCCCAAGCCTCTGCACCTGACCCTTCCCATCCCCCAGCATGGACGGCTCTTACGAGACCCTTTAGGAATCTTGGACCAGAAAAATAAACAAAACACCCCTTTATGGGCGTTATCCTGTAGCCGAAAGGTAGCATTTTCTTAAAAGATCCGAAAATATTCGGAGAGGGGTCCGTAGGCTTCACCAGGCTGCCGGCAAAGACGAAGAAGCCCAGATCCCCTTTTAAAAATGAGGAAGCAGGTTTAGGAGAGGGGAGGTCACATTGTGAATTAGTGGCAGGACTGGGCAACGAACACAGATCCGACTCTCAGGCCCATCATCTTTAGAAGAATTTTTTTGCTTTAAATTTATTTTCCCTAATGTTCTTTCTTTACCCCACCTCTCTCCCCTGACAATCACACCTCGGCAAACGAGTTCAAGCCTTCATTGCCTGTCACTGTTGGAGAAGTCTCTACCTCCTGTCCACTTTTTCGTAATCCATCCCGAGGATGCGGCCAGATTAAAGTTCATTAAGTACAGCTTAAAGCTGTACCTGGTGTCCACTTTTTCTTAATCTATCCTAAGTATAGTGCCAGATAAATCTTAAGTACAGCTTCAAAATCCTCATTACCTTGCTGTCAGAACCTTTACTGGTTCCCTAAAGCCTATTGATTAGTTCCTGCTTAGGTGATTCTAGGAATCTATGTGAGTATTACCTCCTCCCATTCAGGGTACAATTTGTCCATTCCCTATAGTCTTGTCCAATATGAATCTTGTCCATGTCTTCCCAGGATTTTTAACATTTAGGTGCCAATTGCAGCAACTTAGCAACAATCCTTCTGTTTTCCTTGACTCTCGTTATGTAAAATCGCAGAGCTAGACTCAGAAGAAACCTTAGAGATCATCTAAGTCAACCTCCTCATTTTAAAGGTGAGGAAACTGGGGCTCAGGTCGTAGAGTCACTACCAACATAGGGTTAGGACAAGGCAATTTGACATGAAACCTCTCCCTAATTGGACATCAGCTCATTAAGGACCGTTCCCTGGATCTAGTCATTAGACCGGTTCCAAATCTGAATGTATAATCACCGAACATGTTTAATCCAGTCTAGAGATGTCCAGCTCAGCCTGAATGCTGCAAACCACATTAAATGTAATTGGGAAGTGTTAAAATAAATAAACATAAAATATATACTATTAATTTGTGATTTTCTAAGTCATTATGTGGCCATAGGGTTCCATTTCTGTTGGATTTTGACACCACCGATCCAGCCCATACCACTCCATCTTGGCCACAAGGCTTGTATAAGAGGCTTTGTTACATACTGTGTTAAAGTCTTAAGTTCACTATGCCAACTAGGTGGTGAACTAGATAAGAAAACTCTGCCTGGAGTCAGGAAGGACCTGAGTTCAAATTCAGCCTCAGACACTTACTAGCTATGTGACCCTGGGTAAGTCATTTAACTTTGCATCAGTTTCTTCATTTGTAAAATGAGCTGGCAAACCACTCCAGTATCTTTGCCAAGAAAATCCCAGATGGGGTCATAAAAAATTTGACATGACTTAAATGTTTTAACAACAAATACTATGTCCATGTCATTCCTTTGGTTTATCATTTTAGTTGCCTTGTCAGAAATAGGAAAGATTAGTCTGGCACGATCTGTTCTTGATGAACCCTAGCTAACTTTCAGTGATAACTATATCTTTCTTAAATGCACACAAACCAACTCTTGTGTTGGCATTATAGAATTCTTTCAGTAATCAAAGTCAAGTTCCCTGGTCTTTTAATTGACAGATCTCTCTCTGTCTCTCTCTCTCTCTCTTTTCCCCTTCTCCCTCCTTCCTCTTCCTCTTCTCTCCCTCCTCTCCTCCTTTTCCACCTTCTCCTCCTCTCTCCCTTGCTCTCTTTCATCTTTCCTGTCCCTTTTCTCTCCCTCTTTCTCTGTCTTTTCTCTCTTTCTCCTCTCTTCTCTCTCATTCAGCATTTTCCCTTTTCCAGTTTTATACCATCTCAGCCCCTTTGATCAACACCAACTCAGCATCATATCTAATTTCATTACCTAGGCCGAGCCTGGTGACTTGAAATTTTTAAGGGCATGTAGAAGCTGTCTGACTATATCCTCATTTACTTTGCATTTCCTCTCTCTGTTAATCATTTTTGTTTTCTCATCTTTATTCAGCAACATATTATACCTTTATGTTTGTAATAGTGTCATCTTTGATGAAAAGGCATATAGCTATATGGAACATAGATAGTAATCCTATATATGGGATCATCTAATGTCTTATGATTCTAAGAGCAACAACAAAAGTAATTGAATTTAAGTGGGGGCAGCCTTAAACAAGACAGGACAGATAGCGTAAGGGCACATTGAAGTATACCTTTAACCTATTTGCATAACGTTAATAATAGCTACTGGGAGAAAGGCATTCAGAACTGGCCTAATGACTAGAGTCTGTGAGGGAGAACAGCAGTTGATCCAGAGCTGGCAGCACTCGATAAAATTCTCAGCTTAGAATGCCAGTTTTGAGGATATGATCCAGTTTGTTCTATTTTATCTGGCTCCCAAGTTTGCTGTAGTTTTCTACTTTAGCAACCAGTATCTCCTTTTTGGTCAGTCAGGCTGAGAATAGCAAATCCCCTTTTCACTTCTTCTGTCTTTTGAAGGCTGAAATTCTCCTTGAGACAAGTTACATTTTCTGCCTTTAGCATAGAGGAAAGTCCTGCAAGTGTCTGGGTTCCCTATCACTATGGTATCCTCTTATTTGTGCTAGGTTTGTGATCTCTTTTCCAAGTGCCTTATCTGATTTCTCCTTTCTGTCTAACCAGTCTGTAGCATATCCCCAAAACAATATTACTTCGGTTTCTCTTTCTCTTAATCCTTATTCAGAGACTCCCTACCCAGTTTTCTTCAGATTCCTAGATTTCCTAATGAGCGTATCTTCTTAATTTAGAATGCTATTCCACTCTGCTTTTTTTTTTTTTTAAAGAAACTATGCTCAGCCAGAGTAATACTTCACTAGTAGGTTCTATCCCTGGCCTGTAGCTGTATAACACAATATGTAGTGGGTGAGTGCAGAACTGGTTCCCTACTGACTTTTTAGTTTCCAGGTTATCTTTTAGGGTCTTTGAACATTAAACATACAAAAATCAATGGTTTAATTTGTAGTTTGGTAGAGATCTACACTATCCTTATTTTTAACTGTTCATATGCCATGTAGCATCATAAGCTAGTCTCCTTATGGATATAAGAATAGGAAAAAACCACACAAGATTTTGAGTCCGTAGCATTGGCTTCCATTTCCAGCTCTGCTTTTTGCACGTGACCTTGGGCACATCCACCTCTCTGGCCTTTGGTTTCCTCATCTGTAAAATGAGGATGTTGGACCAGTTGATCTACAAGGTTCCTTTCAATTCTAAAGGCCTATGATCTTATGATCCAGTTGTCTTATGTTGTGATTTACCATTACCAGAATTCAGAGAGAGCTGTTAGCTTGGTAAAAGTCTTGGTCTGTAAGCAAGGTTTCCCTGATGCTGGCTGGTGTCAGTGCTTGGTCATCTTCCTTTTCCATATCACTCCATCAGTTCAGCCAAGTGGGTCATACCCTCTTGCACAGATTCTTTCATGCAGACCTCAGAGCCAGAGAAGAGTCCAATGTTCCTGCTGCCCTATAATAACTGCTTTTGATAATGAGTGCAGGCTGTGCACTCTTGAAAGCATTTCCCAGAGGACCATGTGTGTCTAACACCAACTTCCAGGTCCTTGGATATGGGAGCTGGAAAGGACCTTAGAGAGCCAGTAGTAGGATTGTTCTTTGGTCCTTAGATATTCCATGCTTACTGACGCATCTTTGTGCCTTGTTGCCCTTTTAAGTAGCAATACAATGTGACTGGCACTGATGTTTGTGGTTGGTGAGGTCTGTGGAATCACAGTCCATTGGGCTTATACCTAGAGAGCTTTCCTTGTGCTTGTTCTTAATCCTTACTGTCACCCTGGTTTTGCTGGACTATCTTGAATTTGTCATCGTCCCATCTTTCCTGAGCTATATATAGTCTCATGTTGCCATTGCCTTTTGGACATTTCAAACTTAGTGTCCCATAGCCATCTTAAACTCAGTGTATCCAAAACAACTAATTCTTTTCCCCTCTACATCAGTCTGTCTTCCTGGTACCCTTATTTCTTTTGGGACACAGTCAGCAAGGCACACAATCTCCCTGATTCCTCCCTCTCATGCCTCATAGCCATTCATTTGCTCAGTCTTGTCAGCTTTCCCTTTACATCTCTCACATCCCCTTCTCTCCATTCACATCACATCCATCATAGTTCAAGCCCTCATCACCTCTCATCTAGACAACTGCAGCAGCCTTCTCAATAGTCTCACTGCCTCAGTCACTCCTCTCTACTTCATCCTTCATGCAGCTACCAATGATATTCCAAAAGCACAGGTGTCATCTCATTCCTCTACTGAATAAACTCCAGTGGCTTCAATCTTTATTGACTCGGATCAAATACAGATTCCTCTGTTTGACATTTAAAGCTTTTCACAACCTTTCAGCCTTTTTTTCACATTATTAACCTTCACTTACTCTATAGTCCAGCCAAAATGGCCTTCTTGCAGGTCCTCACAGACAACATTCTGTCTCCCACCTCTGTTGTCTAGGCCAACTCTCATTTTTGGAATGCCCTTCCTTCTTACCTCTGCCTCTTAGAATTCCTAGATATGTAGGTGTTCAAAGAGGACTAGCACCTGTAGTGTGAGGGCTTGCCAAGCCCTATTCAGGGCTGCTTATGCAACACTTGGCACTCATCTCTCACCTGTGACTCCAAGAAGCTAGAACACATGCAGCAGCCACACCCTGGTAAAACTGTGTCAGCTGATGGGCTAACCAGGTTAAGGGTAACCAATAAGCCACAAACCTGTTGGTGAGTTAGGAGGATGTCTGCCCCAAGCATGTGAAGACTTCCCCCAGTGGAATAGGTGGATGAGAACAATTCGTTCCAGTGGTCATGAAGGCAGCAGAAGCAGACACTATGGAGTGCTTAGAGCTTGGTGAGACAACGAAGACCCCAAGCCACCAACAGCTGTCTTGACTTTTTTCTTGCCACTGGACTTAAGTGACTCTGGAAGAGAACATGAGGCTGACCGTGCAATTCTGCCTCACTTAAATCTAATTCACGAAGGAGTCAGGGCGTCACCCTGTGATATCATTGGGCCTCTTTGAAAACATAGGACCAACAACAATCCCTAGATTGCTTTAAAGATCACCCTAAGTGCCATCTCATACACGAGGCCTTTCTTGATCCTCCTTTCCTTCCAGCTGCTAAGTGCCAACCCCAGGAAATTACTTTAGATACATTTTATGTCTTATCTGTGTATACTTCTCTATGTACTGCAATAGAGTATAAGCTCTATGAGGGCAGACACTCCTTGTTTTTTGTCTTTGTATCCCCAGCACCTAGTATAATGCTTGTCACAAAGTATGTGCTCAATAAATGCACATTGATGGTAAATTTTGTGTCTTTGTACTTGAGAGTATAAAATAAAGTGAATCTGACTGCTGTTCTTACTGCAGGCTTCTCCATTTTGCCTCAGTCTTGTCATCTCATCCATTTCCCTTCTAAGTTAATATTCTTACACTTAGGCAGGTATCTACTTATGTTGGGAAGGTATACGTTGAAAAGGTTCGATAGGACAGTTCCCTCTCTCACTCTTGATTGATTGGCTGAGGTGAGAGGAGAGCCAACTTTGTTTTTCAGTGATGCTATCCGTGATGGTGTTGTGTTGGTGGGCAAAATGGGCTCCTTAGCACTTGGTTCAACAGGTGCCCTTGAGGAGTTTGGCTTTTGTTTGCTTTGAGTAATTCAGCTATTTCATTGAATCTTACTAAGTGCTAAGCCCCAGGCCCAAACCCCTATTAGGTGTAAAACCTGTGTGGGTGTGGATTGGCAACTAAGGTGGGGCCCAAGGTGGAGCTAACTCCAGGAAGGGCCTAGTTTACATGTCTGGGACAGCAGAGGCTCTTGGACCAACTGGGTTTTAGTCTACCTCTTTGTGATGATTTTGGGTCACATGGGTGAGTCGCATGTGTGGCTCACCCCTGACGCTGACAAGGATATAAAAACCAGGGGTTGGCCTCTTCTTCCTTGAAGCTCTTTGCTGCAGCAGTGGTGGTGTGTGACTCTGGGCCAGCCCTTGTTCTGAGCTCCCAGGCTGAACCTAGATGTTGGTAACTATGAATTGTATTGGGTCGGTCTGTAATTTGTTTAAGGGCTCTTGAGATGGTGTTGATGAAGAGACTCCAGGCAGCTGTAGCTAAGGAGCCTTCCAGCTTGTAAACCTGTAACTATGTATTGGGATTTGAATCAGACAAGGTCTGTCTGTTAATGTTTGTAATTTGCTTGTATTTTGCTCTGAAATTCAGGGTGCTGGCTTTTTCCCCTGAACTAAGTGAATGATATTTGTGTGCTGAATTAAAGTAAGCTTGCCAACCCCTTCACCTTGCTCTCCTTATTAAGGCAGATCAAAAGAACCTGTGTTTTTGTGGCGTGCTGGCAGCTTTCTGGGTGCTGGCTGTGGGTGGATCTTACACCGCCACAGAAGCTGCTAGCCAGATTGTGGAAACAGGTGTGTATTGGAACAACCAGCCACTACTAAACATGACTTGACTGAGAAGAATAATTGGATGGGGAATGAGGGGGAATAAGACATCCCTACCTCAAACAAAAAAGCCTATGCAAATAACCTCCTAGAATGTTTATTAAGTTGTTTGGTATAGAAAGGCAAAAATAAAAGTACCTCAGGACCACAAGGTTCTGAGAAGCCATATTTTGAAATATTCTGGCACGGTCCATTACCTAGTGATATTTTTATAGATAGTCCAAGTAGGACATTGGTTCAAAAAGACAGATTTTTTTAAAAATATTTAAAGAAATTTTGATTTATATCTTTTTTTATATCACCAGAATTTCTTCTAGTATCCTTTTCCATCCCATAAAACAAATTATATTTTAAATAAAAAGAGGGAAAAGATCAGCAAAATTGATCAATACATTGAAAAAGTCTGAAAATGTGCAATTTACCATACCAGCCCATGGACCTCCCTGGGGTGTCTTCTCATGACCCTATTTTTGGATTTCCAGAATTTCACAGCATTTAAATTTTATTGTTTGTGCTTGTTCAATCCCTTTACTTTGACATCTTTATTAAGCTTAATGTGACATTGGCATGCCTTGAAGCCTCAAACCAAAGGTCTGCAGATTATCATCAACGTTCTGCTGCTGTGACTATTAAACTTGGACCGTCAGATCTAGTTTCTTAAATAAAGCGTATTTCTTTTTTTACTTAGGAGGTATTTAATGAGAAAACAAAGTAACCAATGAGGTTTTTTGTTGCAATCAGTCCAGCAACATAGAAGATTCTCTTACGCATTTTGACTTTTCTGAGCTCTATGTTGGGGAACCCTGGAAGTAGTAACTTTTTCCCAATTCCCCTTTATCTTTCCCTTTGATTTCTAAGTGAAGGTAGGGCTAAGACACAAGATCACAAAATCCATCCTGTTAGAAGAGGTCGAAATTCAGTGGTGTCCAAAAGACCATTTCTGCCGAAAGTCAGAGTTCTGGTGGGGCCACAGGAAGCCCTCGCCCCTTGTTAAGCCACAGACTTGGGGTCAGCTGTTTATCTGTTCTAAAAGTAGCCAAGGCTTGCCCTCTAGAAGGTATATAGGTTTATCTAGGTCATGGCTACTTGGCCTTATAAATTGTAGCTTGTGTCCTAGTAGGTGTTGTCCTAATACCTTAGCCTCAGGTCCTTTTGCATTGGGCCAAAAACTGAATCCTGAGATTCACTCGTTTTGACCCAGAAGCTTATAATGAATGTTTAAACAACAACAGCAAAAACCCAGACTTTTGCTTAAACTAACCTTGTTTTGAAATTATTTGGGTTCATTTTAAGCTTTAGGTACACTAAGTCTGAGCAATTTTTCATTTATTCTGAGTTGTCATCAGTATTCTTCATTGTCTTTCACTTTGTCTCTTCTAGTATGCATATGTTCTTTTGAAGTGCTGGTTTTCTCACTTTGCTTTATTTTATGTGGATCTTTTTTGTTTTCTTTGTATACTTGATGCTTGTCATTCTCAATTGCATTATAGCATTTGTGAACTTAGTGAAGCTCTATTTAACCCTTCCCCTAGGTCATCTGCAGAGTTTTAAAGGTTGGGGTTTTGGTTTTTGTTTTGGATTGCATATAATACTATGAACATCTTTGATTACTTAGCTCTTTTTATAATGACATTTTAAGGGTTTATTATTACAAATAGAAATTTTTAAGTCAATAGGTATAGCTATTTATTTTGGCATTTGTTTTTATAGTTCGGGGTCCATATGGTCAAAGCTGTCTAAGGTCTTTACAGTAGCAATATATAGCTGTGAAAGTTGGATTATAAAGAAAGGTTTTGGACCATGGTGCTGGAGAAGACTTTTGAGAGTCCCTTGGACAGCAAGGAGGTCAAATCAGTCAATACTTAAAGAAATTAACTCAGACTACTTGATGGAAGGTCAAATACTGAAGCTGAAGCTTAAATACTTTGGCCACATAATGAAAAGACAGGCCTCTCCTGATGTTGGGACAGCAGAAGATGAGATGGAGGGTGTTGTGGAAACAAAAACATGAGCTAGACTTCCAGAGATAGTGGAGGGTAGAAACGGGCCTAGTGTGCTGTGGCCCACAGGCCAGGCATGGCTGAACAACTTCACAACAAAGCATTTACTGCACTCAAAGGTTTGCAGAGCAATTCAATACAGTTATATATGTGCAATCATGTAAAACCTATTTCCTTGTTAGTTGTGTTGTAAAAGAAGAAACCATTTGCAAAACAATCACAGTTTACAAAAGGGAAAAATAGCCATGAAAAATTAAGAAAGTGAAAATAGTATGCTTTGATTTGCATTCAGCCTCCATCAGTTCTTTCTCTAGATGTGGCAGCATTTTTCCATCATGAGTCTGAAAGCACTTTGAAATTTATAGATGACATCTTGCTGGTGAGGACAGCTACCCTCACATTAGTTACTTCAGCCAGGTGGAAGCCTGGATAAAAATGCTCACAATAGCAACTTTTTTGTATACCAAAATTAACATGGGGCTTTGTCTTTGTTAAACCTGGAAACCTTCAGAATGAAACCCTTTGAAAGGGACCCAACCATGGAAATGTATATGGAAGCAGTTCACTTCCTTGTAATCAGAGTACAGGAATGCTTTTTGGTTCTTCCCCAAATCCTCTTTGAAAAAGCTTTTGTGAAGCTTTTTTTTTTAAACATCACTGTCACTTCTTCCCCCCTTGTAATAAGTATAGTCAGGCAAAACAAATCAACACATTGATCATGTTTGAAAAAGTCGGCCTTGTGAATATAGAGAAGCATGGAAACATTTCCATGAATTCATGAGGAGTGAAGTCAGCAGAGCCAAGAAGACAGTACTCAAAATGACTACAGCAACATCAATGGAAAGAATCGCTACCATAAAACAATCAGACTGGATGTTTTCTTGATCAAGCACAGCTCCAAAGAGGAGATTGTAAGATCGTATGAAGACACCTCCAGCCACTCCTTTACAGAGATTGGAGGGACACAGGTGTGGAACAGGGCAGGTTACCTTCATATTTGTTCAACATATCATTCTGTTTTGTTAACTTTTTCCTTTTCCTCTTTTTCTTTAGAAAATATTCTCTTATGTGGGATAGCTATTGGGAAAGTTATCAATAAAATCATCAAAAAACATCAAATGCCAAAAAAAGAAAATTTATACCTCATTTGACACTCCTCGTTCTTATATTTTTCCTCCCAATGTAGTTAGTGCATAGAATAATGCCTAAATATTTTCATTCCCTCACAGCTCAACTAAAATTCCCTTTTTCTGTATCTTAAGGTAGTTGGTGTCCTGTAGAGAGAGATCCCTGTCAAAGGGATGTGGCTCAGGAAATAAGCACCATCACATAGTCTAGCGCTGTGCCCATCTTCCAAAAGTGTAATTTCCTTAGGAATGGATTGGATAGCATTTAACTATAAAAATGATAACTTTATTGAATATTGCCATTTTTCTAGAAAGAAGTTTTTCCGTATCCAGAAGTCACACTAGATGAATTAAATGATATAAAGCAGTTTGTGGTACCAGTAGAAAAATTCTTCAATGAAGGTGTGTGTTCTTTTCCTTTTTTTAATCAGAAATCCTAACTAACAAATTCCTGTTTTCTGTGACTATCAATTTGACTTGAAAAATCTTTAGTGATTTATATGCACTTAACAGAAACAATATACATAGGAAAGATCTGGTTTTTTGCAAATAAGCTAGTTATGTAAAAGCATTAAATGCTGGTATTTTAAAAATTGCTCTGATAGAAGTTTTAAAATGCAAGAATCACAGAAGCTTACAGCTCAGAAGCTTTAGAGTTGTTATCTGGCCCAACCTTGTGAAAAAACCCAACCGTTAGCATTCTGGACAGATAAACAGCCCACTGACAGATCACAAAATTAATTGTGTGTTTTCGTAATGAATTTAAAAAAAAAAACTAAGAGACTTACTTCCCTTACTGTTGTTAAAAATTGCTTAATTATGTGGGGCCAACCAGTACTAAGCTAAATAAATTTCATTTTTAGGCTCATCTATAGGTATTCTTAAACTGAATAGCCTAAATTAATTAAATATGTTTAATTTTATACATTTCTAATGTTTTCTGTTTGTCAGTGGACTCTCAAAAAATTGATCAAGATGGTGTAATTCCTGAAGAGGCTTTAGATGAATTAAAGCAGCTGGGGCTCTTTGGCATGTTGATTCCAGAACAATATGGTAAGTAACCATAACTGCACAACTATATTTCTCATGAAAAAATGTTTTGGGTTCTCTCTGAAGCTTGAAAGTTAACATTTTTACCAATAGCCATGCATTTGTTTCCTGGCATCCCCTCCTTGTTTCCAGAGAACATGAGTAAACTCCAGGGTGTAGAAAATTACTTTGTAACAGTGTGCGACAGTTCTGTCATTTTGAAAGGCATTTCATCATGCTTTGTGATTGTTTATAAGAACAGAAGCATTCTATATGGAATCCTCTAAGATCAAGAGGAGGATTTGCAAATAAAGACTGCAACACTCCTTAGGAGCAGGATTTTCAGCACCATTTTGCAGACTATAAAGTATCAAAATGATGACATGGTCAGGATTTGCAAGTCATTTGTAGCACCAGGAAAGAATTACCAACTCTTAGCTTTTCCCATCCAGACTCCCTTCCTCTTCTTTTCCTGTTGGTCATTTATAGTGATTTTCAAATTAAATTTTGAAATCACCAAAACCACCTGTAAGGCATATAGAGGGAAAATCTCATGCATTCAGATGTCACTAATTGTCACTGGGCTGAAACTGAACTTGGGACTATCTAGAAACAGAGACTGTTAAATAACTTAATAAGATAAAAGAATTCATTAAATTAATGGCATAAATGAGTTTGTAGGGAGATTCTAATCTTAAGAGAAAAAACTTGAACAGTTTTTGACATATCCATTGGTTGTATGCACACGGAGTTTCCTTATAAAAAACTTTTGCCTGCTTATCAAAACACAGGGCTTCTATTTGGAAACAGAAACTCTGACCTACTAAAGTAGAAAAGTATGTAACTAGTACAGATTGCTACTTCTAGAAGCCTATCTTGGCTAGGGTGAGCACTGCACTCTCTCTAATCTTCAGTTTCTGAATAGTGGCTTCTTCCTTGCTGCCTGGAGACCCTCACATCTCCTTCATCTTCAGAAACGCCTCATTGCACCCGGCCACACCCACTAGCTGTCATCCTAGTTCTCCTCCCCTTCCCTGTTCGATTTCTTGAAAAAGTCATCTATGCTTGTTGCCTTCATGTCTTCTTTCACTCTCTTTTAACTCTGATCTTATCAAACTGCTCTCCAGAATTGCCAGTGAACCCTCATTCTCTCTCTCTCTTTTTTTTTTTTTTGAGGCAGTCGGGGTTAAGTGACTTGCCCAGGGTCACCCAGTAAGTGTCAGGTATCTCAGTGATCTCTTACTTGCCATATCTACTACCCTTTCTCATTCCTTCTCCTTATAGACCCTTTCTGCATCAGTGGACTCTCTTGTCTCTGGGCTTTTGTGACTACTTTCTCTTGATTTCCCTCATAACTGTCTGACCCTTCTTTCTGCCTTCTTGGTTGGATCTTCATCCTTGTCACACCTCCTAATTTTCCTCCAAGAGTCTGCCCATGGTCCTTTTTTCTTTTCTCTGTATACTCTCTCGCCCACAGGTTCAGTTATCTCTATGCAGATGATTCTTTGATCTACATACCTAGCCCTGGCCTCTCTCCAGAACTCCACTTCAACATTTCCAATTGTCTATTGGACATTTTGAATGGAATGTGCTATAGATATTTCAAACTCAAAATGTCCAAAATAGAGCTTGTTATCTTCTCTCTCCTCCCTCCACCCTATCGCTTCTGAACTTCCCTGTTGCTTTTGAGGGTACCCTCATCCCCTTAGTCACCTAGGTTTGCAACCTTGGCATCATCCTTGACTTCTGACTCTCTGTGATCCTATAGCCTGCTGTTTGTCAAATACTGCTACTTCTACCTTTGGCACTTTCTCTTAGATACCTCATTTCTAAAGTCACACAGCTGCCTCCCTAATTCAGGCCCTCGTCACCTCTCTCCTGAACTACGTGATGGCTTCTCATTGGTTTTCCTTCTCATACCTCTCCGCACTCCAGTTTATCCTCCACACAGCTGATGAAGTGACTTTTCTAAAGCATAAATCTAACCACATCACCCCTGTGCTCAGGAAGCTCCATTGTCTCCCTCTTATTTCCAGAATCAAGTAGAATTGTCTTTTGTTTGGCATTTCCAGCTCTTTCCAGCCTGTCCACTTCCTGCCTTCCCAGTCTGCTTGGGCTTGATTTCCCTCCACAGTTCAGTGGCGCTGCCCTGCTTTTGTTCCCTCATCTGCTGTTTCATCTCCCACCTACATGTGCTTGTATGCTTGTTCCCCATTCCTGGAAGACTCTCCTTCCTCACCTCTACCTCTTGACTTCCCCCCCAGCCACTGGAGCTCTGAGGTTAGGTGCTCTTCCAATCCTGCTGTGTATTTAGACCTGTCTCTTCCATTAGAATGGAAGCTTCATGAGGACAGGGGCTGTTTCTGTGTTTTTGCCTTCCTCTTTATCCTCAGAACTTAACACGTGTTTGATTTACAGTAAGTAGTTAACAAATAGTTGGTGATTGATTGCTCTAGTCCTTGGTCCATTTTTCTCCAGTGAAGACGATTCTTTCTATAATGCCTCTGTTTCTTCATCCGAACTAGTAGTAAGGTTTGGAGCAGCAGGTACATTGCACTAAAAACATTTTACGATTATATTTTAATTTGCATGGGATCTAGATAGATGGATATTTTTACAATTCTAATTGTTATTCATATTGTAGTTGTAATAGTAACAACGTTCATGTATCTGGTATCTTAAAAAGTGTTTTCGCAGACATCGCGTGGTCTCACAGTCCCGTGAGATAGTTAAAGTGTTGTGATTTCCTGCTTACAAAGGCTTACAGAGATGCCTTACCCAAAGTTATACAGCTTGGATGTGAAATCAAGAAAAGCCCAGTCTGGTGTTTACTCTTGGTATTTCCTCTGCATCGTTATCAAGGCTTTCAAGTAGACTTACTTGCTTTGGCACTAATAAAAATGTATTCATCTTTAACAGGTGGCCTTGGTTTATCACATATTATGTATGCACGTTTAGGAGAAATCTTTGCTCAGGATGGAGCAATTGCAGTCACTTTGGCTGCACATCAATCAATAGGACTAAAGGTACTGCTCAGCTGTCATTTTGCTTTCCAGTGTGCTGCCAAGCATCCTCTCGGCCATCCTCTACCCCGCCCCCAAACTCTTCTGTGTTCACGTGCCCTATGGGAAGCAGTAACATGTTCTCCCTTTTTTGAAGAAGCCATATAGTTCTAATGTGGCCAATACAAGTCTCCCTATATTTTCCAGCCATAGATTTTAATGCTGCAATCACTTCTACTGTAACTCAGGCTCTCTCACAACAAAGACTAAGACTGAACATTTTTTAGGAGTAGGGAAATTATTGCTGCAAGAGCTTCTTGAAGGCATGAGCTGTTTAACAGAAACACACTCCCTGTTGGAGCAGTTTTTGATAAGAGGCAAATAGGTAGGATCTGGTTGGATCAGAGAGAGGTGTGAGGGTTGTTGTGCTCATGTGAACACAAAGTGAAAGAGATAGTGGAGTGGGAGAGACTGGATTTTTATGCCTCACCTCCCAAGAATGTGTACTTCTACCTTGTAGAAAATGACACATAATATACACTTTTTAAAAAACTGAGTAAGTGAAAGGACAGTTCTTTCTAAATAAGTATGTGCAAGAGCTCAGGGGACATTTTAATTCTCTCAGTCCATGACAGAGCATTCATCCCTAGGGTGTCAGGCAGGTAGAAGGCAGGTCCAGAAAACAAAACTTGCCCAATTCTTTTTTAGGCTAAGATAATTATACTTAACTTCTTGCGAAATAGGAAATTTGTAACCTACCTGCTCTGATCGAATTGAAAACAGCCAATTCTCTGACTTTAGGTCAAGGTTCTATATGGTAACATCTGTTCTGTACCGTATCTACCTGTCATTGACTTCATTCTGACCAGGATGTGTGGTGCATGAAGATGCCACTATTCTGTTTTTAGCTTTCCTTTAGTTGATGTTATTTCTTCAGCACAAGGCACTGTGAATATTCTAGAAAGTTATTCTATAAGGTCAGTTTCTCTGACTAGTGACTAGGTGATAATTCTCTATTGAATATTTTGCACTTAACTTTGATTCTGTGTCTGTAGGCGGTTTTTAAAAAGTCTTTTAAAAAACACCCGGTATTCATCATTTTTCAAAGTTTTAAAAAATCTTAGTGACATTTTTTTGTCTTTGTACATAACCTTCATTTCCAAACATAGAGTGTCCCACAAGTCATAGGGCCATTTTAAGCCACAGCATGTTCTGTTCTTTGAGAGGGAGATGACTCCATCCATGAAATCTGTGGGGTCACCCTTGGGCCGCCAGGGTCTGTCTGACTTTCCATCCCCATCGTAAGGAAGCAGGCCCTCTTCTGGGGCAGGCCCCTATGGAATCTAGTCTCCTGGGTTTGTTCTAAGTCTAGAAACCAAAGCTTAGTTTTCCTATATGCACAGAGGGTGAAGGGCTCTTGGACTGGTGCCACTCCTACATACTCACAGCAATGCTGTGTCATTGTCGCATGTGAAGGAGGAGAATAGGATGTGAAGAGGAGGTGTCAAGTTTTGCTACATAAACATAAACATGTGAGCCAACAGGCTTTCCATTTGGTCCTGTTGTGTCTGATTCAGAACTGATAAAGAAAATCTGGCCCCCTGAAAAGTTTGAGAATATTTATATTTTTAGTCAAATAGAGTCACAAGAGAGCAAGTGCCAAAGCTACCCTATGACACACCAGCTCGTCAGTAAATCATTCAGCCCCAGACTGCCCCACTGAGCTACACTCTGTGTTTTCAGCCTTCATGGTGTTAGGGTCAATTTTATTTATCAGAAATGACCTGAAAGAGATGCTTTCCAGGTGTCTTACATATATATTTTCGTTGTTTCATCTGCTTTTTAACTTTTTGAAATATTTAACATTTGTAAACTTTGAGTACAAGCCTATTTTCTTTGATTATTTTTTTTTCCTCCTTTGAAGTAACTATTTGCTAAAAAAAAAGTCTTTCACGAACACAATTTAACTTTTTTCCTCTTTTTGATTTGGTGTTAACTGAATGCATCATTGTCTATGTGTGTTTTAGGGCATTCTTTTGGCTGGCACTGAGGAGCAGAAAGCAAAATATTTGCCTAAATTGGCAACAGGGGAACATATTGCAGCTTTCTGTCTCACAGAGACAACAAGGTAGGTTTTGTTATTTCATAAGTTTAGAAGTGTAAAATTTTTGAAAAGTAATTGACAGCCAGCATTTCCAAGATTCTTGGACCCCATGTATTTTTTTTCCAATTTTTAATAGTATTTTATTTTTTCCAGTTACATATAAAAGATAGTTTTCAGCATTTACTTTTATAAGATTTTGAGTTCCAAATTTTTTCCTCCCTCTTCCCTCCCCTCAAGACGGCAAGCAGTCTGATATAGGTTATACATGTACAGTCATATTAAACATATTTCCACATTAGTAATGTTGTGAAAAAAGAACCAGAACAAAGGGGAAAAATCACAAGAAAGAAAAAACAAAAGAAAGAAAAAATAGTATGCTTCTATCTGCATTGAGACTCCATATTCTTTCTCTGAATGTAGACAGCATTCTCCATCATGAGTCTTTTTGAATTGTCTAAGATCATTGTATTGCTGAGAAGAGTTAAGTCTATCATAGCTAATCATCGCCAAATGTTGTTAGACTCCATGTATTAAAGGAAAAAGGCCAGAGACTGGTTATATCACACAAGCAAAATGTATTGCTAACATCTGTTACCTTAACCACCAGATCAGAGACTTAGTGCTAGGAGGGACATTGAGCTCAGTCCTCCTCATTTTGCAGATGAAGTCACTTAGTCCCAGAGAAGTTAAGTGACTTAACTAGGCTCACATAGCTAATAAGTGTCTAAAGCAGAATTGGAACTCATATCTTCCATATTCCAGAACTAGCACTCTGTCTACTACACCATGCTACAGAGACACCCAAGGTAGAATGTACCATCCTAAGGGGAGTGAGCATAGTGGGATAGTTCCACTGCCAGGGTTCCCAGACTTCCATGTTTGTATCATTTATAGCTGTAGTTAGCTTTCAGATAGCCAAACTAATAGATGAGCCCTTTGGTTAAGATGTTTCGTTGTCTGGTCTCCAAGGCTACTCAAGAGGTGTAGGTGTAGTATTTTCATATAAAAGGTGTCTTCCTAGGACTTAGAGTTTAGTAGGGGCTGTGCTGCATACACAGCCATAATGGGTGTACTGGCATGAAGATGTGCATTGTTTTGTGAAATCTGAGGAGGAGAAAGATCTTTGCTAACTGTGAGACATTGGCAGGACTACACGCCAGGAGTGGCATTTGAGCTGGCCTTTGAAGCATGGCTAATATCAGTAGGCACGGGGTCACAAGGCCCAACAGTCTTCCTTCACAAGCTTGGGAAAATAAATGCACCCACACCAGGGCAGAAGGCTGACACAAGTCCTGACAGCACATGTAGACGCCCACATCGGTTTTGAGTTTTTACCTGTGACACTATGGACTGTTGCACTGATGAATGGATTGTTAATTTTCTCTGTGTGCAAAGTCCTCCAACTCTTAGAAACCATTGCAATTCTCTTTTATCTTATTATATTTCTCTTTCCTAATGTTGTACCTCATCTCACCTTTAGGAACTCTGACCTTGACTGTCTATGAATGGACTTTCAATAACAAATTTTGCTGATGAATCCTGGGTTCACATTTGGGTTATTTTATAACATATCAGCCCTTCTAGTTTCTTGATGCCACTGTTCAGCAGCATAGGCAATGTATGAATTACAGCTTAATTTTTACTATCACATAGAAAGAACGTCCTTACAGCTCACATGTTATTCTCATTAGAAACGTACCATTTTCCCCACTCTTTTATCTAGATTACAAAGTTGGAAGAGTCCTTAGGAATTACCTAATCCAACAGTCTCATTTTGCCACACAGCCTATATATAGTAGTTCAGCTCTTGGCTTCCACTCAGGTACACCTTCTTCTCTGCCATACTTTCTTTTCTCAAACCAGGATTACGTGTCCAGACTTCTCCATTCCACTCCCCTCCATGTCCTGTTGCCATCTTCACTGCAAGTGGCAACCAGAAAACTCTATGACACATTATTCTAACAAAGCATAAAATCACCACTCTAAGGAGTTATAGAATGCATGCGACAAATGTGAATCTGGAAGTGACTTAGTGAACATAGGTTTGCAGACCACTGATATCTCTCACCATTGATGTCTCTGTAGTGGGAGTGATGCTGCGTCCATTCAAATGAGAGCAACTCTGAGTGAAGACAAAAAGTACTTCATCTTAAATGGCTCCAAGGTACTTGTTCCTGGCATCATGAGACACTTGTTATCCTAAGACAGAATGACTTGTCTCCAAACAGCGTGATTTCACAAGAGAGGTTAGGCCGCAGTCAGAGGATTTTGCGGGGAGCTCGACTTATGGCCTTGTCATGGTACACATGGGAAAACAGCCAGGGAAGGCAAGGGCTCACACAAGAATGCAGCCTCGTGGGTCCCAGTAAAAAGGGAAGATGTTGGCCCTTGGGGGAGGGGGGGGCACTTCCAGTAGTAGTGCCTTTTTATCTGAGATAGCTGGAGCAATTCAGCCTGAGGCAGGATGCCAGCATTTGCAAAGGTCCAAAGGCCTGAGTACACAGTTATAAACTGTACTGTTCAGGACAGGGTAGATTTCTGCTGAGGAAGAAGGTGGAACTAGATGTCCTGTGGAGTCCCTTCCCTCTGAGTGGCCATGATTGTGGTCAGAGGCACAGCCCCCATTCTCAGGGAGCTGCCATTAGTAAGAGCATTTATATAGTGCTGTAAGGTTTACAGAGCACGTGGTAAATAGCATTTCATTTCATATCTTCATGACAACCCCGGCAGGCAGGTGCTCTTATTCTCATTTTACAGTTTTGAGAAAACTAAGGCAAAGGTGACATGACTGACCTAGGGTCCTACAGCCAGGCGGCATCTGAAGTCAGGCCTTCTTGGCCTGGCCTGGTACTCCAGCCCCCACACCGCCCAGCTGCCCTGCATGCCTTCTCCCATTTGTGTGTAGTGACACAGTGAATTGAAGACAGATCATCGTTGAGTTTTGCCCTCTCCACATCTTCCAAAATGGCAAACAAAGCACATGAAATTAGCTGCATGACACTTAGGAGATTTGTGGAAACAAGGACCTTTGGGAGCTAATGCCTACAGGGCATTGTAGGTATTTGCCACATGGCAAAAGACTTTGGAGGAGAAAATAAAGTAGACAATAATAGCTGATTTTTTTTTCTTAAGTTCCCCACTGTTTTAAAATATTTTACCTGAATTATTTCATTTGCTGCTACATAACAACCCTTTGAGATAGGAAAGCCGAGCAGGAGGCATTAGCCCCATTTTACAGAGAAAACCAAGACTGCAGAAGGAAAATGACTTGCCCAAGGTCACACATTTGCAGTGGGGACTTGAACCCAGGCCTTGTGACTCTGGCTCTTTAAGCTTTCTCCTACACCAAAACTGGCTCTGGCCTTATGAAGAAGGCTTGTCAAGAATGATTACTTAGATTTTTCCAAGTTCCTTTTTTCTCTTTTTCCTTCCAGATTTGGATCACAAATGGTGGTTTGGCCGATATATTCACAGTGTTTGCCAAGACAGAGATCATTGACTCAGATGGCTTAAAAAAGGACAAAATCACAGCATTCATTGTTGAAAGAGATTTTGGCGGCATCACAAATGGCAAACCTGAGAACAAATTAGGCATCCGGGGCTCTAACAGTAAGTTTTTGGAGTTGTTCCCCTTTCCTGTTGTAGGTCTTGGGTGACATCAAGTTGTATGTCAGTTACCTGGCCCATCAACAGCGTGCTCAAGAGTCCACATGCCAACCCATGAGTTTGCTTGAATGTCTTTAATGGGAAGGTGACAGTGTCCATCCTAGAGAACTGACTTTGGTACCGGCCCTCTTGCTCTCCCTGCTCACTGCCCTTGCTCAGGGCGTCCTTTATGTGCCTTCCTAATTTTATCTGGTGTGGATCATTTCTTTCCCAGACCTCCACTTAGGACTTAGAGAAGACCCTCTGTTCTTTAGGTAGAATCCTAACACCGAGAGGAGCCTTAGAGACTGTCCGATCCAAGCCCTTCTCTTTTCAGGGGGGAAATGGAGGCCGAGGTGATTGGAATTTACGTAGCTACAAAGGGGCAGACCTGGGATGAAATTGGTCACCTGACTCCTCACTAGGCCCATGCTCACTATGCTAGTTCAATGTGAAGCTGCCTCTGGCTTCATGTTTTATCTCTTCATAGTAATGACCTTGTTGTCATCTTCTTTCTCTTTTTAATTATCTTATAGAATGTGAATAAGCACATTGTTCCATTATTTTAAAAATTTTGGAAGGGATATCAGTGGCCATTTCATCTCCCCAAAAGTCCCCACTGTAGTATACTTGAAAAGTGCTTTTCTAGCCTTAGAGACTTCCAATGAAAGGGAACCCTCTGCCTTCCAAGGCAGTTCATCCACTTTTGGACAGCCCTAATCGGTAGGAAGTAATTCCTGCAACAAACTGACATTTGCCTCTTTGTAGCAGTCACCCGTGGCTCCTGTTTTACCACTTGGAGCCATCTGGGAGTCTGTACACCTAGTCTTCTCTTCTGAACAGCAGTGTGCTCTTTTAAAACCATGGGCTTAATCAGTTGTAATGACCCATGCCTGTAATCCCAGCCCCTAGGGAAGCCAAGGCTACAACTCTCCAGAGTTGTGAGATATAGTGGGCTAAGCTGATGAGGTGTTCACACAAAGGCCAGTACCAGTATGGTGAGCCTCACCCCGGAGCGAGGAGGGGGAAAGGGACCATAGCCAGGATGCCCTAGGAGGGGTGAACCAGGCCAAGGTGGAGACAGAGCAGGTGAAGGCTCCCATACTGATCAGTGATAAGATTGAGTCTTAAGGGGCTCTTCCAGCCTGGGAGAGATAGGGAGACCCAGCCTCAAAACAACAACACTAAGTTAGGGTTGGCAAGAATGAAGTGAAATGAATTCGCCCACAATCTCTGACATTGTCCTTATCATTACTTAATGAGCTAAACGAACATTTCAGACATTAACACATCAGGATCACGCTTTGAGAAGTGGACTGTCCTGTTTCTCATCCTATTTTCTGTTCAAATAGTTTGCCTTTTATTGCATAATGAAATGAAATCCCCATGTCTCTTTGGCCATGGCACATTACTTAGGTAGGGCTAAAATACCTTTTAATGTGTTAAAGACTTACTGACTGTTTTTGAGATTATTTTTCTTTTACTTGTAGCAGTTCTTCAGAACTGAGGCTTATTTGTTACATACTGGCGTGGGAATGAAACCTTTTGAATTTTTTTTTTAATTTTTAGCTTGTGAAGTTCATTTTGAAAATACAAAAGTGCCTGTTGAAAATGTCATTGGAGAAGTTGGAGGTGGATTTAAGGTGAGTTTCTTTTGATAGTAGGTTCATTATGCTCTCATTCATTAAGTATTCTGTAACCATTTATGGAACATCCCGGGTGTAGTATAAGGATGGCAGGAACTTGGGGGATCCACAGAGACTTAAGACTGTAGGTGGTGCCAGCCTCCGTGAGCTTATATTCTGTGAGATGGTAGAGGGCTGGGAGTCTCCTCACATCCTTCCCCTGGCAGATTGATACCCACCAGCTTTGCTCTTTTTCTCCCCGCCATAACCTTCCTGCTCTTCTTCAGCACATCACTTGGCTTGCTCAGGAAAAAGGAAGATCAAAGGTTCGAAACTTGATTTTTATCTCCTAGAGGCGAAAGAAAGCAGAGCTAGAATTTTAAACAGTTTTGGGTGGGGGGATGAGGGGGGCGTGTTTTGGCTGATGGATTAAAAAAAAATCTCAGTAGCACAAAATTCTTTTTATAGCTGAGGCTTAATTTACATTTGAACAAGGGGAACAGAGTTAGAAAATGAAATTCCAGGTGAGGAATAAGGAACAAAGCCTACCCTTCCATTCAGAGGAACTGTTTGAATGGAGATCAACCTGGCTGATGTCACAGACTAGACATGGGGACAGAAGCTCAGGTAGAGAATGAAGAGATCGGCAGGAGATGTAAGGGAATGGGATGTTTAAGAGTGTGATAACAGCAAAGGGCTTGGGAGAAAGTATCAGGCAGGTCATTGAGGGGAGTGGACGATGTTCACAGGCCTCATTTCTCAGCCTCTGATTAAGACCATGGCAGGTAAATCATGCCAGAGAGCGCATGATATTTTTATTTTTTTAAAATAATATTTTCTTCTTTCCCAATTACATATAAAGACAATTTTAACATTCTTTTTTTTTTTTCAATTTTGAGATCTAGATTTTGTCCCTCCCCCTCTCTGAGATGGTATGGAATTTGATGTAGTTTATAAAGCGCATGATATTTTTAAAGATTATGGAAAGAAATGACCAGTGTCAGAAAAGACCAAACAGTGAGAATTTGTGCAAATTAGCAGAGGAAAGGGTTAAACATAGAATTATAAACATTTGAACACAAAATCAATTTTAAAAGAGTTGGGTCTGAAGTTTATGAACCAGGAAAGAGTCTCTTACAGTGTTCCTTTGGAAAAGCTGCATTTCTAAGTTTGATTTGGGACTACATGGCTAGCAGAACAAAATGCCTTTTCTACTATTTTTTGCCAAATCTTTTAATGCTATATATACAAATGAAACCAATAGATTAGCACTTATAACAGTAGGTGGAAAGCTTCCAGTAAATCTTCTTTCCTAGCCAACCAAATAAAATCCTCAAGTATTCTCCATCTGGAATCTGTTACACTGCACAGGGGACAGGGGCCGGACTTGGAGTCAGCAAGAACAGAGTGAAAATCCAGCTTAGGCCCTGAGTAGCTGTATGACCCTGGGCAGGCCACTTCACCTCTCTTAGCCTCTGTGTCCTCATCTGTAAAACAGGGAGGATAATAGCACCTACCGCCCGCAGTAGTCGTGTTGATCAAATGAGATAACATGCAAAATGCTTTGCAAACCTTAATAAGCTAAGTAAATACTAGCTATTATAATATTCATATTACTGTTGTGGTTACAGGCACAAAGGACGACTACTTAATGAGGGTGAAGAAGTCACTAGGGACTGTTTACTAGAAGGTCAATTTAGCTGGCACTCCTTTAATGATAAAACTAGATGTGTATACCAATGTGTCATATCCAGAAATGTATAGTTTTGTTTTTTAAAATTTTGAAGATGTGTTGTTAGAGAAATGGAAATTTGGGGTCAGGCCAAGATTATCTATTCTATCTCACTTTCCTCAACATGTATATATGCCTGTGCACTTTTTACATTGTGTAAAGCAAGGTACTGTACTAGATACCACTGAAAATGACCCAGCCTCTGCCCTCAAGGAGCTTATATTCTATTGCGGGGGTGGGGATGGGGGTAGCTATTAGGTTTGTTTGGCAGTTACAGACTCTGAAAGCAGATAATGTGAAATAAGGTTGGAGCCCAATTGTGGAGGGTCTTCTTCAGCTGCTAAAGAGTTTGACCCTAGAAGTGTTGGGAAGCCACTGAAGGCCTTGAGCAGGGGGGAGACCTGGTCAGATATGTGTTCTGGATTACTTTGGCTCCAAGCTAGGAAACCCGATAAGGGATACCATTATTAGTGTGTTTCAGTAACCAAGATCCCAGTTGTACAGGTACTTCTCAACTTCACCCACATTTATGTCTCTCCTGATCCGTCTCATGGCCCTTCTGTGCCCCAGTGGAGAAATTCATGAGTTACGGTGGCTGAAAGCCATGTCATCCTTGGGGACTGGCCTTCTAGCAAGAAACGAGTCTTTCTGACCTCAGCAGGAGCAGCCTTTGGCAGACAGACAGTCTTCCAGAGGCTCGGTCATTCCCAAGCAGACTCTTTCTGGCTTGGGAGAAACTGCCAGAGACTACACCTTCACAGAGTCTTAGAAAGGGCTTCAGAGGCTGCCTCAGCCGGTCTGGATCCAAACAGGAATCGTTCTCCTTTATAGCGTATTCAGCTCGAGGTTGTGAACATTTTGTCTGAAGACCTTCAGTGAGAGGGAACTCATTGGAGGCAACTTCTTTCACTTTTGTATCATTCCAATTGCTAAGTTTTGTTTTTTTGTTTTAATAAGAAGTCTACATTTGTTTCTGAGCAGCTTTTACCCATTACTTTTGACTCCTCCCTCTGGTCCCCGGCAGAAGAAGCTAATTTTCCTATTCCGTGTGACATCTTTTCAGCTATTTTGTGTCCTGTTCCCTCTTTTTCCCATCTCAGATGAAATAGGATCCATTTTCTTCAACTGATTCTCATTTGACAAGATCTTGAGATCCTTCAGATCCTGGTTGCCCTCCTAGATAGTCCATCCAATTTATCAAATTGGACCCCACACCTGCCAGCTCTGTGAGTCACTGCCACACTATGGTGAAGCCTCCAGGAAGAACTTTGTTTGGTGAAGGCACGTTTTTAGTTTAGAATCAGAAAGATCTGTTATGTAGAACTTGATCTGTTTTATATTAAAATTTGATTCAGACAGTTGACAGAATAATTAGGTTGGCTTTCAGACACTTGAATCCTGTATCAAGTACCTACTGACTTTGTGACTGCTTTATAGATGATCCGTAGGCTCACCTATAAAATAGAAATAGAAACACTTCCAGTACCTTCCAGTACAGAGGACTGTTCTAACCATCACCTGGGATCATGTATGGAAAGCACTTCAGCCCTCCTAAATTCAAACATAAATGCTGTTACTGCCAGCTTTTGAGAAACAGGAAAAAAGAAAAACTTGAACAGAAGAAGCCATCAATTTTGGGGGATTTTTTGGGATTTAGTTTGCCATGCTGCTATTAGAAAGTTTCCCTTTTTGGAAATAGAACCAAGAAGGGAAAAAAAACAACCCTGTTAAGTGTTAGCAAATAGAAATTTTACCATTGAAATAATCTCTCATTTTTTTGAGTCTCACCGTCATCAGCGACTGCTTCTTCTGATGTTTTGCTGTATTATGGACTTGTGAAAATTAATAGATTGAGACAAACCTCTCTTCTCTATTATGTTAATTTACTCTGTAATTATGTATTTCCAAACAAAGGCCAAAGAGCACTGAGGCAGCTAGGTGACACAATTTATAGATCGCTAGCCTGGAGTCAAGAAAAGCAGAATTCAAATTCTGTCCCAGACACATAATAGCTGTGTGACCCTGGGCAAGTCACTTAACCTCTGTTTGCCTCAGTTTCCTCATCTGTAAAAATGTGCTATAAAACAGCACCTACCTCACAGGGTTGTTGTGAAGATCAAATGAGAAGATAATCCGTAAAGTGCTTAATACAGTGCCTGGCACACAGTAGGTGCTATGTAAATGCTTTTTTATTACTATCATTATTATAATGAAATCAAAACCTGAGTTTGAATCCTACCTCTGCTTCTTAATGACTTTGTAACAGCATGCAAGTCACTTTGACCTCCCTTAGTCTCCATGGCCTCATCTGCCCAATGAAAGGTTAGACTAGATCCTCTCTAAAGTCTTTTCCAGTTCTAAAGCCTGTGATTTTTCTATATGTTGCTGGGAGAACCCAAAAGAGATGAGGAACAACCAGGAGTTACAGGACATTGATAAGCCATGTTGCAGGAGGAATCAGTATCTCAACAGGTATCCTATTAACCACGTACCTACTGTCCCCTATATGGGAACTAGATAGATCTGTAGATCTTTTAAACAAGGTTAATTGTTATATATTATATGTAATACTATATAGTATAGTATGTGTACATCAATTTTTTCATACCCCTAAAGATGGTACTTCCGATTAGAAGCTGTAGCTATTATTTCTGGAGCCTGGAGCTGTCGATTGTTTTCTCAGCTCTAATTTATTGTCGTCTCATCACTTTGAGCACAAGTAGAGCCATGCCATTTCTGAGTGCTATTATGATCAGAATTGTACTTCAGTTTTCCCTTAAAGTACGTTTTTCATTCATTTTTGCTTAAGGTTTTCCTTAGGCAGTTAGGTGGCACAGTGGGTAGAGTACTGGGCCTGGAGTCAGGAAGACTCCTCTTTCTAAGTTCAAATCTGGCCTCAGACATTTACTAGCTGTATGACCCTGGGCAAGTCACTTAACCCTGTTTGCATCAGTTTCCTCATCTGTAAAATGAGCTGGAGAAGGAAATGGCAAAACCACTCCAGGATCTTTGACAAGAAAACCCCAAATGGGGTCACAAAGAATTAGACACAACTGAAAACAACTGAACAACAGCAAAAGGTTTTCCCACTTAAATTCATTATAGAAAAGACTCTTGAGAAGTTTGTAGTTTTCTAGAACTCAGACATATTCAGTCCTGGAAAATTGTTTTGCCCCAAGCTTTGTTTCCATGCTGATCCCCTGATTGCTGCAGGCTCTTTGTGGAAAGCTGACTTGCTTTTTTCCTGTTCCAGATTCCTAGAGTTTGATGATGAAGTCAGATGCGTATCTGGAGCTGTGTAGATTGTTCTCATAAATGCCTCTTGGCTGGCACCACCTTGTCTGCCACCCTTTCCCAGTGAATCTAACAGTCTCTTTCAATGGTCTCATTCAACTTGTAGTCCAGAGACCTAGTTTTATAAACTTGGTAAATTATTTAGCCTTTCTGTGCAAGTTCCTTCATCTCTAAAATGACATGATTGCTAAGGACCCTTCTAAATCTAAATTCCTGTGTCCCTATAAGCTTGAAAAAGACATAATTACTTTATCCACATCAAGTTTTACTACAGGGTTAAAATCACCATCTTACTATTTTTTGCTTTACTTTTTGAAGACAAAAGTTACATATATTATGACTATTTTTACTCAGCTCTATTGACCTCTTTGCTAAAACTGAGCTTTAGATCTTTTGGGGTAATAGACCAACTTCAGAGCCCTCTGTGATCTGTGCCTAGCCTTATTTTCTACTGTTTCCCTTGTCATATCTTAAACTTGCTGTTCCTGAGTTTGTCTTCTATACTCTGTTCACACTATTCTTTTTTTTTTTTTTTACATTTGGTGGGTGGGGGGTTGGCCAGGGCAATTGAGGTTAAGTGACTTGCCCAAGGTCACACAGCTTGTACATGTGTCAAGTGTCTGTGGCCGAATTTGAACTCAGATCCTCCTGACTCCAGGGCCGGTGCCCTACTCACTGCGCCTACTCCTCACTCACAGGCCCTAGCTGCCCTCTCACACTATTCTTTATGTTAACACTGTGTTTGCTAGATTTCCTCCCCCTCTTCTAGCCTCTTGTCCAAATCCTTCACATCCTTCAAGGCCCGGCTCAAAAGATAATTCTTTCATGAAGCTTTCCTGAGACTTGCCAGCATGAAGTATCATGTTGGTTGGAACATAGGCCACTGTTTTCATTGACCCTAGCTTGTGTAAAGACTGAGTACAGCCTGTAATGACTGTCTTAGGGAGAAAAGCCAAGATTTAAGGTGAGATGCCTGAGATCAAGCAGAGCTTTTGTGGTCTAGAATTAGCTCGATAAAAGATTCACCAGCCTTTCCTGACAGGTGGCACTGGTGACATTGTGAGAGAGGACTAGAAGTTGACATTTTCTTTTTAGATTGTAAAGATATGGTTGATGATACCAGAGGAGAAAATTTCTTGCATTTGACTTGAATTTCAAAAGAGCAGTCATTAACTGTGTTGGAATAAAAAACAGGAAAGAAGGAAGGAGATAAGAGTATTAATAAGAAAGAATGTGTTTAGTTGGAAAACAGAGAAGAAAAAATTCAGAACATCATTGGACACTATTTCAAGAGCCTGACTGGGATGGATAATGAAGTTTATTGGTGTGTACTTTTCTTCAAAGTCTCAGACATCACAACTAAGTTAGAAGTGCTTCCAGATGCAGTTAAAGCAAGCTCTGGGAGATGCTAAAGACGTATGCAGAGTAGTCTCCTTCTTAGTTGGATGTCTTTAGCTCAGCAGTTTTCAACCAGTTTCAAGAGAAATGACATCCCCTTAGTCTTCGGGGAAATAAATATAAGTATGATGTTAAAAATGAAAAACGCTAGTGAAAAATCTGTATTCTTCAGTATGCTAAGCATGGAAAAGAAAGCAGTGAGATCCATCCTCATGTGGACTGTGGAAAGAAAAAAAAACGTCCCTTAACAGCTGTGTTAAGTACCAAGAGCTGTATAGTCTCCTCAGGTAAAAAAAAACGTTTTTTCTGAAAATGAAGGTCTTCTAAAAAGGAAGAGCAGTTGTCCCAAGACCAAGGCTAGATACTGAACGACCAGCTGGTTATTTGTCATGTAGAGTAAAAGATTCCTCTCAAAGGATAATGCCGGGTTAGATGCATTTAGAGGACATCGGGCCCTCAGCATTAAAAATGCGTTTGGATCCTCAAATTCAAAGCTGATGGCTATTCCTGGGGGAATGGCGTCACAGTGACCGCTCATCGGGGGTCATTCCGTAGCCAATCAAGGACAGCTCAAAAGTCAGTGCTCAGATTGGCTTTGTCAGTGAGGAGTCATGATCTTCCAGGTGGAAAACACAAGAAGCTGTTTGTTTATCTACAACTAGTTAATAGAACCTCATTCTCTCATCCTTGGCTTCAAAAACTGTCACCCTTCAAATGTAATGGCTGGTAGGGAAGATGTCCTTATCAAAACATTGGGAAATAGTCCATCCTAATTCCTGCTGGTCACAACTGTACCTGCCAGGTTTCGCTGGTGGACCAAAGTATATCAGAAATCCTCTTTGGGAGCTGTGGTATATCTGTGCCATGGGCTTGCAGCCAGCCAGAGGTCTCTGAACACAGAATTAGATTTTGACAATTAAGCAAATGGGGTGGGGGGGCTCGAGGGGGATTGATTGGACAAGTTGGTTTTAGGTACTTTAGCCCTTCAAGAGAACAGCCTTGTTCCTCACCCCCCATGTAGACAGGCGCACATTGGTTCAACATCTCAGCCTAAGTTATATTTGGGGGCCCTGGATGGTTCCTGTTGCATGTACCTAAGGGCACAGCTTGTATTCTGAAAAGCCATGTGGCAGTAAAGCACTTGGAAGTCTGGCGGATGCTCTCCTCTGATTGCCACTTGGTCTTGGGGGCAAACTGCTGAGGCATGAAGGTACTGAGTGTCTAAGCATATTCCAGACCCCATGTGGCATAAGCCCCAGGGGTCACCTCCTGCTGTTCTTTGCTGATATACTTTCCTAGTGACACATCCTTGGAGGGTGGGCCAAAGGTGTGACTTGTTTTGGAAGGGAAGGTGTGCCCAGTGGGCCTGCCATCTGCACAAGTCATCAGCCTTGAATGAGATTTACGAAGGTCTACGCTCCCCCACGTCCCCCCGCAAAAAACCCAAACAAAAAACAAACCAGGAACTCTGGGGTTTAGAAGTGGGTACCCATTAGGCTGTTTGTCCAACTACTAGGACTTAGAGTGGAGGTAGAGGTGCCTTGTGTGGGGTTTCTAGAAACTTGAGTTACCCAGCCTTGGAAGGAGAACAGCAGGGTGTCCCTGGTCTGGCCCTGGTCAGGGAGAAGGGAGAGAGCCTCCTGTGGAACAGTAAACAAACTTCCCCTTTCATGAACAACTGCTGCATTCCAGGAAAGGCCCCAAGGCCTGACTCCTAGGCCTGCTACTCATGTGGCCCTTTTGCCCACCATGCAAAAATACAAAAGAAAAAAAAAGTTGGGAAAAAGAGGACAATGAAAATCACAAAGTGACAAGAATAAAGTATCTTTATTTTAATTAAAGGAATATAAAGATATTTTATAGATGTCTTAATACAGTAACTTTATGTAGTTATTGTTCGTTGTATTGCTTTTTTCCTTTCAAAGGAAGGGTCACTTTTTCAGGGTTCAGTCTTTACTAAGGGGCAGCCTGGGTCTGGGCTGATGCAGCCATCAGCTTTAAATCCTGCCTTTAAATCATGTCTCATCATAGCACTCGGTATCACTGTTGTTTCTGTACATGTTTTTATCTTTTCTGTCGGACTGTAATCTCCTTGGGCAGACCGTCTTATTCGTCTTTATTTATGCTATAGCACTTAGCACACAGTAGGTCCTTGGTAAATATTTGCAAAAATGAATGAGTGGTGTCATTAAAAAGCAGGCTTGGGCCATGGCATGTACGTATTATTTCAGTGATAAGTGAATGTTAAATTATTGGCATAGATCACCTTCTTCCTCAGTAAAAGCTAGGTGCCAGGCAGAGGATTCTTAGGAGTCCTGCAGCCTTGGAGTAGAGTCCAGGGACTATCTGCCAGGATCTTAATTCAGTATCTGAATTGTGGGCCACCGCCCCCTTTGTACACTTTGGTGCTCTTCCCCAGATTGCTTTCCCAGTTCACAGTCCTTAACATGTCTGTGATAGGACTGGATTCATAAAGCAGAAGCTGCAGAAAAGCTCCCTGGTGCCTGAGGTGCAGAACCAAGTCTGGCCTTTGTGTTGTGGACCTTGTCCCGAATTAGCTTTCTCGATGTTTCTGTTAGAAGCAATCTTATCCTCATCACACACACAGTTACCAGCATGTCCTACCCTGGAATTTGGTGAGCTCTTAATGATGAATATATAAAGCCTTTCCTTCCTCTTACAGATAGCAATGAATATCCTGAACAGTGGACGATTTACCATGGGAAGTTTAGTTGCTGGGATGGTCAAGAAGTTGATTGGTAAGTCAAGCAATCATCATGAAGTGAAGAACTTGTGAACATTTGTCCCACTGGCACACAAACTCCTTGGTCCCAAAAGAAAGAGGACTCAGCCATTTTAAGGTAACTGTTGAAAGAAATAACCTGAAAAAGGAATAGTATTTCAGATTTGGTTTGTTTCTTTTTCTCTAGTGTGATTGAAGCTCAAAGTAGCAAATCTTTCAGTGTGGCCACTATCTAATTTCCATGGGAAAACAGAATATATGGAGAAAAGAAAAGTATGCATGGCATCCCTGGTAGATTTTGTTGTTATTCAGTTATTTCAGTCATGTCCGACTCTTTGTGACCCTCCCTCTTTCTGGTTTTCTTGACAAGACTGGGCCCCAAAATGAGTGCTGAAGAAGCCAAGCTTTCCTTGTGAGGTCTACAATATGCCTGGGACAGCAGTTTGGCCCTGATGAGGCCAAACACAAAGGGCAATGTTTTCCTTTTCTTAAAAATTTTCGGGATGTATGTGTTGGAGGCTTCTTTTAATCTTACTCCTCGGCCCATACAGCTGAACGATTTTCCCTTTTCTGAGAAGATAGAGATGGATTTATCCCCTGTCACTCCTGCTGATACATTTGAAAGCTTATGAAGATGACTTTAGGAAATGATCCTTCTTAATGACTGCTTTCTTTTCTTAAGGAATGACAGCAGAATATGCCTGTACGAGGAAGCAGTTCAACAGACCTCTAAGTGAATTTGCATTAATTGAGGTAATTAAACTGAAAGCTGTCCTGGCTCATTTCAAAGGCATCTTCAGCTGGGGACAGCGTGTGCTTCACAAGTAGAGAATTTTTCTCCATTGTAATGGTGACTGCTTGTCGTAGTGATTTGGAAAGTAGAAATAAGGTTATTTTATTTCACGTAAACATCTTTATTTTAAAACCTCTGATCTGTTTTGGGATGCGGCTGCTTGCCCTGCTCAACCGCCTTTATTACACATCAGCAGTTCAAGAATCAGATGTAAACTGTTCTTTGTGTTTGTTCTCATTAACTTCAGGAAAAGTTTGCTCTGTTGGCCAAGAAAGTATATGTGATGGAGAGTATGGCCTACCTCACTGCCGGGATGATGGACAGCCCCGGTTTTCCTGATTGCTCTTTAGAGGCAGCCATGGTGAAGGTGACTGGGAGAAGTGGGGCAGCTATGGTTTTGGAGGAGCTGAAAGAAAGATGCCAGTTCCCACAATGTGAAGAGACATTACAGATCTTCTAGGCGATGCCCAGAGAGATGCAGGGACTGCGCACGGTTACATGCTTTACTTGTTGTAGATAAATCTTTATCAACTTTTATTTTTCATCCCACCATGGATCATCCCAAGCCCACTCTGTTGGTCACAGCTTTTCCACCCTCATTTTGTTTAATTCTTCATTTATGGAATGCCTCGAATGTTCAGTGTTCTCAGGATATTGGACCTGGTTCTTGCTTTCAAGAAACTTATAGGCTGGTTGGAGTCACAAGACTAATACACATGAAATAACATTGAACCATACTAGAATGTTACATGATTAAAGGATACAGAGAACGAGGGAATTCAAAGTTCGTGGAACATGAAGATCAGGGAGGGCTCTCATAGTCAGGGAATATTCCATGAAAGAGATAACATTCACATTTTTCATCTAACAATGTCCTTTGCTTCATCTAGACCCTGCTTTAGCACCTAGTGACATATATATGCAGCAGGGCCATGATAACTTTGTCATTCATGGTAGGTGTTCAGCTCCGAAGCAGCCTGGGTTTGTGTGAGCGAAGCCCTGCAGATTGTTGGAGGCCTAGGATACATGAAAGATTATCCCTACGAGCGCTATCTCCGGGACTCCAGGATTCTGCTGATTTTTGAGGTATGTCTGGAGTTTTACACTTGTCGCAATCACCGTTTCTTCTGATTGGAGTACAATATGTGTTCTGGAAATCTGTATTCCCTTTCCTAGCTAACGGAACATCAGAGAGGACTTAACTTTTGTTTACAATTTCAGCCTCCTGGATGGTATACAGTGTGGTTCTTCTGGTAAATAGGCTTCGAGTTCGAAGGGTCTACTCCAGCTGGTTCAGATGCTTGGAGAACAGTGTGGATGAGCTTAAAGGCATAGGTTTTGTTCCCCAGTCATGGAGGGTGCGTATGTGGCTAGTTGTGTCTCTATCCCAGCAAAATAATGCCATTTGTCAGTACGGGAGATGGAGAGTTTAGATGGCTCAGAGTAAATCCAGGCCCACCCTTAGAAGCACAAAGCAAAGTTCATGTCTTATCATAATGTCTTTGTGAACAAAAGGCAGCACACAGTTCTTGATTTTAAAAAATAATAGCTTATGGTTATGTAGTGCTTTAAAGTCATAGAATACTTTATGTTTATCTGTTTCCTATGAGCCTCACAACATCTCTGTAATAGAAGTATCATTCTTTGATTGCTGATGAAGACTGTAAGGCCTGTATTCTATTCCACTGTCTCCTTTTACTTAAAACAGAGGGTAGATACTTCTTTTTCACGTCTTGGATATTTGCTCGTGGAATTTGGCACAGCACCTGTACTTTCTCAAGTTTAAGATTGCAGCACTTTGAAAAAGAATCTTCAGGGCTAGAAAGTGAGAATGGAGGAGGGAGGGAGGGTCACCAAGGAACAAGCTGGAACGTGAGGCGGAGACTGCGGACAGCTGTACGATCAAGAAGCTGAGGTGCTTAACCCAGAAAAGATTAGGGGTTGGGGGGATACGGTACCAATGAGATTAGGCAATTCTGGACCTGGAGCCACCCTTACTTTCTGCCTTCTCCCTTCCTGCTCTAGAATTGTGC
This sequence comes from Phalanger gymnotis, assembly GCA_028646595.1. Classification (NCBI taxonomy): domain Eukaryota; kingdom Metazoa; phylum Chordata; class Mammalia; order Diprotodontia; family Phalangeridae; genus Phalanger; species Phalanger gymnotis. Next base: position 330,722,306 of record CM053624.1, read on the forward strand.
AGAGAATCGAGTACAAATTCTTCTTTTCCAGCCTCAGCGAGGCCTTTGATGGCAAATGACAGTTTTTATTCTTCTCTGATGGGCTCTGTGTGATGTGCCTCCCCCAGCCCAGACTCTTCCCCCTAGAGAGACCTCTGCCATCTCACCATAGGCAGATCACTTTCTCTGAGCCGCAGTTTCCTTTTCTATAAAACTTGGGCAATGACACCTGTCATGCTGACTTCCCAAGGTGGTCGTGAGGGTCAGAGATGACGCAGTGCAAATCAAGTGATGGCCAGATGGCAGCTGTTATGGTTATTGCTCTTGTCCCCAGATGAAAATGTTCCCTGTCCCTGCGGATTTTCTTAGGCCAGGTTGCCTGTCTCCTTAACGCCTTTCCTTTCCAACCTTGAATCATTTTACATTTCTTTGTAGGTATCATGTCCCGCAACCCTTGATAGAATATAAGCTCCTCGAGGGCAAGCAATGTGTTGCTCTTCCATTCCCAGTGCCTAGCGTACTGCCTTAGCAGTAGTAGTGTTGTTTTTAATAACATTTTGTTGAATTAGATCAGTTTGTTAGAATAAAATTGTCTGCACTCTCAAAGCTAGATATTTGGGAGGGTCCTCATAACATTGTCGTGGAATCATCCCCTGCTAAAAGTGGTTGCAACAACGGTGACCAGAAGGGGCATCTAGGCAATGTGGGTAAAGCACCGGCCCTGGAGTCAGAAGGACTCAAATTCAAATTTGGCCCCAGATACTCACTGACTCAGTGACCCTAGGCAAGCCACTTAACCCTGATTGCCTCAAAGAAAAAATGGTGGCCAGAGCCTGGCTAAATGGAGCTCCCAGGCTAGGAAGGGTATGGGGTTTGGGATGGTTTTCAGAAGCACTGTAATTAACTGTACTTAAGTCAGTTGGGGCCATACCCCACCATGCATAACCTGCTATAATGCCAGAGCATCTAGTGCACTACCAGAATAGGCCCAGTCTTAATCCTTTTGTCTCTTGCCATCTTTGAACCAAGTCTATCGATAGATTCCTTTCCACAGAAGCATTTATTTTTTATAAAATCAATCTCCAGAAGAAAGGGAGTCTGCACTCACAGTTTTGCTCTACATGTGGTTTTTTAGGAGTGAACTGTAGATGTAGATCAAAGGATGCCAGTAACTGCACAAGAGATTTACTGAGGGATTTCTTTTCTTTCAGTTACTACTTGACATCCATTGTGAACTCATTTTTTTAATTGTTTCTTTGGGTAAAATTTTTTTTTCTTCAAATGAAACATGACACTAGAGAAGTGGGACCACATTGCTTAATCCTTATTTTGTGCATCATGTGCCTGAGAGAAGGGAATCCATTTGCTTTTCACAATTCAGGAAGTTTGTAAACTAGCAGGCATGCGTCACAAGGCTATGAAGATGGAAGTCCAGGATATGGTTTTAATCCTATTTACGCAAATCAGAAAAGGAAGCCTTCTGTACAGCATTATAGTCATATGTTCTCAAGACCATAATCTCCTAATAAATAGAGTGCTTTCTTCTATCAATAATATTTTCTAATGAAGTGGAATCAGCCATTCTTCCACTTATTCACATGTCTATAGCATTTACTATGCCCAATGTACCTGATTTACGTAGGTCAGTAAATATAGAATATCTGTGTCTCAAGATGCTGGTGTTCTTCTTCCTGTTCCCTTCACACTATTTGAGCATTCAAGCTATTGTCACCTTACCTCCCCTCCAAGTTTTACTCACAGGGATGCTGGAAAATAAAACTAAATTACTCACAAGTGGTCCGTCTATACTTAGAAATGCAGCGTTTTCTTTGAGACTGTGTCTCAAAGTGGATCTTGGATGAAATCTCAGCTCACACATGTGCTGTGTCCTGTGTGTGTGTGTGTGTGTGTGTGTGTGTGTGTGTGTACTGTTTCCTTCACATCTTTGGTCTTCCAAGGAAGCTGAGGGGGAGAATAAAGGCAACCAGAAATGAAATGTAGGCTGCCTTGAGTAAGCAGAATACAGATATGAGTATGTCTAAAAGTGGGTGACCACTTCATATCATCTTGAGACCATGAAGATTCCTGGTCTTCTACAGAATAGCATGATTCTCTAGGTTTTGTGGAAACCAAAGAAAGCTTAGTTTCAAGTCAGGTTCCAAGAGTGACATTATAAAGAGCTCAGGGCCTAGAATCTGAATGTCTGATAAAAGAAGGTTGTCTAGAACCTGGCCCAAAGCGTGGCCTGACTCCAGAGGATGGAAAGACGGGTTCCATCTCTCTCTTACACACACATACCCAGAATCACTCAGTGGCTTTGTCTCCAACACAGCTTCCCTACTTGGAGGGCAGGATCTGTGCTGTGGGGCAGTAACCAGGTGGTAGGAGCCCTACCTCCCCCACAGAGGGGATCCGCTCACCAGACAGTGCAGTGTGGATGAGGTGTGATCTGTAGCAGTGTTCTCACTACTTTCTCCTTCCTACCAATCACAATCTCCCTTCTTCCTCCCAACTTTCCTTGGTGTCATCTTTGACTCCTAACTCTCACTTGTCCCTCATATCCATTAAGTTGCCAAATCCTGTCTTTTATACCTCCACGACATCACTTGTCTCCCTCTTTTGGCACCACAGTGCACACAGCACCGGCCTAGAGTCAGGAAGACTCATCTTCCTGAGTTCAAATCATGCCTCAGACACTTACTAGCTATGGGACCCTGAGCAAGTCACTTAACCCTGTTTGCCTCAGTTTCCTCATCTGTAAAATGTGCTAGGGAAGGCAATGGCAAACCACTGCAGTATCTCTGCCAAGAAAACCCCAGATGGGGTCACGAAGCGTCCTACACGACTGATGACTACTGAACAACACCTCTCCACAGCCATCGAGTTAGTTTGGAAACTTTTAATCTCTTGTCTGGACGATCGCCACGGCCTCCTAATTGGTCTCTTTACTTCAAGTATTTCCCTTTTCCAGACCATCCTGTACCCAGCTGCCAAAGAGATTTTGTAGACCCAATCATATCACATCCTGATCCTATAAACTCCAGTAGATCCCTATTGACTCTAGGATCAAAAATTATTCATCTTTACCTCACCTTTTCAAATTGCTTTTTAAAAATTTTATAATATGCATAATTATTATTTAGTAGTATGCAGCTAGTGATAGGGATTAGACCTCTGATTTCATTGGTATAGGGAACTCCCAGATCAGGAAATTCTCTCCACCAGCGCTGGTCAGCACCTTCTTTGCGACTCATGGTCTTAGAGAGTTGCTTAGAGCACCGAAGTTTAAGTGACTTTTTCAAGATCACAGAGGTAATAGATCTGTAAATAAACACACATATTGAGAGTACATTTTTTTTTTAATGACTAGGATGTGTGAGTAAAAAGTTTGGAAATTACTGGGCAAAAAAGTCTGTGACTTTTTGGGAATCTTCAAAGCTCAACTCCCTTATCCTCCTGCCCTTTAGGATGTTCACTCCTCCACAAACACCAGCCCAAGATTATTCCCATCATTTGCCTCCTCCAATCCAGCTTGTGTTCTGAGATAAGCTAGAAGAAATTCCACTGCCAAGCCTGAGGCCCCTTCCCCTTTTGATTCTCTTGTCTCAACTGGACCCTCACCACACAGCAAGACAGTCTTTGTATTCCTCCCCGTTTGAGTCTCTAGTGCACTCCATACAAAAGCCATTTCAGACCTCTTTTTTCTCAGCTCTGCCACAGCAGCCTCTCCCTTCTCTTTCTCAGCTGAATACCTTGCCTCACACTTTACAGAGAAAATAGAGACCATTTGCTGAGAGCTCCATCTTCTCTATGTCTCAGAACCCCTTGACATCAATTCTTGTTCTGTCCATTGCTCAAGTCTCCGACGGAAAGGTGACCTTGCTGAGACCAACCTTTATACATCCCTTTAATCTCATCTTCTCCAGCAGATTGTTCCCCTATGATCCCCCCACTATCTCTAATCTTCAGTCTCCACTGGTTCTTTCCCTGCTGCCCTCAGATACACCTGTGTCTCCCATCCTGGAAAAGCCCACTAGCCCTTCCATCCCCTCAATTTAGCCTGTCTTTCCTCCTTTTCTTAGACAAATACCTAGAAGGAGCTATTTATACCACTTGCCTCTACTTCTTCACTGGTTAGCACTGCTCTTTCCAGAAGTTACCAGCGATCTCTTAAATGCCAAATCTGAAGGCCTTTTCTCAGTCCTCATCCTTGTCAGTGTCTCTGCAGTGTTCCACATGACTGACCATTTTCTCTCCTTTCTGGATCTTCATGGTACTACTTTCTTGGTTCTCTTACCTGTCTGTCCCTACTAAATCTCCTTGGATCAAGTCAAGCCAGCAAGCATTTATTAAGTGCCTGCTCTATGCCAGGCATTGTGCTAAGCACAAGAAAGGCTGCCCTCCGGGAGCTCGCGGTGAGACGCTTCACTATCCATAGCGTGGCTCCTCGCTATGAGTGTGCTGCAGGGCCAGTCTTATGTGCTTTTCTTTTTTTCCTCTTTACACTCACTTGGTGACTTCCTCAGGTACCTCTTATATAACTTATCACTTCTAAGCTATAAAGGTAACTTTCAGATCTGTATGTTCAGCCCTAGCTTCTCCTTAGTGCCTGTGCAGTATTCCAGACTAGGTGTCTCAAAGGCATTTCAAAGTCAAAACCTGCCCTCTCATTCTGAACTTTGCTATTTCTGTCAAGGGCCCCCCTTCCTTCCAGTCACCTCTGTGGTTTCCTCAGCTCTCTCCTCTTCCTCACCCATCTTTCCCCCATTCCTTTACCAGATCTCCTCTGTTCTCCCTTTCACATCCATCCCCTTCCCCCTACTCCCAAGTTCATTGCCTCTCATCCGGACTGTTGCTCTAGCCTCCTAGCTGGGCTTGCCTTCTCCAGTCTGTCTTCCATGCATCCCCCAAGTGACTTTCCTAAAATCCAAGTGTGATCTTGTCATTCCTCTACTCAACAAATGCCAGTGGCTCCTTGTTGCCCCCAGGAGCAAATATGAACCTTTCTGTTGAGCTTCTAAAGCCTTTTCCAACCTTCCTGCCCTTGGGAATCCGGCCACTCTGGCCTGCCCACTGCTTCTCCTGACAGCTGTCCTGTCCACTCTGCCATGTGCCAAGAACACACGGTCACCACACTTCACGTGCTTATATGCATGCTGTTTCTCTAGTTCCTTTTGAGAACAATGACCGTTTCAGAGAGATAAGAGAACCAAGAGAATAGTACCATGAAGATCCAGAAAGGAGAGAAAATGGTCAGTCGTGTGGAACGCTGCAGAGACACCGACAAGGATGAGGACTGAGAAAAGGCCTTCAGCTTTGGCATTTAGGAGATCGCTGGTAACTTCTGGAAAGAGCAGTGCTAACCAGTGAAGAAGTGGAGGCAAGCGGTATAAATAGCTCCTTCTAGGTATTTGCCTAGGAAAAGGAGGAAAGACAGAGGCTAAGTTGAGGAGATGGAAGGGCTAGTGAGCTTTTCCAGGATGGTAGACACGGGTGTATCTGAGGGCGGCAGGGAAAGAACCAGTAGAGAGAGACTGAAGATTAGAGATAGTGGGGGGATCAGAGGGGAACAATCTGCTGGAAAAGATGGGGGAGAGGATGGGATTAAGGGGATGTATAAAGTTTGGTCTCAGCAAGGTCACCTTTCCGTCAGAAACTTGAGCAATGGACAGAACAAGAATTGATGTCAAGGGGTTCTGAGACATAGAGAAGATGGAGCTCTCAGCAAATGGTCTCTATTTTCCCCATAAAGTGTGAGGCAAGGTACTTAGCTGAGAAAGAAACCGTTTCATTTCTCTTTGAAATCCCAGAGCCTTGTGTGTAATAGGCACTTAGTAAATGCGTACTGATTTCTTCAGCTTGCCATAGCTCTTCTGTGCACAGCTGCCCAGCTAACTCAGATTCCTTTACCAACAGGAAGGGTACCTGGTGTGGTAAAGTAGTCCTGAGAAGTTCCTAAATAAAGATGCTGTCATTAGCTTCTCCTGGGCAGTTGTACTAACATGAGGTCAGGGAGTCCCAGGGGCAAGTCTTGGGTCTTCGTCCTGCCCAGTGATTGTTCGAATGGTTATTGGAACACTGCGCTGGAAGTACGTAGTGAGGCTGCTCTAAGAGGGGCAGCGGTTCACAGATTTTTGTTGAATCTTGCCCTGTGCTATATGGTGGAAGAGATTGTGAGGAGAAAAAGTATGACAGAAGTCCCAGCCCTTGAATTCCTAATCTATTTGGGACCATATATGTACAAGATGGCTGGAGAGCAGTATGTAATGTCATGCTAAATCATATGATTAAGACTGTAATTACTGTAAGAGTTTAGGAAAGAAGAGGTCAATATGAGTCTAGGAAACCTTCCTGGAGGTGAGGGATAGATAGCTTTCTCTTTCAAGCAGTCAGTAAACATTAAGCTCCTATAAATAACAATAAACATTAATAATAATAAACATTATCTTAGGCCCTGTGCTAAACACTGGGGATACAAAAAGAGGCCAAAGACTGTCCCTGCCCTCAAGGATTTTACTAATGGGGGAGACAACATGCAAACAAATAAATACCAAGCAACCTATGGACAGGATAAATAGGAAATAATTAACCAAGGGTAGGCACTGGAATTAGGAAGTATTGGGGAAAGCTTCCTGTTGAAGATGAGATTTTAGTTGGGACTTAAAAGGAGCCAGGGAAGCCAGCAGGCAGAGAAGAGAACATTCCAGAAACGGGGGCTGGTCAGAGAAAATTCCCAGGGCCAAGAGACAGTGTCTTTTGTGTGGATCAGCAAGGAGGCCAAAGTCATGGGATCAAAGAGGAAATGGTGGAGAGTAAGGTGTTAAGACTGGAGAGGTCTTGAACACATTACTCTAGCATTTCTTGGGTACGTGGTATGTGCTGTGTGACTAGGCCTTTTACTAGGTTATTTCCAAATAGGAAAATAATGTTTTGACATCTGATTGTTTTTATCTTATTATGACATTTTCTAGGCTTATGTGAGCCAGAAACATAAGTGACGCCCACTGAGACTTAGGAAGGGGGAGTAGTGAGGGGTAGATGAAGCTCCAGCTCTGCCATCTGTGACCTTCGTGACCCTGAGCAAGTCTGCTCCTCCCTCTGAGGCTTCTCATACTCTGCCTTATAGTTGAGAGAATTGAGTGTCTGTCAAGCACTCTGTGCCCACAAAGTGCTTTGTCAGTGTAAATTGGAATTACTGCTATCAGTACTGCCTGATTATCATTGTTATGGGTACAGAGGAAGGCTCCCTAGAGAGGCTGTGTGGACAAGAATGATACAAGATGAGGACTGGAAAGGCCTCACTGTCAGCGAAGGGAGTATTCACCACTGTGAGACAGGGTCTGTCCAGTGTATGGTCTTGTTTTGAAACACATGGCTGGACCTGGACAGTTTCAAAGCAGGGACCAACAAACGTTCTGCCTCAGTCACAATAAGGACTTGAGAGATCCTGTCTCTTACTAAAAGCTTTGTGATCCTTTCAGTATTTAATATTTCCCTGATCTTTTATCCTACTCCAGGCCTGCCCTGCAGTTACTCGATTCGGGCTGATGCGCATCCCCCTGGATTGGTCTGGGAGTTCATTTTATCCCCTTCTTAGGGGAAGGCTCAGGGCTTCCCCTGGAAGAGCAACGTAGTTAAAGCTGCATGGGATATAGAAATGCACTCAGTCTGTTTGCTGCAAAGAGCCTTACGACATTGCAGTGATGGCACTGCTAAGGGCATTAAAAAAACTGCTGAAGTTTGCATTCTGTCTGCTTTCAGACATAGAGAGACTTAGCTTTCTTTTCAAGGCCCTCCTCCAGTCACTGCCCGCTTGCCCAAGATCTTCCCTCACTACTCTAGCTTGCCCTTGGCGGCATTGTAGACACTAACGCCACCACCATTCTACACACACACACACTCAGCCTGGATCAGCCATCTTCTTCTGTAGCCATTTCATGAGATTGGCATTTATAGACACTTAAAGATTACTTTAGGGCTATGAAGCATTTTATATACTTTCTCACTTCTTGTGTGCTTATCTTCTCGTACAGGCTCACTAAGAACATAAATGATGTCTTATCCGTTTATATTTCTTGCAAGGCTGAGCATCCAGGCATTCCCTTAATAATATAATTTACTGCTTAAAAAAAATCTCAAAGATTTGTATTGGGAGCATATAGATTAGAGTAGGGAGCACAGGGACAAGGCCCCATGCATTTTTCCTTTTGTCTGAGAGTGGGGATAATTTAATCCTTGAGGACTGGCCAAGGCCTGTAAGACTTACTCTGTACTTACCATGAAGCTTTGTCTGACCACAGATCCACAATCTCCATCAGGACTGAGTGAGTTTGAACCCTTTGTGAGTTGTCGCTTCCAAGCTTTTTGTTAAGTTGTGGTTATTTCTCTGATTATTATTGCTCACATCCTCCGCTCTGTTGCTTTTAAACCATCAAAAACACCAGAGGTCAAAGTTTCTCTTCTCCTCTACTCATACACCTTCCACTGTGAATCCAAGCCACTGAGCCGCAAGGCCTCTTTGGCTCTAGTTGTCTATAAATGATGGATTTAGGGCAAGATGACATTCTAGTGATTTCTAGCAGAACTGACCCCTCGCCCCAACTGCCCTGGGAGCTTACTGGGCTCCTCTGTTAATGGAGGATGGTCCAGTCCCCACAAGTGGGCCAATACTTGAGTTGGTGCTAGAAGCAGCAGCATTTGTGAGGCTCTGGTTAGAGAAACGGTCATGAGATTGAGAAGTGGAAGGTAGACCTCTCAGCTCCACGAAGTGTGAGGGATCTCTTCAAAGTGTCAGAGAAGGGAATAAAAACTCTTCCTGTTTACATTGTTGACGAGAGAAGCAGAGGGGAATCCAAGCTCCAGTCCTGGCCAGAGCCTCCTCAGGTTTTCTCAGCTTTGCTCCCATGCCCCACGATACAGCTGCAGCGCAGGGGATCTGGTCATCTGTGAGCTGGACAAAGGAAACTGCTCGTGTTTTACATTCTCAGCTTCTTCAGGTTTTCTTCAGCAGCAAGATCAGTTGGCCCTTCATTGGCCTCATCATCAGATTTCAGCACCGAAGTAGGTTTATGAATTGATAGGGCTGCCTTAACACCCTGGGAGCTGGGGAGATGCATTCGAAAGCCTTTAATTGGAATTTCATAGCTCTGTGTTTTGTCTTTTTAGGGAACAAATGAGATCCTCCGTATGTATATTGCCATGACAGGATTGCAACACGCAGGCCAAGTCTTAACAAAGAAAGTCAGGTATGTGCGCTTCTGCTGTTGGAGCTTCCAAAGGGCCAAATGCTTTTAGTCACCAAACTCTTACTAGTTTAGTTCCCCAACTTTTGTTTTAGCCAGGAAATAGAAGGAAGAGACCTCAGATGTCTCCTCTCTCCCTGGAGCTATAGGAGGGATAGAGACCACTACCATGGACATGAAGGGGAGGGGCGTTGTTCCCTGTCCCCCTTCTCCAAAACTTAGGGTTCTGAACAGGCAAGTCTAAAACTACTTAGAGACACTTTCCTAGCCTTGGCCTCTTCTTACTACTGGTTGCTGTTTCTTACTTTTTAAAAAACATAAAGCCCTCTTCCAAAACTAGTGTTTGAGCAGAATCACTATCATCACTGTCACCGTCATCAGTATTACGATTTCAGAACCTGGGCCATACCTTTTTTTTTTCCTCTAAGCAGTCTTCTTCCTAAACCAAATAAGCAAAATATGTCTGCTACCAATTCTTGTAGGTGGTGATTTGTTTTTTAACCTGAAAAAGGATTTTTAATCCTTTAAAAAGTCTAAAACATATTGGAGTCCGACAGGAAAAAGGAGGGTCCATCCTCTTTACCAGCTGCCCTTAAATTGGAAGAGATTTAAACTGGGGAGCCTCACATAGTATCCTTTCTGGCACCTTGTTTCCCTTCCAGTGTAGAGGCCATCTTTGTGGTGGCTTAGATTTGCCAGGAGTCAGAAATTGGCAGGGGCGGGGTGGGGCAGGATGGGGCGGGATGAGGCAGGGAATGGCTTTCTACCCTGCTTCTACTCACTGTTCTTGAATCCAGCCTTTTCCTTTTTCCTCTCCTCTGAGATTGCTGTGCTTTCCTGTCTGGTTTCCTCCCTGCCTTTCTCCCAGGCACTACAGCCCATGAGGGAATTTGATTTTCAGAGTCTGTGAAATAGCGTGCATCTCTCATAGGACAGCGAAGCTTAGGGGTGAGGAGGAATCGGTGGAGGGGTAGGGGTGTTGAATTTTAGAAATGGCTTCTGGGAAGCAAATATGAATTACTAAAATTCTTTTGTTTGGCATACCTTCTGAAGGAACTGCTTCTGAGCCAGGTTAATTGGAATTTAACCGTGAGCTAGACCCAGACCCACATACTTGATTTCCTGACAGTGAAGTGCCCTCTTGGGAGCGAGGAAAGGTCCCCCCAGACTCTCATCCCTAAGCTGCCAGTGTCTGGTGGCAGCATGCCTTGTAGCTAGGGAGTTGAGCAGGTGACAGAAGAGAAGCTAAATAATACTGGTGGTGATAATGACATATAGTGCCCTAAGACTTACCAAGTGTTTCACATATCCTGTCATTTGATCCTCATCATGACTTCATGAGGCTTGTGGCACAGTTCTCATCCCCATTTTGCTGATGAGGAAACAGGCTCAGAGATGGCAGCATGCCCTCAGTCACACAGCCAATAGGCGTCTACAGCCAGATCTGCACCCAGAGCGTCCTAACTCCAAGCCCAGTGTCATTTCCCCACACCACATTCATTGCCTCTTAATGTGACCCAATAATTGCTTCTTTAGCAGGGGCAGGTGAGCGTCTAGGGTCAGATTATTCAAGCAGCTTTTGGAGTTAGAATTCTGAGCTGAAGGCCCAGCTTCTTCCCTTCCTGCAGGGGATGAGCCGTCTCATCTCGCAGTTACCTCTTAGCTCTGGTCCGTTCACCAGACAGGTGGGTGCATCGCTGACCAAAGGGAAGGTTAGTTGCCTAGCCAAACTGCCTTAGCAGCACGTCCATTCTGTCCACAAAATCATAAACATTTTCTTCCAGTGTAACCTTAAGCCTTCTGAGGTTTTTTAGGCTTCCTTTATCAGTACGTCTCTTTATCAGTAAAATGAAGATCGTAACATCCGCCCTTTGTCCTCAACCGTATTATGAAACAAATTAGTACCTGCAAAATGCTTTGGAATTATACCTTCCATGAACTATCACTCTTAGCATAAAATAATGTCTTGGGCTTCGATGATACTTCCTGTTAACACAAGATCTGGCTTGCAGATAATCTGTGGGTATACTCTGAACAAAGAGCCTTTCTGCTGAAATGCTGTTTTTATAAATAACTCATCATAGTCCTTTGTCAGAACTCTTGACCAGGACTGGCCCAAAACATTGGTACCTGGCTTATTGAGTAGGCTTCTGAATCCCATTTCAGAGAAATGCAGAGCGGAAACTTGGGCGTCGCAATGGAATATGTGTCAGCCAAACTTCAAGAAAGCCTGGTCAGGAAGGTCAATCTTGGTCTGACGGGAAAACATGGATTGGTGCATCCCAGTGTGATGGTGAGGATGGCTTGTATTTCTTGGTCACTGGTGGGTAGATCCAAGAGGCTAGTGATAGTCCATTGAGAGGGTGAGTATGTAATGCTTTGTCCTAGGCCATCAGCCCTGGGGGTTAGGTTAGGCTAGGTTAGGTTAGGTGGAGGGGGGTAGCCTTGGGCCCTCTTCTCATCCTTACCACAAGACAGATTCATTTGCTCCATTTGAAGAAACCCCTGGACAAGAGGTGGTCAGGCCTCTGCTAGCTCGAAATCCTAAGTTACTTTGAACACAATTTTTTTCATTCATCTGATACCTTTTTATATGGGAGATCCCAGTCCACTTACCTTTTCCTCCCCCTTAACAGTCTGTTCAGGTTCTGCTGGCTGCCTCAGGGGTCCTTAGTCTACAGATCCGGATGACTTGTTATTTTTATCCCATATTGTTTTGCTTATTAATTATACATTATTTTCCTAATCATTTTTTCCAAGTTTCCCATTAATTCCTCCCTCAGATTAAATTCATTTGGCACGGTTACCTCGGATCACAGGATCTTTACAACTTACAGGTCACAGGTTCACCCACAGCACTGGGGGAGACAGTTCCTCTTCCAGCTGCCTGTATACATACCTGCATTATCGAAGAATCCTTCTAAAAAATCCTAGAAAAATCAATAAAATTAGCCACAAAACTGACAGACTTTTTATTTTAAAATTTGATTTAATGTATACATCCTTTTCTTTTTCGAAGTGATTCTTCCTGAGAAACCCCAGTTGAGGGAGATTGAAATTTTTGTTTTATCAGTGTTTATGAAGCTAATCTACCTTACAGGGGAAAAATGACAACGTGAACATAAAATGGGTTAAGAACACCAGATCTTTCTTTTTGAGGCCATAGAAAAATGCAAAAAAGAACAACATGAATTCTATTTGCTAGACACGTGGCTTGAAGCTTGATTATTTGCTACCCCAACCACTCAGTGTGCCCACTCTGCAGGTAGTGCCCACCTTTGGAATATCTCTTCACTCTCTCAAGTGATGGCCTTGGGAGGGCTAGCCTCGAGATCCGTACTTGCGGTTCACATGCGCTAACCAAGTGGGAACAGGGCAAGTCAAGGTGGGAACCCAGGAGATCTGAGGGCCTGTAATGTTGCGCTGGTTTGAACCCAGAGGGATGTTGATTAAGTGCTACCAAATTCATTTTCCTTGTTACAGACTCTGCAGCTGTGTGTTCTGCTTGCCTTATAGGAGAGTGCAAACCGACTAGAAGAAAATGTGTATCATTTTGGGAAGACGGTAGAGGTGCTGCTCAGGCGGTTTGGAAAGGTAACTAAGCCTCTCTCGGACAATGAAGGCACCAGGGCTAAGAAGTAACTGCCGGTCAGCTTAGACAGTGCAGAAAAGCTCTTCACTTTTCAGCCTATGCCACCATTCTGGGAGGTTAGAGAGCAGCTTGTGGAAGGGCAGCCACTGCCCTTTTTTAAAAGCCCTCATTACAACAGCTTCCGTGCACAAGATGTGTCAGGTTTTACCAGGTGCTTTCCACACTGCATGTCATGTGCTGGGAGGGGTTCAGAGTGACACTGACGTGGCCGAGGTCACCAACAACTGATAACAGAGAAGAGAATCCACCTAGAATGTCCTCTCTTTGCCAGTCTCTGGTGAAATCCCACCTGTCCTTCAGGGCCTAGCCTTGCCTCTGACCCAAAGCCTTCCTTCATCACCTCTCTCTGGAATGGTCCTTCACTGCAGTCTGTTCACCAAGCACATGTGGCATTCTAACCATTTCTATGTGTAGTTGATTCTACCTACCAATTTCTAAGCCTCTTGGGGCAAGGATTAGGCCTTATTCATCCTTGTGTCTATCCTAGATTTAAGTAGAAGGACTTCATTGTTTATTGAAAAGAGTTTTCATTATCACCCTGAGGATTTCAGAAACATTCAAAAACATCTTGAGTGTTTGGGGCCATCAGATCCGCTCCCATCTCTCTCAGGAATTAGGGAGATTCCTCCATCTTTGTGTTAAAGTGACTTCTTTTTCTTAGACTATCGTGGAAGAGCAGTTGGCCATGAAGCGAATAGCGAACATCGTGATTAACCTGTATGCCATGTCTGCTGTCCTCTCCCGTGCTAGTCGTGCCGTCCGCATTGGGCTGCGCAACCATGACCTCGATGTGAGTATGTGAGGGGGGCTGGGGCTGTAGGCAATTTTTCTCTCCTAAGTTCAGCACATATATGGTGAGTCCACTTATCCATTTGCTTTCAGTATGTTGTTTTTTAAATACATTTGGTTTTGGAGACAGAAGCATTTCTTTGGGAAGTAGGTTTGATGACTTCAATTTGCTAGTAAGCGACACGATCAGTTATTGAAGGGCTCGGTTCTTATAGTCAGTTTTGGCCTTGCCTGCAGAAAAAAAGGTTTGTTTTTTTTTAATATTCAGTGATTCCATAATATTTTTCCCCAGAGAAATAAAAGGAATAACATTTGTCTGTGCAATGTAGGTAAAACTGTTAGCAACAGTTTACTCTTTGACCTTGGACATAACACTCCTTCTTGGCACCTCAATTTCATATGTGAAATGAGTGTTCGACCAAATGATCTCCAAGGCCTTTCCTTTCACTACAGGTGTGATGTTATGGCTCTTGAGGAACTTAACAATCCATCAATTACATCTCAATTCTGCTCTGTAATCATGGGGTGGAATGGGGGCTACTTTGGGAAAATGCTCGAGATCTCACCCTCTCTGTTTGCTCAGAGCCAGGCTGCGCTCGCCATTCCTGACTCCAGCCCTGTCCATGCTTTGGGACCCCAGAGAAGACAGAGCCCACCTGCATGTACCCTCGCTACTCCTTTTCTCCTCAGCTTCCCATGCATATACACTCAGCACACCACTAAGAGAGTTTGGGGGCTGTCCTTTACTCAACCCGGTTCACCCGAAGATCAAGATTACTGAATGTATTTGTTTAAAAGAGGGAAAATTTTAAATCTGCTCCTGTTTATATTTTTTCTTCTAGGTTCTGCTGACAAATATTTTCTGCACAGAGGCATATTTCGAGAATCTTCACAACATGTCTCAGTTAGAAAAACGTAAGTGATGTGGGCTCTGAGACGCAATCAGAGAGCGAGGCTTTGGACGTAGGCTGGTGGTTCTAGGGTTGGGCTAGTTCAGAATTCTTCTGGATTATTTATCTGTGTAAGAGTAAGAAGTAAAAATGCGCACACTTTCAAATGAAGGTCTTGTTTATACTCAGGTAGCCAAACCAAGTGCCCCTTCTTCCCTCCTTAGTGCCTGTTAGTATAGGAGAAAGTAGAAAAATACTTGAATTCCTTTGGCAGGCAGCGTTTTCACATGCCCTAGTAATCAAGGCATCGCGTCATTCTTAAAATAATTTATCATTATCTTTCTTAATAGAATCATGACAGCAACAGCAACAAAGAGATCTTCCTGAATGGTGCCCTGCCCCCTGTAAGGGAAATTAGGTAGATGTTTCCCGAGACAACTTTAGTGAGACTACAGTGCGTGCATTGTTGGGTAAAGAAGTATGAGACACAAGGTCACCAGTTCCTGACTGGAACTTCCCCACATATGGCTGTTTTATTGGGGCTTTCTCTTCAAACTGCCCCAAGAGTTGACCCTTGTGTGATGGTCCTGGCTGGCAGATAAGACAGGACATCAGACTATGGTTATTACCAGCTCATACTCCTGGAGCCTCTTTGGGAGAGAAGTTCCTAGAAAAGGGAGCAGGAATTTTCTGTTTATTCATTAATAGCTGCTTATAGTTAAGAATACGATCCCTAGGTACTTAATGAATTTTATTTGCTGTGAATGCTGCAGACGTTGGTCTAGAAAAGTCATGGGGATTGCCAACATCCTTTCCTATAATAGATAGGAAAACAGCAGCCAGAAGAGTCTTCGCATAGCCCCAGTTTGGGGGAGTTTGGACATTCAGGAAAGAGTGAATCGGCCTCATCTGCCTCATTCAGGCATAGCTGAGGCTCCCTCCCCTTCTCGGGGCATTTGTTTGCATCTCACTCTTAGATTTTCCATGAGCCAGCCCTGCTGCTCCTGCTTGACTATGGGCCCTCTCAGGCTATCATTCCATGCTCTCCTGAGGAGAAGGCAGCTTGGGTAATTACCTGGGCCTACGACAGTCGGATGCCCAGAAATCAACTGATTAGAGAGACTGCTTATCTCTCCTGGTACCGAGATTGATCGCTGTTTCTTTATGCTTTTTCTCAAATGCTATAATGGTGATATTCACATCTGCCTCTGTCATATTTTTGTTTTTGCTTTTTTTTTTTTTCCAGATTCTCCTGAAAATCTAGATGACCACATTAAAAAGGCGGCCCAGCAGATCCTCGGGAGCAGAGCTTTCACGTGCGCTCATCCCTTGGAAAGGATATTCTGAGAAGAGGGGAAAGCGTTCCTGGAATCCGTAGATGATCATGATTGACCATGTCTCTGAACTGCATCAGCTCATGACTTTATATGGCTCTGATTTAGAATGACACTTGCCATTTTTTCACAGAATAAAGAAATTAATAATTGTGAAAAAGTTTTATTAAAAATATTTAAAGCTCTGGTCGATTCCTTTTGTTAGGCTCCTAAATGGCCGTCTTACCTCTAGAACAGTCCTAAATTTTGCTAAACTGAGTCCTGTCCTAGCACACTGTCCTTCCACATGATTCGTGTTCCTTCCAGGGCAGAGAATGAAGGCTGGTAATGGGAGCTCGGAGTCCAACTTGACAAGTTCTTGGGGAGGAAACAGTCAGTCTGAGGATACCCACACCTTTTGAACTTTGTTCTTAGAGCTGTGGTGGGGAGAGTCCTTGATTGGGCCAGAGGCTGAAGATGGCTGGGATCCAGTCAGCACCTGGGTGCCCTCATCTTCAGACCAGCCGCCATCTTCTTAGGGTCAGAATTGAGTGCTCGCTTCCTAGTCTGCCCCGATCCGCTTGACTGCAGATGACAGAAGAGCTTGGGTTCCCTAAGCTTGGTCTCTAAGCCAACCCCTGCCTGAAAAGAGATATTTCCACAGAAGCCTAATGTGGAGGAATCCACTGCCTCGGGAGATGGGGTGGCCCATTTCACTGCTCCATAGCTCCTCTGGTTAGCAAGTATTTATCAAACATGAAGCCTCCTTAAAGGCAACCTGTGCCTGTAGCTCTTGGTTCTGCCCGCCTTGGGGCCAAGTAGACTAAATCTTATTTTTTTCCACACAACAGTTAGCATGCCTTCCCTCACCACCTCTAGGCTAAACTGCTCCAATTGCTTCAACCAGCCTTCACCCAGCATGAACTTTGGGCCCTTCCCCGTCCTGATTTCCTTCTGCACATTCTGGCTTACTGACATTCTCCCCAAAATGGGGGGTGCCTACTCATGAACAACATGATACCCCAGAGGTGGCTTTGCCAGGGCAGGGCACAGTGGGGCACCTTTCTTGCCGTAGCCCAAGAAGGCCATGGAGTCCAGTGGAGACAGTGCTAGTTTTTGCAGTCTGAGGACCCAGGTCCAACCCCACATCTGATGTCTGGTACCTCTGGAACCTTGGCCAGCAACTCCACCTCCCCAGCCTCAGTTTCCTCGTCTGCAAAAGGAGGGGGTTGGCCTAGATGGCCCTGGGGGCCCTTCCAGCTCACTCTGTGATCCTAAGGCCCTGTTTATTTCTTGGTTGCCACACTACATCACTGACTCCTTGGTGCATATACCCAATGCTAGGATTGCTAGGTCAGAGCATATAGAAGCAGCTCATTCTGTTTTCTCTTTCCAGTTCACTTTTCCAGAACAACTAAACTGATTCACCAGCAATGTCCTCACAATCCCTCTAACACCAACTGTCATTTTTGCCAATTTGCTGAGTAGAAGGTAAAACTTCAGAGTTTTAATTTTTGTGGTTCAGTCATTCAGTTCTATCTGACTCTCCATGACCCCATTTGGGCTTTTCTTGGCAGAGATATTGGAGTGGTTTGCCATTTCCTTCTCCAGCTTGTTTTACAGATGAGGAAACTGAGGCAAACAGAGTTAAGTGACTTACCCAGCGTCTGTGGTGGGATTTGAACTCAGGTCTTCCTGATTTCAGGCTCACACTCTATCCACTGCACAACCTAGCTGCCCCCCTCATCTAGCTGTTTTAATTTGCGTCTCCCTTATTAGTGATTTGAAGCATCTTTTTGGGCTTGTTGACAGCTTGCAGCTTTTCTGAAAACCATTCACTCCTTTGAAATAAATGTCTCTTTTTTGGCACAATCTATTCTTGGTGAAGGCTGACTTGTGACTCGTGATCACTGCTTCTATTTTAAAAATTAGCAGTCGCACACCAAACGATTTGGTTTTGTGGAAAGTGCTAGATTTGGAGTCAGGACCGTGGTTCCAATCCCAGGCCTGCCACTTAGTACCCTAACCTCCACAAGCTTCTGTTTCTTCATCCATTAAAAGAGGGAGTCGGACTTCTATCAGTTAGCATCTGTGAACCTTTCTGAAATCCTACCCTTAAAAGTACTGAAAATCAGCCCTTCTAGAAACATCAGACACACCAGTACCACTCTATAGCCACTGCCTCATCCCCTCTCCTTCTCCCTCTCCCCACCCCAACATTGTCATAAGAGCGAAAAAACACGGTTTCCTGATACTCACAAAGAGGTTATTAAATTTGGCCATCCCTGTCTCCCCCAACAGATTAACCCCTCTGTCATCCCCACTACCTACAAACATGCCCTGTCTCCCTCTGCATTGGTGACTAAGATGGGATTTTCTTGCTGTTTTAGAGTGATAAATTAAGTCTCTTTGATTGAGCCTTACTAGGTGCTAAGCCTATGTGGGCGTGAAGCCCTCAGGGTCCTAAAGGGAGTTGCTAAGACCAGAGCCAGTAGCAGGAGCCGAAGTTCTGGTCACTCAGATGACATTTCATGACAGCTAAGGAGTGTATAAAAAGACAGAACAGAGCTATTTGCTGGGGGCTCTCACTCTTAGAGGAGTATTGATGTGTAGACTCTGGGCAGCTATAGTTAAGAGCCCTCCAGCTTGCAAACCCAGACGTTGATGCCTTCTTGGTAACTATGAATTGTATTTGATCTGTTTATAATGTATCTTTGTAATTTGTTTGTGTTTGCTCTGAAGTTCAGGGTGCTGGCTTTTCCCCCTAAACTAAGCGAATGATATTTGTATGTGGGACTGAAATGAGATTGTTAATCCCTTAATGTTGCTTTCCTTAGTAAAGCAGATCAAAAGAACCTGTGCTGGCAGCATTCTTGTTGGGCTTGTGTTGG
This sequence comes from Phalanger gymnotis, assembly GCA_028646595.1. Lineage (NCBI taxonomy): Eukaryota > Metazoa > Chordata > Mammalia > Diprotodontia > Phalangeridae > Phalanger > Phalanger gymnotis. The sequence continues at coordinate 330,741,062 of CM053624.1, forward strand.
TCTTTCACCCCCACAGCACCTTCTAGCCAAATTGTTGCAACACCTTCATCCTGAAAAAACCTTCATTTGATCCTTCCACCCCCACCATCATCCTATATCTCTCTGACATCTCCCCAATGCACCCCCTTTTTCTCCTCTGATGCTTCTGTTTTCTCTCCTCTCACTCTCTTCTTAACCCCTTACAATCCAGAGTCGAACTTTATCTTTCCACCAAAACCACTCTCTCCAAAGTAACCAGTGATCTCTTAGTTGCCAAATCCAGTGATTGTTTCTCCATCCTCATTCTCCTTGACCTCTCTGCAGCCTTTGACACTGCTGATCACTCTCTCCTCCAGGAGGCTCTCTTTTCTCTTAGTTTTCAGGACACCTTCTCTCCTGGTTCTCCACCTACCTTTCTGATTGCTCCTTCCCTGTCTCCTTTCCTGGATCCTCTTCCAGATTGCACCCTCCATCCCTCAGGATCCTGACCTAAGCCCTCTTCTATCTATTAATTCACTTGGTCATATCATAAGCTTCAAAAGCTTTAATTACCATCTCTCTGCCTATAATCCTCAAATCTGCCTATCCTGCCCTAACTATCTGCATTGGAGAGATGTCAGAGAGATATGGGATGATGGTGGGGGTGGAAGGATCAAATGAAGGTTTTTTCAGAATGAAGGTGTTGCATTTTCAACTACTTCCCACACATCTTGAACTGGATTCCAGTAGACAAACTAAACATGTCCAAAACTGAACTCATTTCTTTTCCCCTATACCTTCTCCCACCCCTCAAATCTTCCCTGATGCTGTAGAGGGCAACACCTTCCTCCCTGTCCCTCAAGCTCACAACCTCAGAGTCATCCTGGATTCCTCACCACCTCTGACCCCCTCCCCCCAGCCATGTCCAGGCTTTTGCCAAGGTCTGTCAATTATACCTATGCAACGCCTCTCCCCAATGCAACTTCTTTTCTCCTCTGATGCTGCTCCCATTCTGGTGCAGGCTCTCATCACCGTATGCCTCGATTATTTTAAGTAAAGCCGCTGGTGGGTCTGCCTGCCTCCAGTCTCCCCGCCCCCCCCCGTAATTTATTCTCCATTTAGCCACTAAAAAGTATAGGGTGTCATGTCACCCCCTCCTACTCAATAAACTCCAGTGGCTCCCTATGACCTTCTGGATCAAATACAAAATGTTCAGTTCGGCATTCAAAGCCCTTCCTAACCAAACCCCCTCCTCCCTTTCCAGTCTTCTTGTATCTTAACCCCCAACACATACTCTTTGGCCTAGTGACACTGACCTCCAGGCTGTTCCACAAGCAAGACCTTCCATCTCTCGGCCCCAGAAATTCTCTCTGGCTGACTCCGTTCTTGGAACATTCTCCCTCCTCTCCTCTGACTTCTGGCTTCACTTAAATCTCAAATAAAACCCCACTTTTTACTGGATGCCTTCCCATTCCCTTTTAATTCTAGTGACTTCTCTCTGTTAGTCACAGTTGTTTCTCATCATTTGAGGTAGTTATGTGCTATAAAGTTGCTGCAAACACTGAACTAGCAAATACTGAACCATCACTCCTAGGAGAAATACACAGTTAGGTTCCTGTGAGCGTCTGGTCACATTTACTTCAGCGCTTTCCCAAGGGGCCTCGTTTACAGATCAACACATTCCCTCTGCTTTTTTCTGGCCGCGCCATGTTGTTGATTCATTAACGTTGAACTCACAGCCGACAGTAGTAGAAGCTTATCTGATACATATATTTTCTCCATTAGGCCAATCGTAGCCTTCTTGTGCTTAGAAACACTCCGCAACCCCAGTTCCAGGCTTGGAAAGCATTTTAAACAGTAAAATCACCCACAAAAGTACAAAAAAAAAACAGTAGCCCTAAATCAACCACGAAAGGATACTTGTTTACAATATGAAAGCTGAACCAAGAAGGCAGAGAGAGCATCACCTTGTTCAACGACAAGACGGTATGACTGCTCACGACTGCGAAAGCATGGGTATGGATTCTGGGGGCCACAAATAAATGTTAGCGAGTGGGCAAATTCGCAAACGTGGAATCTGTGAATAATGAGGATAAATCCACGGTATTTCTTATTTATCTTATACATAAATTGCTTTGTATATATTTGCTTGCATGTTATCTCCCCTATTAGATTGCAATCTCCTTGAGGGCAGGGGCTGTCTTTTCCTCTTTTGAATCCCCATTGCTTAGCACAGTGCCTGGCACATAGTAGTAGCTTATTAATGCTGACTGACTGATACACATATCATTACCTAAGAAGCATGAAGCGAGCACCAAAGGCAATCCATTCATTAAACAATTTGACTCCAAGCAATTCAGAATTAGAAGAAAATCTAGTTTAGCCTAATGGTAATCGACAACATCTATTTAATGATTCTAAATTAGCAATATCTTTAAAGAGAAATTTGTCAAAAGTTGTGAGCCTAAAAGTAATATCTTGGCATTGAAATGTTAATGAATTTCAGTGATTAGTAATAAGTATTCTTAAGGAATTTTACAAAATTAGGATAAAGAGACTCTTTTTTTTAAAATGCTTGGAAAATGCAGAGACAATCTAACCACTCCATTAGGTAGTATTTGTGGCCGTTGAAACATGTTGTACTGCACTAGAAGGACATACTCAAAGGGTGGGGAAGATCACATCATTTTGATAGGGCTACATTCTTCTGTAAAGGAATCTGCTAGGGGTAGCTAGGTGGCACAGTGAGTAGAGCACCAGCTCTGGAGTCAGAAGGACCTGAGTTCAAATGCGACCTCAGACACTTGACACATGACACACTTACTAGCTGTGTGATCTTGAGCAAGTCACATAACCCCAATTGCCTTGCCTTTCCCCCCTCAATAAAAAAGGAGTCTGCTAGTCCCAAAGTTGGCTGTCAGATCCGCCTGACAGCAGGATCCACAGCCAGGGAGCTACCTCTATCAGCAGAAATTTGTTTGATTTTTTTTCCCTTGGAGCTCTTCAAACTTTCAATATTCCATGTTATGCTGGTGAATTATTAAGCTGTGGTTTTTTTAGTAGCCATGGAACAAATCCATTCTCTCATTCTGTCCACCACAGCTACCCAAATACTCCTCTTTCTTGAATGCCTCCTTACCTGTCCTGAGTTTCTGTTCTAATACATGGAGATGAGAAAATGTATTGTGCTTTTTCATTTATTTTCCATTGAATTACCCAGGGTTTCAGTTATATATACTGGCTAATTAGGCCCCCAAAAAACTTGATCGAAGGCCATTTAGGAAGGTTTATACATCAATGGCCACACATCTCACATCACATTCCTTGGAAGGAGAGGGTGTGAGATGAGCTGTAAGGGTTTTCTTTTCCCTTTGCAGTTTGGAGGTTTCATCACAAACTTTGGGTCTGCTTAGTGACTGATGAAATGTGAGAATGCTAGCATCCTGGTATTTTGTCACAATGATGAATCTAGGGAGCATTGACATGGTTTTCAAATGATGTCAAGGTCCCTGTGGGCACTCTGAACTATATGCATGGTTGACTTTGTCCTGGAGACTGGAAGTCACAAGGACAGAGAGACAGCCTTCTGTGTTCTGAGAGTTTTTTCGCTGTTTGTCCTACTAAATTGTCCTTTTCACATTGGCTTTCAGTCTTTAAGAAAACCATCCCAAATGAAACAAAGCATCTGTGAAATTACATCTATTTCTAGAACAGCATTCAATGAGCTGCTTGAGCTCTATGGAAATAGTGTCTCTGGAAAAAAAAATCTAACCAACCAAGAAAACAAATTTCTTTGAAAAACAGTCCAGTCATTTCCATAGACACTGAAAATGCTTATTTACATATTTCTAAATGTCTCTACAAATAGGCTCAGCAGCATCTGATTACACTTAAACCAATGTCCTTAGTGGCAGGATGTCCTATAGGTGTCCCAAACTCAACAGATCCCCCAAAAGCCATCATTTCCCTCCCCTCTCCCAACTTTCCTGAAATATCCTATGACTGTGAAGGGCACCCCTATCCTCCAAGTCACACAAGGTCACAATGTAAGGGTCACCCTCAGCCTCTCCCTTGCATTTACCCCACGTGTCCAAACCACTGCCCAATCTGGTCATTTCTACCTTCACCACACCTCTTGGCTATGTCTTCTCTCCCCTGTCACCCCCATTCTAATTCAGGTCCTCATTCTTCTTGCCTGGACCACAATGGAAAACTCAAAGCCAGAGAGTTCAAGGTCTCTTTACTATAAACATCCCAATACTGATAGGCAGAAGATATCTGCCCCTCCCCAAAAAGAAAAAAAATAGTTAGGAAGAGTTCCCCCAAAGCCTCAGAGGCTCTCCACCTTTTAAAAACTGCTTTTATGCTTTTCTTGACCAAAAGGTACAAGATTCCAGATCATTCCACCAGGGTGGGGGGGGGGCAGTTAACCCAAACTGCCCCAGATCTGCCTCGCAAGTTCTCACCAGACCCACCTAATGTGGGAATGATATCATAGGGCATTAACCCACTCCTCCCCAATTCCACCAGACTGCTGGCCCACAGCAAGACATTTAAAGTTCCTCATAACAGGCTGTTTCCTATCCTTCTAGTCCTACACTTTATGCACTCCTCCACATAATCTATAATCCAGGTACACTGGGTTATCACTGTCCTTCATATAAGACACTCCTTTCCAAAGTCACCCCAGCTGCTACTGTCTTCCCCTTCCATCTAGCATGCTGCTATCTCCCACGTTAGAATGTAAACTCTGAGGGCAGGGATTGTTTTTGTCTCTCTTTGTATCCCCAACACAGTGCCTGGTACATTGTAAGCACATTATTTAAACAAAGGCTTATAGAATGAGTGAGAATCAGAAAGGAAAAAATTCACCAAGGCTATTAATGAAGATTGGACTGATCGTGTGACAGAAGCAAAGAAAAGCAGATCTGAGGCTTTATGGTAACCTGGGAGTATCGGGAGAAAGGACAAAGCGCTCCAGTTCATTGATGAGATCTCTTATGGCAGATATTTGGGAGGGCACAGGCACAGGATGTAATGGCAAGCAAAAATATGACTGCCCCATTTTGCTTGCCATTACATGGGGTAAACAGACATTGATGACTTGTAATCTGCATTACTAGAGGGATCACCCTAATCAATGAGGTCACAGATCATTTGGGTATCACCATTAGTGGGAAGAAAACAAGCATTTATTAAGCACCTACTATATAACTAATATTATGCTAAGCATTTGAAAAATATTAATGGGATTTAAAGAGCCTGTTTTCCCAAAAATCAGCCCATGACACAGATCCTTCCACAGTCCTCATAACCTAATTATCAAATCCTCTGATATCAATCCACCAATAAATTAGATTGCTCCTTTTCCCCAAATGTCTCTTTGACTGTTAACAACCACAAGTCATCACCTTATGTCTGGTTTAGCATACTTGTTTTCCCAATCTAAATTCATCCCACACACAGAATCTTAGAAGACTAACCTCCCTACCCAGTACAAGATTCGCCTTAACTACCTTTTGAGTTTTAGAATAATTTTAGTGGCATGGAACCATGCCACCATGGGCTTTAGGACACACAGCTTCTAGTCCCAGCTCAGTCACTAACTTGCTGTTAGCAAACAAGTCACTTCATCTCTTGACATCCTTACTTCCTTATGCCATAGGATTTGTTGAATATATCCAAGTGAATAAAATACTAAGAAAAATATCTCAAAAAGCAATTTGGGTGCAAAGGAGATAGGTGTTGATTCAAGAAGATTTAAACAGATCCCACCTCTTGACACCAGGTATGTGACCAGGCACCAGTCATTTGATCTCTGAGTTAATTTCCTCATCCTTTAAGAAAAGGATGAATAGATTAAAAATCATACCTTTAATCCCCATCTTTCAGGGATGCTATGGGACTCCCATGACAAGGTATGCAAAGTACTCAACAACTTTTAAAAGATTTCATAAATACCAGATATTATCTAAACTTGGGGAAAACATGAAGGAACATTGACTTTTGAAATGTTTGTTGTTTTTTTTTTTTACCTCTTAGGGAAAATTTTTCATCAGGAAGAGGTATAATAGAAGGTGGCTTCTTGTAAATGTCAAAATCCAAATGCCGTTGCTCCCAGTTCATCCTCTCCCTATCAAGGACAGGCTTCAGGATATTAGTAAATAGACTATTCTCTTCCCATGACTAAAATGGAAAGAAAAAAAAAAGGTAGGAAGAAACATTGTTGGTATCGATGAGGAAATCAATCCCTGCATATGAATTAATTTGCCTAACAAAATATTACCTCTTTTAATTCTTCTACCCGATTCGGATCTGGCCTCTTTGGGTGTCGATTACTTTCAAAGTTAGTCTGATATCCAGGAACTTGAAATCCTTCTGGAGTAAGCCAGAACTTAGATTTGGGTATTTGGCGGGTCAGGCCCAAAGGTTCCGGAAGGGATGTAAGGTATTTTTGAGAGTAAGTGAACCTTTTCCCTCGTTCCTGTAAAGAATGTAACCAAATTAACAAACAAAAAAAAGCCTTTGGAAAATGTTTTAGTTCAGTTCAATAGAATTGACTCAAGGCGGTGGGGGTGGGGGTGTAGTTTTCCATCCGGGCCCAGATAAATGAGTTTGTACCATCTAACCATAGTCCTGTTATGTGGGGGTTTGCAGAAAGTTCAAGAAGTTATAATTCCTTTCCACTCTATCTCTTAAAAGACTTGAGAAATGGGGAATTATTTTTAACCACAAAAACTGAAAAGGCTCTGGGAGCCTTTGGATGGTCAGCAAGTCTCTGGGTGTGAGCAGGCGAGGGAGGGAAAGTGATTCCTGATCCCCAATCCCAATATTCGGGACAGAAAGATGAGATCAAACACCCAGTACAGACAAGAAGTGGGCTGCACTCACCTTGTCCATCTGAGCAATCAACTTCTGTTTCGCGAGCTCCCCAGAGTTCAAAGTCTGAATGCTGTAGTTAAAAACGGACTTTCCATCAGCAGGAATAATTCTGATCGTTTTTCCTTCAGGCCGCCGAGGAGTCCTTCTCACTAGAGATGCACTTAAAAAGTTTTTCTGAAAAGATATGCCAGGGACTCATCTGTCCAGGGCTTCGGTTTTTATCTATCACCTACACAACCCATTTCCATTCCAAGGCTACCATGATAACTATTCTATTTCCTCTTCATGATCCCATTTGGGGTTTTCTTGGCAAAGATAACAGAAGGGTTTGCTATTTCCTTCTCCAGATCGTTTTGCAGATGAAGAGTTGAGGCAAATAGGATTAAATGACTTGTCCAGGGTCACACAGCTAGTCTGAGACCAGATTTAAACTCATGAAGAGGAGTCTTCCTGATTCCAACCAGAGCCAAGATGGAGGCACAACAAGAAACAGTATAGCAAGCTCTTCCCCAAAACTCCTCCAAACAGATCTAGAAACCAGATGAAATACTGATGGCAATCCCCACCCCCGCCAAAAAAAAAAAAGTCAAACCCGGGTCAGTATAGAAGCAGACAGACAAGGTTTAGGTCTGTAGACACTAGGGATAAAGGATGGCAATCTGGCCAGAAACTAAGAAGAGAAGTCTGGCAGCCAAGGGAGAGGTTATGCACCTAGGCAAGAAAAGGTCCCCAAACATGGCCAGAGGGTGAGGGAACAAGTGAAGAGATCAGCAAAGTATGTTGGGTTCAGGTTGTGAAGAGCTTTAAAAGCTAAACAGATAAACTAGAGTTTGAACCTAGAGACAAGGGGAACCAACAATGGTCAGGCCTACACTTTAGTAAAAAAATCACTTTGGCAGCTGTGTGGAGGAGGAATTGGAGAGGTAGAGGCATGCGGCAGAAAGACCAATTAGGCACTTATTTGCAATCGTCCAGCTAAGGGGTGATGAGGATGAACTTAGGGTGGTGAACTTCAGAGTAGTAGAGGTAAGAAAATTGTTATGAGAGATATTATGGAAGTAGATTTGACAAGATTTGGCAACTGACTGGATATACGAGGTGAAAGAAAGGGACGGTCAAGCATAACCCGTGTTCTAGATTGAGAAACTGAATGAATGCCTGAGAAGATGGTGATACCCCTAACAGAAACAGGGAAGTTAGGAAGTGGGGACTGGGGAAAGGAGGTGGCAGGGAAAGGCAAGAGTCTGTTTGGGGGCAGAAAGATGAGATCAGCTTGGCCATGTTGAGGCTGATATTCCTTATAAAAAAATCTAGTTTGAAACATCCAATGCTACATACACATATCCTTTTTTCTTTTTTTGTTTAAACAGTATCTTATTTTTTCCCCAAAAACATATTAAGAAAATGTTCAGCATTCATTTTTACAAGACTTTGAGTTCCAATTTTTTTTCCCTCCTTCCCTCCCCTTCCTTCTTCTGAAAATGGTAGGCAGTTTGACGTAGTTTCTACGTGTGCTATCATGGAAAACATATTTCCATATTTGTCACAGTTGTGGAAGAAGAAAACAGATCAAAAGGAAATAAAACCATGCAAAAGAATAAAGCAAGTGAAAAAAATATGCTTCAATCTGCATTGAGTCCATTATATACACATTTTCTTAGCATCCAATAGTAGTAATTTAGTAAAAACTGTTCACTTGGTAAAAACTGGTTATAAAGGAATTATAAACAAATGTAAAAATGGCATAAGTAATAAACATATTTGCAAACCATGATATACTGAAATAGTCATTAAAAAAGGAAATATGAGGGAAATACAAAGATCTAAATGAAGGCTAAGTAATGATATCAGGAATCAGGAACAAATCTTCAGAATAAGATATACATATGTATGTATGTATATGTACATATACCTACATCTATATGTTAAAGAGAATGATAGTAATATGATAATGGACCCACCCTTACAGGATGTAGCTAAAGCTGATCTCAGAGGAAGATTTATTTCTCTAAAAATATTTATTAGCAAAATAGAAAAAAAAGAGGATCAAAGAAGAGAGTAAACAATTAAAAAGATCAAATAATGAATTTAAAACACTAAAAGAAGTATAAAATAAGATAAGACATCTTGAAAATAGAAAGACTGTGTAACTGATAAAAACTAAGTACTAGTTTTTAACAAAACTAACAAAATCAATAAATCATTGGCTCTCCCAATCAAAAAAATAAACAAGAAATTCTAAATCTAAAGTAATTCACTATGATCCAGTTGTGTGCATACCAAGGATGCCATAATGGTTCAATATTAGCAAAAATAATTAGCATAATTAGTCCTATAAACGAAAATTACATGATTATTTTAATAGACGCAAAGGAAACCTTTGACAAAATACAGCAATCGTTTATGTTAAGCCACTCAACTTGGAACTCCATCCTAGGTCTAAATTTGATTAACTAGTGAGTGTCAACTCACCAAAAGTGCTATTTTGGCTGCCCTAGAGCATGTTACATATCCATCCACCTCAGATATCTTGAGACGATCCTTTTTCCTTGCTGTGAAGCACACGGCCTCCCTTTCTACTCTCTGCTCAGAGAAAAGTAATCAAATCAATTCTCCCAAAGCTTCTAGAAAAGATATGATGAACACAATTTCATGCATAATCCTCCTCTTATGTTCTATTTATATGGAAAGCCTCACTTTATTTGGTGTTTGTTAAGTTCTGACTTTTTAAAAATAAATTTCTTTTTAAAAAATAGGGTATGACAACAGATTGCCCTTTTGCTATATGTGCCATTTCTATGACCCCACAGACAAAAAGTCCTTCTCTTCTGAATGCAGATTGAGGCAAACTATTTGCTCTCCCTTTTTTTCCTTTTGTCTTTTGTTTTTTTTTTTTGGTTTTGTTTCTTCTTTCTCATGATTCATTCCATTGGTCATAATTCTTCTTTGCAACTTGACTACTGTGTAAATAAGTTTAATGTGAAGTTATATGTAGAAGATATATTGGATTCCATGCTGTCTTGGGGTGGGGGGAGGGTGAAGAAAATCTGGAACTCAAAATCTGGAACTGAGTGTTGTAAACTAAAAATTAAAAAATTGTAATTTAATAAAAAAAATGAAAAAAGTCAAAAAAAAGTCCTTCCCTTGTCACTTATATTTGTTGCTCTCCCTGCTCCTTTATTAGAATATAAGTTATTTGAGGGTAGGGACTGACTTTTGCGTCTGTATCCTAGGTGCCTAGTATAGTGCCTGGCATTTATCAAGAGTTTAAGCAATGTTTTTTCACTTGTTTATGTTAAAAACCATAAAATTCATAGACATGGAAGGGCCCATCTTTAATATGATCTAAAACTGAAAGTAAGCATTACTTGGAATAGAGAAATATTAGAAGCTTTCCCAGTACAAAAAGATACTTGCCTCCTAATGTTTAACACAGGTCCTGAAATTCTAGCTATAGCAATAACAAGATCATGAAATTAAAGGTATAAACATCAACAAATTGGAGCCAAAATGGTTCCTATTTGCAGGAGACAAGATGTTGTACTTAGAAAACACCCAAGAACCAAAAATGAAATTGAAATCGTTAATAATCTCATTAGAGTATGATTTAAAGTAAATTCACAAAAATCATCAGCATTTCTATACAGTAGTAACAAAACACAGGAGAAATCAATAAAAATAATTTCAACCAAATAACTACAAAATGCATATCTGGGGTCTAACTTACTAACACATTTTGAGATTTATAAAAATATAACTGCAAAATGCTCTTTATAGCAATAAGAGAAGATAAAGAACTATAAAGCTACTGTTCATGGTTTGGCTGTGCTAATTTAATAAAAATGATGAAAATATTTTAATTTATAGATTTTTTATACCAATCAAATTACCAAGGGGATACTTTATAGAGTTAGACAAAAATAATAACATTATTTCTTTAGAGTAACAAAGGGCCTATATCTCAAGCCAGTCATTTTAAAATACAGATATGAAGTTCATGTCATAAAGCAGTTACAGGAGAAGGGAAAGAGATACTTCTCACATTTATGTTTAAGTGAACAATTCTTAACCAACAAAAAGAAAGAGGCAATCAAAACAGACAATTTTGATTACATAAAAACAAAAAGCTTTTCAAATAAATCAAACAAATAAAATCAATTAAGACAATAAAAACAGCCATTGTAGAGTAGGAAAAAAAATCTTTGCAACAAATACCACTGATATTAGCATGATATCCATGATATATAGGGAACTGGCACAAATATATAAGACCAAGAGCCATCCCCCAGTAGATCACAAAAAGAATTGTAAATGATATAAATAACCATGTGAAAAAAATGCTACAAATCACTAATACAAGAAGTGCAAATTAAAACAATTCTAAGATTTTGCTTTATACCCTGAAAATTGACAAAGATGTCAAAAAATGGGAGGGAATAAGTGATGCTGGAGCGACAATAAGAAGATAGAAACACTGATATACTGAAGCTATGAATTGTCCTAACCTTTGACCCACATGATCTACTACACTAAGAAGGCTAAAGACAGAAAAGACACTATAATATTTACAACAGCATTCACTGTGGTAGCAAAGAACTGTACTGTCGCCAAGGCAATATTCACAACAGTGGCGATTGTTAGGGATGTAAACTGTAAATAAAGAAGACATTGTTTTGAATTGTGGAATGGCTAAATAAATGATTACATATGTAAGTAATGAAATATTATGCAGTAAGAAATAATGAATATGAAGAATTATAAGAAACATGATAAGATTTATATATACTAATGCTGAATGAAATAAGAACCAAAAAAATAAAAACCCCAATACATATAATGACTACAATAATGTGCCCTAAATAGAAAGATCACTGAAAGGAAATCAATATTAAAACTCAATAATGATCCCAGAGACCAGATAAAGAAAAAGCCTTCCCTCTTCTTGACAGAGAGGTGGGGGACTACGAGGGTGGAATGTTGCAAACATTGACAGATAAAGTCCTTGTACTAGGACTTTTTGCTTGATTGTTTTCCTTTGTAACAAAGACAGCTTAAATTTCAAAATGGAGAGTAAGTGATGGAGGGTGGTTTTCCCTCTCAAGAAATAACATATAAAAATTAAAGGTACCAATAAAGCTTTTTTTAATGGGCTGTAGGAGAAATATGAAGGCATGATGCTGACAGTAGCTTTAAGTAAATAGTTGCAGGTGGTACCTACCTGAATGTAGCTTGGTGCTATGGCCCGTTTCATCTCCATGTCTTTTTTCCATTGTAGATAATTTTCTTGATGTAATTTGATTAGAGAAGGAAAGCTGTGTATTTTTTTTCCTGGTCTTTCTATCTTAAAAATAGCAGATGGCACTCTCTGCAGTGGGCTTGGGGTTAACAACTCTGACCTACTTATAGGAACCCCGAACTCTTGGCTCATGCATTTTACCATTTCTGCTGAAGGCAACAGATCTCCTTCTATAACATCCTTGAGTTTGTGGCTATGACAGATGGAGTCGAGCCTATAAGAGATCATTAGGACAGCTCTTCAATCATCTTCATGCTAGAACAAGAATTCCCTCCTAAATATCCCCACCACCACACCCCTAAAAAGTTCTCTTCATTTTGTCCTTGGTGGCTTTGTACTTCCCACACACACAGTTCTGGGGCTTCCTAAAGGGTATGAAATTAGAATGCGTCTATTTCCCTCTTACTTTTCTCCAGAATCCCCAGCCCACGCCATAGCAAAGTCAGCCAGTGAAAATACGATTTTGAGTGTGTGGAAATGAGTTCAATCACATACAAGCATGTAAAATACAAACATTACCTCATTATATAATACACTGATTCCCAAATAGAGTGTAAGATACTTGAATAAAGACAATATTTATACAGCTTGATAACAGCCACTCTCCATAGCTCCTAATATGATGTTTTGCAGAAAAGCTCAGTATATGTTTGTTAGATAAATGAATGCATTCAGTAGGTGAATATTACTCTTCCAATTCCTAGTTGAATGTGCGATTTGTTCATTTATCAGTTCAATGAATGACTTGATTGTCCATTTTGACAAACACCACAGGGCACTGCACTAATTTCTAGAGCTGCAAAGATGAGAAAACAGACAGAAAGGATACCATAATACTTACAACCACATTCACTGTGGTAGCAAAGGACTGTGTATCGCCAAGGCAATATTCGCAACAAATGTGATTGTGAGCGATATTGTTTTGAATTGTGGAATGGCTAAATAAATGATTATATATGCAAGTAATGAAATATTGTACAGGAAGAAAAAATAAATATGAAGAATTATAAGAAACATGATAAAATTTATATATACTAATGCCAAATGAAATCAGAACCAAAAAAATAAAAACCCAATACATATAATGACTACAATAATGTGCCCTAAATAAAAAGATTACTGAAAGGAAATCAAGACTGGAAGTCAATATTAAAAATCAATAATGATCCCAGAGACCAGATAAAGAAATAGCCTTCCCTCTTCTCGACAGGGAGGTGGGGGACTATGAGGGTGGAATGTTGCAAACACTGACAGATAAAGTCTTTGTGCTAGGACTTTTTGCTTGATTGTTTTCCTTTGTTACAAAGAGAGTTCAAATTTCAAAATGAACAGTAGGTGATGGAGGGTGTTTTTCCCCCTCAAGAAATAACTTGGAAGCCCCAGCTTCCAAGGAGCTTATAATAAGTAGGATGAAGCATGTGTAATTCAAGATACACCCAACCCCATTTCACACCCCAACACTCAAAAAGGCCTTGTGAAAAACAATGTTTTCCCCCTTTTAGTCGCTGTTTATACTTGGCCAAAAGCAGAGGGGGAGAGATGGAAATAGAGACAAGAAAGAACAGAAGAAGACAGAGGAGAGAAAGAGAGGGAGGAAAGAGAGACAGAAAGAGAGCACACTCCAGCAAACGTTCAGACATCCTACAATATACTGCTTTTATGAGAATTTGGTGATCTCTTTCTCAAAATCTCCATCTAATTAGTTCCTCTGTTTAAACGATTCGCAGCCTATTCCAATGACAGCATCATTCACTGACCTTCACTCAAATGCTTTATGCTTTTCCCTGTCATGTTCCTGGATTTCCTCACATGAGTACATCTTAATGGACAACTCTATTCTACCACTTCCCCCCCCACACACACACAATTCTGGTGCTCTTAAAAATATCATATTCTTCTGGAGTCGTGTTCTGGTTCTAAATCACATATGCCAAATCCCAGTGACATATCTATGAGGTCAAATTTTACCTCCTTGTCCCATGATCTTTACCCCGTTCATTACAATACTTTGTACATTTACATATAGACATCTCAGGTCATGGCTTTTATGTTGGATTTATTTTTTATATGTCTTGTGAATTACCTGTCCTCTCTCTTCTCTTCTTCCCTTCTATTCTCTATTGTACCAGCCATGGTAGATCTATGGGGGAAGTTTTTGTCTCATTTTTCAGCTCAGGGATGTTAAGTTTGATATGCAGGTGGGGTTTCTGGGTGATATCCACCAGCAAGTTGTAATTAAAAGACTGGAAATCAGAGTCGTCAAGGCTAAATACATACACACATATGTATACATAGATATATGTGTGCACATACAAACATATGCACACACATAGGTATGTATATACATACACACAGATACATATACAGGCACACACACATAGATACATACATATCTGCACATGCCTATCTAGGTACATGTATGTTTGTGTATATACACATACATGTATATGTGCACATGCATGTGTACAGGAATGAAACTCAGCGGCATAGAGGTGATAAATGAAGACATGGAAGTGGAAGAAGCTTCCAATGGAGGCAGGAAGAAGCAGTTAAACCAGCAAAGGAGGAGAAGTCATACTGGTAGTAGAAGAAAATCAGGGAAGCAGCATGCATACATTAGTCATGTTCGGTTTGAGTACATTTCAATTAAAAAAACCCAACAAATTGGAGAGCTTCCAAAGGATGACAGCCAGGAATGAGGACCAGTTGAAGTGATCAGACACCTAGATTAGATATAGACTGGAGAAGCAGACTCAGAATAGATCCTCTTTTTTTAGTACTCAAAGAGTTATTCTTTAGAAGGAAATAGACTTGTTGTTTGGTCTCACAAGAAAGAATTAAGTGCAAGAATGGTAGTTGCAAATAGAGAAATTAAAGCTTGCTGTAAGGACAAATTCCTTAACAATTATCGCTAGATTATTCTCAGCAATACAATGATCCAAGGCAATTCCAAAGGACACATGATGAAAAATGCTATCCACCTCCAGAGAAAGTAGTGATGGAGTAAGAATGCAGATCGAAGCATACTATTTTTCACTTTATTATTTTTTGTGGTGGGTTTTTTTTATCTGTGTTTTCTTTCACAACATGAGTAATGTGGAAATCTGTTTCACATGATTGCACATGTATAACCTGTATCAAATTGCTTACCCTCTCAGGGAGGAGAGAGAGGAGGGAGGGAGGGAGGGAGAGAATTTGGAGCTCAAGATTTCAAAAAAATGAATGTTAAAATTCGTTTTTACATATAATTAGGAAAAATAAAATATTCAAAAATTTAAAAATAATAAGTACAGCTATTCAAGAGTGTAATGGACTGCATTGGAAGGTAGTGGCTTTAAAACAGTCCTTAACAGTCAAGATATCACCCTGAAATGTTATTGGTTCTCTTGGAAAAGAAAGGATAAACAAAAAGTAAAGGCTCTATGATCCTTTGTCCATCATGTTGTAGAAGGGCTTTTTTTCAGTAAGTATGGGTTGGATTAAATGGTCACCTTCAACTGTGAAATTTTATGATCCTATGAAACTAAATGAGAAGAGAATAAAAAGTGCGTGTGTGGGGGGGGGTGTTAATTGGCAGTTTCAGTTGTAGAAAGAGGATGCGGATTAAAGAAAGGCAATTGGATTGGATAATTAAGAATTTATGAAAAATCAAGGAAACCGCCCTGATATTCTAGAGTCAGAGGGCAAAATGGAAATTGAAAGAATCCACCCATTGCTTCTTGAAAAAGATCCCAAAAAGAAAACTCCTAGGAATGTTGTCGCCAAGTTCCAGAGCTCCCAGATCAAGGAGAAAATACTGCAAGCGGCCAGAAAGAAACAATTTGAGCATTGTGGAAATACAATCAGAATAACACAAGATTTAATAGCTTCTACATTAAGGGATCAAAGGGCTTGGAATATGATATTCTGGAGGTCAATGGAGCTAGGATTAAAACCAAGAATCACCTACCCAGCAAAATTGAGTATAATGCTCCAAGGCAAAATATGGACTTTCAATAAAATAGAGGACTTTCAAGCTTTTGCAGTTAAAAGACCAGAGCTGAATAGAAAATTTGACTTTCAATCACAAGAATCAAGAGAAGCATGAAAAGGTAAACAAGAAAGAGAAATCATAAGGGACTTACTAAAGTTGAACTGTTTTGCTTACATTCCTACATGGAAAGATGATGTGTGTAATTCATGAGACCTTAGTATTAGGGTAGCTGA
>CM053624.1:330757503-330788348 GCA_028646595.1 Phalanger gymnotis
TATATATATATGCACAGGGTGAGTTGAATATGAAGGGATGATATCTAAAAAATTAAAATAAAATTAAGGGATGAGAGAGGAATATATTGAGAGAGGGAAAAAGGAAGAGACAGAATGGGGTAAATTATCTCACATAAAAGTGACAAGAAAAAGCAGTTCATTGGAAGGGAAGAGGGGACAGGTGAGGGGGGAATGAGTGAATCTTGCTCTCATTGGATTTGACTTGAGGAGGGAATAACATACACACTCAATTGAGTATCTTACCCCACAGGAAAGAAGGGAGAAGGGGATAAAAAAGGGAGGACAATAGAAGGGAGGGCAGATAGGGGGAGGAGGTAATCAAAAGCAAACACTTCTGAAAAGGACAAGGTCAAGGGAGAAAACTGAATAAAGGGGGACAGGATAGGAGGGAGCAAAATATAATTAGTCTTTTACAACATGAGTATTGTGGAAGGGTTTTGCATAATGATTCATGTGTGGGCTATATTGAATTGCTTGCCTTCTTAGGGAGGGTGGGTGAGGAGGGAAGATGGGAGAGAATTTGCAACTCAAAGTTTTAAAAGCAGATGTTAAAAAAAAAGTTGTTTTTGCATGCAACTTGGAAATAAGATATACAGGCAATGGGGCATAGAAATCTATCTTGCCCTACAAGAAAGTAAGGGGAAAGTGGATGGGGGGAGGAGTGAGGTGACAGAAGGGAAGGCTGACTGGGGAACGGGGCAATCAGAATATATGCCATCTTGGAGTGGGGGAGGGTAGAAATGGGGAGAAAATTTGTAACTCAAAATCTTGTGGAAATCAATGCTGAAAACTAAAAATATTAAATAATAATAAAATATTAAAATTTTAAAAAGGGATATTGAAATTGAATGGGTTTTACTTAGAAAAAAGAAAAGAAAACACTGAAGTAAATCCTGAATATAGAAATTCTACTTATTACCCTACTCTATGGATTCTACTCTTCCAATAAACTATCTTGTAGTGGCTTGCCTTCCAGATATGATCAAAGGGATGATGATATTACTTGGAGTTCTTTTAGGTTTTGCATGTACAATCACATTAAACGTATTTTCACATTAGTCATGTTGTGAAAGAAGAATCAGAACTTAAGGGGGAAAGCATGAGAAAGAAAAAATAAAAATTGAAAATAGTATGCTTTGATCTGCATTCAGACTCCACAGTTCTTTCTCTGGATGTGGACAGCATTTTCCATCATGAGGATGACATTACTTGTAGTTATAATTAATTCTCAACTCTGAACCATTCAGGTTATGAATTCTCAAAGCTCTTTGCTCAGGAATCTAGGAAAAGGCAAATTCCTCAGCCCTGACCACTCCACGGTCACCAACCTGTATGAAATCCTCTCTGAGGGAAATAGGCAAAGACTAGCAGACAAAGAAATCAAGGGTTTAGATTATCTGTTTATATATGCTCTCCCTGTCTACTGCCACGATGGATAAGTGACTTAAACAGAACAATTTTGGAATTGGCTCACCCAAGTATTCCCAAAGTTCCTCTTTTGTAGTTATGTTCACTCCTGAGAGCTACGGTCTAGGAGGGAGACTAAGAAGCTGGAGGTCCTCCGTAGGAGGACCTTGAGCAGTTCAAGGGTCTGGGGGTCCAGTCTCAGCTTGAACTCTTCCAATGACCAAGATGAGGCAGCCTGTTCTCCTGATGGACAGCTCTACTACTTAGGAAGTTTCTAAAGACAATCTTTCTTGCTAAAGAAAAGACCTAAGGAGACATAATTTCTATCTTCAAATATCTGAAGGGTAGGTCAAAGGGCAGCTAGGTGGTGCAGTAGATAGAATGTTGGGCTTGGAATCAGGAAGACTCGTCTTCATGAGTTCAAATCCAGCCTCAGACACTTACTAGCTTTACCTTGTCTCAGTTTCCTCATCTTTAAAATGAGCTGGAGAAGGAGATGGCAAAGCCACTCCACTGTCTTTGCCAAGAAAACCTGAAATGGGGTCATGAAGAGTTGGACGTGGCTGAAAACAAGTGAACAACAACTATCAGGTGGAAAATGAATAGGATTTATTCCATTTAGCTGTAGTTGGGAAAAGTAAGACTGGTCAATGTAAGATTTTAGCACATATCAAGTAAAAGCTTCCTCATAATTTAGGCTGTCCCAACAGTGGAATGAGCGACCTCATCATTGTCACTAGAAACATACAAGCACGGACTGGCTGATCCCTTGTCAGTGGTGATGGGAAAAGGGTTCATCAACAGAATTGGAGCTGGACTGGGTGATCCAGGGTTCCTCTCTCCTTCTCTAACACTAGCAAGGGCATGTTCCTTGGGAATATTTTTATTTAAAATTTCAGAAAATCTCTAATCATTTCAGGAAGATGCTTAAGCTGCTCTTGTATTCTAGCAGTCAGTTCAAGATAAAACATAATAGAGTGGATTCTAACTTTATCAGGGCTTGAAAGGATGGCTGAGGAATCAGTCCTCTGACAAAAATCATTGACTTTTTCACTAAAGTTGAAAGAGGTTTGCAGAGATGGATGTGGTATAGCATTGCATCCAGATCCATGTACAGACGTTTGTGAAATGTTAACTCCGAGTTATAAAAAACTTTCAACTTTCCTTCTTCTGGACCTGGTACACTGTAACAGAAGACCACAACAGTTATGATAACAATAACAACAAACAACAGCAATAAAATAGCCTTTAAATGTTGTTTTAAGGTTTGCGAAGCACTTTACAAATATTGTCTCAATTTGTATTCACGACAACCCTGTGGGGTAGGTGATACTATTATTCTAATTTTAGGTACTTTAATTACTCTTCATCTGACAAATGAGGAAACTGAGGCAAGCAGAGGTTATGTGACTTGCTCAAGGTCACATAGCTAATTCGTGTTTGAGATCAAATTTGAACTCAGTTCTTCCTGAGTGTAAGTCCAGCATTCTATTCGCCATCTAGTTGCCTCTGAATAGGGATGATCTCTGGGTTTTGTCTAAAGTCTCCCTTTCATTCATTACACTTTAGGAGATTACATTGCCCATAGTAGGCACCAGATGTTTTATCTGATTGGCTATGACAGGTTCTTTCTTATCCAAATTCTGCTTTTTTTGATTTTCTGTGATTTTGACTGCATGCTTTCTATAAAAGGTAAGCCAACCTTGCAGAATTTTGCCCAAGTGTTTTCAATACTCCACTCTAAAAACAATGGTCTTTTGCATTTTAATGAACTGTGTACAAATTCATGGAAATCTTTCCCTAAATCATCTGACAGTGTACTCGAACCTCACCTTTCTGTAATGAATAGTCATGTCTGAAATGAGGGCTATTTCTAGCTTTAGTAGCTATTAGCTTGTTCGCTAGAGTATCACAAACTAATTCATGGACCACTATGTCCTATGGCCAAGGAACCATTTTGAACTGGTACACAAGAGCCAACTTGTCCTGTGGTCAAGGACTTCAATTCCAAGCTTATCTAAATTGACAATTAACTTGTTGGAAACATAAAAGAGAAGATGATTCATGAAAAGGGAACTTGTTCTAATAATAAAAGCAGCTCACGTTTATAGTTGAGAGTTTATAAAGCACTCTCTACTATATAAGGCTCCCCCTTTCAGCTTAGTCTTTAGGTAACATTCAGTTAAATAAAACAGATACTCTATAGGCTGTATGAATTGTTTGGTTATAGCAGGTAATGAAGGTCAGTGGTTAGACTCTTGCTAGCAGTGTGACGCTGTGCCTCATTTTCCTCTGCTGTAAATGGGGATAGTAATAGCACCTACCTCCCAGGGCTGTTGTAAGAGGCAAATGAGCTTATCTTTGTGAAGCACTTTGCAAACCTTAAAACACTATGGAAATGCTATTATTTTATGATTAGTGAGCAGAGAAAAAAATTTGCCCTACACCTCTCAATCCTTAGTGTGTTATTTTAATTTGACAGCTGTTTTGGCATTGGAGTGGATTTATTTTAAGTAGTTGGGATGTTTGGAAGGGGGGTGGGTTAAGTCCAGTGGTGTTTTATTAGAATCTTAGCCCAGGAGTCATGAGACCTGGCTTCTGAAACTAGCTCTATTATGAACTCATCTCATGGCGTTGCCTTCCCTTAGAACTCAGTTTCATCATCTGTAGAGTGAAGGGGTTGAATCAAATTGTCTAGGCACCCCATTTTAATACATGAAAAGCTCCACAGTGACATCTACCCGGGTAACCCTCCATTAACACTGCTCACAAGCTGCTTTGGCCAAAAGAGAGTCATCAATCCTTGGTGGCTCATCTCCTGGTGACGAGCTGCCATCAAACTCAGGGAGATTAGACAATGGACAACAGGAGGCAGGAGTTGTCACTGAGCTCACGGGTGAAGGCTGCCCTGTGTGGTAGGCTCTGCCAGAGCTTGTTTTATTTTAGCATAGCTCTCAAGAACTCTGTCACCCTGATATCAGGATGAGGTACAGGAGTAAGACCTCAGTGGAGAAGAGAGGACAATAACCCTAAAATCTTATGATTCTACAAACAATCTTAACAGCAGGGCTTTAAGTATCAAGTACAAACAACTCAGCCTTCCTTTCATTTACAATACCCAAAGCATACAAATGAGGTGCTGGTGGGAGCAATGAAAATAATATATAGGAAAAGTGCTTTGAAAATCATAAGCACTACACAAATATACTCCTGTTCCTGAGGCCAAATCTCAGATACTTACTAGCTGTGTGTGCCCTCATCTGTAAAATGAGCGGGATGACAGATGAGGAAACTGAGGCAAACAGGGTTAAGTGACTTGCCCATTGTGCTATCTACCTGCCCATAAATACTAGCTGTAATTATTAACTAAAGTATCTACTTCTGGCATAACAGCCCTGGTGTTTACTATTTACTTCAGAGAAATAACTTTTCTTTCATTTTAGTAAGATCATTGCTAATAATACTAAATGTGAATAGAGTATCCCAAGCAAACTATTATTAAAAATTCACCTTCAAAATAAGACACTTTAGTTTTGGAATTTTAGAGAAGAAAAGAATTGCAGATAAGTTATGTTCATTTTAAAGAGAGAAGTACAGAACTAGTGTTATTAAGGGACAGACTAAAGAGCTCAAACCCCTCCAAATACACTCTAGAAGAAACTCATCACTGTCTTATTTAATTAGCTGAAGACAATGAATGTAGGTCCAAATTTGGCTTGGAAAGCCAAATAAACCCAAAAAAAAGCTTTTTTTAAGAAAAGGAAAAGAAATCATTAAAATTGCTTACCGATTTGGATATCTTTCCCACAGCCTCCTCAGACCTTCCTCTGCTATCCCTTCCAGAACAAAGAGGTGAATTTTTCCATCTAACAAATGGAATCCAGTAATCACATCCTGGTCTAGACTTATCTGTGTTTTCATTTTCACCTTAAAGGCTGAGAGTGCCTCTTGAACATGTAGAGGAGGGTAAGAT
Organism: Phalanger gymnotis; assembly: GCA_028646595.1. Taxonomy (NCBI): domain Eukaryota; kingdom Metazoa; phylum Chordata; class Mammalia; order Diprotodontia; family Phalangeridae; genus Phalanger; species Phalanger gymnotis. The sequence continues at coordinate 330,762,905 of CM053624.1, forward strand.
TCCAAGTGAAGAGCCTTGGCATTGATTTCAGTGATGCCCTTCAGAAGAGCCCTCAAGAAGGCAACTTTTGAAGAATCAAAAATATAGATTATACGCCCAAACCGCTCACTTGCTGCTTTATCTTTCCCTCCCCGTACCTCTAACTTCAGAGGCACACATAATTCTATCCTCAATCGAAGCAAGGAGGAGTATTCAAAGTAGTTGCCCATGGGCATTGGAGCAGACTGCAGAGTATCCATTGGATCATGACCACCAAAGCTTTTCCTATGTCTTTTGCTGTCCTTTTGGGTGTAAGAGGCATCAGGTTTGCATCTGTGAATGGGCACAAACAAGTCCATCAACTTTTGGCCAAGCAGCAGATCAGCAAAACTGACCTTAGCGATCCCATAAGGATCCCACTTTTTGTTAATGGCTTCTAATGGGTTTTCCGTTATGTTGTTGTAAGTAATATGACTCACGTGGGTCAGATTTACATCAGCTAAATCTTCCCCAAATAGAGAAGGTGCAGCTAAATATGCCTCCTCTTTTCTATCTCGGTCATGGATTTCAACTTCCATTGGTGGCCCTTCCAGGTATTCGCGCAGATTTTGAGGGTCCAATGCCCCTAGGAGGATTACGTTGATATCCTCAAAATAAATATGTGTTCCATGGGGTTGTCCTTGAGTCTTATGAACAGGAGTGTTATAAAACCTGTACTTACAGTATACTGGAACACACATTTTCTAAAAAAAGAAAAGAAAAGAAAAATAAGATTACTTACAGAAACTCCTAGAATTCTTGTTCTTTCCTCCATCCCAATCATTTTTCTTGACTAAAGTGCAGAGCACAAGAAATGGCACAAAAGATATTATCTGAGAAATTTATATTACTAGAAATGGGAGGATAGGAGACAGGAAGGAGTTCACCATTTCTTGTCTTCATGTGCTCTTCATTCCTACCATCCATGTCATTCCCTGAATCCTACATCTCATTTCCCACCTCTTTGCCTTTGCATAGCCTGTCCCTCACACCTGCAGTGCCTTCTCTCTTAGAATCCTTAGCTGCCTTCAAGGCTTAGTTCGTGGGCCACTTCTTCCAAGAAATCTTCCTTTCCTGATCTGTTTCTCCCAAATCATCATGCATATATTTCTCTGTTTTACATCATTTATCCTCCCTTATAAATTGTAGGCCTCTTGGTGGCAGGAACTATTGAATAAATGAATGGAAAAGCATGTCTTACATGGTTACTCGGGCTGGCATAGTGGCTAAGGAGTTCTCTTTGGAGCTGGGAAGATCTGAGATCAAGTCCTGGCCCTTGAAAAGTCATAGCTGCTTCGTACTCTGGACAATTTTCTAAGACCAGAAGATGCCAACTTGCACAGAGGGTGTTTTCTCATTTGAATATTCCCCACATCATTGAAATTTTAAAGCTAGTCCTCTGTCCCTTATGCCTTGCTCTGTGCCAGCCACAGTGCTAGCAAGTACTGGAGACTTAAATTCTAAAGAGACCAAGAAAGGCCTGCACAGAGCTGAAGAAGGAGATAACACACGTAGGGAAGTGGTAGATACAGAAGGGTGCTTTCTTATGGCAAATCATAGGGCTAATGAATGAGCCATGGGGCAGGAGATTAAAACGCCAATCACCATTAAGCAAAACCAAGATGGCAGAGCAAAAGCAAGGACTTGCCTGAGCTCTCCCAAATTCCCCTCCACACAATGTTAAAATAACACCTTAAAACAAATTCTGGAGTGACAGAACCAACAAAAGGACAGGGTGAAACGATCTTCCAGCAGGTCTACAACTTAGGTCTATCTCACAGGCGTGAGAGTGGAACACAGTCCAGTGCACCAGCTCAGGCCATGTCTGAGCAAACCAGCAGCAGGCCTTGGGGTGATGGAATCAGTGGCAGCTATAGCTTCTGGAGGTCTCAGCCCACAGACAGTAAGGAGTTAGAAAACTGGCAAGAAGGAGATAACAGGAGACCCTTTGCTGGCACTAAGTGTAGGCCTCCAGTGCCTTACCCTTGCCCTTACCCAGTTCTGGATCACTTTCTCAAGGAAAGGAGCTCTCAGAAGAGCAAAGACCCTAGTCACAGTTCCAGGGTAGAAAAGAATACTTGTGGTCACTCACAGACCAGGACAGCAGTGACTACACTCCTCCTTAGATCATACCACTTTGGAAGAACTGAAACATACAGACCCCCCCAGAACTAGCTCTGAACACAGCAGCATGAAAAACCCGAGGTTTGGGACAGACAGTGTCCTTGCACCCTGGGAACAGAGCTCTACTGTAACATAAAGTTAAAATCAAGAAAATGGCTGGGAAATGAGAAAATATCAACGACAAAAAAAAAAGAGCCTGACCACAGAAAGTTACTATAGTGACAGGGAAGATCAAAACACAAACTCAGAAGACAAGGTCAAAGATCAAAGCAGCTCTATGCAAAGCCTCCAAGAAAAATGTGAATTGGTCTCATGCCCTGGAAGGCCTCAAAAAGGATTTTAAAAATAAAGGAGGCAATGGAAAAATGGGAGAAAGAAATAAAAATAAACAAAAGAAAATGTGAAATATCTCATTGGAAAAACAACTGACCTGGAAAATAGATTGAGGAGAGATAATTTAAGAATTATTGGACTACCTGAAAGCAAGGATCAAAAAAAGAGCTTAGACATCATATTTCAAGAAATTATCAAGGACACTTGCCCTAATATCCTAGAACCAGAGGGTAAAATAGAAATTTAAAGAATCCACTGATGACCTCCTGAAAGAGATCACAAAATGAAAACTCCCAGGAATATTATAGCCAAATTCTAGAGCTCCCAAATGGTTATGGTTTCATCAGTAGAAGACATGTAGTTTGGGGCAGCTAGGTGGTGCAGTGAATAGAGTACCAGCCCTGGAGTCAGGAAGACCTGAGTTCAAATCTGGCCTCAGACACATGACACACTTACTAGCTGTGTGACCTTGGACAAGTCACTTAATCCAAATTGCCCTGCCCTCCTCCCTCCAAAAACAAAGGAAAAAAAAAAAAGACCTGTAGTTTAATGGAACTAACCAATCAGTAGAAAGAGTGAAGTGCAGCAAATAGCAAGCATTTGTGTAATGCTTTTAAGTTTGCAAAGCACTTTAGAAAAATTATCTCATTTTATCCTCACTACTACCCTGGGAGGTAGGTGCTATTACTATCCTCATTTTACAAAAGAGTAAACTGAGGCACGGAGTTGCATAGCTGGTAAGGGTCTGAGGCAGGATTTGAATTCAGGACTCCCTGATTTCAGGTCTAGAACTCTATCCACCGTGGTACCTAGATAGTAGATTCCTACATGACAGGAGCCTGCTTCAAAGACTAGAGGCACTCTAGATGGTAACTTGGTAACATTTCTTACACAACAGTCCCTTTTCTCTGGTATTTTGAAGAGAGTAACGCAGGTCTTCCTATGATCACAGCAATTGGTCATAGGAATCAATCCTTCATGTACTGCTTCTCATTAATAGCTAATGGCCACCCAATACATAATGACAAGATTAACATACAAAAAGCCTTCTGCATGAATTAATTAATTAATTATGATTAAAGAGGTCAAGGGTAACAGGTGTATTAGAAGAAATCTATCACACGACAAGATGGGAGAAGGGTCAGATTCAGCAAGATATCATGGCTCCCTAAATTAGCAGTAAAAGACCTAGTTTCTTCTACCTCTGGTAACTCTGCTACTAACTAGCAACCTGACCTCAGACAAATCATTTTACTTCCCCGGGTCTTTATTTTCTCCTTTGTAAAAAGAGAGAGCTAGGTTAGATGGTTTCTAAGATCATTTCCAACTCTGACTTTATATAAATTTGTATTGTAAGGATGTCAGACCTTACAGTGATTTAACCAACTGAAACAGCCAGGATCCAATTGTATCATAAACAGTCAGTAGGAAAGATGTTGTTAATCCTTCATTTTCAAAGAGGACCAATGACATCACAGAGTAACGAGCCTCACTCTCTCTTCTGGAGTCACCGAAGTCCAATGGCAGGAGAAAAGTCAGCAAGATTGCTGATGGCCTGGGGCATGGTGGGAGACCTTGGTGTCCTTAACATCTGACCAAGCTCTACGAGCCCCATAGTGCCTGCATCAGCCACCTTCAAGGCCATGGGAACAAACTGTTCTCATCCACCCATTCTATTTGGGGAAGTCTTCAAATACTTGGGGTAGATACCCTGCTAACTCACGTATGGGCTTGTGGCCCATGTTACCCTCAACCTCGTCTAGCCCATCTGCCAAGGCGGTTTGACCAGTGCGTGGCCACTGTACATGCTACAGCTTCTTGGAGCCACAGGTGGACACCAAAGATGGACGAGCAGCCAGCCCTGAAAAGCGCTAGGCTAGCCCTCACACCAGAGGTCCTAGCCCTCCCTGAATACCCCCTACAACCCAGCAGGAAAGCTAAAAATCCAACGGACAAGCCAACAATCTCACTATTTGGACAATGATGGAAATAACAAGGGTAGGGCTATTGCTCCTAATACTTGGTGGTTTGAGGTTTCCACAGATTCTCAAAAGAATAAGAGGAATCTTATTCCCTAAGTGGAATTAGCCAAATCAGCCTATGCAGTAGGATCTGTAATTTTCTGCCAGGAGAGTTAATGCCATTGAAGATAATTACGTAGATTCCAATTTTTATAAAACATCTATGTCTGGGAGGGAGACAGAGAATGACCACAACGACACAGCAAACAGAAGACATCAGCAAAAACATACTTAAAAGGCTTATCACTGATAGTGTTTTGGCTGTGATAAAACCTGGCAATTCAGGAAGAGCAATCTGTTCAAAATTTGGTGTTACATGGGAACAAGAGAAGGTGAGAACAGTAACTGAAATACCTGCAGTTGATTAAGAGGCACAGGACCTCTCGGAAGGTAAGCGAGAGACCTGATCTTTATAATCAAAGGGTTCAAATCCTGCTTCTGTTTCTCAGTCATAAGTGGGACATCTACTGTTAAATTCAAATAGCAATCCAAAATTTTGGTGTTCTTTTCCTTAGCACAACTGATTACAGTTTTCTGTCCTGTGGAAAAAACATACGCACCACAGAAAAAAATCTTTATTCATCATTTATCCACCACGAATCAAATGAACTTCAGTGCTCCAATTAATCGGAGAAGGAAGAACACTTTTCTAATTTTTCTAAACAAATTTAAAATTTAATTCTTTTTTAAATTTAAATTTTTCATTGCATTATTGTTGAGTCATTTTTCAGTCATGTCTGGCTCTTTGTGACTCCATTTGGGATTTTCTTGGTGAAGATCCTGGAGTGGTTTGCCATTTTCTTCTCCAGTTCAAGGTTAAGTGACTTGCCCAGGCTCACACAGTTAATAAGTATTTGAGGCCACATTTGAACTCAGGTCTTCCTGATTTCAGGCTCAGCACTCTATCTACCACACCACACAGCTGCCCTCAAATTTTAAATTAACAACAAGCTAATAAGTACAAATAAACAAAGACATTAAGTTTTCTGAAATTAATATTAACATGTCAAGTATTCCTCCAAAGTATAACTACTGTAGGATGGCACTGACTTTACTATATTTGGAAAGGGTCCTTCCTGTCCGGCATAAGCATTGTGTTTATTCAATGGTCACCCTATGAGGAATATTAAGGAAGGCACCCAAAGGCATATAAGATGACACTTTGATCCAAGTACCAATTCCTATTTGCTTCTCAGTCAATTTATAAAGATTCTACTGTGTGCAAGGCATTCATAAAGGTCATACACCATAGCCAGGAACTGATCTGATCTGAATAAAAACATCTGTGATGATTGGTTCCTTCTGGTTACAGAAAATTCTTCAGAAAAGAATTCAGAAACAAGGAAAATGTTTCTAATCATTACAGACTACATAACACATGCTCCAAATTATGATTTTTAAAACACATAAACTGAATTTTTTTTCCCCAGACTGTTTCGAAGGTAAGCCAGTTGCTGCAGGCCATTCTGTTTTCCAGATTCCCATAGAACTCAGTTCTAGAATTTTGTATTATCTGCTGTCAGATACCCATAAACACAGCATCTCTATAATTCCTCTGAGGTGATATAGATTAGGTCAAGAACTGGGTAATTTCTGCAACCCCTCATAACCCGACATTCTGTGATCCTAAGACTTTAAAATTGTTTTTGAGTTTTAGTCATCTTTTATATAGAGAAAACCAAAACAGTCAAAAGATCCCACCTCACTATTTTGCAATGATTTTTAAAAATCATTGAATATGACTAGGATCCTGCACATCATAGAAAAAAATACTATGATTCTGAAGAAATACTTTTAACTCAAAATATTTTCTATCAAAGCCAGCAGAGGGAGCTCATCATATTTGAGTACAAACATTGAGTAGACCTGTAACTATTTTCAAATTCTAGAACTGAGTTCTATGGGAATCGGGAAAACAGAACGGCCTGAAGCAACTGGCTTACCTTCAAAACAGTCTGGGGAAAAAAAATTCAGTTTATGTGTTTTAAAAATCAAAATTTGGAGCATTGGAGAAAAACAATCACCAATAGCTTGGCCTTATTTTTTAAAATTTATTTCAATTAGCAAAAATCTATTTTTCCTCTCTCCTACTTCTCCACCCACCTTCTGGGGAAAAGAAGGCAGAGGGAGGTGAGGAACCTTTGTAACAAATCTGCTTAGTCATGAAAAACAAATGGCCTTATTTATCGTTTTTAATATGCTGTCCCAAATATATTCTGCATGTAACCTGCCAACTTCAGGCAAGTGGATCCTTCCTAAAAATATAATTACATACAATGCATAAAGGTTCTCCTAGTTGACAAATTACTTAATAATATCCTTATTAGTACATTATATAACTAATCCCCTCTCTCTTTATGAAATAATGCTCTAATCATAGGTTGATGCAAGCTTACATGCCTCAGGTAACTGAGCCCCCTAGAAAGTTACCTCCTCAAACGCCAATCCACTAATCATCCCATTCACAATATTGCTCTTATGAAAATAAATGCCCCATTAACTTGCTTCTTCTGATGTGGTTTTGCTAAACCAATTAGCACTGCTAGTCAGCACATACCTATAATTACAATAAAATTTGCTTTTTCCTTATAAATACGAACATGGAAAGAAAGTGGGTTTTAAATAATTAAAAGCTATATATTGAAAATGTTTAATTCTGATCATCTTTGGCCCCTCTGCCATCATTCCACACCATTCCCTTACTCCATTATTCCACGGTCATTGCAAAAGTGGAAAGGGGGCCACACTGGACTGAATCTTGAAGGAAATCCAGGATTTCAAAAAGTGGAGGTGAGAAGGAAAAGCATCCCAGTCATGGGAAACAGCCATTGCTAATTCAATGAGTCTTCTTCCTAGTTGGTAATTTATCAGTTGCTTCTCCTCAGATCGGACTAGATCATTGTTGCGTTCACCTCATAACGTGGCAATGAAAGAGATGATGAGCTCGTATGAGGAGTAGAAGTGTCCACAGCCATTTTCTCGTTCTTTCTTTGTGCTCATATAATTTTTTCCTCTAAGGAAAGGAAAATGCAGCTAAAAAGGAAAACTCTCAGACTGCCTTTGGGGAGGCAAACAGAGTTGATGGAACACTGCATTTCCTTCATCTCTTTGGATCTGTTTCCTTAGTTGAAATGTATTTTTTAAGCTAGTGGAGCCTTCTAGTGCTAAATTTATGACCTTGCACTTGACCTGTGTGCTCTGAAGTCATTGGCATGGGAAATTTATATTGGGAGCTTCCTTGTGAGAATGTACATGATCTCCAATGTCATTCCCTGATTTAAAATTCATGATTCTAAGCTATGCTTTTCTGAATATTCCGATCTACTTTTAGGGAGAGGCACCAAAAATTTTAAATTTACATTATATGCATGTTATATATATGTACACACATATTCATAAATCAATAAATTTTAAAAATATTTTTTAAAAAACAATAAATTTTTAAGAACTGTGAAAACTACCAGCAAGAAGAGGCATGACATCCAGCTCTGTAGAGAAGATAGTTTGTCTCCTGGCCAGTGACAATTCTGACTCTTCCTCATTTATTCTATATCTCCTCTTTTTCTTGCCTGGAATTCTTCTATCCTTTTCTTTAACAATGAAAAAAGAAGGGTCAGTGTGAAGAAAAGAAAATTTAATATAATACTAAAGGCCAAGTTGGCATAAGATAATTCTTGGAATGAATATTTAAGATTTTAACTAGACATTTCAAACCATTCTCTTTACCATACCATTAAAGACTTTAAAACCTATTGAGAGATTTTGTTGAGGTTCCTCAACAACAACAAAAAAAAAATGAAAAAATTTCCATGTTAAATTCTGCCTTGGGCTTGGCATTAGAGTCTATTGAGATGATTTGAATATTGACTTTGTTATCTAATGTATCCGCTCTTCACTGTAGCTCTGATTCACTTCAGATTGGATGCACACAGCTTCTCTTATTTCAAGTGCTGAAATATGATACAATCACTAGAGACCACAATCTATAGACAACAAGTCATCAACCAACACTAGGCATCATTGCTAACCCATTATGAATCTACCTAATTCATAAGCTATGTTAAGTGCTCTGATGAAATTAAAGTATAGTGATATTGACAGTATCCTCTCAATCTGCCAGTCCACCTGTCTGCCTTAACATAAAAGAATGAGGTTAGTTTGGTATGCCTGTGAACTGGTGCTGGGTCCAAATAATCCCTGATAGTGATTCTACCATCATTTCTTTTCCTTTCTAGTTCTTTGCTGGAAATTCATATAAAGCTAACTGGTCTGTAGCTTCCAAGACTGATCAAAGAATCATAGATTTAAAGCCAGAAAGGACCTCAGAGGTTATTCATGATTAGATGCCCAATACTCTCATTCCACAGATGAAGAAGCCAATGTCCCAAGAGGTGAAAACCTGGCAAAGGTCACACGAGTAGCGAAGCCGGGATCTGGACCTGGGTCCTCTCACTCCAAACCCAACATTCTTTGCCCTGTACCATTCTGCCCATTCCCATTTTCCCTTGAAAATATTAAAGCAAAATTTGTGCATGTTGAATTTACTAATACACCTTCTTAGTCTCAGTGACTTCTGAAAGATTGTCAATAGTGTTTCTGAGACTATATCCTTAAGTCTTGTCATCAGCCTGGGATGCAGTTCATTTGAACTTGGAGGAGTGAAACTAAATTTAAAACCAAATGGTTGCTTTCTCCTTAGCTCCTCACCCATCTTGGGATTCAGTTCTCTCCAACCATATTTTGTCTTGATGGGATTGCAGTAGGAGTTGAGTAATTCTGTCATCTGTTAACATGATATCACGGACTCAAACAGGGAAGCCTGTCCTTCACAAAATCAGAGAAAAATACCAGAGCTTGAAGGGACCCAGAGGTCCAGCATTTCCTTCTGAAAATGAGGCCTAAAGACTGGAAAGGTGATTTTCCCATTTGAACCTAAGTGGTCAGAAGTCCAGTATTTCTTTCACTATTCTGCAGCACACACCTTTTTTCCTGTTGTTCTTGCCCTGAACATAACTTTAAAGAGCTCTTTTGTGGTCCTCAGAAATCCTCACCTGATTTGAAACTGAGATTACAACCTGCGTCTGTGCAACTCTTCTGTGTTTCCTTAATTATGGTTCTGTCTTTCACCTTTAGTACATATCCTTTTAAAATGTGAATTCACTAGAGAGGTCTTTGTTTGATCACACGGGTTCATTTAACTGGCTCCCTTTTCCTTTCACATTATGATCTCAAAATTTTGATACCGACCACAAAACATCCCTCTGCATCCCTTTTAGGGGCTTTTTTCAAACATTTTTGAAATTTTGTTAAAGCATTATAACAATGACGTTATTATACATCACAAACTATAGTATTGTTCTTTAGTATTATAAGGTACGATTAGGCTAAGCATTCTTTTTCTCAGCTATTGTGGGCAGTTAAGTTTACATGGTCACTTTCTCCCAAGAGTCCTATCACTTTCATGTTTCAAACCAAGTCTCTATTGGTTAGAATTAAGTTCAGGGCAGCACTATTGCTTGCTGTTTCTTCAACCTTCAGAAAAAAATGAAATTGTAACCAAAGCAAGTCAAGAATTTACCATAATGAGACATCAGACAGATGCCCAAATAGCTTATGCTGTTGATCGTTACTACCATACATCTTGCTTCTATGTTACTTCGATCATTTGTATTTGGAAGCATTCCATGCAGCCTACTGTCTGTAAGATGCTCCCCAAACAATATCACTTCCTATTCTCTTTTATCTTGGCCCAAGTACTACCACGTTTCTATCTTCCAGGTTCTAGATTCCCATAACCTTCTAATATGCACATCTATCCCCCTTACTGCTTCTATTTGAGCTATTTCTTTTAAATGAGTTATTATTTCCATTGCTGTATTCATGTTATGCATGCCACACATCTGAATTTTAGGCACCTCTGAGCTAATAATCATTTCAAGTTCAATTCATTACCCATCCTCTGCCTCCTGGTATATGAAAAGATGAGGTCAGAAATATTGTCCTTCTCTTATTAGTTTTTCTTGAGATTTGATCCCTGAATTTCTTTTACTACCACTGTAAATAACAGCAGGGTTTTTCTTTAATTAAAAAATACTAAAGGGCAAATTTCTCCCTTTCCCCTCAATTCTAATCTAAAAACTTCTTGACTTGGTCCCTTTGCCACATTCATCCTGGTCTTTGAAATCTTCACTCTATTTTTTTGCACAAAGGCCATGATTATAAGAAGCTGTGATCCCATGCCCTGGTACTTCTATTTCAACATCTTGACACTCTGTAGGCACTCGTTTTTCTTAAAAAAAAAAGAGAGAGAAAGAGAGCTTCCACTGAAAGAAATAAATATACAATCTGTATCCCAAAGTCCTTCAGTTTTCCCATTCAAATGCTTCAAATTCACCACCAATACAACCCAAGTTTCATCTACTAATAGATATCCACCTGCAAAAGTGGGTAGGAGTTGGGGGGGGAGGGGTAATGGTTTGAGGAATCCCACTAGGCTTTCCTATGTACTCATGTTCCATATCAATGCATAGAAAGGTTGGAAGAAAATCTACCAACTTCTCATCATCAAATGACACATTTCTCTGGGCTTCAGCTTTAGCAAAACTATTTATCAAGGCACAATTTCTTTTTTTGGAAGAGCACATGGAAAAAGGACAAGAAAATATATCATCGGTTGTCAAGGGGGCAAATCTGAAATCATAAATAGAAGCACAGAATACTAGTTTTGGAAAGAAAGTTGCAGCCTATTTCCCAAAGAGATCAAAGAAAGAGGAAAAGAACCCATGTAAACAAAAATATTTCTAGCAGAACTGGAAACTAAGGAGGAACACATCATTTGGCAAGAACATTAAAGAACTGTGGTATATGGATTAATGGAATACTGCTGTGCTACAAGGAATGATGAGAGAGACGGTTTCAGAGAAACCTAAGAAGCCTTGTATAAACTGATACAGAATAAAGTGAGCAGGACTAGGAGAACGAGTTACACAAATAACAACAGCATTGTAAAAACAATTCTGTTCTTAAGAACAATTCTCATTAATTCAATAACCAAAAACAATTCCAAAGAACAGATGAAAGATGAATCATGCTACTCCCCCCTGACAGAGTTGTGATGGATGGACTCAAGATGCAGAATGCATCATATTTTTGGACATGACCAATAGAGGAATTTGTTTTGCTTTATTATGAATATTTATTACATTTTTGTTTTTATTTTTTCCAGTGGAGGAGAGGTGAGAAAGAGAAAAACATAAATGTTAATTTCAAAAACCATCAAGTTATTTTGTGGAGGCTTGGTCTCTCTATCTTGCATCCAGGCCAGAGGTTGAGTGGCTACCCTCAGACTCAATCCAACTACCAACTGGCAGGGGAGCTTTGACTCACTCCACTTCTAACCTCCATTTGCCCCTCCTTAGGCGGCCTGGTGGCCTCTTGCTTCCAGAGAGACTCACCATATAGGTACTAGATTTCGTGCAGACACTTGATCAACTTTAGCCTAACTGCAGCTCAAAACTCCTGTGCCCAAGTAATCCACCAACCTCAGCCTCCCCAATAGCAGGGACTACAGGCATGGTCTACCACACCAGGCAAAAATTAAATGTTAAAAAGAAAGGCTGTTGGACTCCAGTTCAATATCAGAAACAACTTCTCAACAATTAGAGCTGTCTGAAAATGGAATGTACTGCCTTGTAAGAAAGGGAATTTTAGAGGTATTCAAAGAGAAGAGAGATGGCCATGTGTTAGGGATGATTGCTGGGTAAAGGATTAAAATAACTACCCTCTAAGATCTCTTTGAACTCTTAAGATTTCATGATATCTTCCTTATGGGTTAGTCCAACAACCTACTGCAACAGAAATGGGCCACATAGAATCTGTTTGAATACCTCCCCCCTTCCTTGTGTAGAGCTTTCTTCTTCACAAAGTAGCCTTTTCTGTAGCTAGACATTTCCAATGAGTCTTTCCTTATGTTCAGATGAAATCTGACTCAATTTAAACTTCCATCCGTTAGTCATAGCTCTTCCACTCGGCAGAACTATGGAATAAAATTCCCCCTTCTCCATAACAGCCCCTCAAATAATAGGAGAAATCTATCATATTTTCCTTTTATATTTTCTTTTCCAAGGCAAATATTACAAGTTCCTTCAACTATAGCAGAGCATCTTAGCATACTTCAAAAGAGCTAATTGTAATTCAACTGAAAAGTAGTACCTAAAAATTGCCGTTTTCCTCATTATTCAGAACTGGGTGCTCTTTTATTTATTTCTGGTTTTCCCCAGAACCTTTTCTTTGGGAAAAGAAACATTTACATTTGTAGTCAGAGGTCCAGGGTTCAAATACTGACTCTGCCACTATCTGTAAGTCACTTAATCACTCTGGGTGTGTCTCCTAGTCTTTAAAATGAAAAGATTAAACCAGATGACTTTTAAGCTTCTCTTCTATCTTTAAATCCTACGAACTATGAATTTTAGAGGGACATTGAAACACTTCTAAAATTCTTGCTAGCTATCATGAACAACACTGAAAGTGAACTCAGTCTTTGAGAATTTGTTGCTTATAATTCCACCACCTAGTTTTTTTTTTTTTCTGTTTTCAAGGCTAATTATGTTCTACTGTATAAGTGCTCAAACTCTTTCAGTCCCCAATACTTTGCATCTTGAGACTGTCCGTAATAGTGGATGAGCTGGCCAGGGTCGGTTGCTTGCTTGCTTCTTTGGACTCAGATTGTTTTTCCACGTTAAGTCCTGCTACGTTTGACAGATTCCACCTGGATATTCACAAGAAGAAAATAAGGGGCGGGGGGAGAATCTTTGTTAATATCAATAACAACAGTTCATATTTATGCAACACTTTATAATTTACAATATACTTCCCTTTTATGATCCTACAATAAGGTAAAGAGTGAGGTATTGCTCCAAATGTAAGCTCTACTTTTCCTTCAAAACTGGCTTTTATTAAACCCAAATATAGCCAATAATCTGTTTTTCTTTTTGGTGTTTACCTTTTTTTTTCCTTTCAAAAAGATCTCATTTTGGGGATTCATTTTAGGGATTCAGACAAATATAGTATTTTTTAATTTTTAAAAATATTTTTAAATATTGAAATATTTTAATTAAAATATTTAATTTTTTAAAATTTATTTAATTTTTTATTTTAAAAAGTGGTTTTTTTATTCTGACCTTAACAAACACCAAACACAATGAACATTTCCACATACAATGCAGAACATAAAGGAGGAGGATCATACACAAAACTTTGAATCTCCATCATGTACAGCTTTCGTTTTCCTTGTAGGTAAATAATAAATTCAATGTGTAGTACTCAAAGCTGTCCTGTATGTGTTTCCTTCCAGATCAACATGGTATTTACTTTACATACCCAGATAAGTCACAGGAGAAAAATGCTGTATTGTAAAACTCAATATGTAAATATGAAGGGCTATGCTTTGATCTTGTGATATTCTTATCTGTGGTTCAAGATGAACCTGGGAGTCACCAAACTTTAGTTTGAAATTCAGCTCTGTCATTTGCTACCTGTGTAACTCTGGACAAATCTTTTAATCTCTTTGAGTCTCAGTTTCCTCTTCTGTAAAATGGGGTAGGGCTGGACTAGATGAGCTGTAAGGTCTCTAAGTGTACCCCTACCGGTATCCTTGAGGGCACAGGACTTTGGGAAATAAAATGTGATGTAAGATGTTAATGTTCTCATTTTATTACATAATAATTGCTGTTTTGTGGCTTCCCCAAGGCCTAAAAGAGTATATTGTATGTAGCATACACTTAAACATTTGTCGAATGAATGAATAAATGACATCTGCTCTTAATATTCATTATAACTTGATTTTACCCCATTATTGGGGAAGGGGATAGGAAGGCATTAGAGGATATCTCAGGCACTCAAGCCCTCACACCCTAGGCCTCCCATACTTGTTATTACAGTCCTCAAAGCAGGAGTCACCAGAATTTTTTAAAAAAGCTATCTGAAAGCCCCAGTCAAATTTCCACCAATGACTTCCAGGTCAGTAGGTAACATCATTAGTATGATGTTTTAAATATTCAGCTATCCTAGTGAATTTTAACATGATTTAATTTTTGCAAATTACTTTCCATATTACTTCTCAATTACATGTCTATTATGTAAAACAGGCCATAGCCATATTGAAGTACAAATTAATACCTTTCCTCTCTCCCTTTTCTTTGTTTTTAAAAGGCTGGATCTCCCTTTCTCACCCAGATTGTAAGAGCAGGCACTACGCATGGGCCCAATCTCACTCTGATTGGCCCAGGAACTTTGACCTTCTCTGTTGCTGATTGGGCCGGTTTGCCCATTTTTAGGCCACCTGGTAGTCCTCACTCCCAGAGGCTTACCATATGGATGCCAAACCCAGGAGGGACCAGCATAGCACACCACAGCTCAAAACTCCGGAGCTCAAGAGATTCTCTAGCTGCAGCCTACCCAGTAGCTGGGATTAAAAGTGTGCACCAACAACTAATGCCTAATTTCTTTTCTTCTTTTCTTTTTTGAAGCAACTGGGGTTAAATGACTTGCCCAGGGTCACACAGCTCTTGTCTGAAGCCAGATTTCAACTCAGGTCCTCCTGACTCCAGAATCAGTGCTCTATCCACTGTTGACCCATAAAGCTTCACTTTCTCAAGAGTTTTCACTCTTCACATATAACACTTCTCTGGAAGAATCAGGAAATAAATAATAGCTCATATTTATATAAAATCACAAAATTTCAGATTCTGAGTGGCTCTCAGAGCTTCCTAATTGCATCTCTAGTCTAATTTGTACCCAAGGCATGAATTCTCTTTACAAAATCCCTCGGTAGTAATCATGGAGCGTCTGTGTGAAGACACTTTTGGATAAACTGGACTTCACAGAAATCTTTTCATATGTTAATTCAAAATCTACTGCCTAGTAATTTCCACCCGCTGGTACTAGTTTGGCCTCGTGGGACCAAGCAGAACATGCCCCTCCTTTTTCCACATCACCCTTTTAAACACTTAAAGATGACAATCATGCATCCCTCTAAATTTTCTCTTTTCTAAGCTAGACATTACCCAGTTCCTTCAACTGGTCCGTAGCTGACAGTTTTAAATCCTTCAAAATTTGGTCCCCTGTCTCTAGATGAACTCTGGCTTATTAATAATGTACATTCTAAAAGGTAGTGACCAGGGATTTACACAATATAACATAGGAGAGTCTAACAAAAGGAGAATACAGCCCAACTAATACCTCGTTTTCACTGGACCCTAGAATTCTATGATTTTAAGATCCCATGAGCTTTTTTGTATATCACACCATTCTACTTACTTGTATTAGGCTTGCAGTCCACTAAAATCCTTAGTCATTTGGACATGGAATGCTTTCCACCAAATCTCAGTTATACTGTAATACGACAGTTGATTTTATTTAAACCAAGTGAAGACTGATTAAATTCCATCCTGCAATTATTTGCCCATCACACCAGCCTATCGAGGTCTTTTTGTATCCTGCTTCGGTGGTACAATACCATTAGCTTTGTGTCATCCCCAAAATAATCCATTCATTTCAATTTACTATGTGCAAGGAACTGGGTTATGGTGCTAAGATTACAAAAAGATGAAAAATACAATCCTTGTCAAAGGAGTTAACAATCTACTGGAAGATATAACTTGTAAACAAGTAAGTATAAGACTATAAGACAGAATGGGCTAAAAAGCTAAGAAGAGATCCTGACAAAGAGCTTTCTAAAAAAATTAGGAAGGAGAAGAAATCAGGAGAAGCTTCATGGAATGGCAGCACCTGAACTGAATGGAGGTAGAAGGAGCAGGATTTCACTGAGCGGAGGTATGGAGAAAGTACGTGCCAAGCATGACAGATGGTCTACAAAAGTGGATACAGTAGGGCAGAGTCTAGTTGGCTGAGTAAGAGGAAGCATTACAGTCCACCTCACCCACCACACCTCCTTGATAAACATCTAGGAAATGCATCAGATCAAATTCTAATTGGGAAATTCAAGAAAAACTCACGAGTCATTTTTTCCAGCCCTAAGAGGCTTACAGAAACAAAAATAGAGGTTTGGAGACACTGGGGATTGGGTCTGGTGAGGGGCGTAGATGGAACTGAATTCCAGCACCAGAGACTGAATGAGAGCTGAAACTGGCAGCAGGTCAGGAAACACTGGAGCAGAAGGAGATTTCAGAGGATGTCTAAATTAGCAACTGGTGCAGAAACAGGGGCTATCTGGCAACTCTGCCACCCACTACCCACAAGGCAGAGAGGACCAGTAGTAAGAGTGGACCTTAACTGCCTACTGAGCAGGAACCAGTCCCAGAAGCTGGTAGTTCAGTCTTCCAGACTGCTTTCCTTTTTTCAACAGTTTTTACAGTAAGTTCTTCTGAGTTCTGGGTGCATTCTCATCACAATAGCTGGGATCTTTGAGTTTGTCAAACACTAGGCTATAGACCTTTTTTTGCTCCTGTATGATGAGTATCTAATCTATTCTACTAATTGACCGCTCCATTTCTTACTCAGTAGCAAACTGTTTTAATGATTACAGCTTTACATAGATTGTTTGAGTATACAGAGTATAGTTTGAGATCAGGCACTGTTAGGTCCCTTTCCTTCCCTTTCTTTTTCATCGATTCCCTTGATATTCTTGGTTTTTTGGTCCTCTAGATAAATGTTATTATTTTTTTCTAGCTCTTTAAAGAAAACTCAAATAGAAAAAGGGGGCTACTAAACTATGCATGTGGCTGCCTGCCAGCTGGTTATTGACTTAGAAAACTACATTATCTATGTTCTATTGTATTTTTATTTTGTTAAATATTTCCTAACTACATTTTAATCTGGAGAAGGCTATACTTGAGAGAGTTCCAAGATTGGAATAGCACTAAGTAAATTAATTTAAGTAATACTGTCATTTTTATTATATTGGCTTGACCTATTCAGCAGCAATCAGTATTTCTCCAATTATTTAGATCTGTTTTTAGTTGTGTAAAGAGTGTCTTGCAATTGTGTTCGTACAGTCTTGGCAGGTAGATCCCCAAGTATTTTATGTTATTTGTAGTTATTTTAAAAGGAATTTCTCTTTCTGATGGTTTTTGTTGTTAATGTACAGAAATGTTGATGATTTATGTGGGTTTTATATTTTTATATATATATTTATTATATATAATTTATTTATATTTATTTATATTATTGTGTATATATTTATATTTCATATCCTGTATATTGTGGAAGTTATTAATTGTTTCAATTAGTTTTTGAGTTGACTCTCTAGAAGACAGCATACTGTCTGCAAAAGTGATAATGCTGTTTCTCTATGCCCACGCTTATTTCTTTTCCTTGGCAAAGATACTGGAGTGGTTTGCCATTTCCTTCTTCAGTGGATTAAAGCAAACAGAGGTTAAGTGACTTGCCCAGGGTCACATAGCTAGTCCATTTCTGAGGTCAAATTTGAATTCGGATTTTCCCGATTCCCAGCCCAGTGGTCTATCCACTGATCCACCTAGCCACCTTCTGAGATTACTTTTCTGAACACATCCAGTTCCTTTTCCTAAGGGCTGGCACAGTGGATAGTCAGGAAAACTTGAGTTCAAATGTGACCTCAGGCACTTACTGTGTAACCCTGGGCAAGTCACTTAACCATTGCTTGCCTCAGTTTCCTCATATGTAAAATAGGGATAATAGTAGCACCTATCTCTCAGTGTTGCTGTGAGGATAAAATAATACTTGTAAAAAGCACTTGGCACAGTGGCTGGCACACAGTAAATGCTATAGAAATATTACTTATTATCCTTATTCCCTTCCCATCCCATCGATGTTGTTCAGGGCCAGACCTGACTCAGGCTAATGCTGGTGATTCAGGCCCATAAGCAGAACAAAAATGAGACCTTTATAAACCTTGTATTTGTAGAGCTTTTAACAAAAGGAACTAACCTCACAATATTATGGAATGGGTAGCCAGCAAGGATACAGAGCTGTTTCAAATGAATATAGCTAATATGAGCTCCTCACCCGATTCTTCATGGGGACAGGAGCTCCCGGGGAAAAGAATGCATTGCCTTGCACAGCAGTGTTAAATCCATCAAGTCTGACGAGCCCCAGCTATTTATGCAGCCAGATACTTTAGGCAACCGAGAGATCATGTCTTGGGGCTCTGTGGTTGCTAAGGAGGCAGGCAGAGGTGGGGGTAGCTCATTTCCATAACGTTTACTCTCCTGGGTGATAGCTGTGGGAACTTGGCTGACAGTAAGGGTGAGAGGCACTGCCATTCCTGGGGCTCTTGGGCTTACCTACCTGGGACAGATAATTGGCTGTTGGTGCTGACAGTGGCAGGGATGATGGGCAAGCCCCTTCTTCACAAGGATTTCTACTATTTGATGCCCCTGTGCTAGACTCCTGGCATTTCTGAACTCCTCATCTATTTCTTTTTTGTCCAAGCGGTCTATAATATATGTGGATGATAATGCCTCTGGTTCTCCACTATGTTACTCTCATCATGGATTTCCTCATATGAGTATACTTTGTCACATATATGTGTGTTTGTGTGTGTATACATATATATACATATATATATTAGTCCATATTAATTTCTTTTGGTTACGAGGTACATTTCAAGAGCTCTGCATAATACTGATCTTTTTGTCTGAGAGGCTTGTTTGCTATTAGAAGACTTACTAGTAGTGAACTTGTCTCTCTGTCAAGTTTTCCCAAAGCTTTTCAAATATCCATTTCCCCTGTCTTTATAGAATATGCTGGGTTTTTGCTAGGTAAATAGTTCTGAGTTCATGGCCCTAAAGTCTTCATCTTCTATTTGAAGCAGTGATGAAAAAGTCCTTTTGCCTCTAAATCCTTCAGATACTTACTTAGTTCTTCATAATCTCCCTCAAGGATTCTTTCCAACTATTCCCATATTGGATCCTACATTAGCCACCAAAAGTGGGTAGTGGTCCTCAGGTTTGTTAAGACTTTCAGTCTTATTAGTCTTCTAAGTCTCTCTTAGAAGGCTTTCACTCACATTTGGAATACACATGCTTTCCCATTAAATTAGCACTTTTTGTCATAGCAACCATGCAAACCAGGTAGCGCAAGCGCTGTTACCCTTATTTTACAAATGAGTCAACAAATTCAGAAAGAATTTCAGAATCTCAAGGTTGGAAGGGATCTCACAAATCATTTAGCTCATCTCATTGTTGGGCAGGAACACTGCTCAGCATCACTCATGATGTTAAGTGATTCATCTGAGTTTCCACAGCTGGTAGAGCCGAGGACTCAAAGCGATTTCAAGTCTGGGGTTCTTTCTAATTGTTCTATGCTATTATTGGTTATGATAATGCTCTGGGTGGAAAAAACATAGGGAATGCATTCAGGCTGACCTGATATTGACATATCATTGATATTAACAGAATGCTGCTATTAACACATTAGGGAACACAAATATAGGTGTGTATATGTATACATACATATCATATTTTTATATTGTATACACCGGCCTCATAAGAACAACTCATAACACCCAAGAGAATTAGGTTCTGACCATAACTAAGCAAATCTGACTCCTCTAAGACATGCACCAACCATGTAAGTCTACGTCATGATAGCAAAGAAGTGCTTATGGAGTGCCCTTCCCAAGCAATAATAAACTGAAGCAGAATTAGAAAAATAAACCCAATATTGTTGAGCACAGATATGCCTCAGGATCCAATGAGTAAATCTGTATCAAGATCTCCTTTTTGCCATTTCCCACACTTATGGCTTAGAAGCATTATCCAAGGTGCTTGAAAACTGCTGTATGTTAATATATAATAGACCAGAGAAATCCTGATGCATGTGGGCCAAAATGAATTGGACAAGCCAAGTCACTGAAGAACTACGGCCTGGTAAAGCCTGAAAAACAGCAATGGGACTGTGTCAGCCTAAAACAAGAAGATCTACTTTAGGCCAGATATCTTCACTGGTTAAGGGTGAGAGTTGATAGAGTAAGTCTATCGAATAATCCCACTTCACCCAAGGTAAATGATAAGATGCTCTATGCTAATACCTTAACCAGGTGAGAACAGGCCTTGATTGAATCAAACTAATAATGAGCTCTAGGCTACAGGTGAAAAGCCGTTGGAGAAACTGCAGTTTCAATGTGCCTATTCAGATGGATTTAAACACTGAGCCACCCCCTTGAGTCATCCAAGAGCAGACCAGTTTAAAACTATGATATCTGAGTGAGGGAGGACCCAGGGAGAGCGGTTCTGGCCAAGAAACTGAGGAGTCACTTGGGCGGTAGGGAGAGAGAGCATTTAATCTCAGTCTTGGTCTTCACCTCCTACCTCACCCCACTCCAGTCTCAGTGGCTAGAGGAAGACCTTATGAACTTTGGAGGGTTGGAAAATTGGATTTTTTTCTATTAGAGCCCACTTAACATCCCCCAGAACAACAGCTGGGGTCAATGTTTATGTTGGGAACCTTGAGTTGGCTGGATGTGATGAGGTAAGCAGCTTCAAGGTTCCACAAGCAGCTCAGAAAAGGCATTCCACAAAGGGAAGAAAGGATTCTGAGTTTTCCTCTTTGCTACACATTTGCTGTCTAAGCTTGAGTCTACTTTTCCCTGGCCTCTCTACATACTCATGTAAGAGTGTGCCCCCACAAGTGTGAAAATGTATTTTATGCCAACTATACCACTGAAGTAAAAGACCCATTTATAAAAGCTGATTAAAGCCAGCTGACTAATAGAAACTGACAATCCTGGAGGAAGCACACCTGATGGGGGCTCCTGTGCTATAGCACCAAAACAGACAGCCCCAAACACCTCAAGGTCCTCCTAGAGGTAAAGCAGAAGCCTTTAAACCTCTGATATGCTACTTAACAGTGAGAATGGAGACTTGGGAAGTAGCCCCCGAATTTACAAATGTTACTTATGTGCAGGGTGGATATAACTGTTCACTGAACACTGGTAATAGTATTTATAACTGCACACACGGATTATAATTGGTGTCAGATGTTCCACAATGTGCATCAGTAAGTCGATTGATGAGCATTTATTGAGCTCCAATATACATGCATTGGTAACTAAGGTGGGACTTTCTTACAGTTTTAGAATGATAAATTAATTAAGTCTCTTTGATTGAGCCTTACTAGAGGCAAAGCCCCAGGCCCAACCCCCTAACTACTAGGTGCTAAGCCTATGTGGGCGTGAAGCCCTCAGGGCCCTAAGGGGAGTGGCTAAGACCAGAGCCAATAGTATGCACCTAAGTTCTGGTTGCTCAGATGATGTATGATGACATCCAAAGCCTGTATAAAAAGAGAGAACAGAGCTATTTTCTGGAGGCTGTCACTCTTGGAGGAGTGTTTATGTGAAGACTCCGGGCAGCTGTAGCTAAGAGCCCTCCAGCTTGTGAACCCAGATGTTGATGCCTTCTTGTAAAGCAGATCAAAGAACTGTGCTGGCAGCATTGTTGCTGTTGGGCTTGGGTTGGTCTTTCACCCCCACAGCAGCTGCTGACCTAATCGTTGCAACAATACAGCACTGTGTTAGTATTGGGATACAAAGACACAATACATAATAGCATAAAATTGCATATGTGTATCCTCTGAAAACAAAGTATAATAAATTTATGAGTAAAGAGATCTGGATTCTTGTCCCAGCACTGATACTAATTAGCTATAAGACCTCAGGTAATTACTTAGCTTTTCTTGCTTTTAATTTCCTTTTTTGTAAAATGAAAAGGTTGGATTAAATGATCTTTTAGACCATTTCCTTCTTTGTGATTCTATTGTATGCATGCATATATGAATCATGCAAAAAGCATACACCTACTGTATGCCATTCACTGTGCTAGGCACTAGGGATTAACACTTGCCTTCAAAGAATTTACATTTTATTAGATCTATATGTGCCTTGAATGTGAAGACCAACCCTAAGATACAAAAAGTTTACTAAAAGAGATACTTTAGGGGAAATTCAAGATGTTATACATATCATCATCATTAAGGAATAAACTAGTATTTAACCCCAAATGTCAGGCAAAAAAATAAAATTAAATTAAATTAAATTAATGAATGAATGAATAAATAAATAAATGAATGAATAAATGAATAAATGAATGAATGAATGAATAAATAAATAAATGTGCACAAATTTCAGGGGGAAAAGTGGAGCAAAGAAAAGCAAAGTTTTAAAATATTTTTAGTCCTCTATAAAAGTCCCATTTCAGTGACTCATGATAACACAGAGGTGAAGGCTATACTAGTGGAATATAAGCTCTGGCAGGTACTACCAAAACTGTACAGTCTTCACGTCCTCTAAGGAGGAGAAAGGAAAGGAATGAACATTTATAAGGCACCTACTATATGCCAAGCACTTTACAAATATTCTCTTGTGATCCTTACAACAACCTTGGGAGTTAGGTTTTGTTGTTATCCCCATTTTGCAGCTTCAGAAACTGAGGCAAACAGAGGTAAAGTGACTTACCCAGGGTTACACAGCTAGTAAATGTCTGAGGCCAGACTTGGAATCAGGTCTTCCTGACTCTGGTCCCAGAGCACTATCCCCTGTGCTACCTAGATAAGTTTCAAGAACTCCATAAAAAGCTTTTCAAACTGAAGACCTCAACAATTTCTAGAACCTGGCAAAGCAGAGAAAACACTTCAGAAAAAGAGCTAAAGAATAAATAAATGCCTGAAAGTTAGCCATCTTTAGATGAAGCCCTGCTAAGGACTCTACACAGTCCTTTGGAGTCAACAAATTTGAAACTCTGATAAGTAACTAGTCTCTTCTGAAGTCAAGTTTTGAAGATAACATAGAGAAGTCTGTGACCAAAGGGAATACTGAAAACAGTAAAGAACTGAATAACAGATTATTTGGTTACAATCAAAAGTGATGATGTAACATCATAGAATTTTTTTAAAGAAAGAGGAAGAAGGAGGAGGAGAAGTAGGAGGAGGAGGAGGAGAAGTAGGAGGAGGAGAAGTAGGAGAAGGAGGAGGAAGAATGGGAGAAGGAGGAAGAAGGAAGGAGGAGGAGGAGGAAGAAGATGAAGAAGGAGAAGAAGAAGAAGGAGAAGACGAAGAAGGAGAAGAAGAAGAAGGAGAAGAAGAAGAAGAAGGAGACGACTTCTGAGAAGGTTTATCTGACTGTGAATCCCGTTTCTGACACTCACTTTTTACTGGGGGCAAAGTACTTGACTCCTCTGGTCCTCAGTTTCCTCATGTGAAATGAGGACAATTAGCACTTCACAGGGTCAAAATGAGGATCAAATAAGTTACATAGTACTTTGCAAACCCCAAATAGCTATATAAATGTTGACTTATTATCATGGACAGTCACATAAAAGTCTTCAGGAATTTTAACTTAAATTTAATCCTACCTGTTAATAAACATCAAGCACCTCTCCTAACTCTGTAATTATGTGAATTTTTATGGAATTTTTAGTTTGCTTCAAACATAGAGCCTTAGTATTAAATAGAAAATTATGCCTTCATCAACACGTAATTTTTAAAATCCTCAATAAAAGCCCAAACTCATACAGTTTGTTCCTTCTGCTCGCTTCCACTATCCTGAAATATATCTGAGACTATATATTTCTTTCAGAAGGAAATTCTACTGACAAGGAGACTGTGACAAAAGAAAATTGTAAAATGAAAGTTCTGTATAAATTTAATTTTTAATTATTCCCATTTTAAGCCTTTTATGAACTCCAAGTTTCTATAAAAATTCCAAATTTCTTTGCCTATCCTTTCCATGAACATCTACCAATATTACTATCCTCAGTTTTCAGTCCTTCCCTGGGATTTCTCAGAAATAACACTTCCCTAAGATTCTCATCTCTTGGCCTACTACATTTTTTCAGAAAAACACAAAGAACATTAACGAATCTATTACAGTTTGATTACAGATCTCATTTCAGGAAGACCTGAGTTCAAATCTAGCCCTCAGACACTTACTAGCTGTGTGACCCAGGACAAGTCACTTCCTGTTTGCCTCAGTTTCCCCATCTGTAAAATGAGCTGGAGGAGGAAATGGCAAATCACTCCAGTATCTTTGCCAAGAAAATCCCAAATGGAGTCACAAAGAGCTGGACACGACTGAAAAATGATTTAACAACAAAAAATTATAATTTGATTATAAGAACCACTTGTGATTGGAGTTACTCTTAAATCAGACTTTATTAAGAGTTTATCATTTTGGAGGAGGGGTTTTTACCACTCAAATATAAAAATGACCCCTAAGGATGTAAATAGAAAATCTACTTACTGAATGATAAATTCATCTCCTTTCAAAGCCTTCTCAAAATCAGGATCAATTTTATTTAAGGAATCTCCCTCTGTTTGAAAGAATATTTGATATGTATTAGAAAATGACTCCACAGAAAACATTTACTGACTTCTTAAAAAGAAGTGCAAAATAATATATTCCATAAAACCCAAAAGTTAAATAAATAAACCTGCATCTCTGAGAATCAGAAGGCAGAGAGACAAAATGAAATTGCCTAGGATTAAATAAAGGACTCACCAACTGGTCATGGATTTGAGGCATGTTTTGTTTTTAAAATAAGGGAACTAGAAAGAATTACGTAAACCATAAGTACCTTGTGCAAATTTGTTAGCTATTGTAGCATTTAGTCTACTGGAGGCTGCTAGCTGGCGAAGCGGACAAGAGTGCAGGACCTGGAGTCAGGAAGACCTGAGTTCAAATTTGAACTCAGATACTTACTAGCTGTGTGACCCTGGACCGTCACTTAACCCTGTTTGCCCCAGTTTCCTCATCTATACAATGAGCTGGAGAAAGAAGTGGCAAACCACTCCGTATCTCTGCCGAGAAAACCCCAAAGGGGTTCATGAAGAGTTGGATATTATTGAAATGACTGAATGACACAAAGTCTGTTAGGGAAAGAATATGATTTACATATTTGTTTCTCTCATAATCATAATGACTTCACTAATTATAATAATTTTACTGATGAAAAAAA
>CM053624.1:330788848-330888069 GCA_028646595.1 Phalanger gymnotis
TTTTTTTTTCATGCAACTAGAAAATAAGATGCACAGGCAATGGGGCATAGATATTTATCTTGCCCTACAAGAAAGGAAGGGTAAGGGGGATGGGAGGGGAATGGGGTGACGGAGGGGAGGGCAGACTGGGGAACAGGGCAACCAGAGTGTACGGCCATCTTGGAGTGGGGTGGGGGAGGAAATGAGGAGAAAATTTGTAATTCAAATGCCTGTGAAAATCAATGCTGAAAACCAAACATATTAAAAATAAATTAAAAAGTAAAATAAAATAAAATAAAATGAAAGGGATGGGCAGCTAGGTGGTGCTGTGCCTGAAAACAAGACAGCTTCCTGAGTTCATATCTGGCCTCTGACACTTACTTGCTGTGTGACCCTGCGTAAGTTACTTAACTCTATTTACCTCAGTTTCCTCATCTGTAAAATGAACTAGAGAAGGAAATGGCAAACTACTCCAGTATCTTTGTCAAGAAAATCCCAAACAGGGTAATGGAGGGTCAGACATGCGTGAATAATATTAACATTTACCTAAAGCCAAAGGCCAACCAAACTATGAAATGATTTATAAATATATCATTTTGGTAAATTTCTCCAAAGGAATTTTTATACAACAGCAGCTACCTAATTTTAGCTCAGAAAACACAGCTGGAAGCGGTGTCAGGTTAATGTATCAGAAAGTGAAAACTAAGGACTCACTTTTTTCCCCTGAATTTGCCTACGAAGAGGCATCAAAGTCTCTGCTAAGGAAGTGAGAGAACATAAACTAACTTATTCTGTTTACGAACCAAAAAACATTTTTGGTGTAATGAATTTTCCTGAAGCGGATGGATCAGCGCTGATCCATCATGTTGCTGTATTTCCTTTGAGATAATCACTGTCCAAAGTAATTTTGCCATGGAAGACTTTTTAAGCTAATTTGCAAAAGACTCTCTGTTATCCAACATGACTGATGAACAGGATTCTTTAGTTAATCAAAAATGGCCATGTATGTATTACCATTTTAAAAGAATTTAAACTTAATAAAACATACAGTCACCTGGGCTTGTCTACCAGTCAATTGATCAATAAACTTTTATTATGTGCCAACTATGTGTCAGACACTGTGCTAATTGCCCAGATCACCTAAGATGGAAGTATCAGGAAAGGCTTTTGGCGCATGTTCAGATCACCTAACAGGGTGTCTCCTACCGCAAGGGTAGGTGAAGCATCCTTTGACTGGCTTTGTAACCAGAACAGGCTTCATCTTTAAAACTGAGGTGGTCATTCTTTGTACCATTCTTGCTAGAAGCTCTTTCCTGTGCTCATACAGTGGGTGAAGACACCAGTTCACAGATACCATGAGCAGAACCAGAGAGAGAAGAACTTTCTCCCCATGCTCCCTCTCTTACCCTGGCTCTGAGAAATGGGCCTAGGCATGTTTATTTCTGTCTGTTTTCTTTTGTCTTTCACAATTTCGGGTTCTGGTAACAACCTCTTCTGCACCCAGGAGTTTGAGCCATGGTGACAATTCTGAAGCCAGGATTGTAAGCAGGTAGGTGCAACCTGCCCGGCGTGGAAACCCCCAGAAGCCAGAGTGCCTGAGACTTAAGCCCAAAGGGTTTTCTGGACTTGGAACTGGGACTATATTCTACAGAAACGAAACCTAATCTCCTTCCTCTCCCCAGAGATCGAGGTGGTACCAAGACGAGAAGGGTGGAAACAGATTATGCCTACTACTCTTGGGGGAGTGTTTGTATATTTCTTACTATCTTTTAAAGAAAATTTTTCTTTGTAAAAGCTAAGCCAGCTATTGGTGGCTAAATAGAACTGGAGTACAGGGAAACCCTCTACCCTTGGCACTGGAGCCATTTTTAGAGAGTCTAGACACCCCAAGCCCTCTTAAGGATACCTAGGGGTGGGGTAAAAACTAACACTCCTGACCTTCTAGACAGTGGAAGTCACAGTAGTCAGTGTTACGATACTTACACTAAAATAATTCATATTTTTTAGATAGAGTGAAAATGAACTAGTCAAATACCTACTTAAGAATCCCTTATATACAATGTTTATGTTAATGAGACCCGGTCCACAAAGTAATTTAACTACATGCATTTCTACATAGGAAATGCAATTAGCTCCTATTTTTGAGGACATACAAATCCAACCCTAAAATTTTCACTGCTAGGGCATACCTTTATCATGGCTACGAAACAGTTGCTATTCCCTGAACAGTTCCTCTGAGTACAGTTTTGCTATAATAACCTGTAACATACAGTAAGGTTAGTAGCATGAGCAGCAGAGGGACAGATTGGGAACTGAAAGACATTATGGAGGAGGACACATACAGAGTGAGCTGTTACTTCTAGGTTATACTAAGGGACAAGGGAGATGACCAGTGACCAGATCCATAAGGAGAGATATTTATGGTAAGGTATGGTAAGGAGAAGCAAGATAAAGCAAGGAGGAGAAGGCTTTATTTGAAGCATTATGAGGAAAGAAAGGCTGCTAGGTGGTTAACTCAAGGGAAAAAAGTAAAAAGAAAGGAATGTAGCCAAAAACAGATTCTAATTCAAAAACCCTAAACTGTTATATGGACAACTTAGATCTGTGGTATTTCCAATGTGCCCACAGAGCAACAGAATTCTCCTGAACATCTCAAAGAGTTTACTGAGGATGAAAAAAAAAACAGTATTATGTGCGGTGGGTGAAAGATAAAATGACTAAGGAAGCCAGAAAATAGTAATTTATTAAACAATGCATGGTGATTGCCTAACAAATTGGAACCAGACTTCCTCAGCTTAAGCCTGAAAACTTCAGAGGGGGGTGTCAATTCATCAAATAAGGCCAGTTAATTAAAAAGAAACAGTACGACATTAAGTAATCTGACTTCTAATTGTAGAAAAGATCAGGGACTTTCCAAGCTGGGAGGGGAAGAGCAAACAGGTGCAATTCTCTGAACTCAGAATAAGAGGTGTCCTACTCCCCACCCCTCCACCCCCTCCTGCCCCCACCCCCATCCTGCCCTGTGTCTGTAAACTATAAAACGAACATGGAAACAAAAGCTGATCAGTATGGAGCCAGTTTCCAGAGGAGACATATGGGTTCCTTGAGATGTCCAATTGTGAGAAAACTCCTTGCATCAATCTTTGGCCCTGACCAGGTTGCTGATCAGCATAGCCTAGCCCTTGTAGAGATGATCCAGATTCCCAGTCACACAGGGCTAGGTTCAAACAACGTAAGAAAGCTTTCCCTCAATTTCTACAATTGAATAAATTTTTCTCACATGACAGAATTTGGACTAGACCCATAACTGAATAGAAAGGGAACTGGGCTAGCTCCAGAATTGAGTCGCAAGATAGCAGCAGTGGGGTTCACTCAATTCCCACAATTAACCACTTGCTGTCCTAATGCCCTCAATTCTCTCATATGGCACAGCAAACATTTTTAATTATTAATAATTAACAATCATCTTCAAGCCTCACCCTAATGCCAAACAGTGGCTGGGTGTTCTGGGTCATGAAGAATAACTTCAAAAAGCTGGAAGCTAGGTAGCTAGACAACTGCTTTAGGGTTTACTAAAAGAAATGTGAATAAATGAATTAATTAATTAATGGATAAATCAATGTATATATAAACATATTCACTGCAGTGGATACAATTAATGTGACTTGATTTCTTATTCACATTTCTTTTAGTATATAATTAATAAATATATTTCTATTTCTTTTAGTAAACATATTTAGCAAATATATTATACATGTGACATATACATAACATATACACACATATAAGCCTTACCTTTATTCCAGATTCCATAAACACTTTAGCTATAAATGTGTTAAATAACACCACGTCGGTTTGTTTGGGCTCTCTGTCATCTGGTAAGAGCAGATATTCTATATGATAGAACCGTCGCAATTTTGCGAGTACGTCAGGTTTTAATCGTTTAAATATGTCATGTGAATACTTCCCTTTAATGCCTACAAGATACAAGGTAGATTTAGTAAGCGAAGTGTAGTGAACACATTTACATTTCATGGGGAAAACGGAGCTTTCTTCCTATGTTCAAATGCCTACCTAGCATGATGAGACAGAACGATATTGTCGGCCAAGTTGAAATTTCCATATCACCCTGTCACCTTTCTTCTCCCCTGGTTTATTCCCAAACTTTCCTCCTTCCTCATCTCTAGTTTTGGTAATACATTGAACCTGGGCTATGTCTTTCCCTAGGTTCAATACTTCTCTCTAGTACTCTCATGACATTAAAAAAATCAACTACACAACATTTACTGTAATGAATAATCTGAAAAGGCCTGAGCCCAAAACGCAGTAGGAGAAAGAAAACAGGTTGGTTTACTTTTGAGAAATTGCACAATTTCTTCAACAATTTCAGGTTTCTCTCTGAAACAAAAACCTATCATTTTAGCAGAGATCTTCTTGTAACGCCACATGGCAGTGAATCATAAAATACCACCATCTCTAAAAATCAGAATTGCGAGTCACCTAAATGGCAATAAAGAGCTGTTCAACAGACATAAATAACCTGCCATATATTACCAGTGAAGACTTGCATGCAAAGAGAGACATAAAACATGTCATACGAGAGATGTATGCCAAGAGTGGAGTAAGAATAAGTGATAACAGATGTTTGTCTGACTGGCTGCACTGGTACCCACATGTTCAAAGGGTATCCTGAGAACACTGGGTGGACCTCTGGAGGACTTATGGAAAATATGGATAAGAATGTGTGGATGGGTTGTGATCAATGAACAAGTATGTAATTACTAGCAGGGTTACAAATACAGCAAAGTTCGGCAGAGGCAGAAACTGAAGAAGCATTTTAATCCAGAATATTTTACAGATGACTGGACAGAAAGAAGAAATTGATGAATTCAGGAAAATAGATCACAAGCTTACTACAGAGAAACAGTATAGTAAGAAGAAGGTACTTGGTTTGGCTGGACAGCTACTGGAAATCTCTCCGCTAAAAGCAGAGAAACTAGTCTTTTACTAACTTCCCTTGATAATTTTCATTCTGCAAATGGTTTAAGAACCAATGGGGAAGTTCTATTCTGGAATTCTAACCAGGAAAACACTGACTTCTGGGGGAGTGGAAAGAATGGAAATCTGGGGAAGGGGGGCAAGAGGCAAAGTGACCACTCATCTTAGTATCTGTGACAGGAAAGAAGAGAAAAACTAGGAACGGTTTGGGGAGAACCTATCTGGTTCAAAGGATTTGAAGAAAGAACCCCAACCAATTTCACTCTTTAAAAAACACAGAGAAAATGGGAGCAAGGAAAGGAAACAAGAAGACAAATTCAAAAGCTTGTAGTAATAAGAGATCCAAGACCAAGAATAAGGCAAGGCTTTTGAGGAAAGGTTTGGGTTTTTGTTTATCTATTGTTTGTTTGTTTGGGTTTTTCAGCCAGATGATGGTGGGGTAGGGGAAGGAGGATAAAAAAAAGGATAAGATTTTTGATTCAGGGTGGGAAGGATGATGATAACTGACAAGAAAAGACAGAAATCCTTATGTGTTATTTTGTTTCTATATTGTTCACCAAGAGGAATCTTAAATTTAATATGGCTAAACGCAGTCTTACACTTGGGTAAAAAACAAAAATCAGATTTATAAATGCAAAATGGGGAAAGCATTCATCTGGAAAAGTCTTAGGAGTTATTAGGGGAAAAATGAGTTCAATCTGCATTAGTGATGTGATGTGACAGCACAGAAAAAAGGATCCGTTCAAAGTCACACAGTTAGAAAGAGGCAGACCTGAAATATGAACCAAAGCCACTTGCCTCCATTCTCCAGGCTCTTGTCACTACAGTAGAATGATTAATTATACTCTGCTGTATCCCATACATGCAAGTGATTCCAGATCTTCACATCCTGGAGTAGAGTAGCTTGGTGCTTTGACCAGCTGACCAAATATGTGCAGATTACATATATACAATGTATATGTACATAATATACATATTATGTGTATACAATACATACGTACAAATTCTTTGAGGACAAAAGGAGAGGAAGTATGGGGCAGTGGATTGAGAACCAGCCTTGAAGCCAGGAAGACCTGGGTTCCAGTCCCACTTTTTAGCATATAGTAGCTGTGCGGGCCTGGGCAACTCAATTAAATGCTCCAACCTCAAGGCAAGCAAGACTGTAAGTCGAAGAGAAGGCACCAACCTATTTTGGTAGAGAGGAAGTTTTTTCATTCAGGAATTCTTTTTACCGATGGAATCAATGTTCCAGTCCCTATCCCTAAGGACGGAAACTTGTTTTCCATCTTTGTGTTCCCATGCCTTGAACATAATATGTGATAAAGTAATGACTGCAGAATTGATTGGTTAAGAGAGGAATAAAAAGAAAAAATCAGAAAGAAAAATAGGAAGAAAATAAAATACAAATATAACTAAGTTATATGAACACGAATAAATAATAGATATGAATAAATCAAAACAGGGATTTTTTAAAAATATGGTCAGATATCCACTGTTTTTGAAGGAGAGCACCATTTCCTTTGGGGATGGCAACAGAACATCTACCAAGGCCAAAAAGCCCAGAAGCCTTCTGTTAGAGGTCATTAGGACCTTTTTCTATAGGCCGTTTAACTTTTCCGGTTTTCTTAAATTCATTCATTCTACTCTCAGGAAAACATATTTATTTTACTTTGTGTAATCATAACATTTCTACCCCCACAATCTAGACCTGGAATATCCTTGGAATATCTCTTCTTTCTCCTTAAGCATTCATGTTCTTCTCTCTACTTAATTACAGATTTTGAAAACCATGCCTCTCCCATGAAGACATTCCTGACATGTAGAAATGGTGATTTCTTTAGAATTCTGTCGAAATAGGCAAGTTCTATGATTTCCTTTTCACTTACTGCACTAAATTAATTTATCCCTTTGCTTACCTGTAACATAAATTCTTCAAGGATCTGTGATTTCATGTTCCCTCTA
Organism: Phalanger gymnotis; assembly: GCA_028646595.1. Classification (NCBI taxonomy): domain Eukaryota; kingdom Metazoa; phylum Chordata; class Mammalia; order Diprotodontia; family Phalangeridae; genus Phalanger; species Phalanger gymnotis. Next base: position 330,795,788 of record CM053624.1, read on the forward strand.
CTGATGCAAATTGCAACTCCCTCCGTGGCCTATGGTTTAATGAGTTATTATGGCCAAAAGATTTTACCACCTGGTGGCCAACACCAGTGACGAGCCTCTCCAAACTCACCTAGGAGGATCCTGGGCCGAAAGACAAATCAGTTGCTGGGCCCGTACTTAAATGTAAACATTTTGATTGATTTTTTTATTTATTCAATATTTCTCCATTTATCTACAATTCTTTAACAACTCCATCCACATGAAAGCTGTCTCATATTGTAAGCTCCTAGAGACATTCTGTCTAATTTACTTCAAAAAGCATAGTGTATCATGTCATATTCAGGCAGTCTCTTAATAGATGCCGCAAATAATGGTGACAAATGAGAGGGAGAAATTGTATTCCCGTATAAAGATGTACAGTATTTCTGCTTTCCTTTGACTGATGCCAATATTCACTATTTTGCCTCTGATCGAATTTGAAGACAAGGTTCTTTTTTTTTTCATAAACATGTAAATTAAGCAACTTCATATATTCAGTCAGGTCATGCCACTACTCAAACATCTTCAGGGGCTCCCTCCCGCCTCCTGCGTTAAAGTTCAGACCTTTTTGTCTGGCTTTCGAGGCTCTGCATCCTCTGACATTACTCTGTCTTTCCAGATTTATCTGTTAGTATTTGCCTCTCTCTATTCACTCTACACTCCAGGCAAATCAGATTTCTCTACCTCACCCCATCCCCCAAGTACTCCCTATAGTCTCCCAACTTTGTTCACTTTTATATGAAGGGCCCTCCCTTCTCTTTACCTGTTGGATTCCACCACATCTCTTAAAGCCCAATTCAAACACCTCCTCCTCCAGGAAGCTTTCCCTGGCTTCCTGTCCCAGTCCTGTTTGTTTTTCTATTGTCGAGGCTAATCATTTGTGTTAAACTGTTTATTAAAGTCGTGGGTAAACAAACATTAGTCAGTTGGAAATTTGATTAAATTTCATAAGAACAATTAAATCTCATCTCAAAACAGGGATTTGGGCTTAGTCTTTCCTGTATGGAAACTTGTAAACAGAGAATGAGGTTTCTCTTGGATGCACTTGATTAGGCCCCACAGTTCTTGGGCACCTAGAATCCTAATTCCTTTAAGTTTTGTTCCCTCATTCACCAGTGTTCTGTTGTTAATGTATACTAGGAGGAAAGAGGGGTATGAAAAACATTGAGAAGAGGAGGAAAATGTAAGTATGTATCGTGAAACTTAGGGAGGGAAGTCCATTTGCTCAGTCATCTAAAACAACTCATCTTCTGTAGTACCTACCAAAGTAGGCCGGCAGAGCCAAGCAGATGGTGAATGTACAAGGAACTATTTGGGGAATATCCACATGTGCGAGATCCTCCTCTGAAGACACGCAGAGCTGTCTGGAGAGATTCTGCCGCATGGGCTGGAAACCATCCTCATTTTGCAGGACACCATCATACTGGTAGAGAGTCACAGTGGAGAACTGCTCCCCGGTACTTTGAAGGGGCTTTGCTTCAGAGTCCCACTGGAAGCTCTTCTTCTCCATCCTGCAGAGAATCCCACCTGGGAGGGGAGAGGAGGAGAAATACAAAGACGGATTCCATGGGGCCACTAACAGTACCAGCCAAACCCAGCTCAAAAAGTCTCAAGGTGGCAGCTGGGTGGATTTGGACTCTGTAGGGTAACCTGGCTACACACATTTAGCAGTGTGAACCTGGGCAAATTGCTTGGACCTCTCAGCTTCAGTTTCCTCATCTGTCAAATGGGAATAAATCATAGGACCTACCTCCCAGGGCTGTTGTGAAGAAATAACAATGATGATGAATAGCATTTATATGGCAATTTGTAAAGCAATTATCTTTTCCTTTCAACAACCCTGAGAGGCAGGTGCTATTATGAGATAGTGTGTGTAAAGTGCTTCACAAATCTTGAAGCACTATATAAATACTAGCTATGATTATTACCCAAATAACCTTCCTCCTCTACTCCAATGTGCATCATTCGATTCTCTCCATTTCTGTTAACAGTCCTATTCATTCAGCATTACTTTTTTGGGAGGCTCTGAAGGAAAGCGTGGGGGAGAAAAGGTATTAGACTGCCTACCAAAGTCAAGGTCTACAGAGCCTTTGTGCTGACCTCATTGCTGTATGCCTGTAAAACCTGGACAGTCTATCAGTGCCATGCCAAGAAACTAAATGGCTTCCATTTGAATTGTCTTAGGAAGATTCTGCTGATCACCTGGCAAGATAAGGTACCAGACAATGAGGTCCTTACTCAAACTAAACTGCCAAGCATTCAAACTCTGCTTCAGAGAGTGCAACTCTGATGGGAGGGCCATGTTGATCGAATGCAAACCATACACTTGCCAAAAAGACTGTTTTATGGAGAACTCACACATGGCAAGTGTTCACAAGTTGGTCAGAAGAAGCGATACAGGGACACTCTCGAGAACTTTGGAATTGATTGTGTGACATGGGAGACACTGGCACAGGACCGCCCAGCATGGTGTGCCCACGTCAGAGAAGGTGCTGTGCTCTATAAGCAAAGCAGAACTGAGACAGCTCAAAGGAAACGCAGGATGCGCAAATTTAGAGAATCCACCCCAAATGTTCACAGGACTACGTGCCCAACCTGTGGCAGAGCATTCCGAGCCTGTATTGGTCAGATCAGCCACAGTCAGACACACTGAAACTTGGCTCTAGCATAGTGATGTCATTTTGGTCCTCTTAGAGAAAGAAGGACAACAATCAACCGAAAAGAATTTATTAAGCACCAGTGACTGACACTGTTACAAATACTAGGAATACAAAGACAAAACTCAAACAGTTCCTGCCTTCAAGGAGCTTACAGTCTTTAGAGGGGAAATGGTAAGTAAATACATATGATGAATAATGGTAATGGTAAGTGATGGAAATGGTAAGTAAATGATAAGTAAATACATTTTTTAAAAATTTCACCAGATCTGTGAGTTCACGGGCTTAATAAAGGAGCTCTGCGTAAGGAACTCCTTCTACCAAGGCAGATCCACATGTTGAATGTGACTAGAACAATTAACAAGTCAAGTGACTTATCCAGTCACATAGTAGATATGTCAAAGGTGGAAAACAAACACAAAATATATAGAGAGTAATTTCTTTTGAGGGGAAGGGCATTAGCAATAGGTATATGGGAAGGAGAAAATCAGAATCATCCTGAGGAGATAACATTTGAGTTGAGTCTTGAAGGAAGCAAAGGATTCTAGAGGCAGGAGTGAGAAGTGATAAAGCAGAATGCTGGGTAAATGGAACACTTGGACTAGAATGTTAAGTACAGGAAAGGGGATCTATATTTGATAAGCCTGGCAAGTGAGGCTAGAGTCTGATTGAGAGGGGCTATGGCTGCCAAACCAGGAGTCACACATATAACCCTTTGTTTATATTGTCCTGAAACTTTTTTTTTTTTAACTATGCCACCTACATTAAAAAAAAAAATTCTCATCTCCACAGCAAGGTTGTAAGTTCCCTCAAAGACTCAGACCATATTTTAGATTTCTCCATAATTTCTCCTTAGGGAATTACCATAGGTAATTTGAGAGCACAGAATTTAGAGGTAGAAGGAATCTTAGAGATCATTTAATCTAACCTCATTTTATGGATGAGGAAACTGAGGCCCAGAGAAATTAAGTGTCCAGAGGCCACAGGAAAAAAATGGGAAAATTAACATGGCAGCCCCACTAAGATCTAGGCTTCCTTGATACAAGTACTTGTGACCCATTAATATTTGACTGAATATACTTGGTGCCACTTGGAAGATCACTGGGAGGTGACTTTACACAAACCGTGGAAAGAGAAGATGAACAGAGAGCTACACTTCGATTGCATCTATGGAGATAGATGCTTGTTCTTTAAGTTGTCTTTTTAAGACGTGAAATCAGAGAGGTTTGGAAGAGATTCGGGGCTTTGATGATTTGGAGAATGACTTTGGGCAAGTCATTTCATAATGTAATAACAACTCACATTTATATAATGCTTTAAGTCTTACAAAGGGCTTTCCTCCCCAAAGTCCTGTGGTATAGGCATTTACATTTATTATGATTTACAATTAAAATATGAAGGCCCAGAAAATCAGAGGGGCTTGACTCCGATCACACTGCAAATCGGCATCGGCGCCATGATTTGAAACCAGCTCTTCAGAATCCAAGCCATAAGATGGTAGACTTACAGCTGGAAGAGTCTGGTGGTCCGACACTCTCACTTCACAGAGGATAAAACTGAAGCCCTGAGAGGTTTAGGGACTTGCCTGGGGAGGACCTAGAGCTCTACAGGACCCCAAATCCACTAAATTAAGCTGCCTCTCACCAAGGCCTCTCTGGGACTTTCCCTTCCACGGTATAAATCTTGCTGCCTTCTTGGAAAGTGAGCTCCTTAGGGGCAGAGAACAAGGTATTTGTTTTATTGTTTCTGTCCTCAGGGCTTGGCGCGTAGTAGTAAACGCTTAATACGTGCTTGATGACTGACTAATAGACCACGGGGCAGGAGGGAGGAGCAGAGTAGAGGATAACCCCTGAAAGTTCCTTCCAATTCTGACATCCTTTGGCTCTATGTAAGACAATGCGGGCTCAAATCCCCTGACACACTCACTACCCATACGCACATTAGACACTCATACACCTGACACCCCTGCACATGTGAAGGGCGGTCCCTCGGCGCGGCACATGTACAGCCCCTCCGAAGGTGGGTCGAGAACTTCCATCCTTCATTCTCCATCCTCGGTCCCACGCGCGCCCTGTCCTGGGGCTCTCGACCCTGGCCACACTCTTCATCTCGCTCGGGTGCCACCCCCGAAGGCTAGAGTCTAGGGGTCTTCCCCACGCGGGATGGAGAGGGGGTCGCCCACCGCCGCCCCGCAGCGATCTCCCCTTCCCCGCCCGCCCCTCCGCCCTGCCCCGCCCCTCAAGCCCAGCAGCTCTCGCTTCTCCCCCGCATATCTCTTCTCATCCAGTCTAGGTTACTCACTCCTGACCCGCGGACCTCCGTGGCGTCAGTACCTGTGTCCGCCCGCTGAGACAAAGAACGCCCCCAGTGCGAGCCGCGCGGGGATCTGAATGAGGCTGCTCTGTGTTATGCGGTTGCTAGGCGAGTGAGTACTTGGTGGCCGTCAGTCCGAGGGCTTGGAGGTTGGAGGGCGTGGCCAGAGCAGGGCTTTCATTTGTATGGGGTACAAATTAGGCTCAGGAGAAAGTGACCCAGCTTCCCACGGACAAGTCCTAAGCTCTTCCCTCCAAAAAGTCATTAACATTAGAGTTGGAAAGGGGCATTTGGTGAATGCCTTGGCCTTGGAACTAGGGGACCAGGGTGTCGGGTTTAGATTCTGCCGCCTGACCTCTTACGGCCTGCCAGGGCTGGCAGTCACTTAACCTCCCTAGATCTCAGTTTCTTCATTTTGTAAATGAAGGGGTCGGATGTGATGACTTCTAAGGTCCCTTCCATTTCTAAATCTATGACCCCCATAATCAGCTAGTCTTAGACCCTTACATTTTACAGATGAGGAAACTGAAAGCTGGGGACGGAGTAACGACTTGGCTAAGGTCTCACAGGTAGGGAGAAGCAGGGCTGGGATTCAGCCCCAGGTGCTGCTGTAAACTAGATCAAAAGCCCTTGTCGTTCTCCCCTAATGGGGGTGGGGGGGTGGGGGGGTAAGAGAAGAGTTCCCTCTCCTCATTTCAAAATCTATCATTTTCAGTCGTTTCAGCCATGTCTCACCTTGGTGACCCCACTTGGGGTTTTCTTGGCAAATATACTGGAGTGGCTTGCCATTTCCTTCTCCAGCTCATTTTACAGATGAGAAAACTGAGGCAAACAGCGTTAAGTGACTTGCCCAGGATGACCAATCTGAATCACAATTTAAAAAAAAAAAACCTTTATTCAACAATATTTCCAATGTGCAAGGTTTTATGGTAGGTACAGAAGAAACAGATGAATCTAAAAGCAATCCCTGCCCTTAAAAAAAAAAAGCCAACCTTACAGTGTAATGGCAGGAATAAGACAGGTACCTAGACAAATGTAATATAACTTAGAAATAAAATGTCTACAAAACCTTCCATTTACATGGCTCTTTAAGGGTTACAAAGTGCTTTTCTTTCAGTGGTACTGTAAGGTGGTTATTGCAGATACAATTTCTGTTTTAAAGTGAGGAAATCTATGCTCCTATGCAGCTTAGATGAGTAAACTGCTTAGTAATTAGAAATTTCTTCCTCTACCCTGGTCTCACCCATAATAACAATAGTAATGTTATTATTGCTGATAATAATAACCATCATTTAAATAGAACTTTAAGATTCTCAAAGAGCTTTACAAATATTATCTCATTTTATGATTCTACATGTATAACCTATATCAGATTGCTTGCTGTCTTGGGGAGGGAGGGCAAGGAAGGGAAAGAGGGAGAAAAAAATTGAAACTAAAAATTTTATAAAAGTGAACGTTTTAAACTATCTTTACATGTAATTGGAAAAAATAAAATTCTATTAAGTGGAAAAAATTATCTCATTTTTTTCTCACAACCACCTTGGGAGATAAGTGCAATTATTCCCATTTAACAGATGAAGAAACTGAGGCAGACAGAAGTTAAGTGACTCGTCCAGGGTCACACAGCTAGGAAATGTCTAAGATAGAATTTAAACTTAGGTCTTGTTGCCTCCAGCTCCAGTACTCCACTGTGTGACCTATTTGCTTTGGCCGTGATTGTGGAGTTTATTGGTCAAAGAGCCCAAACATTTTTGTTTTTAGTGCAAGTCAGTAGAAACTCTAAAGGCTGAACTGACCTCCTCCCCCACTAGCTGCCTTCCCAAGTCACTGCACTGCTGGTGCCCAGTGGGGTAGGGACCTCGGGAAGTTGGTATTAGGGTTCAGACCAACTTAGTCTCTTGCTAGCTGCAAACGTTTAAAGGGAGGGGGGAAAAGACTGAAAAATCAAAGATCACATTAACTTAGATAAGAAATATTTTAAACCTAGTGAGAAAACAGGGAGTGAGGAGTTTAGCAGATTAAGCAAAAAATGGAAGTTACAGTTGCCCTGTGTCTCCCACCCTTCTCTGTCCTCCCTGCCCCTTGAAAATAGACAAATAAACCAAGTTTTGATATAAAACACAAGAAGCCCCAATACCAAAGATAAAAGTTGATACAATACTGAGCTCCTGCCGTTAACAAGTAGTCCACTAGTCAGACATAATCAGCAGCATTAAAGTTAGGCTCCTGCACCCAGAGAATAAAGAGCTCCTCAGATTTCTAGGGTGTTCTCCTGTACACGAAGTATTTCCCTCGAAACAAACCTGTAAGGCAGGCTCAGATAAGCAATCACCCACTCAGGTGGTGTTACCGGAGTACTGACTATGGGCAAAGCAACGTAGGGCTCCCCCAGCCCTTCATTACAAGAGGTCCCTAGTGAAGGAAATCCTTCCACCTTTGCCGATGGGCAGTAGCTTTGCAAGTTTTAGTGTGAGTTGCCAGGGGGCATCTGCGATGTTAAGTGACTGGCCAAAGCCACAAAGCCTACGTTTATCAGAGGCACAGCTTGAGCCCAGGATCCTGACTCTGAGGCTGGCTGTCAGACCGCTACAGCCCCTCTCATGGAGGTTGGTGGGGGAGGAAAGGGAATAAAGACAAAGATAGAGATGTAGCTGCTGGCCTTAAAAAGCTTGTAGTTAAGTTACTTTTAATGATAGCACAAATGCTGTTTCCTGGACATGGAGAGAGATCTAGCTAAAGACAAAAAAAAAGACTTAAATGTCAAAGGGCTTCTCCAGCTGGCTGGTTATGATTGGCTGGGGAGAGAGAGAGAGAGAGAGAGAGAGAGAGAGAGAGAGAGAGAGAGAGAGAGAGAGAGAGAGAGAGAGAAAGCGCTAAAACAGCTTGGGGTCCATTAAGTAAAACAGTGAATAGATAACCCTTCTCCTCACCACCATTCGGGAGAACTGTTGTGGTACCAAAAGACCAGCAGAAGCCCAGCGGCTCTGCTCACCAGAGAATGGTAGAAAGAAGCTCAGCATCAGAGAAGCATATTGGAGTGAACAGATCAGCAGAGGACCCCAACCCACAGAGCAAGCTGCTAACCCCATGATATCCTCAAAGGAAATCAGAGTCTTGGGGAAATCAATCAGAAGCACCAAGGTGGGAGTTACCCCAGCACATAGAATTTGCTGATCTTTGAGTCTTTGACATAAGGTTGAAAAGGACCTCAAAGGTCATTTAGCCCAATCCCAACAGATAGAAAAAGGAGAGGCAACTAAGGCCCAGATGGGGCAAGTGACTTTTCCAGGGTGGTCGTCGGGATTCAAATTGTCTGGCTCCCAATGGAGTATTCTTTTCACCATATCATGATGTCTGCATATGACTATTTTACTAGGTATAGGACCTTTCTTTATTGACCATCTTACAGTATAAGCCCAGTACTGAGATAACTAGATCAAAAGATAGGATTGCTGTTTAGTTGTGTCTGACTCTTTGCAACCCCATTTGCGGTATGTTTTGGCAAAGTTACTGGAGTGGTTGGCCATTCCCTTCTCCAGCTCATTTTACAGATGAGGAAACTGAGACAAATAGAGTTAAGTGACTTACCCAGGGTCACACAGCTAGGAATTATCTGAGGCCGGATATGAACTCAGGAAGATGAGTCTTCCTGACTCCAGGCCTGGTCCTCTATTATGGGTAGAGAGATGGCCTTGGAGTTAAGAAGAACTGGGTTGAAGCCTCACTGCTGACCTCAGATACTGGCTGTTCAATCCTAGGCAGGTCACTTAATCTCTCAGTGCCCCAGAAGCCTCTCTAAAACCATAAACTGAAGAGAAGATGTTGATTTGCAATGGGGGAGGTGAGGAAGAAATAGAGGGGGGGTGAGAATCCCTCACCAGGAACTACAAACATCAATGAAATCTCAGGTATGGTTTCCTCTTCAATCAATCAATCAATTAATTAATAGATCATCTTTGCCAACTTGACCAATAAGAAGTGTTGTTTTAATTTGCCTTATTATCTGTGTGTGTGTGTGTGGACCCCAGCCAATCATAACCAGCCAACTGGAGAAGCCCTTTGACATTGCCTCATTATCAGTGATCTGGAGCATTTTCAATATGGTAGTAGAAAATTTGCATTTGTCATTTTGAAAGCTGTTCATTACCTTTGACCACTTAGTCTTGACGCTTAGGCTTACAGATTTGTATCAATTCTCTGTGGATTTTGGATGTCAGATTTTTATCAGAGGTAGCTGATGCAAACTCTGTTTCCCCTAATCCATCATTACTTGTCTTCTTGCTGCATTGACTTTTGTATATGTGTGTGTGTGTGCAAAAGTTTTTCAGTTTTGTGTAATCTAGATGGCCTGTTTTGTCTTTCATAACCACCTCTATCTCTTTCTTAACCATGAATTCTTTCCCTAGCCAAAGCTTTCAAAGGTATTACCTTCTATTCTCCTATAGTTTTCTTATGACATGAATTTTATATTTAGATCATTTATCCATTTGAAAATTATTGTGATAAATAATGTCAAACTCAACCTGAAATGCCAGTGGCAAATGTCAAGCAACTCAAACTTAAGGACAGAAATAAAAGAAAGTGGAATATTCACATTGCAATGAGCATTCTTTACTTTTGTGGGTGCAGATGTTAATAAATTGTGTTGACATCTTTTTGACCCACTCATTTTCCTCCCATCTTAGTCAGTGAAAAGTCGCAGATTTATCATGCCTCTTCTATCCCATTCTTTCTAAATAGCATAGCAGAAGGGTGAGGAAGGTTCTAACAAAGAACCGATACTTTTAATGCCTCTGATTTGAAAGAAGGCATGAAAAAGGCTCTTTATGCCAACGTATTTATAAAAGATCTATCACAGTCTTTAAATCAATTATTTACAAATGGCTGGAGATGAAAATTATAATAACATCTTCCCAGAGAGTCTTTATTTTTTCCCCTTGAGTTCTGTTCTCTTAGACAGCTAGAAGCTAGTGTTTTTTAGAGTATTCGCATAAAAGTCAAATAGCCATTAGCCTTTCAGTTGAGGTATTACATACTCAATTATCCATTATAGAGATTTTTTTTCCCCCAAGACCAGGGTTTGTTTTTTTTTTTCCCCACTTCTGCTTTGATTTGTATTGCATCTGTGATTTTGCTGGTTTAGGGATTTGTCTGCTTAAGAAACTCCTAAAAATATAGATCAGAACCTGCTCCACCATTTATAATCTTGTAGGGTTGCTACAATGACTTGCATGAGGTCACATAGCTAATATTTATCATGGGCTAAATTTGAACCCAGATCTCCTTTAACTAATCCCCTCAGCTCTGCACCAACTTAGGGCCCTTTTACAATCCTAACACGTAAGTGTATGACATGGCCCCCTATTCCTAGCTGGCTCTAACTATTGCACCTCTAAGCATTTTCTTCCAATATGCCTGCCTGCTATTGAATTCTCCTGACCACTGGATCTTGCCATGTGACCTATGGATGCATCCATTTTATAGCTGTGGAATGGTAATCAAATAATTAGGCATACCGATCACACCCCCTATAGCTCCACTCACTATCCCTGGGACTTCCCAGACCAAAACAACTTCCTCTGACCACTCCCTGGGTTGTCTTTCCCTATTAAAATAGAAGCTCCTGGAGGGCAGGAGCTATCTCCCTTTTATATTTGTATGGGGCCCAATCCTTAGTCTGATACATCCTTTAAGCTCTTATTATATGCTTTTACGTTTATGAATTCATTTCTCACTCCTATATTCAGTTTTCTATCTACAATACCATGCTGCCTATCGTAGCCTAGCCATAATTAATTTAAAATTGACTTATTGTTCCCCAGCAATATAAATGGATAGAGAGATCGATTTTCTTTTTACTTATTTTTAGCTAAACACATATGATCAATTAAATGAAGTTATGATTCCTAGAGTAACAGCCCAACATGGCAGATGCTAGGCATGGCTGGTTCGAGTCTCTACCACTGACACACACGAGCTCTGTGTGACCACAGGAAAACTGCCTACCCTCTAAGATTTTATTTATAAATAAATGCATATGTTATAGATAAATCGCCAGTCTGAATCAGTGGAGGGAATTTCCATACTATTAAAATCTCCGGTCCTGGCCAACAGGACAAAATAAGTCTCCTACTAAACTAAAAAGGCTTTGAGTTAGGGCCCAGAAACAGACTATGTGTTTGCCTTCTCAAGTCCTTTATAGGTAAATTAAGAGCCTAATCACCAGGCACACTATCCGTGAAGAATATTTTTATCCATAGCAACACAGAGGAGGCACAGAGGAGTGGTTATGTCTGCCTGTGGAAGGAAGACTCATAAAACAAAAACATCCAGCCTCAGACGTTTGACACACTTACTAGCTGTGTGACCTTGGGCAAGTCACTTAACACTAATTGCCCTGCCTTCCAAACCCCTCCAAAAAATAAATAAATAAATAAATAATAAAATAAATTCGTGAAGCCAGCTTAAAAAAAAAACCATGAATCTTTGATGGGAGTGAAATAAGTACGACTCTCATTATGTGACTTTGGCACCAAAGTGCTCTTTCTGAGCCTCAGTTTCACCATCGGTAAAATGGGAGTTGGACTACATGGAGTCCAAGGTCCTTTCCAGCTCTAAAACTATGATCATGCATTTTATGTAGCTCTACATTGTTGATATGTTGAACATACAAGAAGAAAGGATAAAAAAGTACAACGGGTAATTATGCCATAAAATTGCTGATCATGCCATACACAACTATTGGTGGTATAATGGATAAAGCAACAGAACTTGGAGTCAGGATCTGAGTTCAAATCTTGCCTCAGATACTCTCTACCTATGTGACCTGGGGCAAGTCACTTAATCAATCAACCCATAAACATTTATTAAGCTTTGGCTATGTGCCTACTATGTGCCAGGTACTGTGCTAAACCCTGGGATACAAAAAGAAGCAAAAGACAATCCCTGCTTTCAAGAAGCTTACAATCTAATGGGGGGAGACGACATGCAAACAAATATGTACAAAGCAAATTATACACAGGATAAATAGGAAATGATAGAGGGAAGATACTAGAATTGGGGAAGGCTTCTTATAAAAGACAGGATTTTTAGATGGGACTTAAAGGAAACCAGGGAAGTCAGTAGGTAGAGTTGAGGAGGGAGAGCATTCCAGGCATGGCGGGTGGCCAGAGTTGAGAGATGGATGGTCTTGTTTGTGGAACAGCCTGGAGGTCGGTGCCACCAGATTGATGTGGAACTCAGCAGAGAGTCAGTAGCTTTTGAGAACCATCAGCATAGAGACGGTCGTTAAATTCATGGGAGCTGATGAAATCTCTCTCTACCTCAATTATTATTTGGTCATTTCAGTCATGTCTGACTTTTCTAACCCTATTTGGAGTTTTCTTGGGAGAGATACTGGAGTGGTTTGCCATTTCATTCTCTAGCACATTTTACAGATGAGGAAACTGAGGCAAAACTGAGGTTAAGTGACTTGCCCAGGGTCACATAGCTAGGAAGTGTCTGAGGCTGGATTTGAACTCATAAAGATGAATCTTCCTCATTCCAAGCCCAGGGCTCTATCTACGGTACCACCTAGCAGTACCCCCTGCCAATGTATCAGGGAATTAGATCATTCATTTGGCATTTAATCCAAACCCAATCTTGTGGCCTCTCTCCCATTCAGATCCTATTGCTTTACTTTTTTTTGCTGTTTAACTTTTTACATCTTCTCTCTCCAGCTAGTAAGATCAGATTACATTTATATAGTGCTTTATAGCTGACAAAGTCTTTTCAACCATATTATAATTCTGGAGAGTGGGGGACCCCTGTGTTGTCCTCCTCTCACCCCTCAGCAATGACTAGCACTTTCTAGGCACATTGGGGTTGACCTTTCATAGCTTGGGGAATGTTCTTTCTGTAAAACTAAGGGGCCTCCTCTAATCACCGAACCAGAAAATGCAAGTTGGAAAAGACCTTAGAGCTCAGCCATCTTCCCAGGGAGGCCTTCTTTTCACTTCTTTCTGCAAACCTCCTGCCCAGCTCATATAGGCATGCATCTAGAAAAGAGAAAAAAGATAAAAAATGACAAAATACTAAACAAATGAGCAAATGAAGATTGTATAACATGTTTCTCCTTTTGGCAACCAGAAAATTTTGTGACATGAAAAAAATGATCTATTGAAAAAAACCGGTGAAATTGCCAAAAAAGAAGAAATTCTTCCATTTCTTTACCAGGCCCCTCCAACACACACATACGCCCATCCCCCACTCAAATACAAAAGAAAGTGGCAGAACTATTGAATTTACTTACTTTGAACCTCAGACAAAAACCTTGTGGATTCAACTGAAATTTTTTTCCAAGACTCCTGGTAACAATGTCAGAAACAGAAAGATCTGGAAGGATTCTATTTTAAACCCTGCCATCAATGCCAACGTGTTCCCTGCTAAAAACCAGAATTGTAGATTTGTTTCCCTTAAGGAGAAAAAAGAAGTTAAAAGACTATACTTTAAATATTAATGGGTCTCTGAATGCTGCTTTTTGGAAGTAGTTCAGAGTCCCCCTAAGTAAGTCCAAAACACAATGAATTCCCAGCTATTATATCCCAATTGTATCTCAATATTCCTAGATAGTGTATATCCTATGGGTAGTTTTGAGGTTGTGTTTTTTGGTAAGATCAGCTTAATCCATTTTCTAGCTGTCTCAGTCAATAAGCCAAATAAACTTCATTATTCATAGGCTGAATATTAAAGGCAGAGCTGTAACTAGGAATTTTGTGCAAAGAGCAAGAGGAGGGAAGGGAAGGGAGGAAGGGGGCAGAATATAAGGGGGATATCTCGTCTGGAATGCATAAAATATAAGGACAGAACTATACTTTGAGATACCTTTAGATTTCTAAAGCTACTACTGGAGTCAAGGAAGTATTAGAGACCTGGAAACAGTGGCTAGGGGAAGAAAGCATATTCCAGGATGAGGTGAAGAATGGAGCCTCAAAGGAATGAACTCATCTGGGATTTATAACTTCTTGGGGGAGGAAATATTCCCAGGATGGTATCACTGGCTTTCTAAATTTCAGTGACCTGGACCTGGGGCAAGGCCTCTACTACACTGTTTTAGTTATAGCTCTGATTAAATGATAGGTATTTTCAGACATTTAATAGCTATATCACCCGAGGTAAGTCACTTAACCCTGTTTGCAACAGTTTCTTCATCTGTAAAATGAGCTAGAGAAGAAGTGTCAAACCACTCCAATATCTTTACCAAGAAAACCCCAAATGAGGTGACAAAAAGTTAGACACGTCTGAACAACAATTTTTCATGCTTTTGAATATCAGTAGGAATTTAAAATGAAGAGATTGGGCTAAATGCTCCCCAAGATTCCTCCCAGCTCTGAATCCATGGGATAAGGTCAATAAGATTGATTATAAATGCTTCAGATTGATCAGAGAACTTCTGTGGGCCCTCACTAAAATCCTCACTCAATGCCTAACGGAAGAAAGATAACCGTGGGTTCTAGAAGTTTATGATCATGAGCACATACTTTTATTAAGTCCTACCAACCTGGGAAGGTCTTAAATAGGGAAGTCTTGCTGACTATCTTACCAGGGCCAACCTAAATGAATTCACATAAGCTCATCACTACAAGGTTGGCAAACAGGTAAAAAATTTTCTTGGACGCAGCAACTCATTTCATAGTCTACTAAGGAATGAAGTTGTCCTGAGGAAAGAAAACCCCCGACCACCACCCTTGTCCCATGGATAAAATCTCCCACCCTGTAAATTCAAGTTCTTTAGGTGACGTTTAAACAGATCAGGATAAGGACTGAACCAAGGATTGCATTAACATAGAGAACCTTCAATCCAACGTAGGGCAACACCTTCTCTTACAACTTAGGAGTCCCGTAGGAGTTGCCTACGACATTGATAGAAAGGATAAATGATTTGCCCAGGGTCACACAGCTGGTATAAGTTGCAGAGCAGACATAAACCCAGACTTTCCTTCAAGGCCATATCTCTCTGCTGAGATACATCTCATTATTATCGATTATGTTTTGTTATTCAGTCGTTTCAGGTGTATTTGACTCTTCATGACCCCATTTGGGGTTTTCTTGGCAAAGCTGCTGGAGTAGTGTGCCATTTCCTTCTGTAGCTGAGAGATGATGAGGAAACTGAGGCAAACGGGTAAATGACTTGCCCAAGGTCACATAACTAGTAAGTGTCTGAGGCTGGATTTGAACTCAGGAAAATGCGTCTTCCTGATTCTAGGGCCTGCACTCCATCTATTTCTACTTCGTCACCTAGCTGTCACATGAATTATGTTAGTAACACTCAAATGGCTATACAATGTCTTGCTAGCTATCAAAATATTACACAATATACAATCTGTTTTTTTAATTGCTGCAATCCTATCAATGCTGGTTCAAAGATTAATGTAATTCTATAGAATATTAACAATATGATTTCTTCCCCCTTGCTTCTACTTCCAAAAAAAGGGATTATATAGTATTGTATTTTTTTTTATAAATCATATTTGCATAGCATTTGGTAGTTTTCCAAATGTGTTCATGTATCTGATCTCACATTTCCTAACATAATAATAATAACAAATAAGTTTACGCTTACATACTGTTTTTGGCGACAAAGCACTTTACATATGACTCTCAAAAGCAACCCTGTAAAGAAGGCTGAGACAGAATTATTCCTATTTGTGGCATGAGGCCCGGTGGTTCCTTTGGTTTCTCCTCTGGAGATGGATAACTATCTCTAACTAGAAACTGAGGCCTGGAGGTTAAGGAATCTTGCCCTGGCCACTGACCTGGTATAAGGCAGATTCTGAACTCAGGTCTTTCTGAGCTTTCTCCTCGAATATTACTTACCATCTATTCTACTCTGTATATATCTCATATGTACCAGTTTCTTTACATTTTGTCTCTTTCATTGGAATGCAAGGTCCTTGAGGTTGGGGACTATTTTTGTCTTCATCAACCTGTATACTCTTCTTCTCTCTCTGTGTCTGTCTGTGTCTGGGTCTATGCCTCTCTCTGTCTCTCTTCCCCCTCTGTCTCTGTCTCTATATCTGAGTCTCTCTCTCCCTCCTCTCTCTCTCTCTCTCCATCTCTCTTTCTTTCTCTCTCTCTCTCTCTCTCTCTCTCTCTCTCTCTCTCTCTCTCTCTCCCTCTCTCTCTCCCTCCCCCTCCTGTCTCTCTCTGTCTCCCCCCCTCTCTGTCTTGCTCTGTCTTATTCTCTTTCTCTCCCTCCTCTCTTTCCCTCCTCTCTCTCTCTCCCTCCTCTCGCTCCCTCTCTTGTCTCATTCTCTTTCTCCCTCTCTCCCTCCTCTCTCTCTCCTTTTCCTCTCCATCTGTTTCTTTTTCCTCTCTGTCTCTCTTTCCTGCCTCTCTCTTCTCTCTCTTTCCTCTGTCTCTCCCCCCCGTCTCTCTTCTGTCTCATTTTTTCTCTCCCTCCTCTCTCTTTCTCCTCTCTCTCCTCTCCTTGTCTCATTTTCTTTCTATGTCTCTCCCTCGCTCCATCCTCCCTCTCTTCCTCCTCCTCTCTCTCATGTCATATCACACCTCTCTCTCTCTCTCTCTCTCTCTCTCTCTCTCTCTCTCTCTCTCTCTCTCTCTCACACACACACACACACACACACACACACACACACACAGAGTGCTTAATAAGAAAGTGTTACTTAAGAACTCTGTTCAATGATACAAGCACGCTGTTATCTACCTTCTGAGAATGGACTCAAGATGCAGAAAGAGATTTTTGGATATGACCAGTATGAGAATTTGTTTGGCTTGACTACATACTTTTGTTACAAGAGGTTTCCTCCTCACATTGGGGGAGGAAGGAGATTAGACAGAGAGAGAATAGATTTTTGTTCATTGAAAAAAATAACATCTTTTAACAATAACAAATGCTTGCTGACACCAAGGGTGGACCTCTCACCACCACACCACACTGCTCCCCTACCTCCCCCCCCTCCGCCCCCCGCCCGCCCCATTTTAGACACATGGAAACAACAGCTCAGAGGTGGCAAACAACTTGCCTAAAGACTCATCTACCTCTCACAGCAACCAGGCTTTTGGAGTTTGCATCCCCTTCAGTACCCTACAGCGGTGTTTTGCACAGGTCCCCTGGGGGATTTCTATATGCATCTTACAGATAAAAGAGTCTCAGAAGCATTCGACCAAGGTCAGATTTGACTAGCTTGCAAATGTCCACGATAACGCTAAATTGCAACTCCAAATCACACAATTCTCTCTATAATTCATTTCTGTGGATGTTATGTATCTGGCTAAAATGAAAACTGTTTTTGCGCAAAGGGAAATGGCAGCATCCTCTCCTCCATTCCTGAGACTTCGCTAGCCAACACTTTTACTTTCCCTTTTCTGGAGTGCAGCTGGGGAGAAGGGAGGAGGAGGGGAGCGAAAATAATAGTAAAACAGAATCCTCCCGCCTCCTCCTCCAGGCTAAGTGTTAACATCGCCAGCAGATAATTTACTGTGTATCCGTAGTAGCCTGAATTAGGCTTTATGGTAACAATAGAGAAGCACTATGAAGTAGGCAAAAGAGCTCTGCATTTGGTCCTGAGTTTGAATTTTGCTTCTTTACTGTCTCGTGAACCTGGGCAAATTGCTTTAACTCTCTGGGCCTTAGTTTCCTCTTCGGTTAGAAATGAGGAGGTTAAGCTAGAGGATTTCTCAGGTCCTTCCCAACTCTAAATCTAAGCGGTGATCACAATAGCTCAGTTATTCAGAGTTTCCAAAGCAACAGCTATGTGAAGCAGGTGTAGACCGTTTCAAACGAGGAAATGACCTGTTCACAGGTCTAGCGGCCGCCAGAGCGGGGATTGGAAGTCGAACCCCATTCCGTCGACGCTGCCTCTGCCGAGGGAGACCCAGTTGTCTGGTATTCAAAAGTTCTCGATGAATTCTCCTTACAGTGTCACGAGCAAACCGCAACTTGAACACAACAGAAAGCACGCGGGGAAGTGCTCCCGGGAAGCCTTCCTGCCCCGGAGATGCTCCCAATTGAGGACAAATTAAAAGGCGTACATAAATTAAAAGGGCAAAACCTTGGCTCCCCGCCTCAGAGGCTAATCCCCACTTGTCCAGCGGCAGGAGGGGCCTGCTCCGAGCCCGGTCCCAGGGGGCCTGCCCGAGCTGCGAGGGCGCAGAAGTTACGGGGAAAGGGGCCAAGGGGCGCAGCATAGCACGCCCCATTGGAGTGCGGCTGGCCGCCTGAGACCGCTAGGACGCTAGGACTCTAGGACCGGACAGCAGGGGCTGGTGGCTCGGACAGCCGCAGGGACCTGGAGAGGAGGGCGGCGGGAGGGGAGTGGGCGGGCAGCCCCTCCCTGGGATGACGTTCCTCCAGCCCGGGGGCTCTGCAGCCGGTCTATCCGCTCTCGGCCTCCTTGTCCCTCCCCGCCCGGCCGAAAGGACCGCGGCGCCTCCCGGAGTTTCCTGTCCCTCGGGTTCTCTCCAGCCCGCGGCCGGCCGGGCTGCAGCTCGGGGAATTGGGAGGCAGGCTCCCTCCCCACTTAGAGCGATGCCGGGCAGCAGAAGGGAGCCGGGTCTCAGTCCTGGGTAGCAGGAGAAGTAGGGAAGAGGGGAGGGAAGAAAGGGTCTGGAGAAGGGGCTCCAGGCGGCAGGAGGAGCGATGGAGCTGGGGCCCGTGGACGCCTGGGACCCGTACCGCCGCCCGGCGCGCCGTACTCAGTGGCTGGTGAGCGCCCTGGCCCATCACTACCGTCTAGACCGCGGCGTGGAGAATGAGATCGTGGTGCTGGCCACCGGGCTGGACCAGTACCTGCAGGAGGTCTTCCACCACCTGGACTGCAAAGGAGACGGCCGCCTGCCCGGGGAGGACTTCCGCGTGCTGTGCAGGGTGCTGGGGCTACGGCCAGGTCTAGGCACTGAGGGGGGACGCAGCGAGGATGAGGAAGACGAAGAGGAGCGCGCCGCACTCTGGGACGACCTGGCACCGGAGCTCACCTTCCGCCAATTCCACGCCCGCCTCTGTGGCTACTTCAGCACCCGAGCTGGGGCACGGGAAGGTCCCGAGGGGAGCCGGCTGCCGGTGGGGCCCGAGAGTGAACACATAGAGACCCAGATCCGGCTGCGCAGCCCCCTGCGCCGGCGCCGGGAGCGGCCCGGGGCGTCTGCTGTCCCGGCTGCGTCCGGGCGCACGAGGAGCTCCTCTTCTGCCACAGCAGCCTCCGGCACGGGCTCTTCAATCTGTTCGCGGGAGTGCTACGAGGAGGTGGTGGCCCTGGAGCAGGCTGAAGACCGGGTCGCCAAGCTGGAGGAGGAGAACGCCAGCCTTCGGGAGCTTGTGGAGGACATGAGAGCCGCCCTCCAGAGCAGCGACGCACGCTGCCTGGCCCTGCAGGTGAGCGAGCTGAGCCCGAGGGGCACAGGGAGGAAGGGTAGCTGGTACAGTGCGGCTCGGTCCTAACAGCTTTTACTAGATCACGCTGCCAAAGGTTAGCCTACCCCGAGGACGCTGACATTGTTTATCTGTCGGGCATCAGAATCCTAGTAAGCTGAGGGAAAAAAAAAACCATCGGATTTAGGGGCCGGCAGAATCCCGAGCCCAAACCCAAACCTGGCACTACTGAGCTGTCCGGCCTAGGGTAAGTCCCTTAACTTCTCTGGGCTTCACTTTCCTTGACTAGAAAAGGAGTATAGTAATAGCTACCGCTGCCAATCCAGGAAAGTGCTTTGGAAGCTCAATGAAAGTCACCTGAAGGCCTGATTGTTATCAGCCAGGGAAATAGAGGCAGACTGTGTTGTAGTGGATGGTGATCGGCTTTTTGAGCCAGAACGACCTGGGTTCAAATACCTCCCCGGACACATACTGGCACCGTGTCACTGGGCCAGTCACCTCCCCTCTACCCACAGTGCCTGGCATATACTGAGCGCTTAATAAATGGTTCCTTCCTCTCCGTGCCCCCAGGAAACTAAGACTATAAATCGCCAAGAATAGTATTCTTGCTAGAGGGAGTTTATGAGTGGCAGCTAAAGCCGAGCCTGCACCTCTGCAAATCCCTCATATTTGAACTTGATCGATGGTGTGCATGGTCCCTCCAAGGACGCAGCTCTCAGCCATTTTCTTTGTTTCCATTGTGATCCTCACAATGTCGATAGAACTAGAGGAAGGTCTTTTTTCCTCCTTGTCTCTTCCTTCCCTCCCCCCCACCCCACCCCACCCCCCGCCAGCTGCCAGAGTGGACCTGATTTCTGAAAGACATGTAGAAGATGGGGAGACAAGGATGGGTTACCAGCTGCACCCTTGAAGGGACACCCATGTAGATAAGATCTCAAATCCATTAAAGTATTGAAATATTTAATTAATACTTATATATAATATGTCTGGTATGTGTTCTATTTGGTTTGAGAGGTTTGCTTTGATGCTTACATCAACCTAGTATTCCCATGCAAAAGATGATCAATAGCCCCGTCCCCACCTCTCCTGCACATAACTGCCTGGGAGGAGCTGTCCTCTCTCTAGACATTTTCCGATTCACACTTTTCCTGGAATTGTAGAATTAAATATTTTGACTTTTCGTCCTTGCTCCTGCTGGGCTGCATATTGTACATGGGTAGTGGGAGCAGGAATTCTGTACACCTGCAGATTGGCTATCAGAAGCATTTGTGTGATCAGAGCCAAGCAGCAGGAATTCACAAGGTAAGGCCTCTGCCAGCTCTGAGGGCAGTGCCTGGCACAGGGTAGAGCCCTCTGTTGAGTTAAGAGAAAACTTTGATGAGATGGATGTTTAAGTTCAAGTACAAAATAATTAAATGATGTCAACGTGACCTAACCATTCTTCCCTACCATGTAATTGCAATGGTGTTTCACCCAGAGAATTGCTGAGGTCCTCTGCCTAGATTTTAGGCCACAAACTGCTCCTTCTGAGGACTGCATCATGCTGAAAGAAGCAATGCTGAAATCCATGGAACCAGTATTTAATACCAAGCCATAACTACAGCCCAGGCTCACCACAACTCCCTGTAAAAGTGGCTCATTAAATCTTTGTGATGAAAGCAAGCTAAGAACAAGTTGTTTGTTTCCTTGAGCTGTGACTTCTCTTGTAGAATGTCAAAAGTGACCCTTAGAAACCATCTAAACAAATTTGTGGTTTTACAGATGAAGAAATTGAGGCCTAAAAAGGAGGAAAATGTAATTAGTATTTCTATAGTGCTTTAAGATTTACTGGGCTTTTTAAAAGTGCTGTCACTGAAGCCCCACAATAGCTCTGTGTCAGATACTACAGGTATTATTTATTATTATCTCCGCTTTGCACTTGAGGAACTGAGGCTCCGATAAGTTAAATGACATACATGCTCTGGTCACAAAGCTCACTGTGTCAGAAGTGAGAGTGAACCCCAGATCTTAATCTAGGACTAGCATTCAATGGGAAAAATCGTGCTGACTCCACTGGAACATGAATGGCCTGCTGCATATTTGGAAGCATTGGCCCTAGTGCTGGGGTTTAACTGGCCGATTTTTAAAACAGTTGAAATGGATCAGGGCTTTTCTTAAACTTATTTGCACTTCTGAGTTGGGAGATGATATACCTTGGCAAAAAGAAAAACTATAAAAAACTATAAAATGACATCATTTTTTAGATCCAACTGGGAAATATTTCTTAGAAACACATAGGGTTGTGTTGTTTTGTTTTTTTTTTTTTAGCTGAGTGCCAGAAATTTAACTGAAGTCTCCAAGAAAGTACTTGTGGTTTTTAATGTCTTTTGTGTGTTGGTTTGAAATCTGATCTAATACAAACACCCCCATTGGGTCCCCTTCCTGCTGGTGACTTGAATGATACTGCATTTATCCAGAGGCTCAACATTAAAACTTTTCTTTCCCTTCCCCCTAGTTCAAGAGTTGAAACTGGGGTGCCAGGCAATTTGAACTATGTATACTACAACCTATATCTTTGTCTTCCCTGGCACTTAGCCTGGCACATCAGTAAGCATTTGAGGAATGACTGGATGAACCAAGTTCTGTAGCCTTTCCTAAAGCCATTTAGTGATTGATACATTTTGTTTTGACACAACGGACACTTCCCACAAAACACCCAAACGAGTCCCTTCACAAAGTACATTCCCACCAAAACAAAAACAGTTTATTAATTTCTTACAGGGAAAAAGGGACACATTTTGACAGTACAATACTAACATTGGCTATTGTTCCATCAGTTTTGTTGCCTCTCAGACTTGACTTCATTTATGCTGTTCCTACAGGCTTTTTACCTCTACTATACAGAAGGAAGGTTTTAGGTAATAATAGGAGATATTTATAGAAAATATTATAAGATGTTTTCCTCACAATACAACTTCAAGATAGGTAGTACTAGTATTAATGCCTCCATTTGACAGACGAGGGAGCTGAGGATAAGAATATGTAAGTGAATTACCCAAGGTTATGCTGACTAATAAGTAGCAGGTTTGGAAACCGAATCCAGATCTTCTCAGGCCATTTCTCTTTTGACCAAGCTGCATAATATAAGGCTTTAAAGGTTGGAGAACTGAGAAATATGAGCAGATTCCTGTGGACACAGTATTTCTAACTGAAGGAATCCTTAAGGATCATCTAACACAGTGGTTTCCATTTAGTGGTCCTTGAACCCTGTGGGAACTTAATGGTCCAAAAGGTTAGAGCTAAGAATTTTTAATGTCACCTTAAGTAATAAATAATTATGAAAAGTATTGTGGATTTTATATTTTATTACCCTGGGGGCTGATAACACATTTTGTGATGGTTGAATGAGGTTTGAGTAACTTCAAAAATGCGAGAACCCCTAATCTAGCCTATTCACGCTTTCATTCTATAGATGAGGAAGCTGAAGGCTAGAGAGGCTGGTTGACTTTGTCTGGTTACCTGGGCAGCAGACAGAAGAGGTCTAATTCAAATTTAGGACCAATTCTGGATTTAGCAGGGACAAGATAACTAGTTTCAAGTAGTTGATGGGCTATTACAAGGAGCAGGGAATAGCTTGGTTGGCCCCAAGGGTCACATAAGTCACAAACAGCAGGGCCAGAATTTGAACCCAGGTCCAAAGTGTCTCAGGGTGATCAATCAAAAAGTATTTTTGACAGGCATTATGCTAAATAGTGTGAGCAGCTCTGGTCCTGCCCTCAAGGGGTTTGCTGTCTATTTCATAGATATTCATTTTCCTTCCCTAATTAGAGAGTAATTAAGTGCAAAAATGTGTGCCACTTACTGTGGAGTTCTTTTTGAGTTCAGATCTCAGAGAGATCAGAAAGGGCTGGAGTGATCAGGGAAGGCATTATTCAGGTTGACAGATGGGAAGAAATTGACATGTGCTTTAAAAGATGGGTAGAATTTTTATAAAAAGGGACATTTCTGTTCTTACATCTTACTCCTGTGCACATATTCTGCTATCCAGTGACACAGTTCTTCTTTGAACGAAACACTTTCTTGAGTCTGAGCATTTTCACTGGCTGTCCTTCCTACACCTGGAACTCTGTCCTCATCTCCTCTTCCTCCTCCTGGCTTCTCTGGTCTCTTTAAGTCTAAAGCTAAAGTCCCACCTTCTGCAAGAAACCTGTCCCAGTCTTCCTCAGTCTCGGTGCCTTCCTTCTGAGACAACTGACCTCCAGTTTATCCTGCATATGTCTTATAGGTATGTAGTTGTTTGTATGTTGTCTCCCTCATTAGATGGTGAGCTTCATGAGAGAAGGGACTGTTGTTTGCATTTCTGTATATCCTCAGTCCTTAACATAGTACTTGGCACATAGTAGTCACTTAATAAATGTTTATTGACCGACTGATATATATGTATATGTGTGTGCATGTTTATATATATGGTTATACATAGTGTGTATATATGTATGCATGCATATACATACATATATGTATGTGTGTATATACATATGTATGTGTATGTATGTATACACACGCACATACATATATCAGATAGGGGGAATTGCCCAAGGAAAAGACAGGGGTGAGAATGAGTGATATTTCTAAACAAAATAATTCTGAATTATTTTTTACTTTTAATTTAAAAAATAAACCTATATGGCATAACATTTTTCACATTTGCAACAGTCTATGCCACATAATAATATCTGTCCACTGGACTCAGATGGCTCTGGAGGAGAAGGTGAGGCTGGTGACTTTGCAAAGCCCTCCCTCACTTAAATCCAATTCACTTGCATGTCATAGCATGACCTCCCTCATGTCATGGTCCTCTTCGAGAACAAAGGACAAACAGCATCAAGGGAGCAAGCAACTTAATAAATGCTTTTCCATTAATTCATTCATTCACAGTACAGAATGAGGAAAGGCATCTCATAACTGGACAGTGGTAGGATATTACCACAAAAAGCTTGGCAATCTTTATCCTAGGATTCAACAATTTAATTAATGCTTGCTAAGTGCCTGATGTGTTGATGGCATTGAGACAGGAAATAAAAAGCAGCCCCTGCTGTCATGGAGGTTACATTCTGCGGTTATATTATATGACAGTAGAAAGAGATATGGGGGAAGGAGAGAGCCCTAACACCTAGGGGGCTCAGGAAAGGCATCTGGAGCTGAATCTTGGAGAGAGTCCATTCCAAGCCTAGAGGGTGGCCAATGCAAAGAACTGAGATGGGAGGCAGGAGATGAGATGGCATGCTGAGTTCCAGGGAATACCCAGTAGGGAAGTTTGACTGAAACATAGAGTGCATGAAAATGAGTAGTGTGGAACAAATCTGAAAAGGTAGGCTAGAGCCTATGGGCAGCTGGGTGGCGCCATAGTGCACAGAGAGCTGGACCTGGAGTCAGGAAGACTCATCTTCCTGAGTTCAAATCCAGCCTCAGACACTAGCTATGTGACCATGGGCAAGTCACTTCACCCTGTTTGCCTCAGTTTCCTCATCTGTCAAATGAGCTGGAGAAGGAAATGGCAAAACCACTCCAGTATCTTTGCCAAGAAAACCCCAAATGGCTCACAGAGTCAAATAGGACTGGAACGACTGAAGAGAGCCTGATTGTGAATCCTTTAAATACCAGAGCAAGGAGTTTGTATTTTATTCTGAAGGCAAAAGGAAGCCACTACTGGGAATGTTTTATTAGAGGAGTGATATAATCAGACCTGTGTGGTAGGAAGAGTATTTTGCCTCCTGTGTGGAGGATAGATTAGAAAAGGGAGACCCTGGAAAGCTGGGAGACCAACTCGGAAGCTGCCATGCCAGGGTCAGTCCCAACCCTCCTCTTCTGTCCTCGACGTCCCGCCATCACCCTCTCTACTTCATCTCTCTGGAGAGGGCTTTGCCTCCTATATGCTAGTCACAGTAATCCAAGCAAGAGATGGGGAGGGTCAGAACTAGGATGGAATTCAAGGTCTTCTGCATAGAGATTATAATGGAACCTTAGGAATTGATGAGGACAGAGGGAATCTAGAGGGAGAAGATGAGGTGGCTCTGGACAGTCTTAGAGAATACGCACAGCTAAGGAACAGGACATAGATAATTATCTAGCAAAGGAGAGTCAGAAATAGTTGGAGAGCTAGGAGGAAGAGAGCCAGAGGAGAGCAGCATCACAAATGCAGAGGGAGGAGAGTATCCTGGAGGAGAGGCTGATCAACAGTATCAAAAGGTCAGGGAGGATGAGGTCGGAGAAATAGCCCCTGACCTTAAGAATAGGACCAAATATCTTTTGGGACCCAAGGAAAGTGGAGCCACAAATTAGGGTGAGAGAAAAAGGGAGGGAGGAAAAAGGGAGGGAGGGAAGAAGGGAAGAAGGAAGGAAGGGAGAGAGGGAAAGAGGAAGAAGGAAGGAAGGAATGAAGGCACATAGAACAGGAATTAAGTACTTACTATGGTCCAGGCAGTGTTGGAAGTACAAATACATGCAAGTAAGACAATCTGTCCCCTCAGAGAGCTTACATTCTGAGGGAAGAAAACCCAATAAAGGGGACCTTGAAGGGAAGGGAAGGTGCACAAGTGGCTCCTAGTATGTAGATGACTGGGAAGTGGTATGGAGGTCTGGCTCCAGGCAAGTTAAGGCAAAAGATCACTGATCAGAGCCAAAGAAGCAGAGGTAGAGTGTGAAGGTGCAGTTCAGGGGAGATGAAGGTGGTGATACACACTCAGTATAATAAGGAGATGCTAGGAGGAAGCATGAAAGCCTATTTCCAAAGGAAAAAAAAAGAAAATTAATTTAGTTGTTATGCAGTCTTCTGAGCATAATAATATATCCCTTTAGAAAATTAAAAGATGCTACTCAGAGCCTTAACTAAGCAGGGTGAGCAAGGCTTTGTCCCAAAATATCAAAATTCAGAGAGTGCTAACTCAGTCAAGGTAGAAATAACTGAGTTTAGTACTTTGTTAGTAAAAATAGTTAAAATAGGAAGCTCCCCAATGGAACTCTTTCTCCCCGCACTATCCTGCCTCAGGTAAGCTCTCTCCCAGACCACACTCCCCCTCCTCTCCCAGTCTCTACAGTACAGAGGCCTTATAATGGCCCAGGTTCTCTGTCTCCTCACCATGAAATTATGTTTCCCCAAACGGAATTTGCCATTAAAAAGCTATTCTCTAAGGCATGTTTTTGTGCTCTGTGCTCTAACAACAACAAAAATGCTGTCTTGTTATCTTTGCTTCTTGTGGATAAAATGCCTTCAGCCTGTGGTTCAGTCAGTTCTCCTAGGTTCAGTCAAAGCCGCCATCCAAGAAGTTAGTCTTTGGATTTTTTCTGAATCAAGCAGGTGCCTTGGACGAGACACTTAGCCAACTGACCAAGAACTTAGCCAAGGAAGGAACAGTGGCCTAGAAGTCAGAGAAGGTAGTCCAGAGTCCTAGCACCATCACGTATTTGCTCTAGGAACTTGGGTCAGTTACCAGTCCATCCTGGGCCTCCATTTCCTCATCTGTAAAATTACAGGATGATTTACATCCTGGAGAGTCTATTTCCACTATAGTGGAAGTGGAAAGAGTATTGAGTTTGGAGGACCTGGGTTCAAATCCCAACTCTGCCACTACCTTTGGCAAGTCACTTAACCTCATTTGTAAAATGATATGGTTGGACAAGATGAACCTACCTATCTCATAGGGTTGTTGGAAGGATCAAATGCAATAATATATGTAAAGTGACATTGTTAATTGGAAAGTGCTAGATGGATGTCAAATGTTATGAAATGTGAGGCTGAAAGTGCCACTGGCATGGAGTAGGAGGGTGAGAGGAACTGTTAAAACTCCAACATGAAATCCAGAAGCTTTTTTGTCTTCCTATCTCTCCCTGGCAGGTGGGACTCTGGAAGAGCCATGCCAGTCACAAGCAAGATGGCGGCTGCTTTCCTGGGCCCAGGATGCTATCTAGCCATGGGAGCCCCCAGCCCACCAAAGGCCTGCAGAGCATGCTGAAGGAAGTGGAGCTGATCCGGAGCTCCAGGGACGGTCAGATCGAAGAGGCGATCCAGGTGAATCAGGAATTGGCTAAGGAGCTGAGGCAATGCCAGGAGGCCCTGGCAGCCTCAGAGGACTGCAACCGCCACCTGAAAAAGGAGAAGGCAGAAATGAGGAAGAAGGTGGAGGACGCCAGGCAGGCAGTACTGAGCGGCCTGGGGAAAGTGAAAGAGCTGGAAGCCCAAGCCACCCAAGTACTGCATCTACAGATGTGCATCCAGCAGCTGGAATTAGAGCTACAGTATTACAGGTACGGTCTGGGTATAAACTGGTGGGACCAATGCCAGACTTTGACTAAGGGCCTACTTTGTACAAGGAACAGGGCCGGTTGTGGGGGAACAGAGATAGATATGCCTTAGAACACTGTTCTCCAATCTAATAGCTGGGAAGGACTTCATTTCAGGCAAGTACCTGCCTCAGAGGCTTGTCGTGAGCATGCATATGAAGTGTCCACCCAGCCCTGAAGCCTCATTAAAACCACTGGCTATTGTTGTCAGGGCTTGTCCTGGGAAGCAACTACTTCATATATAGTCAGCAAGTCAGCAAGCATTTGTTAGCTGCTTATTATGTGCCAGGCACTGTGCTAAGTGCTAGGGATAAAAAGAAAGGTAAAAAAAGCATGGCCCCTGAACTCAAGGAGCTTACAATAGAATCCATCCATCTATCCATCCATCCATCCATCCATCCATCTATCTATCTATCCATTCATCCATCCATCTATCCATCCATCCATTTATCTATCTAATCTATTCATCCATCCATCCGATTATCCATCTATCCATCCATCCATCCATCCATCTAGCTATCTATCTATCTATCCATTCATCCATCTATCTATCCATCCATCCATCCATTAATCTGTCTATCTATCTATGCATCTAGCCATCCAGCCATTTATCTGTGTGTTTGTATATACAGATACATACATGTGTTTATATATATATATATATATATATATATATATATATATGTGTGTGAAAGTTTGTGTGGGTATATATACATGTACACACATATATGTATATAATGCATGTACACACATCTATAAATTTGTTTGTACTATTGCCTCACCCATGAGAATATAAGCTCACTTTGATAATAGATTGTTTCATTCTTTGTCTTGTATCCCTAGCATCTGGCACATATAGGTCCTTAATAAGTATTTATTGACTGAAATAAAAAATTGAAAAGACAAAGGCTTAACAAGCATTTATTCAACATTGACTATATGCCAGGCATTGTGAAGAATGTTGGGGATACAAAAAGGAAATAGTGCCTGCCCTCAGTCAGGTAAGGCTTCCTGGATGAAGTGGTGCCAGAGCTGGACTGTGAAGGTTATGTGAGGAGACTCAAACAAATGGAGATGGAGGAGAAGGGCAGACATCAAGACAGAGTGAGCAAAGACATAGAATGGGAGAAGACAGGATGGGAATGAGGGATGGGGAATAATCTAGTTGGTAGGAATATACAGTATACAAAAAAGTATTGTGAGAGAAAAAACTGGAGAAGGAGATTGGAGCCAGACTGACATGATAATAGAATTTTTAAAATAAATAAACAAATAAGGAAGGAAGTTGAATACTGTGTAATTATAATCAAACTTGGTCCTGATAAGAGGAAAAAATGTACCTCCTCATCTTTACAGGGGGATTGATGGTACGGAATATTACATATACTATCAGACTTGGTTAATGTGTTCATTAGTTTTCCTAATTAGCTGCCCCCCCTTTTATATCCTTTGTTACAAGGGACAACTCTGTGGAGGGGAGGGTGGAGCGTTATATTAGAAATGAAGGTGATATAAAAACAAAAGTTATAAGAGTTAAAAAGAAAATATATATAATTTCAGAGGGTCAAGAAACCTCAGAAACTTGACTATATGAATGTGTAAATATGTCCTGGAGCTATTACCCCAAGTCACACTTGCACTGATGGGTTGGGTTGATGGCTGTTATGTCCTTTCTGGTCCCTAGGGGTACCCTTGAGTGATGGGGAGGGGCCTTTTCTAGGCAACAGCACATGAGCCGCTATCAGTGTGCTTCCCAACAGGACTATCATTTGATAATCAATTTAGCCAGCCAGATTTAAGTTGCTTTTAAAAAAGGGTATTTATCAAGGGGTAGAGAAAGAAGAGTTGGTATAAAATATCACACACATACACACATACACAAGTCTGTGACATACTCTTCCACCAGTACATACAGAATCCAGGGAAAGGTGAACTTAAGGACATAAGTCTTTTTTCTCTTTTTCATGTAGTGCTCAAGAAATCTCCCCTAGGCACAGTTTAGCTTTTTTGCCAGATCTTTGTGGAGCCATGAATCTGCTTTCCTGAACTATATCCTGCTGATACTCCCTTAGTGTATGAGGCTAGGATACTGATGGGAAATCCCAATCCTCCAGACCTTTTGAGGTCCTCCTTGAGCAAAAGGGAGGCTGAGGAAGGAGATTTAGGCTGAGGCCAAAGCCAAGGCTTCTTCCTCCTCAGAGGTTTTCCTGGAGCTGCTTCCGCCTTTATCTCTGGAATTACTCTGGCTCTCAATTATCTCTACAGAGTATTTTGTAGACGATTTCCAGAGCATGACCACGTGTCGTCAGAACATGCAAACTCATTCCTACTCAATTCCACTCCACTTCATTCAAGGACTTTTCCCACTGAGCTTAAAGCCTGTAATTCATTGATTAAGATTTGCCCTCAAATCCTTAATGTATCAGGGCACCTTATCACTTTAAATAGGGTGGGATAATTTTACCGATTTACTCAATCGAAACTACCCTTAAAAATGTAATGTAATACTCCAATTTAACTAAGAATGACAGATATAAGGAAGAGATATGAAAGCAGTTATATGAACTAACACAGAGGAAAGAAAGCAAAATCAGAAGACCAGGATACTGACTGATTATATAAAGTACAAGAAAAGTTGCCTGTGACTTCAGGCAAGTCACCATTCCTCACTAGGTTTCAGTTTCATTTTCTGAAAAATGAAAAGATAATACCTATATTGTGATCCTTACACAGCCGTGGTGAAGGTCAAACGTGATGATAATTAACATTTTACATGTTGCTTTTAAGTTTTCGATCATCACAACAACCCCGTGGCCAACATAATACAGATGTGATCACCCCCATTTTAAAGATAAGGAAAACAGAGGCCCAGAGAGATTAGGTGACTTACCCAGGGTCATGTAGCTTTTAAGTTGTGGATGTGGGGATTCAAACCACAGCTTTCCAAACTCCCAGGCCTTTGGATCCCTGGGGCCTTAGGACAGCACCTCGCATTTAGTTGACAGTTAATAAGTCTGTGGAATTGCTCTGAAGGGTGACTCACCTTTTGGTGGGCATGTGGGGAGAGGAGGAAGCTGGCAGAAGGCAGAAGGCAGAAGGCTGCTGCTGATATGTAGAGGCTTATAGCAATTCTTGCCTTGTTCTCCACCAGGGAAAAGCATCTGGGTTGGGGGCAGCGAGCTGAAAGAGGGATGAGCATTTATAGAGTGCCTACTACATGCCAGAAACTGCACTAAGTACTTTACAAATGTTGTCGCATTTGATCCTCACTGTAACCCTGCAAGGTAGATGCTGTTAGTATCCCTGTTTTACAGTTGAGAAAACTGAGGCAGAAAAGTTAAGTGACTCGCCTAGGGTCACACAGTAAGTGTTTGAGGTAAATTTGAACTCGGGTCTTTCTGTCTCCAAGCCCAGCCCTCCATACTCTGTACACCTAGATGCCTAATTAGTCAGCAGACTTTAGGAGGCAGAGGACAGCCCTTTCAGGGTGGAGGAAGGGGTCTTCCTCAAAGAAGCAGGGACTAAAATATTTTCAATGATTTATTTACTGAGAGACAGCATAGCATACCAGAGAGAATATTGTACTTGGGGCTTAAGAGACTTGAATTCAAATTCTATTTCTGACACTTAGAAGTTCTGTGTCTACCTCTATAAGCTTCATTTTCCTTATTTGTAGAATAAGGATAATACCTATAGTATCTACGTCATAAGACTTTTGTGAGGTTCAAATGAGGTAATAGATATAAAAGTCCTTTATTCAATATTTTATTTTATTAATTTATTTTATTAATAAAGTATACAATACAAAAGTCTTTTTAAAATCCTATACAAATGTCAGTTTGTTGTTGCTATTTCAGTTGTGTCTGACTCTTCATGACCCCATTTGGGGTTTCCTTGGCAAAGATACTGGAATGTTTGCTGTTTCCTTCTCCAGCTCATTTTACAGATGAGGAAACTGAGGCAAACAGGGTTAAGTGACTTGCCCCAGGTCACACAGCTAGTAAGTGTCTGAGGCTGGATTTGAACTCAGAAAGAGGAGTCTTCCTAACTCCAGACCCAGCACTATATCCAGTGTGGCACCTAGCTGCCCATATAGAAATGTCAATCATTAACTAAAATGACGACCTTCAGAATGGTACTATGCTATCCCTAATGAGGGTGGTACACAAAAAGTTTAAGACATGGTATTTTTTCTCCAGTACATTTAAGTTTAGTTGGGGGGATGTACCATCTATACTGTCCACACATAAAGAAGCTGGAGGCCTGCCTCTGCCTCTCTCCTTCTTAGCTTGGTGAGTTCCACCCAGTGCCTCCATTTTGAAGATGGGCCCAGGCTATCCATGCTTCACAGCCCTCCAGCTTTGCTTGTCTCCCTCAGAACATCACCACCAGGCCTCAGCTGTCCATTAACCCTAGAACTTCTCTTAGTGCCTGGGACTTTCTCACCTTGGAATATATGTCCCTTAATCTCTCCCATCCCTTTATTAATGTGGTGAGTTCTTCCCAGGGCCTCCATTTTGAGGACAAGCCCAGGATGTCCTTGGTTCATTCCCCTCCCATCTTTTCAAGACTTTGCTGCTGTACCCCTGAAGGGTACCTTCTCTTCCCGCCCCCCAGCTTTTCAGGCCTTTGTGTGTGTGTTGTCTCCCACCATTTAGCGACTGTTTTCTGCTTGTATTTGTACCCCCAGCACTTAGCACAGTGCCTGCCACACAGTAAACGCTTAATAGATGTTTCTTTTCTTGCCTTGTCTTGGCAGGTGCTAAAGTGAGTAGCGTAAACAAGCCCAAGAAGGGAGAGGTCAGTGTGTCCACTCCCTCCCCTCCTACAAGGAGCTAGGGACTCTTGTTCCAAAACCAAATCCAGTCCTTCCTTGATGATGACATAAATGTGAATGTTGGTTGGTGAATGTTTGCCAGGATTCTCATTCAGTCCAATGAGCTGCATCTCTTTTGAGAAGTCTTTGGTGCCGTAGTACTAAAGAGAATATCATCTCTCCAACCCAGCTGGCCTGGCCCTGCTCCATTGCAGAGCATCCTCAGGTCTGTTTGCCCAATGCTATCCTAAGCATTTAGTGACCTCTCTCCCATATACCTTCTGGAAGCAGGACTGTTAACCACCAGCTGTCCTGGGGCCACTGCAACTATGCAGAGAAAGAACACAGTGAAAATCTGAATGGAAGTCACGGTTTAGTAATTACTGTTACTTTTTTAAAAAATTATGTAGTGATTTTGTAATTTTTGTTTTCACACAAAGTTTGCAAGCTAGAGACAGTGTGGCCTAGGAGAAGGAGCCCCGAACTGAAAACCAGGAATCCTGGCTGTGCCCTTCAAATTATAAAACTTTTTTTTAAAAAAATCACAAAACTTTAGAACTTGGGAGTTGGGGGTGGGGGAAACTATAGAGACCATTTAGCTCAAACTGCCCGTTTTACTGAGGAGACAACCCAGGTCCAGAGAAGAAGCATGAATTGTCTAAAGTCATGTAGCATATAAGTGGCAAAATTAGAGTTTAACCCAAGGCTCCTGGCTCCTTGGACGTGTGAGCAGTGTGACCTTGGACGACTCCCTCTCCCTGGTTTTCAATCTCCGCTTCTGTAAAATGAAGAAATGAAACTATAGGGTCCTTCCTGTCCCTTCAGACTCTGAAGTTTTGTGATTCCAAATATAATTTGTCTGTTTTCAAGTTTGGAGTATTTGAAGAGCTGATTTCCTTCGTTTATTTCCTGCTCTCGTGATGCCCATGCGGTCTTCTCCTTTGACCAAAAGATGAAAAGAAACAAGAGCAAAGAATACTAATGCTGCAGAGATCTTTTAGTGGGATCCTGGGAGACTTTTCAGAGGGAGAGAACGTTTGCTTGCTGAGCCGACTTCCTAGTGTTTGGGTAATGATTTCCTGTTTTCATGCTTTATCTGCTAAGAAAACTATTCTGAGACGTGGCTGCCCTCCAGCAAACCTGAGGACAGTCTCGTTTTTAACAGGACAAATAAATAGGACTCTTCATTTTTTTTTTCTTTATCTTAATCTAATTTCTGCCTCTTCTATATGTAGATGAGGCTATACTTGGAGTTGACTCCAGCAGTGAGGATGAATTGTATCCAACCATCCCCACTCCCTAGCCCGGTTTCTCCTCCCTTTGCTACCATATCCAAGAGCACACATTTACCAGGTAGATGCTCGACCTATGACTGCTATGTATAGCTGTGGAATGATGCTTTTTTCCCCAGTTTGGACCAGTGTCAAACCCCTGGTTTTGGCCACACTTGAATGTGCTAACTGGCCCAGTGCCGAGGAAGCAATCACGAATAAAGTATGATAAAGGTGAAACAAGAATTAATTTGGTCAGCCATTGTTCCTAGAAAACCAGATGCTGCTGATGCCATATGGATATAAGTAAATGTAGACAGTGAAAGGAGATGGGGCCTGGGCACGCTGACGTGTTCTAATTCTTCCTAAATCGTGGAATGATCTAGACAGATGTGCAGATGGGAATGGTAATCTTCCTTCTGGCACAGATGAATACAAGTCCCGATCTCTTTTCTACATTAATTATTTTTATAGAGGGGAACCATGTTTCAGGATTTTCTAGTTGGGTCTCAAGGCAATCTAAGCACCAGTGTCAGGGGCCAGGATTTGACCTAGCCAATGGGGAAACTGAGATGCAGGAAAGCTAAGTGATTTTAGAATTTAAAAAGCAATTAATTTGTGAGCTGGGACTATAGAGATCACCTAATCCGATCCCCCTCACTTGATAGCTCAAGGCACTGAGACCTGCTCCAAGTCCCAAAGCAAGTTAGTTGTTACCTTCCTGGACTTATGCATTATTCCTCTGAACACACTCTATAGTGGGAATGGGGAACAAAGGAAACAAGCATTTATTGAGCACCTACTGTGTGCCAGATGCTGGACTAAGCGTTTTTACAAATATTATCTCATTTGATCCTGACAACAACCCTACGAGTTAGATGCTCATATCATCCCCATTTTACAATTGAGAAAACTGAGACAAAGAGAGGTTAGCTGACTTGCCCAGGATCACACAGCTGACTTGCACAGATCACACAGGATCTCAGACAGTGTCTGAGATCAAATTTGAACTCAGATTTACCTGACTGTAGATCCAGCCCTCTGTGCACTATAGCATCCCCTAGATGCCTAAGTCGGGCCAAACTGGTCTTTCCATTCCACACAACATCCCATCTGCCATATTGGTTCTTTTGCAGACCTTCCCCTATATCTGGAATACACTCCTTCGTCACTTCTACATCTAAAATCCCTAGTCTCCCTCAGAATGCAGCTCATGCTCCACCTTCCATATGAAGACTTTCCTAATACCCCCAACCAAAAATGCCTTCCCTCTAAAAGAATATATTTCTATTTCCTTATTTTTCCTTATATTTTATTTGAAATATAGTATTTCCTTTTTACTTACATTTCTATAAATATAGTATACATTTATATATTATAACAAAATATATTATTTCCATATATATGTGTATGAGTATGTGTGTACGTGTGTGTGTGTATGTATGTATGTATGTATGTATGTATGTATGTATGTATATGTATCTTAGAGAAGCAGTGTGCATTGAGAATAGAAAGCCAGTTTCAGGAAACCAGGGAGACCTGGGTTCAAATCCTACCTCCAGTATTTAACTGGCTGTGTGACCTTAGCTAAGTCATTTAGTCATTCTAGGTAGCTCTTAAAGAATGTAAGTTACAGAGAAAGTGTCCACCTGTGTGGGTAGTAAGAATTTCCTCATTCAGGAGTTCCAAATACTAGGGAAATCTCAGATCCAGTCCCTATCCCTATAGATCTTGGATCTGCTTCTATATGTACATATTGTTTCCCTGGAGAGAACAGACTGCTTTATTTTTGTTCATATTCCCTTCTCCTACCACAGTGCCTGACACATTCTATAAATGTCTGCTAATTAAACGATTGATCGATTATAGCTGAGTCAGGACTAGAACTCAAGTCTCTCAGTTCCTAGGTCAGAGCTTTTTCTATTACTACACACTAAACACAATTGAGGAGAGGTTTGCCACTTTTTAAAGGAAATTTCACTTTGTTTTCCAGAAGAAAAGTGTCATTTTTGTTGACCACAAAGAATCTTAATTTTGCTTCACTCTGTTAGCTATTTTGTCTACTGGATAGAGGAGAGCCCTGAGATTGAGTTTAGGACTAGAGAACTGTTAATGGCTCTACTGGTTTTAACATTTTACATGCTGTGATTCTTTAAGACTTTTAAGAAAAATACCACGGCTGCCCACATGTGGTCTCTCCTGACAAATTCAAATTGCTATGAGTTTATCAACACATTGGTGCATCAGGCTTGTATTGATAATATTTAACAACCAGCTGGGGCAGAGAAAGGGGGTAATGTGCAGGAGACACACTTTTAGGTTTAATGTGCATTATTTACACTTCTCCATCACTTTCTTAAGTCTAGACAATCGACAATAAATATATAAATCAAGCCCTGATTTGTAGCATTTGCCAATTTCTGAGTTGTAAAAACTCACTCTGAACATTTAACAATTGACTCTTAGCAAGCCAGTTAGAGCTGGCTCCAACACAACCCTGCTTATAACCTATGAAAAAAATTAAAATTCTCCTGTTGTTCCCTTTACATTTCTTCTAGTTAAACATCTATAGGACATTGTAAAATCAAGAGCGGAATCATTGCTTATATATTTAAATCCATTTCTTTTTTTAAAAGTTTCCAAGAATCCAGATGTTTCTAACAGTGAGTTACTGAACCACAGAACTTCCATTCCAGCTAAATAAATAAACAAATCTTTTAAATTCTTTTTGGTAGCTTAGAGGAATTGGTAGACCTGAAAAGGAAGTGCAATATCTCTAGTAAGAAATGTACCCTAAAGACTTGAGCAATAGGAGAGGTGACCAGAATTCTTCCAACTGGTCACCCTTCAGGAGATAGGTAAATATTTCATTAGCAAATGGAAATGACCTTTCAAATTCCCTTTGAAGCTCAGGGAAAAAAAAAAGAGTGGCTGTATTTCAAATGAATGATGTGGAAAATGGAAAGAACATTTCTCTAAATCTGGGCAGGGGCGGGGAGGACAAGCATTAATTAATTTCGGACATACCATAAGTAGATGCCTCCTGGGGCACCTACCTTCAGTTAAGATCAATGACTTAAGTCGCTGACAATGGTTTTTTTGGGGTGGTTTTTTTTTTGGATTTTCAGAGAATAAAAGTTCCACCACTCCTTTATACAGGCATATAATTTTAGAGGAGCAAAATGAATAAAATGCAGGCACTAGAGTCAGAACAGACCCGAGTTCAAATCTGGCTTCAGGTACTTCCTAACTGTGACTATGGGCAAGCCATTTAACCTCTGTTTGCCTCAGTTTCTCCATCTGTAGAATGAAGATAATTATAGCACCTACCTCACAGGGTTGTTGTGAGGACCAAATGCTATCACAATTGTAGATAACTTAGCACAGTCCCTGGCACATGGCAGGTGATATACCTGTTAGTTATTATTGGATGATTTTAGAGCTGGAAGGAAACCTTGAATATCATAGACATAGATGCAGACATAGAGTCATCTGGATGAGACCTTAGAGGTCATCTGGTCCAACCATCTCCGTTTACAGATGAGAAATCTAAGGCTCAGAGAGATTGAGACCTGTGCAAGGTCAAACATCTAATTAGTAGCAGAGCCAGAAGAAAGAAAGAGATAGTTGAAGGGTGATCATTCACCCACCAAATGGAAGAGGTCCAAGAGAACAAACCAAGGGCCAGTGAAGTTCACTAGGTAGGTGGCAAACACATAGGTTTCAGCTCAACATAAACAATTTCCTAACAATGACAAGTGACAGCAGAAAGGACTGCCTTCCAAGGCAATGGGTCCCTCATCACCGGAGACCTTCAGATAGAAGCTGGGTGACCCCTTACTGAGAACACTAGAGGAGATTGCTGTTCATATAGGGGTTGGAGTAGATTGACTGAGATCCCTTCTACTTCTGAGATTTGGGGATTTATTTGTGAATTGGATTCCAAAAATGGAAATGGTAAATAAATGTTGGCTGTAGTTAGAATATCTAAGTTCTTCCATACCCACAGTCCTACTCTGTGAACTAGGCACGATAAGTATTATTATTCCATTTTAGGGATGAGGAAACTGAGCTCTGGGGAAGTGAAGCGATTTGCCCACACTCACATATAGTACACATATAGTCCCTGGACACAAGGTGGGACTTGGAACCAGGACTTCATGGTTCTGGGTCTGATTCTAGGCCAATTTGGCTGGGAGTGGGGGTTTAAGTAAGGGAAAAGCAGGAAATGAGACCAGAAAAGGAGAAAGGGGCTATATAGATTATAGAGGGTCTTGAATGCTAAGCTAAAGAGATCAGACATTATCCTATAGGTCATGGGAAACCATTAAAGGCTTTGGAGAAGGGCAATGTTAGAAAGAAAAGCTGTGTTAGGAAAATTAACCTGATTGTGTGTGCAGAATGGATGGGGGAGGGGAGAGCCTGGAGGCGAGCAAACTCAATTTAAAATACACTCTTGGGGAAGTTTTTTGTGTCTAGACTCTTTAGTCTTCATTCCCAGCCTGTTGACTTCCTCTAATATGGCTCTGGCTACACT
Organism: Phalanger gymnotis; assembly: GCA_028646595.1. Lineage (NCBI taxonomy): Eukaryota > Metazoa > Chordata > Mammalia > Diprotodontia > Phalangeridae > Phalanger > Phalanger gymnotis. The sequence goes on from CM053624.1 coordinate 330,834,084, forward strand.
TAGTAAAAAGCTTTTACAAAGGTGTAGTTAGTGTGAAAGTATACCAAAAATTAACTTCCCAAACCAGAAATACATTTTCCCCTCTGTACCCCTTGAGCCTTAGGCAGAGCATGTTCAAACACCAAAAAAATGGTTGCTAGAAAACATTCTTCATCCCCCCCCCCCACCGCCCCCACCAAGTTCACTTTGGGTTTGGTATAGCACAGCTTAGCAGGGAGTCACTCCCTTGCTTATAGGATGTGGGGTCTCATCTGCTAGGTCAGTTCCCTTCTGGTCTGGATGAGGTAGGTCTCTCTTCAGGGCTGGGTCTTCATTGGACTCAGCTGCTGCAGTTACTGGCCCACTCTATAACCAGCTCTATTGGCTGGACCTCTACTAGGTTTTTTGACTTTTCAAAACTTGTGATGTTATTATGCGGTCTGTTCCATCTCTGATACTCATTCACTGTAAATCAAGAAAGAGTGAAATAGAACAGAGGCAGAAGAAACAACAGCAATTGCCATGCATTCATGACCATATGGTAGGCATGTGGGGAGATGAGCTGGCCACAGGCAGAAGGCCATTGCTGCTACCTCTCCTCCTGCAGGCTTATAGCAATTCTTGCCTTGGTCACCACCAGAGAAGAGACAGCTTATGGGATAAGCATTTTTGTACAGCACCTACTCTGTGCCAGGCACCGTGCAAAGCATTTTACAAATATTATCTCATTTGATCCCCATAAAGTCTGTGAGTTTTTTACAGTTAAGGAGACTGAGACAAAAGAGGTTAAATGATTCCTCTCGAGTCACACAGCTAGTAAGTTTCTGGGGTCACATTTGAACTCAGACCTTCCTGACTCCAGCCCCAGTGCTTTCTCTTCTGCACCACTAGCTGCCTCCATCTGCTACAGTACCCTCAGAAATCAGCATCCCCCAACACCCCACACCCCAACCACAAAAGAATAGCATTTGCAAGGTGATAAGAGGATCCAGTGCTTTCTAGGAAATGAGTCCAGCCCCTGGGAATTCCTAGCTGGCTTTTGTAATATCCAGACTATCCAAGCCAGGTCCCAGGCTAATCAGTCACCTCTTTTCTCTAAAACAGCTGCCCCACCCCCACCCCTTCATCTTTTTTTTTTTTTGGTCTTGGCTCTAGTGAGCAAATAAACATGCACATTTGCGTATCAAGAGGCTCTCTGGAATATTGGAAAGAGAGGATTTGTGAACTCTTGGGTAAGTCAACTGCTTCTTCTGGGCCTCAGTTTCCTCATTTCTATAGTGAGGGGCTTGGACCAGGAGACCTCTAAGGTCTCTTTTTCCACCTTGGAGTGGATACACTCCTCAACCCATCCTGGGAAGTGCTCCTGTCTTCCATTTCAGTCTGGTGTACTTTCCTTTGATTCTAGCATGCACACCCACCATCTTCTTTTTGTTCCATAAAGGTCCTAAGGGTTTTCCATCAGCCCTTGCTAAGGTTGTCTCTACAAGAGAGCTAAGGGTTCCCTGCACCTGGGCAGTACCCACCCATTTAGCCAGACCAAACTTGGCCTTTTGGGATGGCAGTTGAAAACCAAGCAGGAAGGCGAGACTGGAACTAGAGAGGCTGAGTTCTCACAAGTCACTGTGGGTCGCCTTTCCTCCCAGCCCTCGCTGATGGAGGGAGGGGGAAACCGCCCTCTGTCCCCCTGTTGCTGGGAAGAGGATGAAAAGACCCTGGGGTTGGGGAGCTGAAGGGAAGAAAGAGGAGTTTGGCTTTTGACCATGGAAAGCAGGGGGGGAAGGCAGGGGGGAAGCCATCAAAGTGTCACCTTCTTTCATCCCTTCCCCCTCACCAGCCTCTGCTTGACCTGGGGAGTGAAGGCTTAAATCAAACAGTCAGAGTGAATGATGAACAAACTAGTCTGAGCCAAGAAAAAAAGACAGAGCTGGGGTGGGTGGAGGTAAGAAGGGGGCACCATCTGGGAGAAGAGAAGCACTCTTGTGTTTGTTCCTGATTTCATTATCTCTGTGTGAGTGTGTGTGTGTGTGTGTGTGTGTGTGTGTGTGTGTGTATGTGTGTGTGTGTGTATGAAGGCTACTAGTGGGAAGAGTGCTTTCTCTCCTGAACAATGCCCCAGGCTTGCAAAAGCGCCTTTCCCTTAGCAGGGACCCTAATTCTCTATGGTTAGTAGAAAGAAAAAGGGCCCCAGACACCAAGATGCCAGAGCTGTCCACCATCCTCAGGAGGGGCAGCCTCTCAGCACTGGGAGATAGTGCTTCCTATCTGAATGAGGCTCTTGTTTGGGGGGTAGTAGCTGGGGTATCCTGCAACCAACTTGGCGATCTGAACCCTACAAGGTCATGGTCAAGATACTGAGGACGGATGACTTTTACCCTAATCTCTGATGTGAAATAAGGTCTTTCCTCCCTCTCTCCTCCCTCTCCCTCTCCCTCTCCCTCTCTCCCTCTCTCTCTCTCTCTCTCTCTCTCTCTCTCTCTCTCTCTCTCTCTCTCTCCCTCTCTCTTTCTCTCTCTCTCTCTCTCTTTCTCTCCTCCTCTCCTCTCCTCTCCCCACCCCCACCACACCCCTCAATGGATAAGTGCAGAGCCAAGAATTCAATTGGATAATCCATGCATAAAAACCCTATTGAGGATTCTTAACTTAGGGTCCAGGGGCAGCTAAGATAGAGCGCTAGGCCTGAAGTCAGGAAGACCTAAGTGCCTCAGACACTCACTAGCTGTGTGACCCTGCCGCAAGTAGCTTAACCCTCTTTGCCTCAGGTTCCTCATCTGTAAAATGAGCTGGAGAAGAAAATGGCAAACCTCTCTAGTATCTTCGCCAAGAAAACCCCAAGTGGGGTCACAAAGAATGAAACACAACTGAAAAATGATTGAACCACAAAAACAATGTGTCCATCGCTATGGTAAGGGCAGGGGTTAATTTAAAAAATCATAAACAGTCTGTGCCCTCAAGAAGCTTACCAAGGCCTTACTAAGGACTATTTCTCATGGGAGAAAGAGTATATACATATACATAATAATACATCTATGATATATGTAGAGTAGATGGAAGGCGATCTTAGAGGGGGAGGGCTTGCTGTTGAAGGGGAAAGGCCTCCAGCAAAAGGTAGGGTTTGAGCTGAGTCTTGAAGGAAGCCAAAGAAACCATGGCTCAGGAGTGAGGGGGCAGAGCATTCCAGCCCCGGGAATGGCCAGTGGCAAGACATGAAGTCAGAAGATGGAGGCAGGTGGCTGGGACTTTAGAGTGTGAGGAGGGGAGTCTACGTATGAAGAATGGAAATATTGGAAGGGGCCAAGAGCTTTAAATGCCACACACAGAGAAGTTTATCCTAGAGGTAATGGGGGCCCTTAGAGCCATTTAAGATAAAAAAATACATATTAAAAAAATTCCAATAGCTCCCTATTTATAATAAGAAAGGAGACAAAAATTGAGTGTCCACTATGTACCTAAGTGCTCTAACATATTAACTCATTTAATCTACACAACAACCCTAGGGGGTAGGTGCTGTTATTATCCCCATTTTACAGAGGAAACTGAAGCAGATGGAGGTTGAGTGATTGGCCCAGGGTCACACAGCTAGGAAGTATCTGGGGTTGGATTTGAATTCAGGTCTTCCTGACTCCAGGCCCAGCGCTCTAGCTTAGCCGCCATAGTAATAATGTTTGACATCGCTGATGTAGACTGTCCAATATCATTTGGCAAAACAACTCACCTGGGAAGGAAGCTTCAGGCCATGGTTCCCTGGTGACACCTGCCCTTCTAACAGAGACTCCTGTCACCATTCCTAAAGATGGGCGTTAGAGTGTGAATTGTTTGAGGCTAGCGATCAAGATTTCAGTGAAATCTTAGCGAAATCGAGTGAAATCTGCCTCAGATTTCAAGCCTAAGAAGCCGTAGGGGGTGGACACTCTTTCTGAGATGTTAACTGGAGGGCTCAGCCTTCTAACTCTCCTCTTCCCCTGTTTTAGAGATCCAATCGTAATGTTCCCTCTGGGGAAGTAAGGTGACAAGTTCAAGTGTGAGGTTTCTAACCAATAAATTGGTTCGGAAAACAACACAGAAGAAATCCTGCCTTAGGAGAGGTCATTAGGAAATTATTCCAGGGTATTGAACAGACGCCAAGAAAGTTAAATTGTCCATTTCAGCCTTGGGGAGAGAACAGCGGAACCTTTCAGATGCAGAGACCTCACTTTTCGAATTGCTTTTTAAAGAGATTTTTATTGATGTCTTTTGTTTTTATATTGCCTAGGTTTTCCCTGGTATCCTTTCCCTTCCCCACTTCCCAGAGAGCCTTCTTTTATAACAAAGAATTTTTTTAGTTATTTTCGAGCCTTCTTTTAAAAAAAATACGTTGTTTATATTTCCCCCATTACACATTATAACAAATAATTTTTTTATTATTTTTGAGCCTTTTTTCTTTTTTAAAAAAAATATATAGTTTATATTTCCCCTCAATTACACATTATAACAAAGAATTTTTAAAAGAAAGAGAGGAAGAACAGGGGTGGAATTCAACAAAATCAGTCAATATATCCCAAATACCCGACATTATACTATGTTCCACACCTCTGCAAAGAGGGGAAGAAAGTATATGATTCTGATTCTTAATCCTTCTTTCAAGTCAGAGCCCCTGGCAGATCCCCAAATTGTCTGGTCTGCCACCATACAGTTTTTACAGCAGAAGTAGAGAGGACGAGCTTTTTCCCACTTTTCCAAGCTTGGGTTATCGCCATCTCCACCTTGTCCACCAAAGCCTCATTTGACAGTGGCTTTGTTTCCACCTTTTTCATTCCCTCTGCCCACAGTCACAATGATGAGGCCCCAGATGGCAGAGAAAGCAGAGACCATAAGGAACCTAGTACAGACTGTCACCTCTCTGGGCCTGTTTCCTCAGCTGTAAAGTGAGAGGGTAGCTTTTCAATTTCATCTTGTTACAGTCTTCCCATCCAGCCAACAGAATAGCTCATAAGCTGTCATCCCATTTTTTGTGATCTGTACACTTGGTGATATTAAAGCTTGCTGTTCTTCATCTAAGTCACTAATACATATACTGAGCAGGACAGCGTTGAGGATATTTTGAGCATGCTAGATACCACTTTCCAGGTTGAATGTAAGTTCCTTGTTTCATTTTTGTCTTGACAAAAATAGGTGATTGATAATGTTTGTGAAATTGACTTGGATATTGATCCGTTAATCGACTTTGTCCGCACTTGGTTGGGAATCTGTCTCACTGTCCCGTCATCCTGCCCACCCAACCACCTGATCTACAAAGATATTTTGAGATACTTTACTGAAATCAAAGTCAACTCTGCCAAAGCACCAAAAATAAATAAAGCGAGAGGGTTGGAGAGCCCCCCGAGTGCCTTCCAGCTCTTCCTCGGTATTCCTACAACATCATTCTAACAGGCCTGTTAGAAAAAAGGAAAGCCCTTTGTCAACCTTTGACCTCACATATGGGAGCTGTTGGATGTACCAGCCAACCAAAGCCCCCATGCAGCCACAGTTGTGCGGTCTACAGCCCCTTCTTGCCTGCAGTCTGATTTTCCTGAGACTGGGAGCCAGCCATCTTTTGTTTACTAGACCAGCTGCCTTAGTGGTATATCTTCACTGCTCAGTCTTTGGGGTTGGGAAGTTCATACCTAGGCTCCCCCCAGGATGCTGCCAGTGGGAGATATGAGCCAACATACACATGCATGACTCACTCTTGCCCTCTCCTTCTCCAGACAGTCTGCAGCTCCCCAGTCTCATTAGCCTCCTTAGATGCCCACGCTTCCTGACTATTGTCAGGAGGTAAGATGCAGCCTCTCTCTTAAGCTTTCGGGAATCTGCATGTTCTTCACCCTTGTGTCTCTGATATCTCTCAAGTTGATTGGTTGATTTTTTTCCTAATACTGTCTGCAGAGCAAACACCAGTGTCTTTAGCCCCTGACTGCTATCTGTGCTGACTTCTTCCAGCTCAGCCTCCCCGATACCAAGTCAGAGAAGGGGAAAAATCTCTCTTCACTGCTGCCCATTATCCAAGACGTCTGGGCTCTTGTCTCTGCTTCTGATGGGCCCAGTTGGGTGGATCCTGGCTGCTGCCTGCTCTGCCCCTTTCAGAAGCAGATACCTATCCTCCACAGGGGAAAGGAACAAGTCCCCAGCCACCCAGCCAACCTAGGTGGGTTACAAGGGTGCAATTGAAGGATGCCGTGTTGGACAAACCGTTGATGGAATGGTCTGATCTGCTTCCCTGGATTTTCTCACCCCAGTTGTTGTCAGCCTGGTTTCTCTGAGGCTGGGAGCCTAGAGCCCCATGACCCCTGCACTGGTTGCCTTGAGGATGTGTCCAAAACAGATGCAACCTGAAGTCCCAGACCTCCAAGACCATTAGGGCTGGAAGGGACATTAGAGATGGTCATTTTACAGCTGTCTCCAGTGCCTGTACCTGTGATGACCACCTGGGACTCTCCAGTTTGGGCCTGAGTCTCTTGGCTGCTACAATGATTAAAAGTCATGTGGCCTTCATCCATTTGGATTTCTGACCTCATGACACACAGTTGAAAAAAAATTAGACGTGCCCTGCTATAAGTGGATTAATAAGGATAGAACTGGGTTTGGAGAGGATGTGGATTTGAGTCAGTCAGTAAGCATTTATTAAGCACTTACTATATGCCAGGCACTGGGCTGGATACAAAGAAAGGAAAAAGCAATCCCTGTCCCTTTAAGGAGTGTACATTCTCTGACTTGCTACACATGGAACTTTGAGACAGTCATTTAATCTTTCTGGGCCTCATTTTTCTCTTCCATAAAACATTGTTGTTCGGTCATTCACAATTCTTTGTGATCCCATTTAAGGTTTTCTTGGCAGAGATACTAGAGTGGTTTTTCATTTCTTTCTCCAGCTCATTTTACAGATAAGGAAACTGAGGCAAATGGGGGGAAGTGACTTGCCCAGGGTCACACAGCTAGTAAGTGTCTGAGGCTCAATTTGAATCCAGGTCCTCCTGTCTCCAGGCCAGGTTCTTTATCCACTGTACCACCTACCTGCCTTCCATAAAAGGACAGGAATAAATAAGCTTCCTAAATCCTCTGGTCCTCTTAATTGCTTGTCTAACAATCAGGACAGAGGTCCCCACGAGTCAGTATGTCATGGCAGCTAGAGTGCTAGACTTGGAGACAGGGTGAATTGGATTCAAATCTTACCTCCTTACTTAATAGAATGTAAGCTTCTTGAGGGCAGGTACTATTCCACTGTGTGTGGCTTTGGTACCCAGCTCCTGGAACTGTACCTGGTACATACTAGGCTTTTAATAAATGCTGATGGATTTTAATAAATGCAAATGTTTGATTGATTGTTCGCTATGCGACTCATGACAAGCCACTCAGCTTCTGTTTCCTCATCTGTAACCTGAAGATAATAATCCTTGTAGTATTTATCTCAGAGGGTTGTTATAAGACTAAAACGAGATAATGTGAGCAAAGCACTTTGCAAACCTTGAAGCTCTATATACTTCAGAGTAGAGACAAGCATAGTCTGCAGACCTTAATGTATTATATAAATGACAGTTACTATTATGCTGGAAACACAGATCCTTGTTCTTTGTTGGCTTTTAAGGGCTCCTGGGCTGGCAGGCTTTCAAGTATAAAAACTGAGGCTCTAGTTCTCTTGACGATGAGCCTGAAGATCTGAAGAAAAGAAACAACCAAAGCTTCACTTCTTTTCCATAGAGAGTCTTGGAGAGCACCCCTCCCCCCCATCAAAGCACCACCAAGGGGCCCCTCATCCCAGTTAGCTCAAGCCTTGGAAAGCTCTTCTTCAGCATGTTTGTCCCCTCAGAACCCTCCTCTGGCTCCTGCTCCCTGGGCCTGGGTCAGTATCTCAGCATGGGCATATCTAGCTGATATAATCCATAGCCAAATACCCCAGGATCCAGGTTTTTCTGAATTAATTTATAGTACTAACCTTACCACAACATTACCTTATGGTACTACCTTGAAGGCTTGGATTCCCCTAGAAAGGAAGCAAACTTTGGGTTGCTAGGGAGGCAACCTCCTTTCCCATTGGAATAACTCACAGTAATAAGATGCATATCCCATACTCATCATGCCCATAGTCAGGTGGGAGAGAGGTGCAAAGATATATCCAAAAGGATTAACTAAAAATTAAAGGAAGGAAGGCAAGATAAAGTTAAATTTCAGGGCATGAGATTGGTGAGTTGTGGGGTCTAGGAATCTTGTCCCAGAGCTCTCTGGCTCTGCTGATGACCATCCTGCATCAGCACACAGACGCATACTTAACATATGTTCGTTGATTGACTGACTGCCTCGGAGGTTCTAGACCCTGCACCGCTAATGACTATGTATAGAGGATGAACTTGACTCTTTTTTTTTCAAGAAAAAACTCCTCTTAATTCAATCAAACTCAACAAACATGGATTAAGCGCCAGATAGAGCATTTATTAGGCACCTGCCACATGCCAGGCACTGGGCTCAACTGCTGGGAATACAAGTCAAAAGAAACAGTCCCTGTGCCCTCTAATTCTAAAGGGAAAAGACAACACATGGAGCTGAAAGAGGGAAGGGGGAACTATGTGAAAAGCATTGAGCTAGGCTCTGGTGACAGAAATGGAGCAAACCCTCTCCTCAAGGCATACATGCTACTGGCCCCATCCTGGACAGTGCAAGACAGAATGAGTCAGTTGGAAGTATATTGCAAATAGCCTTCCAGACCATGTGGACCAGCCTCCTCTAATGAGACTCCAAATGGATCAGTGGAGCCTATTTAGAAGGCTTACCAGCCTCAGCAAGAGAGACAGAAGTCACGACTTTTGGTAGATCTAATAAGAGACTTGTACTATTTGTTGAGCAGCCAGGTGGTACAGTGGATAGAGTGCCAGACCCAGAGTCAGGAGGACTCATCTTCCTGAGTTCAAATCCAGCCTCAGATACTTCCTAGCTATGTGACCCTGGGCAAGACCCTGTTTGCCTCAGTTTCCTCATCTGCAAAATGAGCTGGAGAAGGAAATGGCAAACCACTCCAGTATCTTTGCCAAGAAAACCCCAAATGGGGGCATTGAGGCACTACTGAAAATGACTGAACAACCACGATAGCATTTGAACCCAGAGTAAATCCCAAGAGCTCAGCTCTGCTGCCAAAGATCTAGGCTGAATATCTCAGGTGCAGGGTCAAAAATGATAACTCAGATTTTGTTCAGAGCTTTCTGGATGGCAGTAGGGTACACTGGAGAAAGAGCCCTAGCTTTAGAGTCAGGACCTGCATTTATAGCCTGATTCTGGCCCTAGTCTCTTTGTGATCTTGACCTCAGTTTTCACATCTGTAAAATGAAAGGGGTGAGCTAGCTGACCTTTAAGGGTCCCTTCTATGTCTAGACCCCATAGGTCTATGAGCCTTTCACTTCATGACCTCTCTGGATCTTGGTTTCCCCATCTGTGAAACAAAAGGGATGGACTATGGCCCCCATGATCCTTCCCAATCCCAAATCTATGATCTTATCTATGGTCCTACTTTCCAAAGCTCTATGACAGCCAGTATCTCATTTATAATTTAACACCCTTCCTGTAAAGCAGGTAGGTGGGGATTACTGTCTGAATTTAGTAGATGCAGAAATATGCATGGGAAAGTTTGATGTCTTGTTTATGGTCACATTCTCAGTTATCGACAAAGTAGGACCAGAATCCAGGGTCATAGGATCTTAGATTTAGGGCTGAAAAGGACCTTAGGGGTCATCTCATCCAACTCCTTCATTGTACATATGAGGAATTTGAATCCTTAAGAGGTTAAGTGTATTGCCTGACATCATACAGGCAGTAACAGAAACAGAATTAGAACCAGGATCCCTTAGGTTCAAATCCAGTGTTCTTTCTACAGTGTCCAGTTCCCACAGTGACCCAAACCATGGGTTTGAAAAAATAATTTCCCTTAATCTCTTTTATTTTTATAAAACCTTAATTTCCTGATCTGTCCCTCCCTCTCATCTATTCAGAAAGCAAAGAGTAAAAAAGAAAGGAAAAGAAAACAAAATTCAAGAAAACTAAACCATCATTCCATCCAACAGTATGCAATATTGCACTCCCCATAGTCCCCACCTCTACAAAGAGGAGAAGGATGTGTTGTCATATCTCTTCAGGGTCAAGAGCAATTGTTGTAATTACACAGAATTTAGTTTCTCATTTTTGGTGTTATAGTTTTTTCCACTTAGAATGTTAGAGTCATTATGTGTATTTGTTTTCCTGGCTCTATACCTTTTACTTTGCATCCATTCATATAGATCTTCCCAAGATTCTCCATATTTTTTATATTTATTTTTTAAGGTGCTGTAATATCCCACTATTTTCGTATTCCACAGTTTGTCCCTTAGTCAACTTTTATTCCCATCAAACAGAGAGATAAAGATAAGCCTTATTGGAGCCCTTTGTTCTGGTGGAATTTTTAGAGTTAACAAAGTAACCCCCACTCATCCAGCCTTCAGGGGTTTCATAAGGCCACTGACTTCCAAATATCCCTCCTCCAATACTCCTTATCCTCGTTCTGCAGAGTTCAAAAGCTGTCTGCTCAGCCTGACCTGGGAGACCTAAAGCCAACTTCCTCTTTTTATGGGGAAAAATTACTTTCTTTATATGATGATGGGAGACCTGGGGAAGAGTAGTCCTTGAGGACCAGACTCCTCAGTTAGCTGAATTTCATGGAATCTTGGGACTTTTGAGTGGGAAGTGACCTTAGAGGATATTTAGCCTTTTTCATTTTATAGATGAACAAGGTCATTCCTAAAGAGAGAAGTGTCTTGCTCCAAGCCACACAGGTAGTTAATGGAACTGGTGGGAAACCAGGGCTTCCAGCTCTCAGGCTGGTATCCTTTCCACTCAAACCATGACCTCACCCTTACCCAAGGTCACACACCAGTCTGGATCATCTGCTTTTTAGAGGGAATAGAATCATTTCAAGGTCCCTTCCTTCCATCTGGGAAAATTTTGTTTCCTAGGAGGATCAAGAGAAGTTAAAAGGATCTGTGGCTATGCCCAATGTTACCCATCCTGGCCTGGATAAGTAAAACTCACTGAAGTCAGTCTGATGCAAACCAGATTCCAGCATGCTCTGAAGAGCCCCCATTAATCTGTCAGAACAATCGGCTCACAGCTGTTTTCATTTATACACAGCATTCCCTGGCCCCTGGCCCCGAAGACCTCTGGGACTGTTCGAGTTTGTTTTCAGGCTTGGTCTTGAGGTATTTACCACTCACTCCAAAGCCTAGGGAAAAAGCCAATGGGCACCAATTCCACAATGCTGGGCATCTGGAGAAGGAAAGACCAGCTCTGGCCTTAACATGACTGACTCAAGATCTGTACCCAGACATATCATGTCAGTGGAAGTCAGGTAGAGAATGGCTTCTTTATGCCAACAGACACTCAAAGCCAAGCTAGAGTTACTGCTCACACTGGAGTTCCCAATTCTTCTAGGATGGAGGCTGAATGTTGATACTGTCTTGTCTCAACATACGTTGTCTTTGTACTCAGAGGGTCCCTATTTCCTCATTTAAGGTATCGGTGAAATCAAAGCAGCTCATTTCCGGGGAGTATTATTGTGTCTTCAATGGAGACATGCCACTCTACCCTAACTGATCCAGGAACTGGGAACTCCCAGATACGCTGCCTCCTCAGTGGTTGATTGTAGATCACCGAGTGAGAACTCTTACAGGAGGGCAGACTGGGAAGTCTGATCCCCTTGTAGAAGTTTCCTGCCTCAGACAGATCATAACAGCATAAAAAGCTAAGTAGGAAGGGGCCTTATAAATCATCTCACCTACTTTATTTTATCTTATTTTTCTAAATCTGATCTTATAACACCAAATAAAATTAGTATTTTCATATGCAAAGTAAAGTAGGAAAGAGTACATGAAATTGAGAATCTATTATACACAGCTTGCATTTCCTTTGTGTGTGTGTGTGTGTCTGTGTGTGTGTGTAAAATTCAGCATGTAATGTTAAAAGCTTTCCTGCTTGTCATTTTCCTTCTGGCCTTCTTTCTATTATCTTCTCCCTTAATGTCCCTCTTTTCTTTCATTTCTTTTTCTTTTTTTTAATAACTCTATCATTCTACCTTTTCTCCTCACCTCCATTACCCTTAAATTAAAAAAAAAAAAACCTTTTAATAAATATGTGTAGTCAAGAAAAAACAATTCCCATGTTGGCTGTCTCTAAAAATATGTGTCTCCTTCTGTATCCTGACAGGAGGTGGTTAGCATGCTTCATCATAAATTCTCTAGAATGGTGGCTGGTCATTGCATTTATAAGGGTGTGTACCAATTGGCTATCAATCACCCTCACCTTCACTTAAAGTAACTCCGTTAATCAGGTGTGAACATCTCTATTTAGTCAATAAATCAAAGGCATTAAATTGGTAGGAAGAGTCTTTAATCTAGTTTGGAAGGAATTAAAATCATTGCATGAAATTAAATAATGCTACATAGAAAGTATATTGGGATTTGCAGAAAATACTGTCATGCATGTCTTGCATAAAATAGCAAATGAGGTTGGATTCCAACTTCTATTAATCAATAAACCTTTGTTTAGCACCTACTATGTGCAAACCAGGTTGGATTCCAACTTCTATTAATCAATAAACCTTTGTTTAGCACCTACTATGTGCTTCTATTAATCTTTTATTGAGCACCTACTATGTGCCAGACACTGTTATAAATGCTAGGCATACAAAGAAATGCAGAAGAGAGCCCTGCCTTCAAGAAGCTCACAATCAAAAATGAGCTTTCGATTTTAGTGGTAGACCACCTCAGTGGTGGAGGCAAGGTCCAACCAGCTTCCTCTAGGAGGAATTATTTGGGAGGTTGGAAAGAAAGAGATTTTGTCTCAAGTTCGAATATTTTGGAATTCCCCATGGACATCCTAGCAAAATCCCTGGAATGGTGGTGGCTGGTTAGTGGCGTCTGTGTCAGGAACCAAAGACAAGTTAGAGACACTTAAGGTGACTTCAAGACTTTACAAAGAGTCCAGCAGCTACACTGTATCTAAGGAGAACCTCATGAGGGCTCCACAAAGGGAAAAATGAGAGCTGTGAGTTACCATCTTTGTCTCATTTGCTCTAAGCTTGAGCCCACTTTCTCCTAGTTCTGTGGGTAAGAGTGTATGCTTGTGGGAGTGTGTCCCAGAAACTGGGGGCGGGGATGTTTTATACTAACTGTTCTGATTTACTACCCTAATGAATATCTGCTTCTAAAAACTAATTAAGACTAGCTGAGTAATTGATATCAACTGGTAATCAAAGGGGGAGTGCACCAGTAGATACTCATGATCTATTAGAAAGACACACCCAACCTCTTCAGGGTTACGCCTGGAACCCTGAGGTAGTGAAAAGGCCAGCTGTCCTCTGGGTACCTAGCCAGCCAGTGCAAATGGAGATTAAAAAAATGAGCCTAGAGTCTGTGCTAGACACTGATCAGGGTTCTTAAGACCTTCAAAGTTGCTCTCTTTGTGGTGGTGTTAATATGTAAATTGATGTGCTCACTTCATTCTGCATTAGTTCAAACAAGTCTTCCCAGGTTTTTTTCTGAAATGGTCCCTTTTGTCATTTCTTAGACCTTAGTAATATTGCATTACATGTCTATACCATAATTTGTGGATTAATTCCCCAGTTGTACCCCCTTACTTCTCAGTTCTTTAAAAAAAAAAGGCTCATAAATATTCTTGTAAATGTGATTCATTTTCCTCTTTCTTTCCTCTATTTGGGGTATAGGCCAAAGTTTAATGTACACAATTTAGTGACTTTGGGATATGGGGCATAGTTCCAAATTACTTTGCAGAATGACTAGGCTAGACTAATTCATAGCTCCACCAACGATGTATGAGTGTGCTTGTTTTCCTACCCAGAGAGGTAACTACTTTTACTATCTGAGGTCACATAGACTAAGTAGCAGTGCTGGGATTTGAACCCAGGGTTTCCATCCTACATCATGGAATAATCCCTGGGTTTTACGGTGTTCTCCCAATCACTCAAAACCCTCTCTTGCACCTAGATCTCCTGAGCCTCCTGAAAGGAATCAGTCAGTGGAGAGATGAAAAATCCCCCGCTTCTTATCTAGGCATGTAGAGAGAGGGTCAGCACCAATAGGCTGCTACCAGGCTCCTGTGTGATAGATATGGTAGATAGGTTTGAAACTCCCAACTGCCCAGTCTTCCAACCAGTGAGTGCATCATGAAAATGTCTTTAGGAGCAAAGTCAATCCACCATCTTCTTGCATTTGGGGGTGATGGGTCAGTATTATTTGAGCAGGGCAATACAGGATTCATAGTATTTATTACAACAATCCAGGAAAGCCTGGCCTGGTAGAATTACTGGCATTGCTGGCAATGAAACAGGAAGTAGCCTGGGATGACTCCTAATTCCTTTTGGAATGGACTGATGCTTTGTCCAAACTCAGGCTTCCATCTCTAGGCAGTTGGAGCCAGGATTCCCCACCCTGGGGTCACAGTACCCCAGGAGGTCTTCACTTATCTCAGTGGGGGAAGTCATGAAATCCTCAAAGCCAAACTACTTTTAAATTGCTTTCATTTTAAAAATAAATATAACCCTTGAGTCAGGGATTCTCATATGACACAAGGGGCCTGCGTACATAGACTTTGGAGGATTTTACAAATTATTTAAGAGTTGGAAGAGACCTAAGAAACCATCTAATCTAATCCATGCCTGACCACAGTAAATGAGAGACAGTATGGTCTAGGAGATAGAGGGCTGGCCTTGCAGCCAGTGAGACCTGTGTTCAAGTCTCATCTCTGATACATACTGGCTTTGTGACCCTGGGCAAAGCACTTAACTTCTCAGCTCAGTGGTAGAGGGACTTTTCTCATCCAAGAGTCCTCTATGTCAATGCTAGCTATTTTTTTAAAATTTTTTTGTTTTTTGCTTTTGGGGGAGGGAAAGCAGGGCAGTTGAGGTAAGTGACTTGCCCAAGGTCACACAGCTAGTAAGTGTCAAGTGTCTGAGGTCAGATTTGAACTAAGGTCCTCCTGACTCCAGGGCTGGTGCTCTACTCACTGTGCCACCTAGCTGCCCCAAGCTAGCTATTTTTATTGTCATTACCATGTGCCAGGCACGGTGCTACAAAGAAAGGCAGATCATAATTCCCGCTCCGGAGGAGTTCACAGTCTAATAGAGGGAGATAGCGTGCAAACAACTATGTGCATACAAGTTACATATTGGAGATAAGTTGGAGATGATCTCAGCGGGAAGGTGCTAAGATTAAAAAAGGACTAGGAAAGATTTCTATCAGAAATTGGGACTTTAGCTGAGACTTGAAGGAAGCCAGGAGGCAGAGATGAGGACGTAGGGTCCTACCTTCTACAAGAAAGCTTTCCTAATTAGAGCTGTGCAGAAGCCTTGAAGTTAATGTCTTCTCCCTTACTGGAGATCTTGTGGTAGAGGCTGGGTGAACATTTCTTGGGTATTTCATTGAAGCGACCCTTGGTCAGGCACTGGTTGGCCTAGATGGCCAATGAAGTGCCTTTAACCCTGGGATCCTGTGACTCCTCTTTGAGTATGGTCATTCAGCCTGGTCTGAATCTCCTCAACTATATGGTCATCTAGGCCTCGTTTCTGCATCTTGTTCTCAAGGACAGCATGAGAGATGTTGGCAAAGGCTTTGCAGAAATCTTGACATGTTCTGTCTACATCAAGCCCTCCTGAATCTGCTTCTGGCCTATATTTCCAGTCTTATTTCATATCACTCACATTCTAGACAAAGAAGCCTACAAGCTGTTCCCAGGGTGGTACAGTAAAAAGAGTACAGGCCTTGGAGCCAGAGGACCTGGGTTCAAATCCTGTCTCTGACATTTACTGCCTAGGTGACCTTAGACAAATCTCTTAACTTCCCTGAACTTCAGTTTACTAATCTGTAAAGTGAGAGTGTTGGGTCCCTTCCAGGTCTATGATCCTATGAATCCCCATACACAGCATTCCATCTCTGCCCTTGTGGTCCCCTAGGTCTGAAATGAACTCCACCTTGTAGGATCTCTAGCTTCCTTCAAAGCACAGCTCAGATGGAACCCCCTAGATGAGGCCTTTCTCTTCTTTTTTTCCATGTTTTTTAAGTTTAATCCTCATTGTTAACATGTCCTCCGTCTCATTCTTAAATCTAGACACTAGACAAAATGATAAATCAAGTCCTGATTTGATGAGGCCTTTCTTGATTTCCTCCACCACCTCCAGGACATACTTATTAGCCCTTTCTTCCTCTTGAAATTACTTGGTATCACGAATCTCTGTACATGCTCTATGCGTCTAGTAGGCTCTTTAGATCAGGAATCATCTTGCTTATGTCTCTTTATCCCCAGCACCTAGCATAGTGCTTTGCATATAAGGATAGGGATAGCCATTGGACCTGTGATTTCACTGATAGAGGGAACTCCCAGATGAACAGACTGCCTCTACCAATACTTTTCAAATCATAGATGCTTAAATGTATGTTGAATTAGGTTGGATTGGATTGGATTGAAGCATTCCTCTAACCTACTAGTCTAGCCACCCAACCTGGGTTAATTAGTTAGTGAAGTCAGTTGGCCATAGTCTGTTCTTACTGAACTATGTGGGCCATCAGTGATCACTTCTTCCCTTGGTAAATATAATAGTCAACCATCCCCTTAACGTTGTATCCTAGAATTTTGCCAGGAGCCAAAGTCAAACTTGCCGTTTTCTAGGTCGCAGATTCCATCTTCTCCCATTTTTTTTTAAACTAGGTCTTTTGTCTTTCTTATTTTCACTTATTTTCTTCTCAAGGACATTTCCAAGGTCACTAACTGCTCAGCAGTTCCATCCGCTGCCTCTCTTAGCTCCTTAGCGTGTGTTTCATCTGACCTTGACGACTTGAATTCATTGAAGGCAGCTGGTTTTCCTCTTGCCGCTTTTTCGTTTATCTTGACTTTTAAATTTCTGTTCACATTTTTTGTTCGGCCATTTCTCTTGGCTAAGAAAACAGAAACAAGCTAAGAGCTAAGTAGTTTATCTCCTCATTGATATCTGGTATTGCTGTGCCCCTGTCCTTTCTTTGATCTTCCTCTTGTGGTATAGGTTTTAAATCTCCCCTCCCTTTTTTTGTCCTGAACATTCACTGCCAACCTCAGATTGGTCTGGACTTTAGTGTCTGTTATGACAACTGTTCTTGCATTCAGCCTGTCACCCACCCCTGCTTCCATCTTCCATGTGTGTCTTTTTAAAATGACAGCTGATGGCTGCATTCCTCGTACATCCTCATTAATCTCTCTTTGGCTCTGTGTTTGCTCCTTCACCAAAATACTCTGCATTTGTGTGTTCCAGTTTCTTTTCTGAGAACTTCACATCCCTTTTTAGACTGACTGCACGTGCACATTTAGATGACATGATCCTACCTATCCCATCTCTGAACTCCACTCTAGGTCCCCCAAACACAGTTTTTATCAGATCGCCCCCCCAGCTTTCTTCTCCTCTATCACACATTCTGACGTAGCCACATGTCAGGCTATCACACATGCAGCCCATGGCCACCATGATTCCAACAAGTGATCACGCCTGTCATTGAGGTGCAGATTATGTAGACTCTTGAATTCCAGACTAAAGAGCTTGGACTTTATTCAGAAACAAAGAAATGGGGCGCTGTTGAAGGTTCTTGAATAGGAGTGTGATATGAGCAAAACTATGCTTTGGAAAAATTCATATGTTATATCTAGAGGTGGCTGGTGGCAAAGTCCTGGGCCTGGAGTCAGGAAAACCTGAGTTCAAACTCAGCCTCAGACCCTCAATAGCTGTGTGACCCTGGGCAACTCACTTTACCCCAGTTTGCCTCAGTTTCCTGAGCTGTAAAATGGGGATAACAACAGCGCCTACCTCCCAGGGGTAGTATCAAATAAGATAATATTTGTAAAAAGTGCTTAGCTCTGGGGTGGCTAGGTGACACAGTGAGTAGAGCACCGGCCCTGGAGTCAGGAGGACCTGAGTTCAAATCTGGCCTCAGACACTTGACACACTAGCTGTGTGACCTCGGGTAAGTCACTTAACCCCAATTGCCCTGCCTTCCCCCCTCCAAAAAACAAAACAAAAAAATACTTAGCTCAGAGCCTGGCATATAGTAGGCATTATAGAAATGCTTATCCCCTGTCTCTTTCCTCTCTCCATCCTGGGTTGGAGAGAGAGAGAGAGATTGAAAGCAAGGAGATGTTAGGAAGCTTTTGCAATCAGTCCAAATAATGAGGTGGGTATAGTGGGAATGGAAACACTGAAATGGCCATAGCTCTCTAAAGACTGAGAAATATTATGTTAGACAATCAAGACACCAAAAGAAAATCATTTGCCTGCAAGACACAAATCTCAAAAAGGTCATTTCTTGGGTTATGTGCATGGGTCCATAGGAGAACAAGGATCATATTGCTCCTAGAATGAATTTAAATGCCCTGTTTTGTGCCCCCTGTTCTGACCCTGTGAGTCAAAAAGAAACCGGCCAGTTTTCCCAGGGCTTAAAATTCATGGTTTGTAGAAAGATTCCAAAACTTGGGAACTGGGAAATGTAGAATATAGATGTAGCTCTTCCACTGACTATGTTACGTCTGAAAAGTCATTTAACCTCACTAGGCCTGTGTTTTCTTATTGGGTAATAACATCTGCCCTATCTACCCCATAGGGATGTGATTAATAACAAATGAGATAAGGGAAGTAAGTAGCTTTGAACAGTTAAAAGCTCCAGAAATGGGAGGCATTAATTAATAATAATAATGATGATGATGATGATAACATTTCCTGAAGCTGAGCCAAGGGAACAATATATACACAAGAATTACAATGGTCTAAAAGGAAACAACAGTAAAAAGTCATCAGAATTCAAATTAAATGCGGTGACGGTCCTGGTTCCGAAGAGCTAGGGATGAAACAAGCTTCTCTCCTCTTGGTGAAGAGATGTTGAATGATTGTGAAAGGCTGCATATGGATTGTGGGACCTAATCACTTTTGACTAGATTTGCTTTACTGTTTTTCTTTGTTATAAGGGAGGATTCTATGGGTGAGAGGGAAGAGGTGGGAGAAAGAGTAGGGGAGAGAGACACAAATCACTGGGAAATGAATATGATAAAAAAAAAAAAACATTGGTGGCCCATGGCCAACATGGCTCCAACAAGGGCTTCCAAGGGCACCTAGACTCAGATTCAATCTTGAGTCCCTGACCTCAAAAAATTAGGCTTCTATTTGCTTCTCTATATGTTTCCGCAACTACTCTGGTGTAACTCTAGGGAATTTCTAAAAAACAAAGCTTAGGTATGGCTATGGCTGCCCAAAAATGTGGGTTAAAGGGGCCTGGAAATGATACTTAATGAACAATAGGGGTATCAGGTATAAGACAGCTATTTACTTCCTCCTTCAAAAAAAATGTGTAAGATGCAAATGAAGTAATTAACATATACAGAAGACAGAAAACAATTAACCCTTTACACTCATTACACCACCTCGCTACTGTCCCCATACCCAAGACAGCTTTGTGGTATCACTAAATATATTTCACATTCGCCCTGGACCCATACTGCCAAGCAGCTCACAAACTCCAGATCCTCTGGCCAGCCATGGCATGGCACTCTATTTCTTCAGCTATAGGATGATTCTGCCAGTGGCGATCTCCTCTGAAAACAAATTTTAAAATATGCTATTAATGAAATCCTTTCTGGATATGAAACAAGAATCCAACTGAGGAACTCAAGAATGCGTAAACTCATAAGGCAACCGCCTAGGCTAGTATCATTCACTTCTCAGGAATTTCTCTGTGTTCAGAGAAGGAGACCGAAAAGCAGAAGACAACTCAGGGTCTAGTCTCAGACCCACGGAAGCAAGCACATGTTCACACAGTCATGTTCATGTACTAAAAGCCAACATTTATACTTGGAGGGCAGCAGAGAAGAGAAATCCTCTCCCCACTTTTGAAAATGCAAAGGAAAGGAAGCCTATTCAATGATCAAGGCACCCAAAAGAGAAAGGAAAAGTTGTTTTCACAGTTCTTATAATCCTACGAGAGTCCCTCCCTATGATTCTCAGCCACCAATCATCTTCATGGAAATCCCAGTTATTGAGGACGAATCAGAAGTTCTCCATGTTATCTTCAGCAAGGCATGTATCCCTCATCAAGAAGGTAGAATTATGTCCAGCTCCTTGGGAGATGCCGCAGTTCAACAAGTCAGAGGTCCTTCTGATTACCCTGGCACACATCAATAAAACATTTAAAATAATTTTTCTATAAAAGATGCTCTAAACTTCATATGCCATATGAAGAATATTTAAGGAAATGGAAATATTTAGCAAAAAGGTGACTTATGGGGAGGAATGAGCTCCAGATTTGAAAGCAAAAGAGCTGAGTTTGAATCTTGGTTCTGCTTTTTACCTTCTGTATAACCTTGGATGCAGCAGCTAGGTGCTGAAGTGGATAGAGTGCAAGGCCTGGAGTCAGAGACTCATCTTCGTGAGTTTAAATATGGCCCCAGATGCTTACTAGCGATGTGACTGTGGGAAAATCACTTAATCCTGTTTGCCTCAGTTTCTTCATCTGTAAAATGAGCTGGAGAAGGAAATGGCAAATCACTTCTGAATCTTTGCCAAGAAAATCTTAAATGGGGTCACGAAGAGTCAGAAATGACTCAATAACCACAACAAATGACCTTGTTCAAATTGCTTAACCTTTATGGGCTTCAGTTCCTTCATCTAGAGACTCGATTGTTTTTTAGCTTTTCTTTGATATTTTATTTTTCCCCAGTTACATGTAAAGACAATTTTTAACATTCATTTTTAAAACTTTGAGTTCCAAATTTTCCCCTTCCTCCCTCCCACTCCCCTACTAAGAAGGCAAGCAATTCGATATAGGTTATACATGTGTAGTCATGCAAAACATATCCATAAGTCATGTTGTGAAAGAAAACAGAAAAAAGAACTCAAGAAAAATAAAGAAAAATTTTTTAAAAAAGCCTATTTCAATCTGTATTCAGACACCGTCGATTCTTTCTCTGGGGATGGATAACATTTTTCACCGTAAGTCCTTCAGAGTTGTCCAGATCTTGGATATTGCTAAGAATCAAATCATTCACAGCCGATCATCTTACAATATTGCTGTTACTTTATGCACAATACATTGTACTTTGCATCAGCCCATGCAAGTCTTTCCAGGTTTTTCTGAGAGCATCCTGCTCATCATTTCCTATAGTACAATAGTATTCCATCATAATCACACACCACAACTTGTTCATCCATTCTGCAACTGATGGGTATCCCCTCAGTTTCTAATTCTTTGCCCGCTAAAAAGAGCTGCTATAAATATTTTTGTACATATGGGTCCTTTTTTCTTTTTAGGATACAGACTTAGTAGTGGTATTGCTAGGTCAGAGGGTATGCATGGTTTTATAGAGAGACTCGATTCTGAGAGGCAGTGGAAAGACCGCTGGGCTTGAAGTTAGAGGAATTAGGTTGTAAATCCTAGCTTTGCCACTTATTCCCTGAGTGACCTTTGGTAAATCACTTAGCCAAGCCACTTTCTGAGTCTCAGCTTTCTTATATGTACCATGAGAAAGGTGAGTCAGATGACCCTTGAGGTCTCTTTCAACTCTTAATCTTTATGATCCCCCTCTTATTTATGGAAGTGGGATTAGGTTTATTCTGTGTTGCTCCAGAAAAGAGATACAAGACCAACAAGTCAGTAGAAGTTACAGGAGAAGCAAATTTCTAATATGCCTAGAGAGCTGTGCAACAAGAGAATGTGCGGAGGGAGTTAGTGAGCTCCCTGTCGTTTAAAGTGTTCAAGCAGAGTCTCTCTCGTTATTTATTAGTGATTGTGTATATGCTGTCTAAAGTCCAACTGGAAAAGTCTCTGATTCTACGACTATACCCCCTCATCTATAGCTAGCCCAGAGTTAGGATACTGGATGTACCTTAATTTAATCATTTTACATGTATGCAAAGCAAGTCAGCCCCAGATGTGTTGAAACCCTCCTTTTTTATACCCTGGAACCATTGCACACAATCTCAGTGAGATGGTGACGAGAGCATATTGACTCCTATGGGAGGTAAAGGTATGCTTTCCTTTGCCTGGACACCTTCAGAGCCAATGGCCCTAACTGAGCCACTAGGGTGGGGAGAGGAAAGGATGGCAAGTGGGAAGTACCCAAAGAAAATGTTGACTGATTAATTTGTTACAAGCGCAAGAGTTCAGCTGCATGACTACCTCCATCGCTGAGTGATGTGTTTTACCGGGGGTAGGATGAACACAGTACAAGATTCATGGCCACTGGGTCAGAGGGCACAACAGGCAGGGAATACACAGAAAGGTCATTGCGGGGGGAGGGGTGGGTGGGTGACAAAGTCAGGGCAGAGGATCTTCCCTAGTAATGTAGTGATGAAGAAGTCATGGGAGTTGTATATATACTCCTTAGTGGCTGAGTTCCTGTTTTTCTGGAAATACCCCTCACTTTGAAAGAAGGCCGGAAAACAAGATATTCACACTCACATGGGCTCTCTGAGAGCCTCAAACATCTCTGTTTTGTATCTTGAAGCTCTTCATACAGAAATGGCTGTGACAGATGATGTCATTTCAAAATCTTTTCAAAAGAATATTAGCAATGATATTTCACATTTACCTAACACATTTAGGTTTGTAAAACACTTTGTTCACAACAGTTCTGTGAGGTGGACATTGCACAATACGTACAAAATCTGCCATTTTACAGACGTTGGAAACTGAAGTCCAGTAAAGTAAAAATGACTTGCCCAAGGTCACTCAACCATTAAGTGTCAGAACCAGGATTTGAAGTTATACCTTGCGGTTCTTTGTCCAATGCACCCTCCACCATACCAGGTATGCCACTCTGCTTTTCCCACCAGAAAGACTATGTGACCAAGGACCCACATACTTAGCCCCAAAATGAGTTGGGATACCCAATCCCACTAATGCTCTCTAAGGTGCTGAAGTGTCTACCACCCAGATGCTTGAGGTTTGGAATAATCCTGTCATATAAGGGACATTTCCCTATTCATATATAGGTGGTCATGGCACACAGGGTCTCCGGATCAGAGATATACAGCTGGAAAAAATTTCAGAGGCCATCTTGTCCATCACCCTCATTTGATCAAAGATGATGAACAAATGATTTTCAAAAGATGAATTGCAAACATACGAAAAAATGTTCTACATCAGTAATTAAAGATAAATGTCAATTAAAACAACTCTGAGGCTTCACCTAACAACCAGGAAAGTGGCAATATAAAAGATGTTGGTAGTCTGTGTTGGAGGGGCTACAAGGAGACAGTCACATTAATATGTTGTTAGTGGATCTGTGAATTGATCTAATGATTCTGGAAAACAATTAGGAATTACACCAGAAAATTTATTAAACTGTTTTCAACCATTGACACAGAGATCTCACCACTGGTCATTTATTCTAAGGAGGTCAAAGATATAAGGAAAATTCCCATATATAACAAAATGGTTGTTGAAGCATTTTTTTCTGGTAGCAAAATAAACAAGCAAAACTGGAAACAAAGTGACTGCCAGTTGAATGGAAAGTGACTGAACAAAGTAATGGAATATTTTTGTGTGATAAGAAACAATGAATATATTTTTTTCACTTTTATTTTTATTGCTTTAAAAAAACAACATGGCTAATGTAGAAATCCATTTTACCAGACTTCATATGTTTAAGTATCATATTTCTTGCCTTCATAATGGGGGGGGAGGGGCTGGAGGGAGGGAAAGAATGCACACCTGAAAATAAAAATTTTAAAAAGAAAAGGAAGAAAATGAATATGAGACTTCAGAGAAACATGGGAAGACATATGAACTGATGCAGAGTGACATCTACAGAAGCCAGAAGTCGTGTACTTGTAATGACAATTTAGATTTGAAGAACTTTCCCACCCATTAAGAGGCCCATGTGACCTGCTTATGTCACAGGAAGTCTAAGTCACATGTGGTAGGAGGAGCTTGCTGAGAGGAAAAGGAAAGCGTGTCACAGGAAATTCAGAGAGAGCAATTAGAACTGAGGGAGAGAGCAGATAATGTTATCTGTGCTGTGAGTGATTGTTGGTGGCAAGGCCCCAGCAGGGAGGTGAAAGGTTATGGGATGGCAAGGCTCCATGCTGTGATATTGTGTTTTAAGTTCCTTGCTGTTACGATAAAGTGGGCTTACTGGTTTTGGGGAGTTGCTTGCTGCTTGGATGGGTTGGACTTATTGGTTATGGGATTTGGTTCTCTGGTGTCTGAATAAATGCTTTACTTCTACCTTCTATATGGAGAGTCTCTTATATTTTGCGATATAGAATTACATACGCATATTCACAATATCGTTGATGTTGTGTTTATTGCCTTGCTAACATAGTTCCCAACTGCAACAAAAATGTAAACTCTAAAATTAAGTCGAACACTAGATTATCATAATGGCCAATCTTGGCCCTAGAGAAGAGATGAAAAAAATGTGCCCCCTTTCTTTCATGAGAGAGGTGGGAGTCTATGGGTACAGAATGTTGCATACACAGCATCAGATAGTTTTGCTTGTCTCTTTTTCTGTGCTACAAGAGAAGAGTCACTGGGTTTGGAGGAAGGGTAAAATCTGGAAATGACTATGATGCGAAAACAAAAATGAATAAAAACTTCATTTACAAAAAATAGCACTAATAATAAGCAGGTGCTTTTCATGGGCCCTTAAGACCCTCAGGATAACTTGTGATCTGCTGCTCTGTAAAGAAGAGTTTAATTTAGGCCTTCTTCTCCCTGTCCTCCCTTCAGGTTTCTTCTTCCTAGTGTTGTTCTATTGTTCTCACACAAATTCCTCCTGCTTCCTGTGAGACTCCATTCAGGAACTCTCAGGCAACTGGAGGAAATGGTTGTGTGTGAACTTCCAAGACTAGGTCCCCCTCCCAGCTTGGCTGGGCTGGCTCAAATCTCCCTTCCCTGCCTAGATATCTGTAGGATACAGAACCATGAGACAGACCTCCCCCAGGGCCCTGCACACTGCACAGTCATGCCCAGCTCCCCTGCCTGCATCCAGACTGGGGTTCATCAGGGATTATCAGCAATTATTAGGAAGAGCCAGACCCCATGATGCTTTGCTCCTGCTCTGGGTCTTTCCAACAGCTCCAAGATGCCTGGTGCCACCAATCACACACTTTCCGGAATAGTATCAGTAATATCAAAGGGTACATTGGAGCTGGGCAAAGCATTGAAATCAGAGGGATAAACAGGAATGCTCCTTTTCTGTCATTTCCAGGAAAGGCACAGGGCCTTAGCTGAAGATACTAGTTAAGTCTCCACTAGTGTCCAACAGCTATCTGAACCCATTGAAAGGCAGCAGAGCACAATGAAAATGCCACCAGATTTAGAGACAAAGGACATGTTTCTGACCTGGTGTGGCTACTTATCATACTAACCTATTCTGTGAGTCTGAACACATCAGGTCACCTCTCTGATCCTCAGGTGAAGGCCACATGACTGAATCAATGGAGCTCTGCCCATGGAGTAAGGGAGACCTGAGTTCAAATACAACCACCTGGGTGACCCTGGCAAGTGACTTAATTTTTCTGTATCTCAGTTTCTTCTCCTATACGAAGGAGATAGTAATTCCACCTACCTCATAGGGTTGTTGTGAGGATCAATGAGATAATATACGTATAGTGCTTAGCAAGCCTTATATATGTATATAGATATAGATATATACATATATATAATACATATATGTATATATATATGCTAGCTATTCTGAGCTATTTGTAGAGGAGATCAGTTTCACATTTATCATTCCATTTGACCACATTCTTTGAATGATCAGGTTAAGCCAGAGAGTACACTTCTCAGACAAAGAGGAGGAGGAAGAGGAGAAGGAGGAAGTGCAGGAGGAGAAGAAGAGGAGGAAGGAGGAGTAGAAGAGAATGTGGAGCAGAGGAAGAGGAGAAAGAGGAGAGAGAGGAAGAGGAGAAGAGGAAGAAGAAGGAGTAGAAGAGAATGAAGAGGAGAAGAGGAGAAGCAGAAAGAAGAAGAGGTGAGGAAGGAGGTGGAAAAGGAGAAGAAGGAGGAGGAGAAGGAGGAGAAGAACAAGGAGAAGAAGAGAATGAGGAGAAAGAGAAGAGAAGAAGGAAGAGGAGAAGGAGGAGACAGAGGAGGAGGAAAAGAAGGAGGATGAGAAGGAGAGGAAGAAAGAGTAGAAGAAGAGAAGAAAATGAGGAGGAGAAGAGGAAGAAGGAGGAGGAGGAAAAGAGGAAGAGGAGAAAAGAGGAGAAAGAGGTCAGATCTGGCTGACTAATCCTTACAATCTTCTTTATAAGTTTATCATCTATAGCAGTGGTACCAAATTCAAGTAGAAATGGGGGTAGGGACACTAAGCCATTCACAAGGATCCCTGCGGGCCACGTGTTGAGTTAGTTTTAAAACATTGTCTATGTTTTATTGTATTTGTATTGATTTTGTTCAATATTTCCCAATTACATTTTAGTCTGGAATGGGCTGTGCTCTGGAGTATTCTGGTTGCATGTTTGACACCTCTAATCTAATTGTCCTCTAACTGTGGGTATCCCCCAGGGTTCTGGTCTGAGCCTTCTTCTCCCTTTAAACATTTACACCCAGCAATTTCATCACCTTTCATGGATTTAATTACTTTTTTGACACAAATGACTCCCAAATCTGTCTACCAGCCCTAGTCTCTCCTCTGGGCTCCAATTGCACATGTCTAGCTGCCTATTGGATATTTCAAACTGGATGTCTCACAGGAATCTTGAGTCCAAAACTGAACTCACTATCTTCCCTCCACCCAAACCCATCCTTTTTCCAAACTTCCCTCTTTCGGTCAAGGGCACCACCATCCTTGTCATCATCTAGGTTTTGCATTACCCTTGATTCCTCCCTCTAACCCTACATATACAATCAGTTGCCACATCTTGTTCTCCTCCTCCACCTCTTACATCTGTTCACTTCTCCCTACTTCTATAGCCACTACCCGGTTTCTGGCTTTTGTCACCTTTTGCCTAGACTATTATAATCACCTCCCAATTATTTTCCCTTCCCTCTCCCATCATTCCCACAACTCCATAACAGGCTCCAGAGTGATTTTCCCAAAGTGTAGGTCTGACTACATCACTCCCATATTCAGTAAACTTCAATGGCTCTTTCTTATCTTAAGGACCAAATATAAACTCTTCTGTTTGGTTTTTAAAGCCTTTCCCAACCTGGCCTCAACCTACCTTCCCAACCTTATTACTCCACATTCCCCTTGGGCACTGTAATATTCCAGCCATACTGACTATTTCATTGATCCTGGCACAAGGTACTATATCTCTTACCTCCAAAACTTTGCACTGGCTGTTATCCCATCTCTGGAATGCAGCCCCTACTCACTTCCACCTCTTATAATCTCTTATTTCCTTCAAAATTCTGATCAAGAAGCACCCCCTACGTGAAACCTTTCCTGATTCCCCACCTGTCAGTGCTGCTCTGGAAAAATGTATCTCATTTTTATCTTGTATATACCTATTTATGTGTGTGTTGTCTCTCCAATAGAATGAAAGCTCCTTGAAGGTGAGAACTGTTTCGTTTTGGTTCCTAGCACAGTGCCAGACACCTAGTAGGCATTTAATAGTTGTTGGTTGGTTGACTTCTAGAGAACTGGCCTTGGAGTCAAGACTCGGGTTCATGCCTGACCTGTGACCCTGGGCAAGCCATTAAACCTCTGAGCATTCTAGCAACTTCCTAATCCTAGAAGGTGCAGAACAGGTGATGTTTAGGAGAAGGAGTCTCTTTACTGCAAAATTTCTTTACCAATGAAATCATATATCAAACTTAAATAATAATAATGTAAGAATATTAATTATAGGAAATTGTATCATTATAGTATTATATGTTGTAATTCTATCAATTATAAGAAATAAGGAGGAGGGGGAAGAAGAAGAAGAAGAAGAAGAAGAAGAAGAAGAAGAAGAAGAAGAAGAAGGAGAAGGAGAAGAAGAAGAAGAAGAAGAAGAAGAAGAAGGAGGAGGAGGAGAAGGAGAAGAAAAGAAGGAAGAAGAGGAGGAGGAGAAAGAAGAAGAGGAAGAGAAGGAGGAGAAGGAAGAAGAGGAGGAAAAGAAGAAGAAAAGAAGGATAAGAAAGAGAAAGAAGAAGAAGAGATGGAAGAGGAGAAGAAGGAAGAGGAGGAGGAGGAAGAGGAGAAGAAGGAGGAGGAAAAGGAGTAGATAATGATGATGATGACATCTGTATAGCTCTTTAATGCTTAATAGCCCTTGTTTCATGACAAACCAGTTTGGTGGTATAAGTACTATTGTCCTAGTTTTATATATAAGGAAGCTGAGGGTCTCAAACATAAAGAGACTTGGCCAGGGTCATGTGGCTAATAAGTTCTTTGAATCCAGGTCTCCTGACTCCGAGGCCAGTACTCTTTTCGGCAAGCAAACTATTTAAATGGCTTGTTTATTTATTGTCTTCAGCAAGAGCTCTCACCACATCTAAAAACTGTAAATAAAAACATGTTGCAAGCCACAAATTTGGAAACATAAGAAGCCTCATGCATAGTTGCAAGGAGGGGGAGTTAGGAGGAAAGTGAGCAGGTATCTCACCTCTGATGTTTACTGTGTCATCCTGGGTAAGCTTCTTAACCTCTCTGAC
This sequence comes from Phalanger gymnotis, assembly GCA_028646595.1. NCBI lineage: Eukaryota > Metazoa > Chordata > Mammalia > Diprotodontia > Phalangeridae > Phalanger > Phalanger gymnotis. The sequence continues at coordinate 330,862,700 of CM053624.1, forward strand.
CCTCGGCTTCCTAATCTGTAAATGGGGACAATAAAACCTGTGGTACTTACACAGGACTAAAAGGATTAAAAGAAATAAATGTCTGAAAAGGCCTTTACAAACCTTGCAGACCTATAAAAAGGTCACCTCTCGTCATCCTGTTGTTGTTGGTCATTTCAGTCATGTCCGACTCTCCGTGACCCCATTTGGGGTTTTCTTGGCAAAGATCCTGCAGTGGTTTGCCATTTCCTTCTCCAGCTCATTTTATAGATGAGGAAACTGAGGCAAACAGGATTAAGTGACTTGCGTGGGGTCATGTAGCTACTAAGTACCTGAGGTTATCTTCAAGGGTCTTGTCATGTTTATCATCACCATTATGAGCATCCTTCTCATCAGGAATATGCCCATGTTAACAAGCCTTATTTTAATGAGCTCGATAAGCTCCCTTGAGAACAGAAGCCATAAGTTAATTTTTGTTCCATTTTATTCATTTTTTATTTGTTTGTTTGCTTTATCCCATACACTCCTTTTCTACTGCCTGGTCCCCACTACCTTTCTCTTGCATATATGGTAGATACATAACAAATGTTGGTCAAAATGGAATAAGAGAAAGCAATGAAAACAAAGCATGAGCGTGACCATGATGCCTATAGCCAGTTAGTGTGATACTGAGAAGAGAACACGGAAGGCAGAGAGAGGCCAGCACATGAGACGGGGAAGAAAGTTAGGCCTGGCGGTGTTGAGCAACATGGACCGAAGGGTGGGGAGGTGACAGCAGAGGAAGCAACAGTAGCCAAGGGAAGAGATGAGCCATCTGTCCGATGTGGGCTCCTAGCTGTGGGGGTGGGTTGGAAAACCTGATTTCCGAAGAGCTGATGTTAAGGAAGGAACAGATTTGGCAAAGGACAGCTGATGTCAGCTGTTACTGGACAGCATCAAGGATGAGGGCCAGGCAACAGGCACAGGAACCCTGGCCTCTGTCCCTGGGCTGGGGAGGGAAACATCCGAGGTTCACTGGCCTCGATTCCAGGGGAAATGCAGATGTGGCCAGCTGGAGGGATCCCCAGGAACTTGAGAACTTGTGTCATCTATTAGGAAGCTGGATGGATCAAGAGAGGGTAGACACCATGACTCTGCCATTTACCACTCCCCAGGTTACAGATTCCCCATAACACGTTAGTTAAAAAACACATCTTATACATGATCTGGAGTTTGGTGCTCTGCCTACAGAGCTATTCCAGATTCCTTAGGTTGGCATTCAAGGTCCTCTGTAACTTGGCCAGAACTGACTTTTCCTTAGGATTCTTTCTTTGGTTCTTAACTTTAGAAACAGCATCATTGCTGTCCTCTAAATGCATCAGCAGTGAGGCAGCTCAGCAGAAGGTGACTTTCCAACCTTCAAAATCCTCCCATAGCAGGCTCTTTGAAAATGCAAATCTCCCTCCTGCCTTCACCCTCCAAGACGCCTTAGAGATCATAGGGTCTTGAGTTTAGAATTGAAAAGGAATCTCTAAGGTCACCTAGTCCAGGGCTTCTCCTGGGGTCCATGGATCCTCCAGGGGCCCATAAGAAAATTTCAAGGGCTCTGCAAACTAATATGGGACAGGGCAAGGAAATTACATCTTTATTTCTATATAATTGATTTGCTTTTTGCCTGGTACACAGTGGGTGCTTAATAAACAGTTATTCCCTTCCCTAATTCTCTGTATTTTATTTCGTATATTTAAAAAGATTGCTCTGAAAAGGAGTCCATAGGATTCACCAGATTGTCCAATGGGTCTTGCTTTACAGATGAGGAAACTGAGGCTCAGAGACACTAAGTGATTTGGCCAAGGTCATACAGTTAGTTGATGTCAGAACCAATGCTAGAATTAAGTCTTCTGACTCCCCCTTTAGAGGTCTTTCCTTTATAGCACACATTCTCTACTGTCATCGTTCATGGTTTAAGAGTATATCTGAATCACTGAGGGCCAGATCATGGCAAATGGAAGTGTTAAAAGCTAATACTTCACTGTGGGCAGTATAATTCATAGTTCCCCAAATGGTCTCAACTAGTTGACTTCAGGGTTGGAATGGTGGAATTGCCAGACGGCCCTGCATAAATGTCCTCTGGCAGCCGCGTCCTTTATGATGTCAGAGAAGAATTTGTAAAAAGGGCCATATGCCCAGTACCTTTACCAAGTGATATCCCTCATAAGAGGCAATGAAGTATAGAGTTGAGGGACATGAGGTTAGGACATAGAACTACTTCCACTTCCCAGGAAAGCTATGTGACCTTAACACACACAAGGACATTCAAGACCCCACCCCCTACGACTTCCAGATAACTAAACATTTGAACATCTGATCATCATCAGGCTTGTCTGGCCCTACAGTAAACACTCTCTTAGGGGAATCTAATCAGATGTGTGAATCAAGTAAAGAGATGGATTGCTGTTGTTTAATCATCTTTCAGTGGTGTCCAACTCTTCGTGACCCCATTTGGGGTTTTCTTGGCAGAGATACTGGAGTGGTTTTGCCATTTCCTTCTCCAGCTCATTTTACAGATGAGGAAACTGAAGCAAACAGGGTTAAGTGACTTGCCCAGGGTCACACAGGGACACACAAGTGTCTGAGGCCAGATTTGAACTCATGAAGATGAGTCTTCCTGACTCCAGGTCTGGCACTCTGTGCACCATGGCGCCACCCAGCTTCATGGAGATGGATTAGACGGATGGAATAATCATAGAAAGTTAGAGAAGGTAGCCCTAGAGCTCAGTTAACCCAGTCCCCTCATTAAGTGTGGGAAATTATAAGAACTCTTTGTGGAATACAGACCTTTATTATTCCACTATTGAGCTTTGTATCATGATCCAAAGACCACATTTATTCCTTGAACTCTGAGTAGATCATGTATAAAACATTTCATTGCCTGGACAAACTTTAGCTTGCAAGGCAGGACAGTGTGGCATCTATTAGTAACACTAGGCATACATCTTAAAGTGGCCACTTGAAGGACTTTGTCTGAACAAGCCTTGCAGTGCTCCTCAAGGGTTGAGCCACCCCCCTCCCCACCATTGCTCAACTGGGCATGTGTGAACTCCTGATCTACCTTAGGCTTGCTATAGCTAATCCGGCCACTGGGTGGTGCTACTAGGCTCATTTAGTCTGCATGTGTGCGCATATCACCACAGCCTTTTTCCAGTGCCCTGGGCTCTTATTTAGGGATATTATTGTTCAAATAATAACTCATTCATCTCTCTTGGATCATTTTGCCTCCATCTCACTAGATTCTACACTCTCATTTTGCATTCTCATCATAACCCTGAAGACCTACCCACTCATATAAGATTAAATGGAATTTTTACTAAAGACCAAAGTAACAGTTGGATTTAAGCTCCCTATGAAGCTTAGTCTGCTTTTTTTTTTTTTTTTTACTGTCCCTTATGCATCAAGCATCAGTGTTTCCTAGGAAAGAAGAGACTGGTGCACCTGAAGGCCTTTGTAGAGAAACACTCTCAAGCCTTCTGATTTTCAGAGTCTTATACCGAAAGTTGTAAAGGGTTCTGCTCCATAGTGATTCCTAGTCATCACCATTCAGAACTCCTGGGTAGCCCTCAGGTCACTCCAGCCCAGATTCCAGGGCTAAGAGACTTCCCCCAGAGCAGCCCGTGTGTCAGCATGTTCTCCCAATGTCCCTGCCAGTCAACACACCAGACTGAATTCACCCATTCCAGCCCCAGAAAGGCCAGAGAGCAGCCCTGTGACTAGTGCAACGTGTGGCTCCTCCATATTTTTAAAGACCTTCGTTGTATGTTTTATGACTTCTTGTGTGACCTCTTCTCCTGCGTTAATAATTAACCTTATGAGGTTATTCAGTCCCACCTTTCCAACATCTCTCTATGGCCCAGAGACCCATAAAATTAAGGAGAAAGCCCAATGCCAGCTGAAATAAGGGCTGTTTCATTGAGGCATTACTTCTGTTTGATTCTGATACCAGCTCCTGTTACTGATCTAGACGCTGTCTACTGCCAAAATCAAGCCCCACCTCCACGAATCCTTCCCTCACTTGTCTCCCTTACACACACACACACACACACACACACACACTCTAGTATGGTAGCATGAAAACGGGGATTTTTATCCCTGTCCTTGTTCATGTAAACACAAAAGGCCCAGATTTCTCCGTTGAATCAATCAAAGTTGTAAACTTGGTGGGAACAAATCCTTGTAAAGTTTGGAGGAGGGAAGTACTTGGGTTATTGGATGAAAGCAGATGATGCACCACAGGAAAAACTTTGTGATTGTTCCCTGTGTAGAGGTTCCCAGTCCAGCAGGGAAACAATCGAGCTTCAGGAACATCCAGGTAGGAGGAGGCAGACCCTTGTACCAGAAGGGAGCAAGGTTGGAGGCTACACTCCTCCTGTCCCACTGATCCTGTCACCAAAGAGACTGGACGATATCCAACCTAGAGCAGAAAGAGATTCACTAAAGACAAACATGGACAAACAGCACAGACAGATTTAGAAAGACAGGCATCTTAGAGAGGAAATTGCTTCAAGGCTTGAGAGTCTTGAACCAGAAAAAAAAAAAAAGATGTTGGCTATAGGACTTGCAGTAATAACCAAAAGCTGTGAATTTACCTTTGGAAACATATTCTTTACGTATGTGCCTCATAATCGTATTTTAAGATTATCTCCACTTTCCCCACAGACCTTATGTGTGTTTGTTGGGAAAGGTGCCCTAGAATTTGGGAACAATGTCTTTGTACCAACTGTTCTTACTATACCTACTAGTAAATGCCATTTTCTGGCAGATAACCAATGGAGAACATACCAGATGGGGGCTCATAGGCTGCAGTATTAGAAACTCCCTCAAGGTTGATCCTAATACCATTACAGGTGAAAGAGTCATCCGCCACCTAAGACAGCCAACCTGCCAGCGCTAGTGAGAATTAGAGATGTCATCCTGGAGAGAGGCTATACTAGCTACTCACCGCACCTCACGTTCTATCTTCACCTCCATTTCTTTGTATGGCAGTCTGTCATTGTTTGAAATAACTTCCATCCTCCCTTGCCTTCCTTCAAAGCATAGTTCAGGTGCCACCTGCTTCATGAGGCCTTTCCTGATTCCACTGTACCCTCCCCAGTTAGATGTTACTGCTCTCTCCCTCTTAAATTAACTTTGTATTAATTTAGCTGGGTACATGTTGTATTTCCCCAGTAGAATGGAAGCTCCTTAAGGGCAAGGATTGTTTCATTTTTGTCTTTATGTCCTCAGTACCAAGCACTGTGACTGACACACAGGTGCCCAATAAAAGTTTACTGATTTTGAATTGAATTACACCTTTAGTTTACTTTTCATCCTTAACTTGGCAATAAGCTGGCTGAGGACTGAGATAATGGTTTGTACTTTTTTCTCTCCCATAATGCCTAGCACAGTGCTGGCTACACAGTAGGTCCTTAGTAAATATTGATTATATAGCTCTCTCTTATAAAAATAATGACTTCTATGTATTTAATAGCTCACATTTCCAAAGTGTCAGAGGAGTGTAGACATTTGGGTTAGGCGGAGTCACTGGTGAAAGGAAGGAGGTGTGGGTGGTGTTCAATGGATCCAGTTACAGTGTTTGCGTTGCTATTTCCCTGTTTAGTTGGCTGTGACGGGATGGTTTCCATGGGTGGGGGTTAAAAAGAGCGGCTTTCTTGGAAGGCAGTAATCAGCAGATGGCCTTAGCCTACCTTTCCCTAACCAGACTCCCTTGTTCCCCAAAGCCACTGGGGCTAAAGGGGGAGATGCTGAGCAAAACCAGAATGGCTCTGCCTGATGAAACGCCCTGCCCAACCTTCCCTGCCCAGAAGCCTAGAAGACCCCGAACTTAATCCTGACCCCTGTGCTTCGGGTCATTTCTCCTTGGCTGCTCAAAGTGACTCCACCTAAAGCCATCTCTGATGAGATCAGCTCCAGGGAATGAGACACAGCTGTTTGGGAGAGTGCCTTCCATTTCTGTAGTGCCCTAAGGTTTACAAAGCCCTTTATGCAGACTGTGCAAATATGATTATACCCACTTTACAGATGAGGAAGCTGAGGCTCAGAGCCAGGAACTATCTTTATAATAATCACACAGCTCTTAAATTTGTATGAGAGTCAAGACTCAAACCCAGGTTTCTACTCTTTCCCCTAAGCATGCTCACTCTCTCAGCCTAGTATAAGGGAGATGTTTAAGAAGACTCATTCAGTAACTAGAATTCCTTTCTCCCACCTCTGGCAGGAAGTCCACAGCAGAAGCCCAATGAGACATTCACGGCTTGAGCCAGCCAGCAGAGTGACCAACAGGAGAGGCTTTCCTGGCCCTCACCCAGCCCAGTGCTCCCTCTTTGCTCGCTCCAGCAGACAGTCACTTAGAAACCAGGGAAACTGGTCAGCAGCTGAACAGGGTGTGGCCCTGTCCCACCCCCTTTCCCTCCTCACTTCCCCACCCACCCAGAAGCAGCTGTGATGGATAGCGGCCCCTGACAGGAGAGAGCACCTCTGACCCCAGCTCAGATTCCCCAAGTGGAAGTGGGATCTTCTCTCTCTGGGGGGCCTGCACAGTGCTGGCCACATACTAAGTGCTTAATGAATTCTTGGTGACTGACTGATTGACTGTCCAAGATCATACATACAGCTGGTAAATACCAGAATTAGGATTCAAACCAACTGAGTCTGCAGTTTGAGATGCATGTGCTGCATGTGAGATCAGAGAATTTGCAGTGTTTCGAACTGGAAAGAAGCATATTATCAGTTTGCAGTACAAACAGTCCATGGTAGAGGAATTCAGAGAAGGGAGACATTACTGTGGGCTGGGGAGAAATTAAAGGACACCTGGAAGGAGGTGGGCCTTGGAGAAATAGCTTTTGGATAAATGGAAGGTAGTTAGGGCAGTGGACAGAGCACCAGGCTTGGAGTCAGGAAGCCTCATCTTCCTGAGTTCAAACCCAGCCTCAGACATGTACTAGCTGTGTCACCCAGGACAAGTTACTTCACCCTGTTTGCCTCAGTTTCCTCATCTGTAAAATGAGCTGGAGAAGAAAATAGTGAACTACTCCAGTATCTCTGCCAAGAAAACCTCAAATGGGGGCTGTCCAACCAAGAAAGAGTTGGACACAACTGAAATGACTTAAACAAGATGGGTGCTTTGTGCTAGATGGGGGAAGCAGAGGGAACAAAGGCAACAGAGATGGAGAATGAGTATGAAGGGCAGTGATTAGAGAGTCCTGGGGAGAAGATTTGGGGGTGCTGCTGGGCCAGGAAGGATCTCGAAAGATAAGTAGAGTGGTTATTTATGTCATAGGCAAGCCAGAAGCAGAATGATGAAAGTAAGACTCTAGGAGGATTAATGATGGAGTCATAGAATAGAATGATAGAACACCGACTGCCAGAGCTGGAAAAGGCTTGAGAACATGAAATGTTAGAACTGAAAGATAGCTTATAGTAAATATTAGTCAATTAGTAAATATTGATTATATAGCTCTCTTCTGTCTAGTTCATAAATGAGAAAGCAGAGCCCAGAGAGATGAAGGGCCATACCCAATGTCACATGGTTACTTCGTGGCAAAACCAGAAAAGGTCCAGTCCAGTGGTCTTTCCACAGATGCGGTTTTAGGTACTCACGTACCCTCTTTGGAAAATGGGGATAGTAATACCTGCCCTGCCTACTCCCCAGGATCAAAGGAGCAAGTAGACAGAAAAAAGAAGTGCTTTGGGAAGCAGGAGGCTTTTGTACACATCGAATATTGTTGTGAATAATAATGTGTTTGCATACACATCCCTGGGCATGTCTGTGCATGCAGCTATGCTCGGCATGTAACCCAACAAAGATATGCTAAGTTTAGGTGTATTCACGTGGCCAAGTAACAGTTGGTATCACTCTTAGGGGTCCGGGTCATTTGCAGAAGGGGAACCCATGACTCCAGGATACCTCTCAGCAGCTCCCATCTGCTCCAATTGTCTTCCTCCTGCATTGTCTTGGAGACAAAGGTCTCCAAATACATGGTGGCAGGCTGGCTGCTACCAGGGCAACCCCAGAGCCTGGTAAGCCAGGCTTGTTCTCTCTCCCTTGTGGTCCCTGCCCATAAGGGTGGGGTAGGCAGACATGCTCATTCATAGAGCTCTCCTCTTATAAATATCATTTAAGGACCTCAAGGGATAAGGAAGATCTACCTCCTTTCCTTCCCACCACCCCCCAAGTCAAGAAGCCTTCTACTTGGGAAATGGATCAGGCAGGTTTGGGAAATGTAATTCTCATGTCTCTACAATGCCCTTGTTTTTTTGCATTAAAGAGATAAATGAATTCTGAGTTTCACCGCCACGCCTCCATCAAAATCACTACCGAGTCCAACCATCAACCCTTTGATGGTTGAGTGTCCCATTTATCTGAAGTCAGGAATCCTAGACATTGATTTCCAGCTCAAAGGAACCATGGAGATAATCTCTAGTGTAACCCTCTTACTTTATAGATGAGGAACTGAAACCAAGAAGTGACCTGTCCAAGGTCACACAAATGGTAAGTTGCAGAGTCAGGATTCAAATCCAGATCCCCTGAGTCCAAAGCCAGTAGTATTTCTACCCTACTCTGAGTGGACTCGTTTACCTCTTGAGGTCTTGTCCAGTCTGAGCATTTAGGGATTTTGTGTTTGCACCCTGACCATCATAAAGACTTAAATAAGTGATTAAATTCCATTTTACAGAAACAAAACTGAGGTTAAATGACTTGTCTAAGGGGAACACAGTAAATGGTGGAGCTGGAAGACAAACTCATCTTCTGACTTTGGATCCGATGGCTATTAATCTTTAAACTATAAAAGGCTGCCTCTGCTCAGGTCACAAAGTGATGATTTTAATTTCTCCCCCCACCCCAAAAAAAGAGCCTGTCAAAGCCCCCTAAGGCCACCTTTCTCATCCACAAGTAATCAGAATCTTGAATGGTCTTTTTGAGGCAGACCATCTGAAGCTTGTTCTTGTGCAAAGGTGAGTGACAGATCAATGGTGGGCTGGGAGCCTTCATTCTCCTGGCCGGCTTTCCCTTGACCTTTAAAGATAATGCTATTATGGCAAGATCAGGAAGCACTGAGTCTCATCGGGGAAATCTCTCATTGCATTTCTTTGCAGCCACATTATTAATTCTCAGAAAAATCCAAGGTATGTTTTCCACCCCCACAGCTTTGCAGAAAAGGCACAGGAGAATAATAGTTTTCTTCTGGGCCATTGTTTGCCAGCACTGCTGGGCCTGTTAGAACAACCCTGCCCTTGGCCTGGTGGCTTTAGAAATGGATGGCAGCTGGGTTAGGTCAAACAAAAGCTCTCCGGGATAGTTACCAGTCCCCCTTGGCAGCCGGCTTTGCTTTGCTGCCTAACAAAGACATGTGTGGAGTGTGGTTTCTAAGACTTCAGCAGCCCCAGCAAACTATGGGAAGGATTTGGAATAATTCTCAGCAATTCCTTGTAGCAGGATTTATTTAGTCAGGACCACCTAAAGAAATACTTTCCAAGAACTGACATGAATCTGTGTGTGTATGAAAATATATGCATGTGTGTATATACATCATGTGTTGTATATTATATATTATATGTACATATATGTATATATGCATGCATGTATGTATGTATGTCTAGAGAAAGAAACAAATATGTGCATGTGTATGTATGGAGAGAGAGAGTGACACATATATAATCAAAAACCATTCACCATTAGATCCATGGTCAAAGGATATGAACAAACACTTTTTTAAAAATTACACACTATAAGGAACCACATGAAAACATGCTCTAAATCACTAACAGTAAGAGGAATTCAAATGAAGAGAACTCTAATTGTGCAAATTGGCAAAAACATCAAAGATAGGAACATTAATCTTGTGATTTCAATTTGGAATTACGCAAGGAAAATTGATGAAACTGTATATATCCTTCCAGAAATCCCATGACTGGACATATGTCCCATAAAAGACAAAGACAAAAGTAAACATTCAATATATGCCAAAATATTCATGCATGTTTTGGCCACATAGAATTGTAAACAAAGGAGGTACTATTGATTGGGAAATGAGGGGACATAAATCCAATGGCATATGGATATAATAGAATATTTTTGTGCAGGAAGAAATAATAAAGATGAGGAAATCTGAGAAACGTGGCAAGGTTTGTATGAACTGATAACAGAGTGAAGTAAGCAGAACCAAGAAAACAATACACACACATATATAACAGTGTAAGTGAAGAGATAATGAACGGGAAACTGAACTCTGAGTAATAGAAATACCAATGAAGATCTCAGAAGAGAGGGAGAGTGACAAGGCTCATACACAAATAACATGTTTGAAAATAATTAAGTAGATAGGACCAGAGATTTAGCATTGAAAGGGGACTTAAAGGCTATCTAATACAATCCCCTCATTTTGCAGATGAGGAAAAAGAGGCCCAAAGGCATCAAATGAGTTGCCGAAAGTCATACAGTAGTCAGATTATTCTGAGAGGTTCAAGGATCCTAGCCAGAGGAATTAGGGAGGGCATCATGGAGGAGGTGGTACTCAGTCCAGGTCTTGGAGGAAGAGAAAGCTGGCAAAATGTACAGTGGCAAGGAGGCAAGAGAAGAAAAGATAAGACAATGAAATAGGTGTCCAGTTTGGCTAAAACGCAGAGTATGTAAAAGGGAGTAAGTGCCATGGAGCGGCTGGAAAGCCAGGTTGGAGTAAGTCTTGAATGTTAGGTTGAGGAGTTTGCATTTCATTTTGTAAGCAATGAGGAGCCACACTGAAGAATTCTGAGCAGGGGAGTGATGCAACCATGTTTGATGCTTTAGGAAGATTGGTAGCTATGAAAAGGAGGGATTATTGAGGGAAAAGACCAATGATTGAGAGGGCAATTAGGAGACAATTTTTTTAAATAACAATTCATTTGGAGGACCAAAAGATCTAGATTTTGGAGGTAACTCATGAAAAAGGTAGTTATGAAAGGCTAATGGTAATAGAACTTCCAGGACTCAGATTATGTACTCAGATTATGTATAAGGTTGCAATCATCAAAACCACTTGGTACTGGTTTAAAAATAGAAAAGTAGATCAATGAAACAAATTATATAAGGAAAGATCAGAAAAAATTGAACTCAATAACCCAGTGCTTGGTAAATCCCAAAGCATAAACTACTTTAAAAAGAACCCCTCATATGACAAGAATTTATGGGAAAACGGGAGAGCAATTTGACAGAAATGTCATTTAGTTTTTTTTAATTTAACAAAAAACAATTTAGTCTCTCTCTCATATCTACCATACCCCCCCAAAAAAAAAAGAAAAAGAAAAATCCCTATTATGAACGTGTATAGTCAAACAAAACAAATTCCTACATTGGCCATATCCAAAAAATCCATGTCTCAATCTGCACTGAATTCATCACCTAACTGCAGTTGGGTAGAATGTCTTATCCTTCATGGGCTGGATCCTTTAGTATTATGGTTGTTGATCATAGTTCTTAAGTTTTCCAAAGCTGTTTGTCTTTGTTGTTGTTATTATTGTATAAATTGTTCGCCTGGTTCTTCTCACTTCACTCTGTATCAGTTCATACAAGTCTTCCCAGGTTTCTCTGAAATCATCCCCTTCATCATTTCTTACAGCGCAGTATTATTCCATATATCATAATTTGTTCATCCATTCTCCAATCGATAAGCACTCCCTCAGTTTCCAGTTCTTTGTTACCACAAAAAGAGTTGCCTTTGTACAAGTAGTAGGATCACTGAGTCAAAGAGTATGAATTTTAGCGACTTTGGGGGGAATAGCTCCAAACAGCTTTTCAGAATGGCTGGACCAGGGGTGGTGAGCCTGCAGCCTCAAGGCCACACATGGCCCTCTAGGTCCTCAAATGTGCCCCTTTGACTGAATCCAAACTTCACTGAAAGATGACCTTCTACATCCTCAAGTGAAGCCCTTTGACTGAATCTAAACTTCACAGAACAAATCCTTTTATTAAGGAGATTTGTTCTGTGAAGTTTAGATTCAGTCAAAGGGCCACACATGAGAACCTCGAGGGCCACATGTGGCCTCAAGGCTGCAGGTTCCCCACCCCTGCTCGACCAATTCGCAGCTTCCCCAACAGTGCATTAAAGTGCCTGTTTTTCCATAACCCCTCCAACAAGAAATTTATACCAATGTATTATTTTGGATTTTGTATTCTACAATAAATTCAAAATAGATACAAGGCCAAAGTATCAACAATCATGCCATTAAAAGAAAGTGAAACAGATCAAATACCTTTCAGACTATAGGTAAGAAGTGAATTCTTAACAAAACAAGGAATTGAGTCCATTACGAAAGATAAAAGGAAACCATTTTGATTATGTGAAGCTGGAAAGCTTTTGCATGGATAAAATTTATGCAGTTAGGATAACAAGGGGAGTAGTCAACTGGAGAAAAGGCTTTGCATCAAATTGATCTCTGACAAAGTCCTGATATCTAAAATATGTAGACATCTAATAGAAATACACAAGGCCAAAGGCCATTCCTCAATAAGATGGAAAGAACTTCAGAGGCCATCTGTTTCAGCTCCTTCATTTTCCAAATGAAGAGACTGAGGCCCAAGGAGGTTAAGTGACTTACCCAAAGCATGAAAGACAGGACTTGAAACCAAGATTTCTAACATTAGAGCCAGTATTCTTTCTGATATACTAGTTAAGCGAACAAACTGTTATAAAATGATAGTATTTCAAACTGTTAACAACCATATGAAAGAATGCTCCAGATCACGAATAATATAAGAGAAATGTGAATCAAGGTAATCAGCGATTACCAGTAATTGCCTCATACTCAACAAGTTGGCAAAGATGACAAAAGATGGGAATAGTCAGCCTTAGTGGGGTTTGTTGGTGGAGCTGCAAGATTGTCTTACCATTCTAGAAAGCAATTTAAAATGTCCATGCCCTTTGACCCAGAGATTACCTTAGGAGGTACATAGCCCAAGAAGGTCAGTGACAAAAAGAAAAGCCCGGGATCACACCAAAATACTTACAGCAGCACTTTTCGCAGTAGCAAAGAATTGCAAAGAACGTAGATGACCATCAATTGGAGAATTAATAAACAAACTGTGGTACATGAATATAATGAACTATTTCTGTGTTATAAAAAACAATGAACATCATGAATTCGGAGAAGTATGGAAAAATTCAGATGAACTCAGAATGAAGTAAGCAGAATCAGGGGAAAAAGCTACATAATGACTACAATAATGTATATAGAAACAACAATATCCAATTGAAAATGAAAGCTGCAAAATTACGATGACCAAGCTTCTCCCCAAAGGAGAGATATGAGAAGACACCTTCCCCCAGTTCTTTGTTGTTCCTTCCGTCTTGGGTATGGAACAATGACTGTATCATTGGACTTTAAAAAAAATTTTTGGTTAGTTTTACAGATTTTTAAAAATAAGGATGACTCTCAGATGGGCAGATAGTAGAGGAGATATAATGGAAAATGTAGGTGATATTAAAACAAAAGATAATAAAAATTATTTTTAAAAGAGAATTTCAATAGTCTAGGCAGTGACCTATTGCCTGTTCTGAGCTAGAGTGTTGGCAGTGGACATATAAAGGAAGGGATGGATGCAAAAGCTTATAATTGTGACTGTTAGAGCTGGAAGAGACTTTAAAACATAAAAAGTCAGAGCTAGAAGAAAGAATATAGAATGTTAAGAGCTGAGAGGAAATTCACAGCTCAAACCATTGCGGCCTCCTCGTTTTGTACTTACAAGTCAGCTAATCCCCAAAGAAACTCAGGCAGTCATAATGTGTTGAATAAAACCTCTGGCTTGATTGCATGTTCCAATATTCATGGAAATAAGTGTTTGGGAGCTAGACAATGCCTCCAGATTACACAGTCCCTGGCATGAGAAGTAGCAATAACTGACCAAAGGAACCCCCAGCTGTGTGGCCATCCAAAGCCCGATGAATGGCATCTCATGAGGGGGTTGGGAAAGAAAGGATAGATGGCAGAATGTCAGTTTTGCACACTTTTCTCTAACAATTTTCATTTCTCGGTAGATATGATGTGAAACCTGAGCTCCCCCTACCTGAGTCTGGCAAAATCTGTTTCTTTCTCTCGCTATACTTTTGCTTTACAGGTCAGAGATCAGGAAACTACCAACTTTGCCGAGTGATCAGAAAATGTCACAAGAAGATGGTGAGTCAGAAACTGGAAGAGCTTCCTCTCCTGAGCAGCCAGATGGAATCTCTCCCCCTGAAGCGGCAGCAGCTGCAGAAGATGGTATGAGCTGCAGATATGCTGACGAAGGTTAGACCTGTGGGGGCTGTGGCTTTGAGATCAGTAGCTTAGACGAAGGGGCTATGGAGGACAAGGTGATAGGTTCAGTCTTCACTTTGCTCTAGACAGTGACGACAGATGGTACTCCCAAGCCTGACTGGCCATCTCCTGAAGATGCATGCTGATGAACTATCCTACAAGGCTCCCTGTCTTCAAAGCCACCACCTACAGGCTTCTCTCCCCATAGCTACAACCTCAGGAATAGTGGTATGCTGGTAAATGTTTTTAACAACTGGCTCTGATAGGGAAGGGAGAGTGTACACAGGATGCACTTTTAAGTTTAATTCACATTATTAGCATTTTCTCCACCAATTTTGTAAGTCTAGACAATCAATGAAACAATAAATTAAGCCCTGATTTGTGGCATTTGCCAGTTTCTGAGGTATGATGATCACCCTGTCAATTTAACAGTTGGCTGGTAAGCTGGTTGGAGCTTCCTCCAGCACAGCACTAGCCTTCCCTTCAAATGCCAATCTTTTCCTTAGTCTTTGTTTTTCACAGGTCACACTGACAGGCTAGACCTCTGGAGGAAAGACCACAAATGGGATATTATAAGGGCATACATAGACTCAATACAGGACATTAATTTTATGAGGGAAAGAGAATACAGTTGTTTTCTAAAGCCCCAGAAAGCAGAAATGAAGGCCAGGGAGAGGAAGTTCCAGGGAAGTGATTTCAGCTCAGGATACAGGAAAACTTTCTAACAATGTGACATAATGAGTTTTCTGTCTCTAGAAGGAATCAAACAGAGGTTGAAACCTGACAAAGATGACCTGGCAGGAATTCTGACATCTATATGAAAGATAAATCTAAATGACCTCCAAGATCCATCTCCACTCTTGAGATTTATGATTCTGTGATATGGAAATGGAAGGCAAAAACAAAGTCCAGCTCATAGAATACATTTTACTTATTGTAGGATTTAGGATCTTAGATCTGAGGTTGGAAGGGACCTTAGAGTCCATAGAGTCTAGGCTCAGAGTGGTTAAGTGACTTACCCAGAGTCACCCAGCTACTAAGTATCTGAGGCTGTCTGAACATAGAAGAACATAGATCTTCCAGACTTCAAGTTTAGACCTTGCATTCCTCCAGCATACATCTGTCCAACAAGTCCATCCTGTTCCCATCCCAGGGCCTTCTCAGATTTCCTCCAAAAAGTCTTGATTTTCCTTATAGTTTCTCTGTATTCCGCTCTCAATTGGAGCCAAGCCACCCTGATGAGCTCCACTGACCTGCCACGAAGTACTTTTTTTCTGATCTCCAGATTCTGACCTCTCCTTCTGCCTCCTATCCACAGTGAAAAGAGCGCTTGAATTTGGAGTCAACCTGAGTTTGAATCTCTGCTCTGACACTAGCTACGTGATTGTGGACAAGATCACCTGACCTCTTTAGTTTCCTTATATGTAAAATGGAAAAAACTCTTTGTAAAATGTGAAGGGTTATTGAGATGTGAGTGGATATTAATATCAGTGCTGTTGAGTATTATTCTCATTCCTGGGAGAGGCAGCACGAAGTAGATGTAGATGTGATTTTGGAGGGAGAAAAGGCAATCAGGGTTAAGTGATTTGCCCAGAGTCATCTAGCTAATAAGAGTCTGAGGTCAGATTTGAACTCAGGTCCTCCTGATTTCAGGGCCAGTGGTCTATCTACTGCACCACATAGCTGCCCCATGATGTAGTGTTTTGAGAACTGATGTTGGAGCTGGGAAGAACTGGGTTCAAATCCTACCTCTGACACATGCGGTGACCCTGGGTAAGTCATTAACTTAAATTCTTAGTATTCTAGGCGACTCTCTAGGACTATAAGATCTGCACTGATGGAGTTTTTTCATCTTTACACCAAAGAAAGCATAGGTATATTCCTTTATCCCTATTGTGAGTTGCAAGAAGTCATTACAAATGGGCAGTTTTCTCTCATGCTTAACTAAGCCAGTCCTCAGATAACATACACAGCCTGTCACCAAGTATCATACGTGAAATCTTTCCAAAACCTTCCCAAGCTTATGTTCTACAAGCATAGCCTTCAACAACCGGAGGTCACCTCTAGGCATCAAGGTAAGATTTTTTGAGGAGGAACAACAGATGGGTGGCCTATTAGTAGCACTAATGGCCATGCAATGTTAAGAGACTGAGAGGAAGGTTCTCAGCATGTTGGGTGGGCCTTCTCCCCACCTTTGGAGGATTGATGTGATGACATGGATAGGATTTGTGCAAGTTGAGAAGGCATGGATGAGATGTAATCTTCACTGTAGATGGGTATACTCACCAAGCTGATATCTCACCTCTATCCAAGTGTTGAAGCATTATTATACCTTTGTCCCCTGTGAACCACCAGTGTCTGGGAACCTGATCAGCTTTGTCTTTCTTTCCTGAAGAGTCAAGAGAGGAAGTACTTGTTTATCTATTAGTAATTAAACTTTAACGACAAAGCTATAGTCATCGACTGTGGCCCAAGCCCCTTTCATTGACGGGCCATCTAAAAACTACCCCAGGTTCACACCTTTGAGTCAGGACCCACGAAGAACCACAGCTCACAAGTCCTCCACTGATTTTTTTTCTTACCAGACCAACCAGACAGAGGATACACAAATTCCAAGCAAAAGCCACTTAGTTAAGGAGCATAGTAAAATAAATGATGAGGGGAATTATCACTCTTCCCCTCAATGCATGGCTATACTATCCCAGAGATCCCCTTCTCCAAAGAGAGAAAAGGAAAACATATGCCTAAAGAACATGTGTGGATAGCTCATAGATGCAGCCAGGGCTGGAACCCCTCTCTGCTGCTTGGTTCCCTAAAGAGCCTCCAATGCCATCTGTTGGTCTGGGGATACATGTACTGTTAGACTGTGAGCAGTTTTGTTTTTTTTTGTTTTGTTTTGTTTTTGTAGCTACAAACTGCTGGAGTTCTCTCAGCATCTTTTTTTCTCTACTGCCTCACCATCTGCCAAAATTTCTACAGAGTGGACTTTCTGCTGGGTCTCCACTGTTGCCACCTGCTGGATCTCCCCCCAAATTACAACAGCTAATCCAAGAGCCTGCTCAGCTGTTTCACGTTCAGAGCCAGCCAACCAGAGAAGCCTTCAGGCTTTGTCTAGTTTTTTAACTGAGCCCAGTGTACTATTTGACTTAGAATGAGGAAATCCTATTCTACTCTTTTCATATCCCTGTCTCTGCAAATCACCTTAGAAACTTCACTTATCAAGACTGAAAGGGGATTGGTAAGGCTGCCAACCTTCCCTAGTAAGTAATCTTTGTTCTGCTTTGCCAGGAGCAAAGTTGATGTTCTCCTTATAAATGATATCCCCACTGGACCTCGGTATGAGATCTCATACCCACTCAGGCACATTCAATAGGGAGTGAATTGCTACAGCTGGTCATAAGAGAGCACCAGTCAAGAGTGTGCATTGACACAGCAGGCATCTGTCCTCTTTGGAGCAACCTCAATACCATGCCCACAAAAGTGCCACTTTCCCATCCAAAAGGAAGCCGATAGTCTGTGTATCGCTACCTACCACATTCTCCCAAAGTATTGCCCATAGCAGACCCCTAAAGTCTAATCACAAGAAAATACTAAGGGATTTATAAAATAATGAGAACCAGAGAATAAAAAGTCAAATCTCATGAGGAATATCCCTGGAATTTATGTCACCAGGAATGGAATTAGTACTTGTCCAGGAGATGATCTCAGAGTCTGAATCACCCTTAGTGATACTTCTGCTTTTAGTTCTTCAAGACTTCAATGAATCTTTGATCTCCCCAATACAGGTATACCCTTCACTAGTACAGATCATATCCCTCACCGCTTCAGTTCTCATCCTTGCCTTCCACTGAGGACCTACTCCATGCTCTGGAGATCCCCGTCTTGGACTTTGAACATTCTATGCCAGGGCGGCACCCAGTCTGACCTTCTGCTCTCCCACCTTATGGATTAACGACCAACAAGGCAGGGTCCTTTACTGATCACACGTTTTCTGCGTGATATCACCCATATCCCTTCAATAGAGAGGTGTAAGTCACCTTCTTCCTATTGACGATAATCCTTAAGCAGCCTAGAAAAAAAGCTCTAGGTCGTGTTCCAGAGCCCGACAGATCTTCCTTCTACAAATTACTTGTCCTCCGCCTTGCTGTCTTCTGCCCTATAATAAGAGATGGTTCCTAATAGCCAGCAAATAGAGTCGTATCTCTAGCTGTCTTTCCTTCCCTGGACAGGGCCGCAGAGCTGTGTAGCATTCACAGCAAGTGACCCGAGCTTCGAGCATCCAGCCCTGGGCTCTTCTTTCTTCCTGCAGGAGATGAGCAGCTGTTTCGCTCTGTGGAGGGTCAGGCAGCCTCCGATGAAGAGGAGGAAAAGTGGCCGGGGGAGCAGCAGACCCAGGTGGCCGAAGTGAAGAAGCTACTGGCCCGCATTTCGAGCTGTGGGAGCGGGTATGTCTCACTTAGAATCGTGGAATCAGAGAATGTCATCTCTGCCCCAACTCTGCCCCTGACCTCCATAGAATATTAGCACAGGGCAGTTTCTTGTTTTGTACCCATGATAAAGTGCAAAGAGCTTTGGTTCGGGAGTCTGAAGTCTGTTTTTGTTGTTCAGCCACATCCAACTCTTCGTGACCCTACTTGGGGTTTTCTTGGCAAAGATACTGGAGTGGTTTACCATTTCCTTCAACTCACTTACAGATGAAGAAAATGAGACAAGTAGGGTTAAGTTACTTGCCCAGAGTCACACAGCTTGTAAGTATCTGAGGCTGAATTTGAACTCAGGTCTTCCTAAATCCAGGTCTGGCACTGTATCCGTAGCACCACCTAACCAGAGTCTGGGGAATCTAGGTTTAAATCTCAATTCTGTTACTACTTATGTCCTTAGGCAAATCATCTAACCTTCTTGGGTCTATTTCCTCATCTGTAAAATCAGTAGTGTTGGACGAGATGGCCTCTGGGATCCTTTCAATTCTACATCCGTGATTCTATAATCCTGTGATCCCTAATGCCTTGTACATAGTAGATTCTAAAATAAATACCCATTGTTGAGTTGAGGTGGAAGGGATTTTAGCTCTTCACAGAATTTGGTGGTCATAATGATGTGGGGAAGCCAGAATTAGAGAAGGTGCTCCTCTCCTCTCGGGGAGTCTGTGAGGACAAGATGAATGCTTTCCCTTCAGAGCCCCAAGATTGTCCATAGGAACAAACAGCAGTTCGGGCAATGACAGTATCTCACCTAAACTTGCCATCTCCCCTTTGTTCAGTGCTCCCTGAACAGAGGAGGCATTTGCTTGCTTGATTGAATGAAATAGAAGCCACAAGAACAATGTCACATTTTTAGTGACACAGCAGCCACGTTTTTAGTACAGTGTAAGAATTGGGTTCTCATCCATTTCTTTTTCTAACCTGCTCTAATAGATGGGAGTTTCGAAAACAGTAAGGAGGCTGGGTCAAAGGTATTGTGAGCAGGTGGGAGGCAGGTCTGGGTGAGAGTACCCTGGAGGTTATGGAAAGCCAGAGGACAGCATGAGAATTCTGGCTTCTTAGTACTGGGAGGCGGGGTGGGGTGGGGAGAGCAGATAGAGAAAGGGTTACCTACTTCTCAACGGTGCTCGAGGCTACTGCCGCTCCTGGAGACCAAGGCCATTAAACTAAGCCTGTACCTTCATCTTGCCCTGACTGGTAGGGGCAGAGATAGGGGAGCCAAGTGCCCTGGGGTACTGGCTTGTCTCAAACACTGCCTAAGCGGGAAGGGACCGTGCCCATCTCTGAGACTACAAGAAGAAGCCAGGTGCAGAGTGGGAAAGGTTATGAGAGCCAAACTATCAGATGAGCCTCTCTGTTGAAAGATCTGCCAACGTACTCATTGGAATGCTTCCAGACGCTGTTCACATAGCAGTTTTCCCCAAAGATCTCAAAGACCTTTATGAACATTTGTCTCATCCATCCTCATGTCTTTGGGTGTCTACACTATCCTTCAGCATGATGTACTGGGAAGAGCCCCAGCCTGGGAGTCAGAAAACCCAGGCTCCTGTTACAGATCTGCTAATTACTGGCTTGTACCACCTTAGGCAAGTGGGAGCCTCAGTATCCTCATTTGTAAAAGAGAGATAGTTAACACCTGTTCTTCCTATATTGCTGAGATGTTATGAGGACCAAATGAATAATGTGATATGTCAAGGCACTTTACAGACTTTGAAATGCTATATAAGTGTTAGTTATTATTATTCATATAATTCATTTTATTCCAATAATGATATTAATTATTATTCATATAACAACTGACACCTATGTTGCTCTTTAAGGTTTTAAAAGCACTTTCCATACATTGTCTCACTTGATCCTCACAACAACTCTGTGAAGTAGGTGCACTTATTGTCCCCATTTTACTGATAAGGAACGTGGAGTACTGCAAAACTAAGGAACTTACCTAAGGTCACACAGCAAGTAAGTATTAGCAGCAAGATTCTAACCCAGGTCTTCCGGTCTCCAAGTCAGTTGCTCCACTTACTAGACTACAGTGATGCCGTCTTTGGGCTACAACATCTCATGAAACTGTCTAGTAAAGCTTAGCAGGACCGCCATTCTTTCTTTGCAAAGATGGGAGACTGTGGGTATTGAATAGGGCAGTGGATGGATTGGTTAATTTTGCTAAACTGCTTTGTCGTTATTCTTTTTTTCTTCTTCTTCTTCTTTGGGAGGGTGTTCTGGATAGGGGAAGAAGGAGGATTCACAGGATCACAGAAGAGTCGGAAAAGACTTTGTAACTTCTTGGAGGTCCAACATTCAATCCACCACCCCACACTGCCTTACACTCAGGCCAGGGTTAGGTGGGGTAGGGGGAAACACGGAGAGAGATGGGAGACAGTGACTTCAGGAGAGGCCCCTGTAAACTCCCTCTAAACAAAGACAGGGACCTAAACCGGGGGACCAGGGCAGGACCCAGAGGGAGGTTCCCATCACTGTCTGGTTTTCTTTCTTTATGCAGATGCGATGACAAAACAGCCAAGAAGCTCATGTCTTACTTCGGCCACTTTGGCAGTGATGAACACACCAGTGCCCTGGGGGAGCTGGGAGAGCAGATTGTCACCCTGACAGAGCAGCTGGGGAACATGGGGCAAGACGTGAAGGTCCTTGACCCTGATGACCAGGAGGTAAGAGGCCCAAGGCAGCCTGGCCCAGATTTTTCATGGGGAAGCATTTCATGTTTGTCTCTTTAGCTTAGAAGGTATCCATACTTCACTGACCACACGAAGCAAGGGCCGTGTTTCAAATGGTCTCGTCCTCATTTCCTACTTGCCTGCCTGTCAGCTGCCCAAGAACTTTTGAAAGAGTGGAGACAGAGAGACAGAGAGAGAGAGACAGAGAGAGAGAGAGAGAGAGAGAGAGAGAGAGAGAGAGAAACAGACAGAAAGATGGATAAATAATTTGTTTGTTTATTTTTGCCAAATTCAGGACCCAAGGCATCAATTAACCTAGTCGGAATGGTAGTTAGTTTTCGAATGAAAATTATTGCTGTCCTTTTAAACACATTCTGTTGAAATTTGGTGCTGGCCTCCTTCCCTTTTTTGCAGAGGTGGGGGACTCTGGATGTGGGACCTTCTATCTACTGTCAGACTTGGCTAATGTCTTGGTTACCTTTATGGAATTGATTTCTTTCTCCTTTTCTATTCTTTGTTACAAGGAAAAGTTCTTTAGGACAGGGGTGAGGCAAGAGCTATTTGGAAAGGAAGGTGGTATAAAAACTAAATGTTTAATCAATAAAAATTGTTGATTCAAGTTCTATCAAGAAAAAATTTAAATACAATTTTTACAAATATTGTGCATAGGGACAGATGGCAATCATATGATTGCATGGAAGGGCTTCGGTTCAAACAAATATGAGTTTAATTAGCAGTGATGTTTTCTCTGTTTTGTGATCTGGTGGTCGGTCTCTCTCCTTGCAGCTGCAGAAAATAGGCAGGATTCAATTCAACCAACATTCGTAAAGTAGTAAGTGTGAGGTTGTGGGGATACAAATACGAAAGTGAGACAGTCCCTGCTCTCAAG
The DNA here is from genome assembly GCA_028646595.1 of Phalanger gymnotis. NCBI lineage: Eukaryota > Metazoa > Chordata > Mammalia > Diprotodontia > Phalangeridae > Phalanger > Phalanger gymnotis. The sequence continues at coordinate 330,885,025 of CM053624.1, forward strand.
GAGCTTATGTTTTACTAGAACATACAATGTGCACTTGTGTATGAGCGCTAGGCCTGTAATCAGGAAGACCTGAGTTAAAATCTAGCCTTAGACATCTCAGCTTCGATTTCTTTTTTTAATTCCAATTTCTTTATTTCAATTAACAAAAATCTATTTTCTCCCACCCCCCTCCCATAAAAAACACCTTTGTAACAAATATACATAGTCAAGCAAGATTAATTTCCACACTGGCCATGTCCCAGAAACATATGTCTCATTCTTAAGCTTCAATTTCCTCATCTCTAAAATGAGGATAATAATGTAATCCTATAAGGTTGATTTAAGAAAAACACATAAGCCTGAAAATACTATAGAAATGTGAGCAGCTGCTGCTTTTTTTTACCATACTTTTTAAAAAGTGATTTCATTAATATAGGTAGTTTCCAATGAGGACACTCTTCCTGCCAATGTCTGCTTGCATATCTGGTCTTGGAGAATTGCCTGGCACATTGGGAGGTCAGGTGACTTGCTACAAGGCCAGAATAAGGCAGAGGTTGAACAAAGACATTCCTGGCTGGCTTTTTTCTCCTTGCATCCACGTAGAAAACTTATAGAGAACCCTAAAACCCTGTCCAGTTGTAAGCTATAGACTACATATAATGTACAGGAAGGCGCTTTGTGAACCACAAAGCAGCATGGCAGCAGTTAGGGATTATCTGACAATGGGAAGGTAGGCATCTGATAGCTCCAGGGCCCCCCAAGAAGGAGCATGTTTGAAGTCTTCCTTTCAGCCCACATGCCTCTGTTTTCTTTCTTCTTTAGTTTCCCATCCCTCCCTTTTCTTGGCTCCCTGGCTCCATTCATTGAACAAAGTAAATCCTTTGGTGATAACTTGCCCTCATGGGCTGTCATCCTCAAGCAGTAAAAAAAAAAAACAATCTTTTCTGTCTGTTCAAGTCACTCTCCTTTTCTCTTTTCCTCTGGGTGTTGTAATCTTCTCCTTAGAAACATTTAAATAATCATTCGACTGTAAAATGAACTCTCTAGTGAGGCCCAGGAGGAGAATGAAAACCACAGCTACAAAAAAAAAAAAAAAACAGTGGGAATTAATGGTGTGGATATGGGATTGCAAGGTCAGGGCCTCAGAGGAGGACCTGTTGGTTCCCAATGAAGGAAAATGAGAGAGGAACCAATTTTTGCCTGGGAACCTGAGAGGAGAAAAGATGAAATCAGAGGAGAGGCCTGTTGATAGGGTCTTAGCTAAGGCTGAAAGGGATCTCAAAGGCCATCCTAGTCCAGACCCTTTATTTTACAGATAAGGCAACTGAGGACTGAAGAAGACAAATAACTTTCCCATGGCCACCCAGGTGGAAGGTAGCACAACCAGGATTCAAATCCAGGTCATCTGACCTCAAACCAGCATCCCTCAGATTACAAACTATATTTTCAATGTCGTTCAAGAAAATTCCAGGGAAGAAGAGGAGCCAAGATGGTGGCTGGAAAGCAGGGACTTACTTAAGCTCTCCCCTAAATCCCTCCAAACACCTGTAAAAAGAGGCTCTGAACAAATTCTAGAGCTGCAGAACCCACAAAATAGCAGAGGGAAGCAGGTCTCCAGACTAGGACAGCCAGAATGGTCACTGGGAAGGGTCTATTGCACCATGCTGGGAGCGGAGCACAGCCAGAACAGATCAGACCAGGAGTGGGCTGGAGGAGCAGGCCTTAGGGCCATGAAACACTGAGCTGTGGCGGTTACCAGACTTCTCAACCCACAAACATCAAAGACAAAGGAGCAGGTTAGAGGGAAAACTGCCGATTGGAGTGAGAGTGATCCGGCCCTAGCCCTGGGGTTGGTGGAGGTGGCGGCAGCAGCAGGAAGCTCCTGCAGCTACTTCCAGAGCTCCAGTGTCAGCTGCTTCCAGAGTCCCTGGCTCCCATAGTGGGATGAATCAAGCGGTGGATCAGAGCAGGAGTGCAACGAGTGCTTTGCTGGCACAGAAGCAGCTTTGCCTTGCTTAGATCTGTGGTTGGTGGTTCTTGGGGGAGGAGGAGGTCTGGTGTGGCAGAGCTTGCTGTGTAGAAGTAGCTCTGAAAACAGCAGAGCAGCCTCTAAAGCTTAGGGCAAAGTACTCTCTACTCTACAAGCAGTCATACCCTGACAAAAAGCTGAAAGGTCAATTAGTTGGCTGGGAAGATGACCACGCAGTACAAAAGGACTCAGACTCAGACTCTAGAATCTTTTTTTTGTGACAAAGAAGATCAAAACATACAGCCAGAAGAAGTCAACAAAGTCATAGAGCCTACACCAAAAGCCTCCAAGAAAAATATGAATAGGTCTCAGGCCATGGAAAAGCTCAAAAAGCATTTGGAAAAGCAAGTAGGAGACGTAGAGGAAAAATTGGGAAGAGAAATGAGAATGATGTAAGAAAATCATGAAAAACAAGTCAATGACTTGCTAAAGGAGACCCAAAAAAATGCTGAAGAAAATAACACCTTAAAAATAGACTAACTCAAATGGCAAAAGAGCTCCAAAAAGCCAATGAGGAGAAGAATGCCTTGAAAGGCAGAATTAGCCAAATGGAAAAGGAGGTCCAAAAGACCACTGAAGAAAATACCACCTTAAAAATTAGATTGGAGCAAGTGGAAGCTAGTGACTTTATGAAAAAAATCAAGAAATTATAAAACCTGAAAAAAATTTTCATTTAAAGGAATGAAAAAATGGAAGACAATGTGAAATATCTCATTGGAAAAACCACTGACCTGAAGAATATATCCAGGAGAGATAATTTAAAAATTATTGGACTACCTGAAAGCCATGATCAAAAAAAGAGCCTAGACATCATCTTTCAAGAAATTATCAAGGAAAACTGTACTGATATACTAGAACTAGAGGGTAAAATAGAAATTGAAAGAATCCACCGATCGCCTCTTAAAAAAGATCCCAAAAAGAAAACTCCTAGGAATATTGTCGCCAAATTCCAGAGTTCCCAGGTCAAGGAGAAAATATTACAAGCAGCCAGAAAGAAAAAATTTGAGAAATGTGGAAACACAATCAGGATAACTCAA
>CM053624.1:330888169-330913834 GCA_028646595.1 Phalanger gymnotis
GACTTTCAAGCTTTCTCAATGAAAAGAGCAGAGCTGAATAGAAAATTTGATTTTCAAATACAAGAATCAAGAGAAGCATGAAAAGGTAAACAACAAAGAGAAATTGTAAGGGGCTTACTAAAGTTGAACTGTTTTGTTTACATTCCTACAGGGAAAGATGATGTTTGTAACTTATGAGACCTTTCTCAGTATTAGGGTAGTTGAAGGGAATATATACATATATATATATACATACACACACACACACACATATATATATATATAGAGAGAGAGAGAGAGAGAGACAGAAAGAGGGCACAGGGTGAGTTGAATATGAAGGGACAATATCTAAAAATGAAACAAAATTAAAGGGTGAGAGAGGAATATATTGAGAGAGGGAGAAAGGGAGAGATAGAATGGAGTAAATTATCTCACATAAAAGTGGCAAGAAAAAGCAGTTCTGTTGGAAGGGAAGAGGAGACAGGTGAGGGGGAAGGAGGGAATCTTGCTCTCATTGGATTTGACTTGAGGAGAGAATAACATACACACTCAATTGTGTATCTTACCCCATAGGAAAGTAGGGGGAAGGGGATAAGAAAGGGAGGATGGTAGAAGGGAAGGCAGATAGGGGTAGGAGACAATCAAAAGCAAATACTTCTGAAAAGGGATAGGGTCAAGAGAGAAAATTGAATAAATGAGGACAAGATAGGGTGGAGGGAAATATAGTTAGTCTTTCACAACATGGTTATTGTGGAAATGTTTTGCGTATTGATACATTTGTGGCCTATGTTGAATTGCTTGTCGTCCTAGAGAGGGTGGGTGGGGAGGGAAGAGGGGAGAGAATTTGGAACTCAAAGTTCTAAAAGCAGAGGCTCAAAAAAAAAGTTGGTTTTGCATGCAACTGGGAAATAAGATATACAGGCAATGGGGTATAGAAAGCTAACTTGCCCTACAAGAAAGTAAAGGGAAAGTGGATTGGGGGTGGAGGGAGTGGGGTGATAAAAGGGAGGGCTGACTGGGGAACAGAGCAATCAGAATATATGCCATATTGGAGTGGGGGGAAGGGTAGAAATGGGGAGAAAATTTGTAACTCAAAATCTTGTGGAAATCAGTGCTGAATACTAAAAACATTAAATAATAAAATATGAATAAAAGCTTTAAAAAAATTCCAAAAAGCTATTTAGTATAATGGAATAATGAACCAGGTGCCAAGAGATCTAGGTTCTAGTACCAATTCTACCACTAACTGTATAGGTTCCCTTGGGCAGGTCATTTCCCCTTTATAACTGAGTTTCTTCATCTATAAAATAGGAATCCCAATTCCTGTCCTACTCGGCCCGCCCTACCTCAGAGCTGTTGGGAGGTTCAGATGTGATCATGAAGCTCTAAAAAATATTCTGGTAACCCCTATGTAAGCTTTCAGTATCTTTATCCCAACCCCTCCCCGCCCCCATTACAGTAAATCAGTCACCCCACCCTCACATTAACAAGTACCAAGTGGCCACCAGCTCCGAGAAATGACAGCACCTCCTGAGGGGGGTGCAATGTATTGGATTGCTGGACGGCGCCAGTACTGAATTTCTTCTGTCTCTGGCCAGGTAGAGCCACTTCTCAGTGAAATTCAGCAGAAGGAGGAGGAGAGCGAGCTGCTGAAGATGGAGTTACAGATGCTCGAGACGGAACGAGTTCGGCTCTCCCTGGTGGAAGAAAAGCTGATGGATGTCCTCCAGCTTCTCCAGAGGCTTCGGGATTTGGTATGCCAACAGAACATGCTCGTCCTGCCATCATCACCTACTTAGAACAGAGTCTTTCATTCAATCCCCACTGCAGAGGAAAGTAATCTATTGGAAAGAGAACCAGATGCATAGCTAGACCACTTGAGTTCTAAGCCCAGCTCGTTATCACCTATTCAGTCATTCATTCATATAGGAGGTAGCATGGAAGAACTGTTAGAACAGCACCAGACTTGGTGGTAGAGCTAGGATCAGAACTGAGGGCTCCTGACTCCTAGCCCACCATTCTTTACACTACCCCTGGAGATGCACATTTAAATGTGAGTATAGAGGACACATAGGTCCTTATTACTATTGTTGCTGCCAGAGACCTTATTTTATTGGCCCACTTCAAGAAAAAACTAGGCCATTTGTTGTAGCGGGGGCTTTTTGGTTAGCTCTTGGTTGGACTAGATGACTTCTAAGGTCCTAGTAATTCAGAGATGCTGCAATTTGTAAGATCATAGATTTGGAACTGGAACCCAACCACAGAGAAGTTGAATGATTTGTTCATGGCCACAAAGCTGGTACATGTCAGAGATAGGATCTGAACCCCAGTTATCCTGACTCTGAACCAGCTCTCTATATACAATACCATGCTTCTCATACTGATGATATGATGGTGACATGCTGCATAGAATGATCTATTACATGTGTTTGTTCCTTTTTAAGAACATATCAAAAAGAGTCTTGGGGAAAATGTTGCTGAACACCTTGGAATCCTGTCAGGATCCCCAACATGGTAGGAAAGCTCCTTGGTAATTCAAATCATTTATGTCCCTTATTATTCTGAAATAAGTAGCTAGAGGGTAGGGGTGGAGGGAGCAGGAGAGATCAGTTTCCTATGATGATAACCTGGTCCTAAAAGAAACCTTCCTAAAAAATAATCCATAAACATTCAGAATCAAAGTTTCAGTTAAGCCTGCGGAACAGTTTGGTTTCTAGGTTATATTAGCAAGCCAGAGATTTATCTGCTCTGCTTCCTAGCATGACAGCTAGGTCCCCCCAGAACTGTAATAAGCACTGGAGTTTTCAATTATAAAACATACCCTGAATTCAAGGCAGGAAGTAGAGGGGGGAGGTGAACCAGGGACTTGGGGGCAGGGTCTTTTCAGTTCCCCTCCAGTTTTGCCAGATGCCCTTCTCTCCCTTCTCAAACCGCCATCTACATGCCTCTAATCCTTACCCTGCCCTCCACTCCAAGACGCCAGGTATAAATTTCCCTACATTCAGTATCCTAACATCAAAAACTGCGTAACTAGGCAAAGTCCTCATACACTGCATTGAAGAGGGAGATGGAGAGAACAACCAATTTGTGATGGAAACTTGGACCATGCTGAGAATGAATAGGTTTCTTACATGTGTACCCACTATCCATAGGATGCCTGGCTTCCCACAGCACTGATGTTGAAAGGAAAGAACCTATACAGCTTTAGAATCCTAGAAGACAGTCATAGAATATCATAGCTAGAAGAGACCTTTTGGTCCCAGCCCCCAGTGTTTCTTCATATCAGGTCAAAAACTTTTCCCATAGATCATCTCTGAGCTTTCATTTTTTAAAAGTCCCTCCTTTTTTATTGTCGGGGCTATCTAAAGCACTGTATAAATGAAAATAACAAGTAGTAGCCATTGTTTTCATCCTAAGCCTTCTTGATCCTTGGAAGGCAGTATGGCATAGAGGATAGCATGCTGGATTTAGAGATAAGAGGAATTCAGTTCCAATCCTGCCTCAGACGCTTAATAAGCTATGTGACCCTGGGCAAGTCATTCAACTCCTCTGAGCCTCAGTTTCCTTATCTGAAAATTGAGGCAATCAGCTAAATGAAAAATTCTTCACCTTTTTTGCATCCCAGGCCCTTTTGGCAATCTGTTGAAGCTGAAGACCACTTTTCATAATAATGTATTTAAATCAATGAAATAAAATAAATAGGATTACAAAAGAAACCAATTATATGGAAATAGAGTTTTCAAAATATTTTTCTGAAAAAGTTCACAGATTCCCTGAAATCTATCTGTGGAGCCCAAGTGAAGAACCCCTGGAATAGATGGCAGCCAGTGAAGTCCCTTCCAAACTTTAGATCCATGATTTTATAACCTGTGAAATACGGGCTAGTATTCTCATCCCCACCTATTTCTTGGGGATGTTTTGAGGATAAAATAAAATGAGACAGGAAAGCGCTTTGAAAACTTAAACATTTCTCTTCAAAGAAATGACCTGAAATGGACAGTAGACTAGAATAATCCAGTGAGAGCCAGGCAAGACTTCCTCGAAAGTTCTGATTCTGAAGCTTTCTTCTCTTCAGCACCCTAAGTGACCTCCCTCCTGTTGTTAGTTTTGCAGAAAAAAATCTGCATACAAGGGGAAAGAATGGAGGAGTGGAGGAGAAGGAGGAGACCCAGAGGAAGCCCCCAGCAGAGGGGAATGGAGTGGGAGGTTCAGGGAATCTAAATAAAAGAAAACAAGAGGCCCCCTCCTGCTGCATGGCTTCCACCGACTAGTCATTTCCAGCCCCCCACCAAGGAAAACCTGCTGCCCCAAATACAACCCAAATGTGGGTTTGGGATGTCAACCAAATGTAAGCCCTGCCCCTTCTCAGCCAAGGCCACATGTGGTTCCTGATGGCACTAGAACTAACAAAATCTCCCACTGTTCTCTAAGATGCTTTTGGCCAGAAGCTTTGGGCAGGCTGGTGGATCTGCTTTGGCAGCAGCAGGAGGCTCTTGGGGGTGGGGGTGGGGTCAGAACAGGGAGCTGCTTGGAGATGGGGAAGCCAAATCCTGGTTGGGACTAAACTCACTTCAGCCTGGAGGACAAACAGAAAACAGCCCCAGGAGGGCCAGAGGCATTTTCCAAGGTGCCAAAACCAGTAGAGTCTCCTGTTCTTCCCCCCAGGCTCACCCTGAATCTCCAACATTTCCAGATCTCCCATCTTTTCAAACATTTATTCACTGAGAACCATGCTCTATACTGGGGATCATGAGAGATATAAAAATGAATAATTCAGTCCAACCTACATTTATTATAAACACCAGTCCCGTACAAGACACTAAGACATCTTTCTGGAATTTACAGCTCTGCTAGGGTTGTATGTTCAGAAAACATATACCTATAATAATATAAGACAGAATGTAATCAGCTCTATAAGAATGGACCAGTGTGATAGCCTTCTCAGTCATTTCCACTCCAAAGTGATTTTCCTAAAAAGCAGGTCTGACCATGCTCCCCACCACCCCAGTAAACTGCAGTGGCTCTATATTACCTCCAGGACCAAATAGAAAACCCTCTGACATTTAAAATCTTTCCAACCTGGCCCCTTCTTACTTTTCAGCCTTATTATGAAATTATTCTCCATTATACACACTAGAGCCCAGCCAAATTAGTCTCGCTATGCTCACACACAGCACTCCATCTCCTGTCTCCTGGGATGAACTTCCTCCTCCCCTCCACCCTCTTGACATCCTCGATTCTTTCGAGGCTCAGCCCAAGCACTGCCTTCTACATATATTGATATGTGTGTGTGTGTGTGTGTGTACACACACACACACACACACACACATCCATTGTCTCCTTTTGCTAGAGTCCTCTAGATCAGAAATTGTTTAATTTTTGTCTTTGTATCACCCATGCCTGATAGGGTTGCTGTTTAATAAATGCTTGTGGATTGATGGATTGGGGCAGGGAGGGGGTTCTTACCCTAAAGGTTTGCTGGCCTCAGCCCTGAAGTCATGCTGTGTTTCTTCCTCCTGGTTATCTCCTGTAGAGAAGGCCCACACCTTCGAAGTCCTAGATGCCTTGTACCGGACACTGGCTAGCTGTGAGCTCCTGCAGAAACAGCCTTTGGAGCAGGCCCAGGCACCCCAGGCTCTCGCCAACCAGCTCATCATCTCCTGTTGAACATTGGTGTCCCTTGCAGCTCTGCAGAGACATGCCTCCATCTGGGAATCTGGATCTGCAGCCGTCAGACTGTTAACATACAAGTGGACATCCCTGCAGGACTCACTAAGTACAGAACCTCTGCCAAGGGACCTCTTCCCCTTAGACACTCGACTACCCCCTGGACCCTCCCAAGTATAAAGTGCTCAGTGGCCATTGGGTCTCCCATTGCTGATAAGAGGATAAGACACTACCCCCATCTTCCAGGTTATACTGTGGAGGACAAGGCTGGGTCCAGACCCTGGTCTGAGAGACTGATGGAGCCCCATGATTCACTGAGCCAACACCTGCATCTGTGATTGAAGCTGCCCTAATCAGGGCCCTCCTGCCTTGGAGACTGTATCTGTCCCTTTGATGGAATGGTGCATTTGACCTTCATGTTGACCATTTTCCTGATGGACCCTATCTAGCCTCCTAATTTATGCTGATAAATCTCAGGCTACACTAAACCTGTCAGATTTTATCTCAGATTAAAGTGGTGAGCGCCTTCCTGATGACCTATACCTCCTGCAACCCCTGCAGAACTCTGGAGAGTGCAGCCTTTCTCCCATCATAAGGTTCCCTCCCTTCCCAGTCTGGGATCCCCTCCCCTAAAACCGGTGACACAAGGCAATCCTCCAGGCTTTAATAAAACCCAGATGCATGCCTAGCACCAACCTAGGTACTCTAGGGGATAGGGGGAGAACAAAAAATAAAAATAAAAAGATGCCCCTTCCCACAAGAAGTTTACAAGCTGCTTGGAGCCCTGGCTTCCCATGAAATAGTTGAGCTCAATCATCAGCCTCAGTTAAGAGCTCAACTATGTTACCAGCATCCAGGTGGATTTCAAAGCACAGTGGGCCTGGAGTAGTCATGAGAGGCTCTAGATGAAACCTTTAGGCAAAATTTTCCCTGGAATGTCTAGGATGGCACTTTGTTAGCAAGCCAATGAATATGAGAATAAGGAGCCTAATCTCCCAATAAGATGGTACTGAGAGGACTAAAAGTCAGGAGACCCGAGTTCGAATCCTGCATGAGAAACTAACATACTATAGGGTGGATATTTACTGAGCTTCTCTTGTGTCCCTGCCCAGTGACAGAGAAGTCAAGGCAAGAGGGCCCTGCCCTCCAGGACCTTCTAGTCTAGTTAGGGAGGGCAGGATGCCCACACATAAGTTAAATATCACTATAGAGCAGTTTAGGCTAATGAGGGGTATAGACAAGGGCAGGAAGAGAGAAAGCTCAGTGTGGGCTAAAGAGATCAGGGAAGGCTTCCTGGAGGAGGCAGAATAGCTTGAGTTTAGTTCTTCAAAATAGGCAAGATTCAGATAAGTTGGGAAAGAGAAGGGTGTTCCAAGTGTGTGAACAAAAGTTCAGAAATATAAGGTGGGAAAGAGACAATGAGGAACCCAGCCTAGCTGGAACAAAGGGTACGTGTGGATGGGGTCATGAGGAGGAGTTAGATTTGATTATGGTTAAAACGAAATGATAGGAAAAAAAGCTATAGAAACACAAGGTGGTAGCATCACTATGCTTATAACCTAAACATCATACAGTGGAGAGAATCCTCTCTCAGGAGCCAAGAGCAGAGTCTCGGTCTCAGCTTTGCCCCTAACAAGCTGTATGACCTTGTACAAGTCACCTAGCCTTTCTGAGAGTCCATGTCCTCTACAAAAGGGAATTGGACTCATTGACAGCAAAGGTTCTTTCCAGCTCTAACATTTTGTGATTCAAAGAGATTCCAGAAGGGTCTAGAATAGCTAACAGAAAGCTCTCAGCATCCCTGGGACAGACACACACATACACACACACACACACACACACACACACACACACACACACCCCTTTAAAGGTTAGGTCTCAGTGGGATAGTAGCTGGCTATTCCATCCTGCTTCTATCTGTATTTTCTGTCCCCAAAGGGGAGAATTAGCATTAATTCTTCCATGTTGAATTTATTTGATTTAAAATGAATGCAAAAGTATCCTCTAAACACTCCAAGCTGAAGCTGGTATTCCTCTTGCCATCCCCTCTCTTCCCACCCATCTGCCCACAGCCATTTGTTGCTCGGTGGTCCTAGAAGTAACTGAGCTCTGCAGTTCCATCAGAAGAATCCAGAATCATTGACACCCTGCCCTTGGGGTTTGAACAAGGTCCCACGTTAAGGGATGTCAGCCCTCCCTCACTCAAATCAAAGTCAATTGCAAGTCATGTCATCATTTCCCTGATGTCATGGTCCTCTTCGAGAATGAAGGACAAATATAACAATGTTAAGGGGTGTGCCAGGAAGAGAGAGAAGAGCTTTTGAGGCGGAGTTAGTTTGAGATCCTCAATGTAGAGAGAACCCAGAGAACTCTGATCTAGCTTTTGGAGCATCAGAATCCTGGACTGGACCAGGCGTCCGTATGAAGTGGGGCAGAGAGCGTAGCTCATGGGAGTTCTCTGGTCTGCTTGATTGAGCGGAGAAGCTGGTGAACTCTCTAAAGTTCACCACCCTAAAGAGGTGATAGGCAGGGCCCTTGGCACCTCCTGGTTAGTGGATTTCCCTGGTAGAGGCTGCCCCTAACATGAATTGTTTGCCTTGGGGATATCAGACCTGTGGAGGGAGCCAGGCATCATCAGTGAAATAACATACCTGTTGATAATACAAAGGACCCCTGTGTTCAATTCAGTTTAAGTCAACAAATACTGATTAAACAGAGCACTCCTTTAGGCACTGGGGGAGGGATACAAAGATAAAGTCTCAGGGTGAAATTTCTACCAGGAGCATGTCAAGAAGGGCCTTTGATTTGGAGCCTTTGGAGACAGTGAGACCATGATTGATTCAAGTGAGATGAGCCAGGTAGGAATTTCCAAAGAATTGGTTGGGATTCCCATCTATCTCCCCTTCTGTACGTTTCTATGTTGTTATTGATTGGTTGTATCCAACCCTTCGCAACCCCACTTGGGATTTTCTTGGCAAAGATACAGGAGCTGTTTGCCATTTCCTTCTTCAGCTCATTTTTACACATGAGGAAACTGAGGCAAACAGGATTAAGTGACTTGCCCAGGATCACACAGCTAGTAAGGCTGGATTTGAACTCAGGAAGATGAGTCTTCCCAACACCAGGCCTGGCGCTCTAACCACCGGATCACCTAGCTACCCTCATGTGTCTGTACATCAGCTAAAAAATAATTTAATTCAGTGCTTTCAAGGCTCCGAGGTGCTTAGTAAAGTGCAAAGCATAGATCCTGGCATCAGAGGACCTGAATTCAAATCCCACTTCTGATGCCATATGTGTGACTTTAGTCAAATCACTTATAACCTCCCTGGGCCTCAGTTTCCACATCTGTAAAAACAAAGGGGATTGGTCCTGACAGAAAGATGATAGACTCAAGACGGATGAAACAGACATTTCTGGTCAGGGCCAATGCAGTCATTTGTTTTGCTTGACTATATATATTTGTTACTAGGGATTTGTTTTTCTTTTTCCAATGACAGAGAGATGCAGGTGAGAGATAGAGAAAATCAATGCTTGTTAATTAAGAAATTTAATTTTTTTTAAATGAGAGGGTTGGACTATATGACCTCTGAGGTCCATTCCAACTCTAGAGCTACGATCCCATGATCCAATTAATAAGGACTTATTAAGTGCCTACCCTGTGCCAGGCACCGTGCTAAATAGGTGTTGGGGCTAGACCTTAAATTCTACTGATGTGGACACTTCTCCCACTGATGCAAGTTACAACTCTTTTACACTTTAGTATATGGTTTCATGAATTGTCATGACCAAAACCTTCATCACTTGGTCAATCAGCCAACATGTATTTATTATGTTTTAACCGGTCAGCTAGCATTTATTAAGTGCCTACTATGTGCTAAGCACTGCAAAAGACAGTCCCTTCTCTCAAAAGGCTTGCTTGCAGTCTACAGTGTCTAGGTTCTGTGTCAAGTGCTGGGGATATAAAGACAAAAGTGAAACAGCCCTGCCCTCAGGTAGCTTATATTCTATCAATTTGTTGATGAGACTCTCTGAACTTAGTTACTGGGATCTTCAGATCATAGACATACTGACTTAAGCACAGCATTGACAGACTGGAATTAAAACCCTTCCAACTTATGGGAATATACAAGAATTTGTACTTAACTAGGATTGCTTTTAAGAACCAAGGTCAACTCTATCATGATAAATTATTAATGAGACCTTAGTGGAGGAAAATTACTGTATCATAAACTTGACCTAAAAAGCTAATGTGCTACAATAATTGACATTAAACATTTAATTAATCATCTTGCTGCCGTTTTAGAATTTAAGTGGATTTCTGGGGATGATTTTGATGGCTCAGGTCTCTCAAAGAATCATCCCAGAGAAGTTTCAACTGATGCCTTGATATTTTCCTCACAAATTTCACAGAATCACAGATTTCAGAGCTGTGAGAGAATTCTTCAACCATCTAGACCAACCCATAGCCGCAAAAGAATCCCAGCTACAACTCTATAGTACCACACATTTGACCTAAAAACTAAGATGCTCTCAGTAATTAACACTTGATCTCTCCATAGCAGAAGCATTCAAAGCAAGCCTACTGACCTTAGGGATGAGTTTAGTAGGTTTGTTTAAGACCTTGGTCAAGCCATGCTTTGGTTTCTTTATCTGTAACATTAAGGGGTTAGGCCAGGCCCTGTCTCTCTTCACTTTCTCTCTGAGGTTCCTACCAACTTCAAACCAAGGCTATTCTGAGATCCTGTCCAGCTCTCAATGACCCTATGATCCCCACTTCCTCGAAAAGAGGTTATAGCTTCTCATTTCACACTCATATGTAGGTAAACTATGGAATAAGTTAATATTACCACATTGAAAACTGAAATGTAGATCTAACTATAGTAAGACTATGGACCTACTCCCCTAACATATATGCACATGGGCAGGTGGGGTTCCCAGAACATGGCTAACTACATTTCTCCCTCAGGGTCCTAGGGGTACCCATGAGGGGCATAGGGATCTTCTAATGCTGCTGGATTGAGCTCTCATCCAATGTGATCCAACCAATAATATCAGCAGTAATTAGTAATCATTTTAACCTTTATATTGATACTCCTTGATATCATCAAGCAATTAATATCAATTAGTTTTTATGAAGGGATATATACTGAGAAGATATAGCAAGAACAGAAGCATAAACATTATCCTGAATCAAGGCACACTATCCCCTCCACCTCTTTGGACCCTGGGGACAGTGAATTAAACCTCAAAGTGATTGTTACTAAAAATTCTCTCTAGAACTGACTTCTGGGTATGGCACAACCCTGGAAAATGTACTTCCCTTTCTGCAGGAGATGGTGTCTTGGCTGCTAGGTAGATTCACTGCTGGGCTGGCGTGCACAGGTTGTTACTGGAGCTGCATTTGTATTGACTACGGCCCTTATGGCAGTCTCTGCCATGGACCCCACACACACACATCTGGTGGCTCCACCAACTCTTTGAAGGCCACAAGATCACTGCCTGGTCCACTCCATCTCAATACTCATTCCCCTAAAAGCAAGAAGGAACAAAGACACAAAGGTGTCATGTGTTTTTACCATGTGCCGTCCCAGGAAGGAAGGAAGATGGGGCCAGCAGTCATTCTTGACTTGATCACCCCTATGAAATGGGGCCATTATTCTATTGCCAAAGACTTTTCTGTTCACTCCTCAGTTCCAGCTCAGCAGCCAATTAAAAGGCTTTCCTTCACTACAGAATTGTAATAGGATCAATACCTGTCAACATTCCCCCCAAACTGGACTAGGTCCAGGCCTCCTCTTACTCCAGTTTGAAAGAGATTAGCTTTCCCTACAAGATAACAAAGCTGCTCCCTGCGATCTTATTGGTCAATGCTTCTTCCCCCGCCTCACTTCCAATATGGGGTAACCTCAGGTCTCTCCTATAACAGGGATTAGCTTTCCCTAAAAGGAGACCAAGCTAGCCATAGAACCTAATTGACTCAACTTGCCTGACCCAGCTTCCTGGTCACCAAAGGACATAAAAAGTCCCAGCCACGTGGAACATATACTTCTCAAACTAGGCAGTTACCTGAAACCATGAGAGTCACCATACTCTGACCCGCTGACCAGTTGCATTTCCATAAGGAGGTGAGGGAAGCCGTGTAAACTAAAGATAAAGATAAGTTCCACTGAATCTTTGTTGTATTAGGGCAAAGTAAACTTCCTTTGTTGTTCAATGACTTCCTAGTGACTCATTTCATCCCAAAATCAAACCTGAACTAAGAGAGTCCTGGTGTTAGATACCTCATTCTCTCAAACAGCAAGAATCAGAAAGGAAATAGTCACAGAATGCCTGTGTGCTCTTAAGTGGGGACAGGACCTCTCCATTACGTGTCATCATTCACTTCCAGAAACGTTCACCAGCTCCCCCTCCCCCAGCCATGAATTGGCAGTAGGCAGAGCAAACTGTTCATTTTCTGCAGATTTCCACCCCTATACATACTAGCTCCCATCACTAATTAAATGGCAAAAAATGGAGAATACCTATATGTAAATAAACTATGAAAGACCAGACAACATCTAGGACAGGGATTCTTAACCTTTTTTCTGTCATGAACCCTTTTGGCAATCTTTGGGGCAGCCTATGGACCCCTTCTCAGAATAATGTTTTTAAATGCATTTAAAAAATACATAAGATTACAAAGTAAATCAGTACTGTTGAAATAATGATATAATTTTCCCCGGGAAACATCCCTGTTGAATGTATGAAGTTAAGAACCAGTGGTTCCCAGTGGGTTCTAAGAAAATTTGAAGAATTTGGGGAGGATAACTGTCCTGTGAAATAATGAATGAAGTTCACCTTTTCTTCAATTTTATGTAACAAGAATCACATTCAACTTCCTGATCATATGTCAAGAGATCATATGTAGAAGAGAAATGTGCCCCAAGCCCCCATCTAGTGCCTATTCTTCTAACATATGAAGCAGGAACAAAAAAAATCAGATAGTGGAACATTTAATTGAAACAGAATAGTAACATAAATAACAGGAAGAAATCATGAAGCAGTATCATTCTTAGATTCCATATAGAAATGAGTAGTCTCCCACCAACTCTCATGCTACTAGAGAAAGGAGTGCATCCTTAGAAAACAAATGCCCTTTGATGAAGAAGGGGCTTAGCCTCAGGGCTTCCCTCCCCTCTCCTCTCCTTCCCTTCCCTTCTCTTCCTTTCCTTTCTTCCCTTCCTTTCCCTCTCCCTCCCCTCTCTCCCCTCCCCTTCACCCTTCCCTCCCTTTCTCTTCCCTTCCCTTCCTCTCTTCCATTCCCTCCCCTCCCCTTCTCTTGCCTACCCTTCCCTGCCCTTCCCTTCCCTTCTCTTTCCTTCCTTTTCTTTCCCTTTTTTTCCTATCCTTTCCTTCCCTTCCTTCTCTTTTCCTTTTCAATCAGCCTCAGAACTCTGCCCTAGCTTTTCTGTGCCCCAGACACAGACGAGGACTGCTCAGGCAGATGTGAGATGTTTTCATTAGAAGGTCCTCAGCTCTTACTCATGGCTGAGTTGGGGCAATGAAATTTCATTTAACTCTTTCTTACTGTCTCAGAGTACGAGGTTAGGTATCTTTTGCACGGCAAGCTGGGTTTTTCTAAGATTGGGGATAAACACACATTTGCCTTTTCATTTGATCTTTCAGTTCCTATGATTCCCTTAGCTCTTTGGTGCATAAGTCCCCAGCCTCTTAATATATAGCATGAGGGGCTTAGACTAGATATATGGTCTTCGAGGTCCCTTACAAGCCTAGGAAGGGGCAGCTAGGTGGCACCATAGTGCATAGCATAAAGCGCCAGGCCTTGGAGTCAGGAAGACTTCCAGAGTTCAAATCTGACCTCACATATGTAATAGCCTGTGTGACCTTGGGCAAGTCACTTAACTTTACCTCATTTTCCTCATCTGTAAAATGAGCTGGAGAAGGAAACGACAAAACATTCCAGTATCTTTGCTGAGAAAACCCCAAATGGGATCATGAAGAGTCTAGCACAACTGAAAACAACTCTAGGGAAATCGTAGGAAAGATATGAAGAAGTATCATCCTGAATCTGTAGCCCAGAGAGCCCTTCCACCTCCATTGCATGGTAGCAATAGAAGTGACCAGTAAGGGAAGCAAGAAGTCTCCTATTAGAAATGTCCCTGGAATAAGAACTAGACCTGTGATTTCATTAACATACAGGACCTCTGGATGAAGAAATTCCCTCTACTAATGAAGTCTGGCACCTTCTCTGCAACTCATAATCTTAGAGAATTTCCTAGAACAGTGTTGTCAAAACTGAAATAGAAACATGGAGGCACAAATTGACTTTAGTGTTCAGTCATGTGATCCCATTTTAGGTTTTCTTGGCAGAGATACAGGAAGGATCTGCCATTTCCTTCTCCAGCTCATTGTGCAGATGAGGAAACTGAGGCAAATAGGCTTAAGTGACTTGCTGAAGATCACACAGCTAGTAAGTGCCTGAGGCCAAATTCGAACTCAGGAAGATGAATCTTTCTACCTCCAGGCCCTGCACTATATCCAATGCACCACCTAACTGTCCTTCAAAGTCTCTTACCCCTATTCAAATCCAGTGCCTTTTGCATTGCTCTCCTGAAGGTAGGCTGGGCAAATCATCTTTTCAGTCCCACAGCAGCCCCTAACAGAGCATGGACACAGGCCTCCAGTCTCCTGCCACAGTTGGATAAATTTTACAAGACTGGGCCAAGTCGCAGTAAAAACTCTGACCCTGTGAAAATGCCAAGGCAAGTACGATTTATTTCTTCCTCCAACCCTCCACATCCTGACTCAACAACTGCAGTAAATGTACATGCATTCACACCTAGAGGCTGCATAGAGCCATTGATCATAAAAGCTTTGAACTGTTCCTTTTTTTCCCACGATTGAACACTTAATTCTAGTTCTTAATTCAGCACCCCACCCCCACTACCTCTCAGTTCCAATTTCAGATTTCAAACAGGAAAAAGTCATCATCAGCTCTAGTTTGGCAGCTTCAAACAACCAATCCATCAACAAGCATTTATCAAGTGCCTGCTATGTGCTGGGCACTGTGCTAAACACCAGGGATGAAAAAGACAAAAGTAAAGCATTCTTTGCCCTCAGGAAGCTTACATTTTCATCATGGGAGACAAACATGTCCATGTATAGGTGTATCTGCGATACATACAAAGTAGGTAACCTAAAAGGAAGGGCAATGGGAGATTGGAGGAGACAAGGAAAGGCCTGAAGAAGATGGCACTTGAGTTGAGTCTTAATGGATTCCAAGAGGGAGAGCGTTCCAGGCATGGTGGACAGCCAGAATATGTAGAGAGGGGAGATGAGGAACAGCAAGTAAAGCCAAACAGGGGGACCATCAAGTATGGAGAGAGAAGTAATATGGAGCTCATCTATTGGTAAATTCCTCCTGGAGCCTCCATTTGGAGGAGGCATCCAACCTAGACTTTATCCGCCTCAGCCCTGTCCCTAGCTTCATAATCATGGCCTTGTACTGGGTACCTTCATCCCTCACTGAGCTCCCACCTTTTCAGCTCCCATTAGAATGTAAGCTCCTTGAGGGAAGGGACTATCTTTTGTTTCACTTATATTTATATCTCTGTGTTTCTCACACTGCACAGCATACAGTGAGTGCTTAATAAATGTCATGTTGTGTTGTGTATTGTTCAATCATTTTCAGTCCTGACTTTTCATGACCCCTTTTTAGGGTTTTCTTGGCAAAGATGCTAGAATGGTTTGCCACTGCCTTCTCCATCTCATTTTACAGTTGAGGAAACTGAGGCAAACAGTATTAAGCGACTTGCTCAGGGTCACACAGCTAGTGTCTGAGGCCAGATTTCCAATCTTCTCTTCTCCAAACTAAATACCCCAAGCTCCTTTGAGTGATCCTCATATGTGGTGTGACCCAGGCAGAGTGGAACTGCAACACCTCCCTAATGCTGAAGCTCTCCCCCCTTTATCCTTCACCCCCTTCCTTGGCCCCCACAACATAGGCAGGGCCTCTCAGCAGGAACAGTGCATGACAGAGATAAGGAAAACTGAGAGAGGGGGAAACCATCGCGGGCTATCCATAGGCCCCCAGAGAAGGAGGAGTCAGCACTTGAAAGAAACCATGGCAGGAGGGGGAGGAGAGAGAGCCCATATTACCGAAATTCCACTTTCCCTTTTCTTCCAGGATAGAGGGAAGAGACATGATGGACGTATCAGGTGTGTGAGAGTGTGTTGCTGGGAGCAAAGTGGGCTTGGTAGAAGGGCTGGATGAGCCAGTCAGGGCTGAAAACAAGAAGTCCCTTTGAATTGGTATATTTAAGGGCAGCAGAACTGGAGATACCCAAGGAAGCCAGAGGCAGGGACAAGGGAAGAGCTCCAAGGCAGCCAAATGAGCCCCTCATGTTGTGAGGCTGGAGGGACATCCTCCAACTTACAGCCATTTGTTAACATCCTTATCATGGGACTGGGGCCAATAGCCTAAAAGTAGGGTAGCCCACCAGCCTTCCTCACCCTAAGGGTGGGACTGAGAAAGAACAGAGACGTAATACCACCAGGGATGACAGCAGAGAGAGTGGCGCCATGTTGGCAGGAAATCAGGGTCCACGATGGTGTAGGACACAGGGGTCTGGGCAGCCTGCTCAGCTCCTCACCCCTCAGGTCACAGGCAGGAGGCTGCCAATCGGCTGGGAAACTGGAAACTTCCAGCCTGGAATGTTCCAAGTGTAGAAATGTCTAGAATCTAGAGAAGGAATAAGCCATCCCAAAGTGGGTGGAAGGAGGCACAGGACTAAGGAATGGACAGTCTAGTGGACAGAGAAAGCCAGAACCAGAAAGTTTTCCAAACTGCCAAAAGGTGAAAGAGCTTATGGTCTAGTGGAAAGAACCCTGTTAGGATATCTGAATTATTTCAGTACAGTTCTTAACCTGCTGTGTGCCATGGCTTCTTCTGGTGGTCTGAATGTTTTTAGATGCATACAGTAAAATGCATAGGATTACAAAGGAAAACATTTATACTGAAATATTATCAAAATATTACTAAGACAAAGTCACAGATCCCAGGTTAAGAACTCCTGACTTACCACTCACCAGTTGTGTGGTCTCGGGAATATTGTTTTAACCTCTCTAAGTCTCGACTGTACCATACGTAAAGGAATGGATTAGACCAGGTGATCTCCAAGGTCCAATTCTAACGCTCTAGGCATTCCCTTCCTAATCTCATCCCTAAATTTCATGCATCTTCCTCAGGGGACCTGTCAGCTTCCATCCTACCACCGTCTAATCTAGCCTAGCCCCACTCTGATACGTAATACCTGTGTGACCTTGGGTGTGTCATTTCACTGTGGGCCTCAGTTTCCTTCTCTTCAGAATGAAAGGATTAATCTCAGTGATCTCTGTTGTCTGTCCCAATCCCAATGATCCGTAACTGGATAACAATTCTAGCTATAATTCCTTGTGTTTCTGTTGTCTTTTTAATTTGTTTCCCCAAAGTATTTTCACATCCGTTACCTCATTCGATCCTCACAAGAATGGTAAGAGGTCAGTAGTAGAGGTACTGTACCCAAGTGACAGATGGAGAAACTGAGTCACAACATGGGAAAATTATTGGAACATGTACTAGGTTTCCTGATGCCTAGGTCAAAACTCTCTTTCCTTCTCCACCTTATTTCATAAATCCCTGAAATAGGCGAGAAGCCCCTGATGTCACATCCTTTGCTCTGGCTTAGTGGGAGAGCCCTTGTCCCGTACTTGGAATCCCCTCCACTAGGCATATCCTAGAAGGGTAAAGATTGACAGGATTCTCTTACCCACACCCTCCCATTCAAAGTGACCCTTCTGGGACCTTACGGCCACCTGGCCAGGTCCTCTCTGAAAATGAACTTGGTGTAAGTATATCGGAGAATATAAGGGCCCACATGGACGTGATCCGTTTTCTTCTGTCCTTGGGGCATCACAGTACAGCAGAGCACTAGGTCTGAAGCCAGTTGCTCTTGGGTTGAATTTCTACTCTGCTCCTTATTTGGACAAACCAATTACCTACTCCAGACTTTCATTTTCCTCTCTGAAATCAACCGGCCAGACAAGATGACCTCTAAGGTCCCACCCAACTCTGAAAAGCATATCTTCTTCTTTCATCAGCCCAAAGCACAAAGGGGTTGGCAAACTGTCTTCCGCCTCATGAGATGGGACTTTCTGAGCAGCAGCTCTGAGCTGAACCAGGCTATTTTTATTCATTTCCTTCCTTGCTTTCTGAACAGCAGGGTGACTCTTCTCTTGGACCCTTCGCCCCAGAGCTGCTGATGGCCCCAGAGAGAAAGGAATCCAGAAAAGGTAACAGAATATGAACCACATTTCAGGCCCTTAGCAGCTTTTCCCCAAGCCTTTCCTTCCTTCTCTTTCCCCCCATCTTCCCAGGATGCTACAACAGGGCCAGGGAGAACCCGGCTCAGCTCAGTTGGGAGATCAGTTGGATCCCCTCGAAAGAGGTCCTTTGTTCCCCCACATACGCCTCGCTCTAGTTCATCCTTTCCTAGATCTTTATTCCAAACATAGGAGCCCCCCCAAAAGTGCCTTGGAACCAAGGGATGGATTTTGGGTGTCTTTGAGAGACAGTGAGGTCCAATGAAAAGAGCATTGGGTTTGAAATTAGAAAGTCCGCCACTTCCTCACTGTGTGACCCTGGGTAAATCATTTCATCTCTGAATGGCATGTCGGCTATTGAGGGCTGACCTTGGAGTCAGAAAGACCTGAGTTTGTGCCCTACCTCTGACATAGCCACCGTGCGACCATGGGCAAGGCTTACTTCATGACTTTGAACATCAGGGTCCTAACGTATAAAGTGGGGATAATAATAGTAGCTAACACTTATATAGAAGACTTACAAAGTTTTCGAGACACTTGACGTATGTTTTCCCATTTAATCCTCATAATCTCTGTAGGCACCTGTTAATATTATTCCCATTTTATAGATAAGGAAACTGAGACGGAAAGAGTCAGGGTCACATGGCTAGGCAGCATCTGAGGCAGGATTTGAACTTGGGTCTTCCTTCCTCCAGGTCTAATACTCTAACAAGTACACTAGCTCCTTCTAGAGAGAGAAGCAAGAAGGTAACACCTCCACCCAAAGGTGGCTCATGGCAGTTCCCTAAAAGATAGTCCTGTGATAATGTAACGCTCAGAGAGATGTGACTCCTGCTTGTTTGGCCAAACACGAGCAGTCCGAGCGGGGAGCCAGGCCCTTTTAACCCGTATCATCATGAACGGCCACAATTAGGCTCGCTAAACATCCCTGTGACACATGGCATCAGTCAGAGCGCACCACACGTGCTTAAAGACTGGTACCTTCTTGGCCAATGTCCCATTACATAAGAGCATGAAAGATATATACAAAGTCAATGAGAGGCAGCCTTGAAACCAGCAAGACCTGGCTTGAAATCCCTTGTCTGCTGCCCAATGGTCATGAGACCCTGGGCCAGTCATTCACTTCTTCGTATTCTAGGGGGTTCTCTATAGCTAGAAGCTGCAGAAGAAGGGTCAACCTGAATTGGTATAAGGGAGTTTCCCTCATTTGGTAGTTTCTCTCTCTTTGTCTCTCTCTGTCTCTCTCTGTCTCTGTCTCTCTCTGTCTCTCTCTCTCTCTCCCCATCTCTCTCTCTGTCTCTCTCTCTCTCCCCCCCTCTCTCTCTCTCTCCCCCTCTCTCTCTCTCTCTCTCTCTCTCTCATCTAGCCATCAGAAGTCTTGGATTCCTATCCCAGTGTTGCCCATGACTGGCTGTGTGAATTCAAATACATTTTCTCTGTTTGCTCATCTTCCACCTCTATAAAGTGAGAGGATTGGACTACATCAGGATTCTTAACTGTAGGCCCAGGGGTGTGATGGAGCCAGCGCGAACTGTCTCAGAAATCTAACTGTTACATTTTCAGTGTGAGCATTTACACACTTGGAAACAGGAAGATGCTACAAATGAGGACTTGGTTTACTGTTTTGTTGATTGTCTAGACTTTTAAAAATGTTGGGAAAATGTTAATAATGAAGATTAAATTTAAAAGTGTATCACCACATATTTTCCCCCTTCTTCTGGAGAGCTGATAGTTTAACATTTGCCAGCATGCCACTGCGTGGATCACATTCGGCAGTCTGGTGAATTCTATATACCACCTTCTGAGAATAATGTTTTTAAACTCATGAAATAAAATACATAAGACTACAAGGGAAATCAATTATGTTGAAGTAGAGTTATCTAAATATTTTTAAAAACAAGTTCACAGATTGCATGCCATCTTGGGGAAGGAGGGATAGAGAAAAAATTTGGAACTCAAAATCTTATAAAAATGAATGTTGAAAACTGTCTTTGCATGGAATTGGAAAAAATAAAATACTTTTTTTTTTTTTGCTTTTTGGCAGGGCAATTGGGGTTAAGTGACTTGCCCAGGGTCACACAGCTAGTAAGTGTGTGTCAAGTGTCTAAGGCCGGGTTTGAACTCAGGTCCTCCTGACTTCACGGCCGGTGCTCTACTCACTGAGCCACCTAGCTGCCCCAAATAAAATTCTATTAAATGGAAAAAAAAAACCCAAGCTCACAAACTTCAAGTTAAGCCCTGGGCTAGGGGCAGCTAGGTGGTGCAGTGGATAGAGCCTTGGCCCTGGACTTAGGAGGACCTGAATTCAATTCCAGTCTCACTTACTAGCTGTGTGACCCTGGGCAAGTCACTTAACCTTGATTGTCTGGGGGCAAAAATCCCTAGGCTAGGTCTGGTCTCTCAGGCCCCTTCTAGCTCTAACATTCTGTGGTCCTATGATTCTGTGGTCCTGTGATTCTAGGCGAGGGGACAAGAATATACCAGTGAGTGCATTTCTCATAATGCCTCTCTCTTCTAAAGAAAAATAGACTGTTTCATTTGGAGTCAGATTAGAATGCTGCCTCTAAAGAAATCCACGCCTTTCTACTCTGTCCTTTTTCCCAGAGTCATTTTCTTTGCCCACCCAACGTCTCACACTCAACTGTTGTGTTCTTCCTCCATAGCCAGCCAGATGCATATGCTCATAGCTGCCAAGTGGATAGTGTTATTGCTGTGGGGCTTGCCTGGTAGCCTGGCCTGCCCTGTACCCTGTGACTGCCAGGCCCTAGAAACCTTTGGACTGGTGATAGACTGTAGCAACAGGGGGCTGACCACAGTGCCTGCCCTGCCCAATGCCACCCGGCACCTGTACCTACAGAACAACAACCTGAGTTCCATCCCTGCTGGCACCTTTGACCACCTGAGCTATGTCAAGAGAATTGATGTGACCGGTAACCCCTGGCACTGTGACTGTAGTATCTTATACCTGAAGCTCTGGCTGGAGGACCATGCCAAGGACATCCTACACGTGACTAGGTGTGCCAGCCCAGTCATCACAGCCTCCCTACCCCTCAGCCAGCTCACCGGCAATGAGCTAGAGGGCTGCAGACAGCAGCTGTACCCCGACCAACACCATGTCTTCTTCTGGGGGGACCTGGCTCTGATAGCACTGACAGTCCTGAGCATCATGCTCCTGGGTGCCCTCCTGTGGATGGCCCAGAAGACCATCTACTGGGTTTCGCTGAACCAGTGTCCCCAGGAGCCTCATCAATGGCAGGAGAGCAGCCTAAGACATCACAAATCCAAGTAACAGGCCTCTGGACCCTGCCCTTGGGCCTTCCCCAGCCATCTTGCTTCAAGTCACCCCACCTACTGCCTCCATATCAACTCTTTCAATGACCCAAATAAATGGTCAGCTCATGACCCACCACCAACACCAGTGGTTTGGGCTCTTTCCTTTTCTAAGGGGGCCAGTACTTCTCCAATCTAGGAGCATGGGCAGAGTTAGCCTGGCCATTTTGATAATAAAAATCACTTCGGCTTAGGGCTCAAGGATTTGTCTTTGGTGATGATAAAGCAATGCCCTTATTGGTCCCTGGGTCCTATGACAGCACCAAGGAAAGCCATTGTCAAAAAGAAAGACCAGCCCACTCAGTAGACTCCAACTAGAGGGGGAACTCCCACCTCTCTGCTGGGCCAACGTCCCGGGTTCCACATTCCAAGATCTGAAGAAG
The DNA here is from genome assembly GCA_028646595.1 of Phalanger gymnotis. Taxonomy (NCBI): domain Eukaryota; kingdom Metazoa; phylum Chordata; class Mammalia; order Diprotodontia; family Phalangeridae; genus Phalanger; species Phalanger gymnotis. The sequence continues at coordinate 330,909,889 of CM053624.1, forward strand.
GGAAGAAGCAGTAACATAACAGACACTGTCATTCCCTTTAAAATCTACTGAGTGTGTGGTTCTTCCAGTTTTCTTTGACCCAAGCACCCCTTTCCACCCTTTCAAGGATAGAGCACTGAACTTGGAGTTAGGAAGTCCTGAGTTCAAATCCTGCCTCAGATACTCACAAGTTGGGTGACCATCACTTAACCTATCCTTATCTGTAAAACAGGGATGATAATAAGGTAATAATAGATGCAATCATTTCTAATGATAATATAATAGATATAATCATTTCTAGCAATAATATTATGATAATAGATAGAGTCGATAGAATAATAGAACCTGCTTCACAAAGCTTTTTCAAGAATCAAATGAAATCTCATGCGTAATGCCCTTCGCAAAACTTAAAGTGGTCTGTAAATTCTATTAGTTTTCATTTGGTTAGCTTTGGTTTAGTCTGTCACCACTACCACCCACACAACAACATTGTCAGAGCTCCTGATTGTGCCTCCTGTTTCACTTTACTCCATGGCCAGCTAGCTGCTCAACAGCCATCTTGCAGCTTGGAATTACCCTCCTTGGAACTCATAACTACAGAGAAGAGAAAAGAGAAGTCATAAGATGAACGAACAGAAATGTGTATTTACAGACACATACATTCCCATACACAGGAATATCTGGGTTAAGATCCCAGCTTAGTTCAACGATCACTGTGCCAGCTTGGACAAGTCACTTTCCTCCCCTCCCCCAGCTTCAGAAGGCTGTTTTTTGGCTCCAGTTAGATAATGTATATAAAAAACATTTTGTAATCATTAAAGTGCTATTCAAATGTCAGCTCTCACCAGAGCCATAACTAGGTCGAGGTGACTGGGACCTTGCCACATGGCGGCAAAAATTAGAAGACCCAACCAAATGAGTTTGTTTTAATTACCTCTTGTAATTTCTTTTATTCCCCATGATCTTCTGGCTAGTTATCTTTCAGCCTAAACCAAATACTATGCTCTGGGGAATTTTAACCCTTTATGTTCCTGACGTGCCTAGGAATGCCTCCACATGTCTTATAGAAGATGAATTTATTAAGAAAGGCAGCTTGGAGAGGGTGCTGGATTTGAAGTTACAGTAGGAAGGTCTAACACATCAGTTTCCTCAGCTATACACAAATGCGGGGCATAATAATCACTGTGTTATCTACTTCCCAGGATTGTTGTGGGGATTGAATGAGCTAAAGTATGTGCATTAAAATGCTATCAACTAGCTGTGTGATCTTGGGCAAGTCACTTAACCCCTTTGCCTACACACACACACACACACACACACACACACACACACACACACACACAAAATTCTATCAAAAACATTTTTTAAATTCATAAATTAACTTTATAAACATTCATAATCTATGTTTTCTTTTGCTTCTCAATTGAGCAATTTTTTTAAAAAATCAAAAATTAAACCCTCATTATAAACATACATAATCCAGCAAAATAAATTCTCACATTGGCAATATCTAAAAATGTATCTCTTTCTGTAATGGATGCTCTAACCGTGTTTCACTTTACTCCTTGGCCAGCTAACTGCTTAACATTCACCTTGCAGTTTATAATTACCCGCCTTGGAACTCATAACAATCACAGGTACTATCATCTCTGCTTTACAGATGACGAAACTGAGGGACAAAGAGATTGATCCATTTGGCTATGGTTGTATACTCAATGAGCCTCAGAAGCAGGATTTGAACCCAGGTCTTCCTTACTCCAAGTCCATCGCTCTATCCAGTACACAGACTCATCGTTGTCAGTGTTGACTGGGGCAGCTGGGCAGTTATAGCACAGGTCCCCAAAGACAGGGTGTATGCTTATTTTATGTAGTCACACCCTTCCCTTATCTGAGGAATCCAGCCTCCAACCACAGCTGGTCATCCTGACCCAAAGTACAGTGCAGTGAGCCCAGAAACCACAGTCTGACGAGACAGGCACAGAAGGAAGGGAGGAAACAAGCATTTATTAAGTACCTACTATGTGCCAGGCACTGTTTTTTTATTGTTATATAGATTATATTATTATAATATTTTATTAATATTATTTCATTTAATCCTCCCGAATGGTAGATGTCATCCACTTTGTCACCTAGCTACCTCGAATGAATGAATGAAAAATGATTTATGAAACACTCATGTGGCAGGCACTGTGTTAAGTTTGGGGGCCATATCTATAAAAAGTAAGATAGTCCCTGCCTTGATGAACTTATATTTTAATGAGGAGGACAATAAATACAGGAAAATGGTGACCAGCAAAGAGAGTTATCATCTGAAGAGTTACAGAGATGGTGACTCGACCCACAAGGCTATCAATTATCAAAAGCCTTTCGAAAAACAACAGTACCTTTGATTTCATTCTTGTGGCCAAAGCAGTGGGACTGGAGAGGAGTATATGAGTTATGAAGAAGCTGATAGCAAGATGACCCAAATGGCTGGATGGATAAAGATGGTATGCACCAGGGCCAATTAGTTATAGTAGACTAGGCTAGAGTAGAATGAGGGCATGGATTCTGGTGGTCACAGGTGTGCACAGGTGTTCATCCAGGCAGGCAGAAGAGGGTGGCAACAGAAGCCAGGCAGATGGCATGGCTGGCTGGAATGGGATATGAAGCACAATGTGGTTTGGTTTGGGCCTGACCAGACACTGAGTGTAAGTGCTGTTGGAGTTCAGAGAGTTAAGAGATCAGTGGAGGCTGGAATAGTCAGGGAGGCCTTCCTAAAGAGAGCAGGATTTAAGCAGACCCTTGAAAGATAAGAAGAACTTTTTACAAGTGGGGAGAATTTGAACTAGGCAGGGGAAAGGGCATTCCAGTCAGAGTCTAAGCATGGAAATGTGTTAGGGGAACAGCAGGCAGACCATTCTGGCTAGAATATCAATTATATAGAGAATATAACAATGGGAGATGAGGGTGGTTAGCTGAGTGGGTCTAGATTACAGAAAGTTTGATCTAGAGGGTCTTTGCTCCTTGGACTCTTGGACTGGGTTAAGTGTCTAATCCCTTTCAGAGCATGTGACTCTGCCCTTCCACTAAATATAATAGAGTAGAAGAAAAGCTTTTCATCAGGGTTACTATTGGCAGCTGCTGCCTTCCTGTTTCTACAATTCAACTGAACTGCCTCCCTGACTGTGCTAACATTTAGTACTGAAACTGACTTGAGTGTGGCCCTTCCCTTAGCCATGCCTTCCCTAGTTAGTGGATTGCAGTTGCTCTAGAACGTGAGCCATTCTTGGACAAAGAACACACTGTTTGGAATTTCCCCTCCCCAAGTTGCTATAAGCTAAAAGGCTGTCTTTGGGACTCATCAGTCAGAGTCAACTGTATCCCTTGCACACAAATCCAGCTAATCATATGTGGGAAGCAATGACCTCTGTGTTGTACCTGGAAAAATGGCTGCTCAAAAATATTTCCAGCACTGTCTGCCCAGGTGCATGAATTTGCTTTTCTGCAAATTTCTGGCCAACATTCATTTTCCTATCCCATTCCAGTCTCATTCCACTTTCCTTAGTTCTGTCTGCTGGAGACATGCAGAAAAGTCTGATTCTTCTCCCAAATGACAGTTCTTCAAATACTTGAATAGTTTATCCTGTGTTACCATCATCATCCTCCCCTTCCCAACCACTCCCATACACACACATGCATGCACACACATGCACGTACACACACACACACACACACACACACATACACACACATATATCTTCTCTTCTTCAGGCTAAATACCCTAATTTCTGTCAACTGAGCCTCCTATGGCAGGGTCTTAAGACCCTTGACCATTCTTAAAGATGGAGCCAAAAACCAAGGGGGCAGTTCTGGGCACTGTTTTCCATCTGCCCACTTACTGTAACTAGACATGTCAATCATATTAATCCATGAACAAGCTCCTTCTCCAGTTTGGGTGGTCCTGAGTACCTCTCTCAATAGATGG
>CM053624.1:330914334-330945659 GCA_028646595.1 Phalanger gymnotis
CTAACCTCTGCAGATAGAAAAAGAAAACCAAGAGTCCTTGCAGCCTCACTCTCCTCCAGAGTCATTGGAATCCTGCGGTAAGAGAAAAGTCAGAAAAGTCGAGATGATCTACAATGGAATGCAGTGGATGACCTTGACTTTTCTGAATTAAGGTCTTTCCCATGTCTCAGTTTGTCTGAGGCAACACCCATTCAATGACTAAGCACTAGGTGAGAATTGAGACAAAAGATGGCCTAGTTTACTATTGGGAAAGTTTCCAGCTGGATGGGGAAGAGCCTCAGAGTTTCAGGTCAGAATAGAAAACAATTGCTATTATTAACACTCAAAGCCATCAAAAGCTAAACAATGAGGCGCAGAGGCTTGGCCTGGGGGCTTTTATTGGTTGTTCAATAAAAGCCAGAGTAATTTGGCTCTAAAGGCATACTCAAATAGCTCCATTTGAATCATAAAAGGCTTTTAAAAAAGGCTGTTTTTTCTCTATTTCGAGAAATCATAAATGAAAATTGCTCAAGACAAAAAGCAAATTGTCCCAGCTTTTTGGAAATAAATGAATGGATGGATGGATGAAAGAAAAATTAGAGTAGAGGCTAAAATAGAGAACTGGGCTTGGAATCAGGAAGACCAGAGTTCAAATCCAGCCTCAGACACTTAATAGGTGTGTAACCGTGGACAGGTCACTTCAAATCCATCTGCCTCCATCTCTTCATCTGTAGAATGGGGATAATAATAGCACTTACCTCGAAGGATAATAAAGTGCTTAGCACTGTGCCTGGCACACTGGTGATTTATAAATGCTCATTCTCTTCCCTTCTCTCTATTAGAGATTGTTTCATTCTTTGTATTTGCATCCCTAGTCCCTAACACAGCATCAAGTTTGGCAGTGAGAATTTTCTAGTAGCAGTGGCTCTTAAGGAAGTGGGAATGGTCAGGTCCCATCTCCACAAGGATTGTTTCTCTGAGCTATGGGGGGCTGCAGTTTGGTGAGCGAGGGATGCTATTCCTCAGGGCTTGGGACCACCAGTGTCCATTCTTTTGTGGTTGTTAACGGTGGCAGGGATGGTGGGCCCCTTTTCTACTAGGGTTTCCATTCCCTCTGTGATGGCTATGTGGGGCAGGTATGCTAGGTTGGAATCAAAGCTCATGGTGTTGAAGACCTCCAAGCAAAATGATGATGATAAGGGAATCATATGTTTCTAGAGGTGCTCATGACCCCAACATACAGACACGCCGGGTCCTGCCAAAAGAATTCGACTCAAGCCTTCTCAGCCAAGGGAAAAGACAAAGTTTATTAGGGATTCACCATGATGGGTTGTCTCAAGAAATCCCACTCTTTGTCTTGTCTGTCTTTACAAGCGGGCCAGATTCAATCTACTGAACTAGATTGAATCTGAGTGCCTGCATGGAGGCAAGATGGAGATTATATACAAAAAGATTGTAGGAGGGATTGAGGGGTGGTCTGGGGTGACTAGAGGAGGGCTTTAGGGAGGGTCTTGAGGAAGAGTGTAAGGAGGACAAGATGAGGTCAGACTCCAGCAACCAAGAGAATAGAATTAAGGGTGGGAAGTAGCTGAAGGCATGGATATTGATAGTATCAAGGGTGGGAAGTAGCTGGACAATAAAGGGCAAGGCTAGGTAGAGATTTGGGCCTAATGATAATGTAAGGCCTTAGGAGAAGGCCAGATCTAGTTGGAAGATTCAAGGAGAGTTCAAGGGGGGTCCCGGAGGCTGTATTCCAGAGTCAAGGGGATTCCCAGAGACTGTGCCCTCATTATTGTGAGAGCGCTGTTATTAGCCAAGTCCTCAGCCATCTCCATCTCTGAGTGGTCCTGGCATGTGCTACTGATGGGGTTTAGACTGTGGGAATTCCCTTGGACCCCAAAAGAATTTGGGTCCTATTTGTTTGAGGGGGGAATTTTGGGGTTTCAAGCACCTCTAAAAACCTATGGTTCCCTTACCATTATTATTTTTCTTTTAAACCTCTTCACTACCTCCTTTCTCTCCCTCTGAATTTCATTTACTGCTTCCTGTTGGCAGTTGGTGGACAGATGGGTAGTGGTAGGGGTGGCAGATCTTCTCTCCTGGATCTCCAGGATGATGGTGGCATTATTGTTATGGTTTGCCCTTTGTTCTAGAAGAGGACCAATGCCATCACCGGGTGATGTCTTGACTGGTGCCTGAATTGTATTTAAGTGAGGCAGAACTGAGCAAAGTCATCAGACTCTCCTCCAGTCATGAGTCCAAGGGCAAGACAAAAGTCCAGAAGATTGTAGATGGCTGAGATGCAGTGGGTGACCTTGGCCTTTCTAAATTAAGATCATTCCCAGGTCTCAGTCTGCCTGAGGCAGCACCCCCTCAATGACTAAGAGCTAGATTAGAACTGAAAACAAAAATGGCCTAATTTAACATCACAAAATTTTCAGTCTGGCAGGGGAAGACAATCAGAGTTGCTGGCTGGAATAGAAAACAATTGCTATTTACACTCATTTTAAGCCATCAAAAACTAAACCATGAGCAAAGGAGGCTTGGGCTGGGAGCTGTTATTGGCCCTTCGATGGAAGCCAGATTGATTTGGGTTTGAAGACTAGTCAAGTAGTTCCATTTGAAACACAATGGGTTTTTTAAAGCCTGTTTTTTCAGAGCTATATTTCAATAAATCAGTGATGGCCGGGTAAAAATGAATAAAACACCATTCCTCCCCTCCTGGAGCTTTGGAGTCCAGGAGACAAGATATACCAAAGTTTGTTTTGTTGTTTTTTTTTTAATTTAGAATTTAGGGGCAGCTAGGTGGCGCAGTGGATATAGCACTGGCCTCAGAGTCAGTGCTTGAGTTCAAATTTGATCTCAGATACTTACTAGCTGTGTGACCCTGGGCAAGTCATTTAACTATGATTGCCTCTTTAAAAAAAGGGAAAAGAAAAGCTAGCATGTATAATGAGGCAGGATGGATACCAAATAAGTACTATGGAAGATCAAAGGAGGCGGGGGAGGCTGGAATCAAAACCATCAGTGGTGTCCATGTGAAGAAAATAATACCCTAAATTTGTGTAGTTTTTCAAAGCATTTTCTCTTGATGCTAAAATAAAAGCCAGGAATAATTTAGGGGATAGGAGTGGGGCACATCTGAGACTTCTTGGAACCCTGTAACTTAATCCCAGGTTTGTTATTTTTATCCTGTTCTCCTACTGTTTCTAACCATTTTGTTGTTCAGTCAAAACCTCCAGAGGGCTGTGTCTGCCTCAGGGAAGGAAAGGGAGGGACAAAGCTGGGAAATCTCCTTTGGTTCCTCAGTGGGGCCAGGCAGGAGAGAAAGATTAGCTGAAAGCAGTAGAGAAAGGAGAGGCCAGGCCAATCCCTGGGGCCCCCACCTAGGAATAGAAAGGAGGTGGCTTGGGAGAAGTCCTGACCCTGGGACCCTGTCTGGGACCCTGGAGGTAGAAGGGAGCCAAGGGCTCTCACCACCTCACCATCCCTAGCCATTAGGGCTGTTCAAAAGAGTCTCTTCCTGGACTGTGCCCAGTTAAAAGGGCTGAAGACACGTTTGTCATCCAGCTGTGAGCACCTAAAGCCCCAGGCAGGAACGACATCTTCTTGGAAGTCATAAAGAGTCTGGCTTGCCAGGTGTCACAGCCAGGTGTCACTCCTTTCCTGTGTGAATGGGGATCGGGTGTTTGGAAGGGAAACTTTCAGAAACTGTAAATGGCCTCAAAAAAATGAAAAGCAAAGCCACTACCTACCCTAGCAGAGAGCCTGAGCCCTTGAGGCAAGTCCCCCTGTTGGGTTTTGCCTTCAAACATCATGATCCCCAGGCCACAGTTAGGTCCTCTTCAAAAGAAGTTTCAACTCAAGGCTATTCCCCTCTCATTAACAGCACTTTAATAAAAATCACAGGACATTTAAATTGGTAGGGATCTTAGGAATCAACTGGTTTAATCCCTTGATTTTAGAGGGAAGAAGACGGGCGCCTCCTACAGGAAGACTCCCCATCCCTATTACTACTGTTTAAGGCTTCTCCAACCCCTCTTAATACTGGAGTGGTTCACCATTTCCTTCTCCAGTAGACTGAGGCAAACAGAGGTTGCGTGACTTGCCCAGGATCACACAGCTAGTAAGTGTCTGAAGGCTGGATTTGAACTCAAGTCTTTCTGACTTCAGGGCCAGTGTTGTATCTGTTGCACCACTTAGCTCCTCACAATATAATATATAATATAAAATAAGTGCTTGTTGGTTGACTGACTCCAAGAGGGAAAGATATTGGCTAATGTCCCAGAACTGGTTAGTGACCGAAGCAGAATTGGACTCAGGGATCCATCTGGACATTTCTACTTCCACTGTACATGTATCTATTTTGGGTTTTTTTTGTTTTTCCCACATAAATAGTATAAAGTGTTTTCTTTTTTAATCTAGTGTGCCTCAATTAATTAAAAAGTGCTACCTCTGTTAACAAACAACAGTAATGATAACAGCATTTATATAATGTTTTGAACCTGAAAGCAATCCAGTAAGGTAGGTGCTACATTGGGGACACTGAGGCACAAAGAGGTTTTTGACTTGCCCTGGGTCACGGGTTTTGCTGGCTCCCAGACTTTTGCTCCATCCACTGTACCATCTAATTGCCCCCCAACATCCCAAAACAAAAATCTACTGATTTCCACAACCCTTTGGAGATTCATTCCTTTGAATTAAACATGGATCTGTTAAACCCTCTGCTTTGCTTTTTAAAAATACAAACACTTCTGAGAAGGAGAACATTGACATAGAATATCTTAACATGGATAACTTTCTTGGAGACCTGGACCCCAAGAGAGCTTCAGGTGGCTGGAGAGAGGGGGTGGGCTCCTATTTCCAGAGGCTTTTTTTTTTTTTAACATTTAAAGTGTATAAAGACTCTTTGAGGAACAGGGTAGTTCCCCTTCCTCCAAAGCCCTGGAAAAAAAGAGGTCCTGGAGACTGAGCTAGGGCACCTCCAGGGACTTTCCCCAGCTCACCCTGGGTTTTGTTTCTACCTTCATAGTTTGTTCTCCTTTCTCTATCACAGGGCCTAGTCATAAGCAAACCAAGGGACAGGGCCATCAGCAATGCAATTCAACACTTGTTCAGTTGCTTCAGTCATGTCTAACTCTTCATGACACCATCTGGGGTTTTCTTGGCAAAGATGCTGGAGTAGTTTGCCATTTCCTTCTCCAGCTCATTTTCCAGATGAGGAAACTAAGGCAAACAGGGTGAAGTGACTTAGCCAGGGTCACACAGCTAGCATCTGAGGCTGGATTTGAACTCAGGAAGATGAGTTTTCCTTGCTCCAGGCCTAGCACTCTATCCACTTCCACACCCAGCTGAAACTCAACCACACTGACCTGGTTTAGAGTTAGGGTTTCTTTCTAGCTGACTCTAGCTACGTGAGCTGTGGGGTCCCACACAGTCCTAGGGACCTTGGGAAGCACTTTAAAACAGAAACAAGTCCCCAAACAAGTGTCCAGAGGCATTAATCCTAGAAACCCAGAGGAATCAAGTGCCCAAGGGACACTGGATCAGAGAGGGGCTGTAGAGACTGTGAATGATGTGGCCCCATTTTCCTTCCCTTCAGCCCCTCCATTGTAGGAGGAGGGTGGTGGCCTGGGGAGATCAGAGGAGGAGAAGACAAGATGAAAGGAAGAGACTGTGCCCAGTTTGAGCTGGAAATCAGTGTTCTGACCCGGGTTTTAACTCCTGGCTGGCTCTGCCAGTACCCACTGGCTGCCCTCAGGCAAGTGACTTACATTGTCTAGGTCCCATCCTTCATTTCATGGTACAGTGCGCTGAGGGCTGAATTCAGAGGATTGAACTTGGAAGCAGGCATAGGGGTTTGAAGATGGAATTCTGGCTCTCTCACTCACTACTAATGTACTCCTCTCTAGGCAACCATTCCACAGCCCAGCAGTCTGAGGAATAGGACATACCCTGGAGGTTTTAACTCTTTACTCTCTATAAGACCTCCTACCCAATCCTTGGGGACCTGGTGTCACAGTGGACAGAGGCCAGGCCTGGAATCAGGAAGGCTCATCTTCCTGAGTTCAAATCTGGTCTCAGACACTTCCTAGCTGTGTGACCATGGTCAAGTCACTTAATCGTGTTTGCCTCAGTTTCCTCACTTGTAAAATGAGCCAGAGAAGGAAATGACAAACCACCCCAGTAACTTTGAGATGAAAAACCCAAATGGGGTCATGAAGACTCTAAACTACAACCTGAATTTAAAAAATAAATCATAACTCTCTTTCAGTACAATTGGCTGCTTTTGTAATCCTGTATAGTTTATTTTATGCATTTAAAAGCATGATTCTGAGAAGGGTCTGTAAAAAAAAAACCCCAAAACTGTACAAAACTACTACCCAATCCTGGGCTGTCCTCCCTCCCAGTAGGTAAGAGGGTAATTTCTTCTTTTTTTTTTTTTTGGAGGTGGGAAGGCAGGGCAATTGGGGTTAAATGACTTGCCCAAGGTCACACAGTTAGTAAGTGTTTCAGTAGTCTGAGGTCGGATTTGAACTCAGGTCCTCCTGACTCCAGGGCCAGTGCTCTATTCTCTACACCACCTAGCTGCCCCAAGAGCCTGATTTCAAAGGCCCCGCCCACGCTTCACTTCTCTCTACTTCGAGACTAATCTCCATAGTCTGGGCAATGGCTTTGAAAGCATTGTGTGAAGCCCCATTGCAGTTCTGGAGCAACTAATGAGCATTTAAGTGCCTACTATGTGCCAGGCACTGTAGTTATCTCACTTGACCGTCAACAACAATCCTGAGGTAGATGCTGTAATTATCCCCATTTTACAGTTAAAAGAAATGAAGCAGACAGGTTGAATAATTTGCCCAAGGTCAGATAGCTGACAAGTATCTTAAGGCTAGATTTGAACTCAGGCCTTCCTGACTCTAGGCAGAGCCACCCGCCATCCACTGGCTACTACTCTTTTTAGGTGTTATTTCACCCTATTAGAATATAAGCTCCTCAGGGTAGGAATGGTCTTTGCTTTTATATTTGTATTTTTAGCATAGTGTTTGACCCAGAGAGCTTAATAAATACTTTTTTACTTCATTGTAGGACCATGCCTGCGAGGCTGTTTCCTCATCTGTAAAATGGGGAGGTTGGACTCAATGACCTCTAAAGTTTCTTCCAGATCTAGAGCCCTCACTGGGTTGCACAGGATGGTTTGTTTAACGTTAGCTTTAGTAATGTTCTCCCTATATGCCACCATCCTAGAGACAGTGGAGGAACCAGGAGTCTCAGAGAAGGGATGGAGAGGGAATGATGGCCCAGGCATCTATTCAGCCAGCTATTTTCAGTCTCCTACCGAGCACTCAACAAATCCAAAGGCTTTATTCTTCACTGACTACTATAACTACTAATAATGGCTCTGGGCATCCTATGAATCTTGAGGCCAATGCTCCTGAGCGCCAAGACCATACAATTGTAAGAAATCTTTGTATTTGTAAAGCATCCTAGTCTGGTCATGTCTATTCTCTCACCTGATCCTCACTCTTTCCTGAGGCAGGGATTCTTATTCTCACTTTACAGATGAGGAAACTGAGGCTTCAGTGTGTGTTAAAGGTCACATCTAAGACTAGAAAATGTCTAATCCTTTATCTTTTTGGCACAATTATAGAACGTGGGGTCCCAATCCTTCAGATCACTGAATAAATAAATAAGCCAGAAAGGTCTATGGCTCCAACCTCTGTTTTAAACATAAAAAAACTGAAACCAAGGGAAGTGAAGTATTCAGGAAGTCACTGGCAGAGCTAGGATGAGAATCCTGCATGATGTAGTTAGGGGAAGGTGCCCTGGACCGCAGAGCAGGAAACTTGGGGTCTAGTCTCATTTCTACCTTCTAAAGTCTGCGTAACTTTGAGCAAGCCAACATTTCTGGGCTTTGGGTCTCTGGTCTGTATCTTGAAAATTCTGTTTTGACTCCAAAATCCAAGATCCATGCTCCCCACCCCAATTTATGTACTCCTTGGTGGTTCTTTAGACTATAGTTTTTTCCTGTTTCTTGCTTGAAGGGAAAGCCACAATGCTACCTCCCTCTGTCCATAAGACAGACCCAGACACACATACACACACCCTCTGCCAGGAAATGAAGATCTGGTGGGGGATGTGGTTACGTTAGCTTGAACCTAATGCAAGTGGGGAAGATTGGTGGAGAAATAACAAAGCTCTCTTTGCACGTTGGCGTGTTTTTTTTTAATGAAATCTGTTTAATGGTGTACAGGGGTGTAGCAACTCTGGGTCAGCTAAAATTTCCCAAAAGGCAAAGTTTCATCTTTTTAAAAATAAACATTTTTATTAATAAAGTTTATAAATCCATAAATAGATGAAAGGTAAAATATCAAAACATGACTAAAGTATACAAAGTTCTCTCAAGGCCTCACATTCCAAACTGCCTTGGCCTTATCTGGGTAGGTCAAGTCAAAAAAAGAATGGTTCCCCATGTTCTCCTGAGGAGAAAAGTGACTGAGGAGCTACAGGAGACAGAGAAAGTGACAGAAGAGAGAGAAAAGGGGACCCCAAAGGTGCCCACCCAACACTGTCATCTCTGAAGTAATTTTGGAAATGAAATAATTGAATTCAATATGAATTAAGAGCTTTCTTCCCTCCTACTTGCATTGGCAATCCAGAATACATGCTGGATCTCAACTTCCTGCCCTTGAGGGACCAACAGACAAGACTGCTATGGGACTGGGGGCATCTATGCTCTCCCCCAGATTCAGGGCAGATCTTTTTGGGGGATGGCAGTTTCACAAAAATGAAAAAAAAAAACCAACAAAAATCCCTAAACAGTCTTGGAATGATTCTCCATCTCTACCTCTTCAGAGTAGAGAATGCCCAAATTTCCAGTTTCTATTTTAAATACACTATAACATGCAAATTCTGGACTTTCAAGAAGCCATCTCAGCAGATAGCCAAGATTAGACAGTTCAAATAGATACCTGGGAGACAGTGAGGCAAACCCACAGAATCTTAACCATGTTTCTCAGGCCTCCATATGACACTAGGACAAGGCATCCCAGGCTTCCCTGGGTCATGTTAACTACGACTTGAAACCCAAACTGGCCTGGCCTGTCAGAGCTGGTTGGAGATGAAATTCCATCAGAAGCCAGTGCCCATTTCGGGATGTTTCCTTCCAGAACAGCAAACCTCCCCCGCTGGCCTGGCTGGCTGCACTTGGCCCCAGCAGCCCCTCCCCCTGCTCTTTGGTCATTTATAAACAAGGAAGAGATTAGAACAGGTTCTCCTCACTCTAGGGGGTGGGGGAGGTGCCACAGGGAAGGACATTTAAGAAGGTTGGGGTTCACCTAATTAAGCAGTTACCCAATAGTCTCTAATGGGTAAACACCAGGCTGATGGAAAGAAAAAGGCCTCACTCTTCTCACCTGCTCTTCCCAAGGCCCAAGTGGAATGAAATTTTCCCAATTCCTTTTAGATCTGTATATTGCATTCATTTAATACACACTTAGAACCTACCAATGTGTGGCACTGTGGTAGGCCCCAGGGCAAAGCTAAATGAGATGGGGGTCCTTGCAGAGGGGATAGCTATCCACACAAGACCACCACCACCACCTGATAAGTTTGAATACACAATGCCACTAAGAGAGGGTGAGGGGGTCTTGTTACCTGGGGAAAGAGGTAGCCTTTAATTGGAGCCTTCCAGGATGGTTAAGATTTCGATGGATGGAGACAGTGGGTGGCATACATCAGGGGGACTTCCAAGCAGAATAATGTCAGTAAAGGAACAGTGCTGGGAATAGATTGAGTCTAGTAGGAAAATCCTGGAAAAATGGAAGGCCTTGAATGGCAGGCTGAATTTGGGATTGATTCAGCAGGCAACCTGAAGAGTATGGGGAGTATCAAGGGGAATGATATAGATGGACTGGAGCAAGATAAATCTGGTGACATGTAGGATGTGTCCCAGGGGGAAGAGAAGGGAAGCAGAGCCCTAGTTAAGAGGTGATTACTGTAATCCAGGCTTGAGGTGATCAAAAAGTCTGTAGAAGGGCAGGGGTTCCAGGAGCCAAAAGGAATGGAGGAGATTCTGAAAAATGCCAAAGGGTTAGCATTTGATTGGATTTGGGAAGCAAGAAAGTGGTCAGAGACAAGGGTAACTCAGTTTCTAAACCTGAGGTGCCATTGAAATAGTAGAAACTGAGGTTTTTTGGGGGGCAGGAGGGAGAGTTAAAAACTGGCTTTAACTTCTATTCAGCATGGGACATTCAAGACATGATGTCAAGGGAAATAGAGTAAGAGACCAGGCCAAAACTAAGGGAACAGCAGCAGGAAGCTGAAATCATCCTCCACAAAAGTCATGACAGATACCTGGAGTTCCCCTTCTTTTACAAGAGAACCATAAACCTCCTTCTTCACTGTCCCAGGTGACCAGGAATGCCCCTACCGCTCCCCCACCAAGTCCTGTAGCCAAGGCATACGTTTTTAACCAAAGCTCTTTCTTCAGCCCAAATGCAACTAGCTACACAGTAAACTCTAACTTGGCAGCAGTGCAGGGGTTGAAAAGGACAAGTTGAGGGGCTGAGAAACCAACAGAAGAAGAAAGCAAGCTATGGTTCTGCTCCTGTGGCTGTGAGCTGACAAAAATTCAACTTGTGCTCTCATAGAAAAGGGGAATTCTACAGCAGATGACAGTCTGAGTAATAGCGCTCTCCCCAGTTTAGGGAAACAGTAATCTGTAGGTGCTAAGATAGGTAGGAAAAACCATTGGTCCCATTTCAGTCCTAGGAAATGATTGTGTTCACCATGTTACAGCATCTCATGCAAAGCCCTTTCCTCACAATAACCCTGAGAGAGGGGGGAGATTTGGCTTCCAGACACCCATTTTGGGTGGTTTCCTTTCCCAACACTCAGGCAGGTTTACACCTTCAAATGGGTAGTAGCGACAGCCAAGGATGTGGGGGTCTCGCAGGGTCCTTTTCAGAAAAAAAGCCCCTTCCTTCCCACTTTACACTATTAAGAGGGATCTGGGGTAGAGCAGCTCACTTCCGAACAGATGCTACCTGAGGGACTAAGAAGTCTAGATACTTGACTCTGTACTGGGGACCAGACAGAGGTGACTTCTGTGCAGTGGAGACCAGGCACTTTTTGTTGGGCGTATGCAGAAGTCTTAATGATCATCTAGACCAAGAAAGAAAAAAGGTTTCTAGGCACTAGGTCCTGGTCCCCGGCTACCCCACATCCTGAAGAGGCAAGCAGCCTAGTGAATCTACAAGCATCCTCAGAATCATTAAGATTTGATGATTTAGCAGAATTCAGGATTTTGGCAGTAGAGATTCTGGGAAAGTTGAGATATCTTAGGGCCCTGCACCTCTTGTTGGCAGCTTGTGAGAGAGAAGTCTGGAGCTTGGAGGAGGGAGAGGGGAGGAGAAAAGAACTGCCCCCCTCAACAAGTTCAGCCAACTACCAGAACTCCATCTGGGAACATCACTACCTTTTTCTGTATGTAGCTGCCTTCTGTGAGGCCAGAATGGGGCCAGACCTCAGCATGGCAGAATTCCCCTTCTGAAGGCTAGCAGCTGCTCACTCTTTCAACCTGCTATCATTTCTCAGTAATACTGGCAGTCAGCCTGGCTTGGTTCTACCCATCCCCAGGATCTAGCCTAGAAGGGAGGGCAGGAGCATGCCACAGAGCCTAGCTCCTTCAGGGATGAATTAATGAGAATTCTAATCCTGAAATCCAAAGAAAGGGTCTGAGGACACATAGCAGCCTATATGATCAGAGTGGGAAGACAGTTAGTGGTAAGTTTTTTGCCCCTCAAAATACTACACAGAGGTAACAAAAACAGGGCACTCTGACTCTAGAAGGCCCCTGAGAATGTGCCCAGATTCACTAGGTATCCAAGAGCTAAGGCCTGGAGATACAGCAGATACAGCCTTCTCTTATTTTCCATTAACCTCACAGACTAAAAGTTAAAAACTGTCCCTCTAAGTAGGGTGCTGAAGGAATCAGAGGCAGGGAAGCTAGGTTTCAAAGTCAGAGGAGGCTCAGTACCTAGTAGCAATGAGGGCAACATCAGATACCCGGGAAGAAGAAAGAGGCAGTGGTGGGCAGGCCAAGGTTGGCATCCCAGAGAGGGACAAACATGAGGGCAGAGGACTAGGGGTACAGAACTTGGCTGATAAAGGCCAAGCAGAAAATTTTGTGTATATGAAAACTCCTGATGGGTTGGCCATTTCTGTGTAGCTTTCGGTGACACCAGTAGGCTTGTGAGGAGGCCCAAAGACAGCTTCAATGCTACTCCTCTCAGGGATTCACAAATCTATTTTTAAGAGACCTACAGTGCCCAGAAGAGTGGGAATAAATTTTGCAAAGAGGGTGGGGTTTTTCAAATCATTTTTCACTTGGGAGATAGGATGAACTTACTTTTTATTGTCTTAGCAGATTTGAGTCTGGAGGAAAGAAAAAGCTAACCTTTTAGTAGGGCCTCCCATTTTCTGAAGAGTGGCAATGAAGGAGCAAAGGGGAATTTCTGGCCCTACTTTGTTAGAAATCAGAGAGGCCCAAGGCCCATTGTTCTGCTAACAGGGAGCTGATATGGGTTGGTGCCATCATTGACCCTATCTCTTTCCTGCATGCCACTGACTCAGTGATGAGCTGTAAGGAACTGCTCCCAATGCAAATTTGCAAGTGTTCTCTAGTGTGAATCTCTAGGCCTCAAAATAACGAGTCTTTTCCTCCCCTAACCATGAGTAAAAAGCAGATTGCAAGGGACTTACATCCCCCTGTGCTTCTGGGGTAGTTTCACTTTCTATTTAATTAACAGGTTTACATTTCTTCTAAAAATATAAACTTTTTCAGGACCTAGTTTCCACTGAGAAAGAAAACACAAGATCATAGCCGGTCTGGGGGAATTGCAATTGAATTCCTCCTTCCTTGCCCTTGTCTGAGCCTTGCCTCCTTACACTCCATACCTGCTCCTCAGAAAAACCCTGGGGTAGGAGGGAAAGGGGTTTTAAGAACTAGGAAAAAGAGCAAAGCTTTTTAAGCTAGAACAAGTCTGAGCCTGGACTCTTCCCACCCTCTCACTTTGGGTCCTCAGAGGAGAGGGGAGGCTGGGCTGAGCTGATGGGTGCCAAGATGGCACTCACCACACCCTGCTCATCTGATTCTGTTTACAGAAGGGGTGGCCCTGCAAAGGGCAGACTGCACCTTGGGCCAAGAAAAGAAAACTGTGAAGTGACCAGAGTCACTTGGAAACAACTAAGCAATCAAAACGGTATGAAAACCAAACAGAGGGGAAAAAAAGGACCTAAACCCTATTCAAACTCCACTTCACCCAGGTGGGCCACTGGGTAGCTGACTTAAAAAAAGTGCTTGGCCTCATTATAGTCTGAATGATCAGAATAATCATGATAGAAATCAGGATTTGCAGGGGGGAATGGGTGGAAATAGAAGAAGGTGGGAGTGGTACCTCAGAGATCTCAATGGGTATCATCTCCCTTTCAGAACTGAAGACAATTCTCTCCACTTGTCTCACCAACTAACTTTGGGAGCTTAGATGGCTCTCAAAATGTGAAGGCTTTAAAGGGACACAGGCAAAGGATGCTGGGTAGAAACTATTTTTACCTCAATTGAGTTTGGGGGAGAATGCTCTGGCCTCCCTTCCTCCTTTCTGCACCTAGACCAAAGTCAACTAATCAGTAAGCCTACAGGTCATCCTTATAGCAAAGGAGCCAGAAGAGACCTCAGAGGCTAAGCTAAACCCTACCCCCTAATCCTTCCTTCAGGGAAACTTTCCTCTTATGCATTAGGGCCATACCAGTAGACCCAATTGCCTTAACTATGTCCCTTTTAAAAAGAAAAAAAAAGCAGCAAAGCACAATCATAACTGCTCTGGCCGCTACAGAATCATTGGTCCCCCATTTTGGGACAGGAGTTATTGCAGTAATACTACTACTTAGCATTAGGTCAAAGAAAACTACAGTATTAGCACTGTCTATCACTCCATTCGCATCAGTGCTGCCTCCCGGCCCACCCTCTGCCATCAGCACCCACAGCCCCAGCTTTCCGCCACATCCTTGCTGTCAAGTTTGATGTTGTCCGTGTTCTTCTCGCTGAAGACGGGCCCACCGTGCCTCATCATGAGCTCAGTGGCCACCTTCACAAAGGCTTCCTCCACGTTGCTGGAGTCCTTGGCTGACGTCTCGATGGCACAGAGGATCTCGTAACGCTCGGCCAGGAGCTGGGCTTCGGTCAGCTGAACCTCTCGAAGGTCACTTAGGTCTGACTTGTTTCCTGGAGGGAGAAGCCAGTTTGTCTCAGTTAGACAGATGGAATCTTTTCTGTACAAACCCCCAGGGCTGGGGTTTGAGGAGGGTCAGGTCGGGTCAGGGAAGAGGTGGATGGAGTGGGAAGGAGGCAGACAGGAAGGTTGGGACAAGACTTCTGCATACAGTCAATAAGCACTGATTAAGGACCTGAAAGTGCTCATCATCTTCCCCTAACCCCACAATTAAACTAGTTGCCCCCTAAAACTTCCCTCTTCTCTAAGTCTCTCAAAGACACTGCTATCCCTGTAGTTGTCTGGACTCCTCAAAGCTACCTCTGACTCCTTCCTCTCTGTATCTCCCAAGCCCAATTAATTACCTAGCAAAGGGCCAGGCTTAATAAATGCTTATTCGCTCATTCATCCATTTATTCGATAGCCTATCTCCACAATATTGTCCACATCCATCCCCCTTCATTCTATTTTCACTGCCCCCTTAATCTGATTATAATTATTGGCTCCCGATTAGGCATTTCACTAAGTGCTGGGGAAAACACAAAGATATTATCATATGGTTCCTGAGGTCATGGACCTTATTTACAATTCAGTAGGGGACTATGTAAAACATACACGAAATGGAAAAACCACAATGTAGAAGAGAGAATAAGTGTGAGGCAAGACACAAAATGCCACCAATCAAGAGGCAGAAGGGTTTGAAACTGGGGTGTGCACAGGTTTCGAGGGATAGAAGGCATTGAGGTGAGTCTGGAAGAATAGATGAACAAATTTTTCTCATCTGCCCATTCGTATGGGAGACGCCTTCACATGCTGGGGATAGATGTCCTCTTAACTCACCAATGGATTTGAGACTTGCTGGTTACCCTCAACTTGACTGGCCTATTTGCTGAGCAGTTAACTAGAGTGTGGCCTCTGTGTATGCTACGGCTTCTTGGAGTCACAGGTGAGAGTTGGGTGACAGGTGGATCCCAAAGGTGGATGAGCAGCACCGAAAAAGGGCTCAGCAAGCCTCCATACTGGAGCTGCTAGACCTCCCACAGAAGCATCCCCAGACATAGTTTTTCTCCCTGGACTGGCTGAGAACCAGAAAGTGGACATTTCAAGTAAGAGGCTTCAAATAAGAAAAAAACCACCTACCAATTCCATCTCTGGCTCAAGAATGGCCAACGTGGCAACTGGCTTTGTTTGACTATACCTTATCTGCTACAAGGGTTTTGTTTTTCATTTGGAGAGTGGACGCAAGGGGTAGTGATCAAGAAAGGACATTGTGAAAGGAAGGCTGGAAGAAAACAGACAAGTAGGAAGCTTTGAAAGGTGAATTTACTATATACTTGCAGAATTATCATGGTATAAAAACAACAGTGAATTTGGAATCAAAGGACCTGAGTTTCAATTCTGGTTCTACCACTTAATTACTAAGTGACCTTGGATAAATAAATCACTTAACTTCCCTGGGTCTTGGTTTCCTGAAGTGACTAGATTAGATGGCTAAGGTCTCTTTCAGTTTTAGATCTAAGATCCTAGAACGGTAAGCAGGGGACACAAATGCTGCCAGTATCTTTGCTTTGAGAGCAGTTTCTATAGGGGTTGAGTGAGTGGGTAGTAAGTCATGGTGGCATCTGATGGGGGAAGGAAACAGGGAGAACAGATGGCAGTTTGATGGGATTGAAGGGTTAAGGGATTTTTTTTTTTTTTAGGATTGTGAGAGCTAAGCATGTTTATAAACAGATGGATAGGGACCAAGAGAAAGGGAGAGATTAACAATGTATCACATGAGCAATTGATAGGACAAAGTTCTGGAGGAGGGGAGGGGAACCTTGGGATTCTCAAAGTATTAACTGAGAGCACAGCAAGAGGTATGAACTTTAGGAAAAAAGGAGGATTTCCCTTGAGAAGGGAGGGAAGGAGCAAAAGGTGTTTCAAGAGGTTTGAGGAGATGCAAAAAATTGAGAGAACAAGAAAAATGGCTTTTTCTCAAAAGAGGAGGCAACATGATTGTGACTCCGGATGGAGAGGGGCTGGGGGCTTAAAGAAAGTCATGATGAATGAGATGGGGAGTCAATAAATTAAATCAAAGTGCTTAATAAGTTATTGAATGAATGAATTTTAAGCATGGAAATGGAGTAAGGTCCAATAGGAAATGCCTTCTGAGTAAGTAGTTTTTCTCCCTGGACTGGCTGAGAACCAGTATCTCAAAGGAAGAGTTTATGTTTAAATCCTTGGCATGCTAGAGTAGAAAGAACAATGGATTTGGAGTCAGAAGACTTGAGTTCAACTCTTGCTTCTCCCTGCCCAGGGGACTCTGGGCATTTCATTTCCCAGATTGTCTGTATTACATAGAAAATAAGAGGATTAGGTTTGGTGACTTCTAACGTTCCTTTCCAGCTTTATGATTCCTGGATTCAAGCTCGTATTTCAGGACCTAGTCCAGGTCAAAGGCTAACTAATTTAATGGCACTGTAGCTCACCTTTGCAATAATGACCACCTTGACATCTTTCTGCTCCTGATCCCCACCCCATCAGCTGGCCCACAGTTCTAGTCTCAAATCACACTTTGAGAAACCCATAATATGTGTGTGCATGAGTGTCTGTGTGTGTGAAATTCTGGCTCTGCCACTATGCTCTGGACCTCAGTTTCCTCACCTGTAAAATGAGGGAATTAGGCTATGGCATAGCAGCCCTATTTGGGGATAGGTGGCCAAAGCACTTGGTATACTGTAGGTGTTTAATAAATGCTTATTGAATTGATTTGATGGCAGGAAGTCAGAGTTAACTATATATAACTCACCAATCAGCAGCTGGACTATGTTGGCGCCTGCATACTTTCTGACATCCTCAATCCAGTGAGGCACAGAAAGGAATGAACTCTTTTTGGTGATGTCATAGGCAAGGATGGCTCCATTGGCGCTCCGGTAATAGCTCTGGGTGATGGTACGGAAACGCTCCTGGCCAGCGGTGTCCCAGATCTGCAGCTGTATGAAAACATGGCAGACACCTAATGAAGGGCAGGTAATTGTGAGAACCAAAGGAAACCAAGGGAGAGAGTGATACCTAAAGGGCTTTACTCACTAGTGAACTGGCAGGGAGACAATGAGCAGGAGGAATCTAGCTGTTTGCAGCCTCCATCAAGCTATACCGACAGCAAGGAAGGACTCTGCTGACCTGGCTAGTCAGGACCCCTAGCAATGGATGGTATCCTTATTGGAGATCTGTTCCTTAACCCTGACCAGCCCAGCTTCATGGAAGGATCTTAAAACTTGAAGTGAGAGGGCCTTAGGGAAATGGGCAGAGGGTTCATGACGCAGCCCCTAGCCACAGGACAACAGTCGGGGAAGGGAGTAGGCACCTAGGTTAATGTTTACCTCAGGCTGCCCAGGGAGTTGTCCCTGAGCCAAGGTCCTAGGAGTTGCTACCTGGCTTTTCTATTTTTGATAATCATGGAATTCAGTACAATAAGCAAAGTCCCCCACCCTCAATGAGACATTTCTAAACCAGAACAATGAATAATCCCACTTACTGCCACTGACCAGTAGATTGATCCTGAAGTGTCTCTCTAAGCCCCCTTACTCACAAGACAGTGGTAGTAACTCTAACACCCACCTTTCAAACTCCCAAGGAGAAACTGAGAGGTGTCCAGAACCCAAGATGGTCAGTTCCTGGGGGAAGAATCTACCACCTGGCTTTGTGGAAATACCCTGTTTCATCATCATCCACCCATCATAGACATAAACATTCACAAGAGAAGTATCAGACCTTGGTGGGATTACTGGGTAGCCCTGTGTTGACCAAATTTCATACCACCCCCAATTCTGTTTGCAATATTGCTATGGGAGAAGATGTGGCACGCCAAACAATATGAGGATCTTACAATCCTTGCTTCCTCATGCCTTTCCTTAGACCAACAGGGACATTACCTAAGATAAGCCTATAAAACCACCAGTGAAAAGGTATTTCCTGGGGGTGGAAAGTGGGATACAATAAAATACAGGGACCATAATAAAATATAGAAACCCTACTGAGGGAAGGGCTGACCGAATTCTGGCATATGGATATAATGGGATACTATTGTGTTTTAAGAAATTATGAAGAACCTTGGTCCCATCCTCAATTCTTCCCCTAGGCAGTTTAAGGCAGTAAATTGATAATTTTTTAAAAAAATTTTTGGAGGGGGGAAGTCAGGGCAATTGAGGTTAAGTGACTTGCTCAAAATCACACAGCTAATAAATGTGTCAAGTGTCTGAGGTCACATGTGAACTCAGGTCCTCTTGACTTCGGGGCTGCTGCTCTACTCACTGCGTCACCTAGCTGCCCCTAGGGCAATAAATTGGAGGGGATAGCTAAGCTGTTTGTTCCTCAAGAAGAAAAGCTAAGACTGCTACCCGGATTACTGGTTCTAGGAGGCAAAGGTAGACTTTCTGAGAAACAATGAGCCACCCTCCCCGCCCCCACTGGAAAACTTAACTGAACTGATACAGAGTGAAATAGATCTGATGCAGAAAGAACCAAACAGTTTCTACAACCACATTGTAACTCTGAAAGACTTAGTACTTAATCTTTAATGTGAATGGTCAATGCAGGAATGTTTACTTGACTATGCCTATTTTTTTTTTAATTGGAGGCAAACAGGGTTAAGTGACTTGCCCTGGGTCACACAGCTAGTAGGTGTCTTAAGATCACATTTGAACTCAGGTCTCCCTGACTCCAGGGCTGGTTGTTCTATGACCATGCACCTATTTCTTACAAAGACTTTGTATTTTTGTTTTTCTCTTCTCATTGAGGGCAGAAGGATATGAACATGGGTTCACAGAGGAGACCTAAGCAGGGTCTAAGACTATTAGGGTTCAATGAATCCAATGGACAATTTCCACAAAGATGTTTTTTATATACGACCGCTATAAAATACAGAGTATTCGATTTGCAGTTAGAAGACTTGGAAGGTCTGCCACTTACTAATTATGTGACCTGGGGCAAGTTATTTAAACTCTGTGGGTCTCAGTTTCCTCATGGGGACTGGACTAAATCAGGTTTTTTTTTTTGGCAGGGCAGTTGGGGTTAAGTGACTTGCCCAAGGTCACACAACTAGTACATGTGTCAATAGTCTGAGGCCGAATTTGAACTCAGGTCCTCCTGACTCCAGGGCCGGTGTTCTACTCACTGCACCACCTAGCTGCCCCTTAAATCAGTTTTTGTTTTTATTTTAATCCCAATATTTTGATGCAACAACAACAAAATACATTATTCAGGAATGCTTAATATTGTTCAGCCTTTCCACCTGTGAAACTTTCTCTACTGCCAACTCAGAGTAAGTTCACCTGGTGTGGCTAGCTAACTCACCCCTTTCCCCAAGGCCAGGTGGACCTTGGTTTCCAGGAGGAGAGGCCAGTGTCAAAAATGTTAAAGTTTGTCTTGCACCAGAACTCAACAGTTTCTCTGCTCTTAAGTCCCTTGCCCCGTCTCTCCTCCTTTCATTCTACAATCAGGGCCACCTTTACCTTTTCTTAGGTTTCAAAATTAAGTCTTCTTCCTCTTACCCTTCATCCTGTTGCCCTAAAAATTCCCGTTCCCTTGGTGCTAGGTATTAAGAAAGCAAACTAATTAAGCCACAAGATACACTTAAAGTATTTATAGAGGAATGATTCAGTTTTAAGGTGCAAGAATTCTCTCCCCAAGCATCCTGATAGGAAATCTCTAGTCTGGCCTAATTTTCTACAGATAAAGAGGCCCCAGAGGGTGAGTGACTTGTCCAAAGTCACATATTTGAGGCATAGTTTGAACTAAGTCTTTCCTAGTTCACAGGTTTTCCCTTGTGATAAAGAAACATAACTAAGAAAATAAAAGGAAACACAATTAAGGAAACAGTGATCACAGTGACACTGTAGACGATAGCTTTTTCTAAGTAGCCTGTTCCTTTTCTCAGTGCTAGGAGAGAGATGTTTCATTATCTATATCCCAGATCTTGTAAAAGTTATTTTGTATTAAGTTACCTGTTAACTAGAAACTTCTAGCTCTCTTAGCTTCATATTATGTGTTTTGACTTTTTCTCTTTGAGAGATTTTATCTTCAGAAGTAGTGGCAGCAGCAGCAGCAGTAGTAACAGCTTATTTATATGGTGCTTTAAGGCTTAGAAAGAGCTTTCCTTATGATGGGCCTGCAAATTAATCTACCCATTTTATGGATGAGGAAACCGAGGCTCCGTCAACTGAGATTAACTGACACAACTAGTACAAGTGAGAGCCACCTGACCCTTAATCTCCGCTATTCAAGGCTCTCACTTTTCCCTTTCTTTATGTCTAATGACCACCTAGGACAATTACACATTTAAAAAGATTAGATCAGCCTCCATCTGTACGTAGCCCTGGAATGAATGATGCGATCTCGACTCCACACACCATCATTTTCACAGTATTTTCCTCCTCAGGGCATCATGCCTCTCTAAGCTCATTTTCCCCCAAATGAAACCCAGGAGGACTTGTGGAGAAACAGCATGTTGTAGTAGGCAGTACTGGACTTGGAAGACCTGGCTTCAAATCCCACCTCACTCACTTTTCTGGCCTCAGTTTCCTCATCTGTTAAATGGGAGGGTTGGACCAGATGGTCTCTAAGGTCCCTTCCATCTCTAGATCTCTGATCCCAAGGTGACTAAAGAAAAGGAAAAAAGAGGCCCTATCTCAATGCTAAAAAGTTTGAGAATGGAAAACAATTCATAAATATACATGATGCTGTCCTGTAATAGTTACATAATAATAATAATGGAATACAAAATAATAATGGAAAAATCGCATGTGAATAATAAATAGTAGCTAACATGTATGTAATGTTTTATATACAGTTTATCCTCAAAACAACCCTGGTAGGTAGGTGCTATTATTATCCCCATTTTAGAGATGATGAAATGACGAAGTGACTTGTCTAGGGTTATATAGCTAATAAGTATCTGAGATAGAATTTGAACCAAGGTCTTTCTTCTTGACTTCAAGTGTAGTTCTTTTCTCTATTAGCTATGCTACCTTATATTCCTGGAAAATACCAGGTACTCACACAGGAACAATTTCAAGCTAGAAGACAAAGTTAAGAATCCTACATACCACTTAAAACTTTCAAGCTCTGTTCCTTGTTTGTTATAATATCCCTACATTTTTGGAATCCATACAATTTTCCTGAAGGATTTTAGATCATACAAAGGAAAAAAGAAAAAGGACCCGTAGGTCCAAAAATATTTATAGCAGTTCTTTCTGTGGTGGCAAAGAAATGGAAATTTAGGGGATTGTCCATCAATTGGGGAACAAATGAACAATCTGTGGCAGATAATTGTGATGGAATACTATTGTGCTGTAAGAAATAACAAGGAAGGTCGTTTGAGAAAATACATGGCAAGACCTATACCAACTGATGCAAAGTGAAATGAGCAGAACCAGGAGAACACTGTGTATATATATAGCAACATTATATGATGGTAAAACTGTGGGTAACTTAGCTATTCTCAGCAATACAATGATCCAAGACAATTTCAAAGGACTCATGATGAAAATGAAAATGAGTGGAAATTGAAATATAATTTTCTCACTTCCTTCCCCCTTATGGTTAATACGGAAATGTTTTGCATGATTTCACATGTATAATTAAATGATACCATTTTGTTTGCCTTCTCAGTGCGTGGGAGAGGAGTGAAAGGAAAGAATTTGGAACTTAAAAGTTTTAAAAGGATGCTAAAAAATTAAAGACAATTAAAAAGAATGAGCTTGCTAGTTCATAAAAGCCAAGTTTAACTTATGCCAAATAGTAAATATATCTGTAATCCAGGTATGATACCTCTTGAGGCTTCTTGTCTTTTTTAAATCAAACCCACAATTTGTCCATATAAGGATATTACCTTAACCTCTGGAAATCTTAAAGAGATTTGCCAACGGTCACATAGCCACACTATGTCTCCCTGATTCCAATACTTCTACCCACTACCCTCTGTCTCTCACCAGCACTGACAGACTACCTTCGAAATGAGCCAAACAATCTCTGAGGGGCAGGTAACCACAATGTTCTTTAGTATCACTCAGCTACCTCGCCCAGATTCTTATTTCCACAAGAGATACTCAAAGCTTCCAAGACTCACTGAAGTTAAAACATACAAACTTAGGCTGAATAAAACAAATTACAAGAAAGAAGTAAACTTGGTATCCTGGAAGGTAGTCAATCCTGAAAACTGAAATAATCCCAAAGAAAATAGGAACAAGAATAATAGATTTAAATTGCTTAAAGAAAGTTGGGCTCTTTTTAAAAGCAACAGAAGCATAGCATAAAATATTAGCAATGACTGTAGAGATCGCCTTGTCCATTTCCCTTTATTTTAAAAGAAGGGGAAATGGGCATGAAGAGAAAGTAATTTACCCACGCTCACACCCAGCTAGGACCCAGAACACCCAGAACAAGATCTTAATTCTCTCCACCTTTGAGGCTGACATCAAGGAGGAGAGTCATGATTCTTCCATCTGACCTGCGGTGTCCTCAGAGACCAAACAAAGTCTGGGCTAAATGGCTTTGGAGGTTGGCCCAGTATGGCTATTTTTGTGTTCTCACTTAAGTATAAACTTCTCAGGGGTGAGCATACAGCCCTAAAAAACCCAAGAGATGGTGGACACTGCCATCAAAGCAGTGTGGGATGACGGAAAGGCTATTTTAGTGGGAGTCTGGAGACTTGGGTTCTAGCTTTAACTCTGCCATTAACTTGAACTGTGGCTTTCAGCAAATCATTTCATGTATTTAGACTGAATTTCTTCCTCTGTAAAATAAGGGACAAAAGGCAGAATGATACAGTGGGAAGGATACTAGAGTAGGAGGCAGAAGATCTGGGTTTGAATCCTAATCTGCCACTGACCATCTGTGCACATGGCCTATGGCAAGTAAGTCATTTCCCATTTTTGGGCCTCGTGGTCCTCATCTGAAACAAACCAGATGTACTCTAAGGCTCTCCTGGATGCTAGAATTACTCTTGGTAAATCCTTGCTGAATTTTACAGATGGTGCAGAAATTTTCAGCCCACCACCACCGAATGCTCTATGAGTACGTCTGACCCAACCTCCAGTTTCTGGGTGCCTTTGTCCTACCCATATTCAGGGCAGGAGAAAAACAGTGGGCTGGGCACCAGGGCTCAAATCTGTAAATCTTTTTTGCCAAGACTTTAGGATAATGGAAGAGATAAAGAAAGCCAGTGAGAGTCAAAATGGCAGAAATGCCACTCACCAAGCTTTCCAAGAACTGAACTTGGAAACTAAGTCACAGTCATTTCACTATGACACTGTCCTACCATATACCCCCAAGAGGATGAAAAAAACAAGGGGAAGGAAAAGAGGGAACTTAATTACTTGGCCACTCCCCTCATAGCCCAGATCCACATGACCATCAACACCTAAGCCACTAGCCAATTACCTACTTAATTAGATCCCTATTCCTATTAGTGCTCTAACTCAATATGAAATCCCAGCCCTCCGATTAAGTAGCAAGACCTGATACTTCAGTCTCCAAAGAAACCCAGGGGAAAGAGAGATGTAAAGTTTAATGAGACTGATTAGATAGAATTCACTTTAGGGAGCAGCTGAGTGAGGACCAAAACACACAGACAATTCTCTGCCCAGAATTATCCAGGGCTGTTGAAAAGGACAAGTCAGATCCTTGCCATCTTTCATTTCATCATTATCTCACTCTTCCCAGAAATCTAAGGTGGTTAAGGTGGTTTTCTCTCCAATTCTCTTTCTACAGCTGCCCAACCTCCACTCTTGTCCTTGACCTCATCAGGTGAATACTCTGCCTCCCACACCAACCCCTATGATCTCTACCAATCTCTTTCAATGTCTAGGATTACTAACAATCTCAAACTTAGCACTGATTGCTCCCTCCACCCCTAGTTTCAAAATATGATCTGAGGCATTCTTTCCTCCCTTCTTTTTCTAACTGAATTCTCCTTTTCTCCTTAGGGGCCTGGGGGTGGAGGTTTCCTCTTCTCTCCTTTGCCTTAAACTCGATTTAAATAAATTCCTTAAGCCCTACCAACTGCTCTTGGAAACTCAAGGTTGATTAATTCATACACAGTTGATGCCTCAGGCTTCTGTCTTTCTCTCACTACCCATTCCCATCCCCAAACAAACGGTGGGATCACATGATAGACTTCAAACTACTTAAAACAACAGCCAAGTCTAAACAGCCACAGATTCCCCCTTCACACAGTCCATCTGAACAGTTCTCTGCTTACGTTATCTAAACAAACCAAGCGAATCAACACGGACTTTGGATTATAAAATTTATCCACCACCCCCCTCCCCACACAGGCTTGTTTAATAAAATCTTAACTTCCAGCTAGCAAACCAGCCTCTTATTCTTCTCTGTTCTCTTTTTTCATGACAAAGCCTCATCGTCAGGATAAATCCCTGGAACCATTGACATCTGGGAAAAAGGGGACTAGGTTCAGCAAAGGTGTAAAAGCTTTCATAAATTAGGAAGGCAGGATCCCAGGGCCTCAGAGGAGGTAACCTTGGAAGCTGTCCAGATCACCCTGAGAAGGAAGAAGCTTAATAATATTTGAAGAAGTGAACCAATTGCATTTCCCTCTCTACCTTCCCTTCAGCAGGGTTAGCCGAGGAAGGCACAGAAAGGACTTTTACAGGCTTAGGACGCCATGGGGTCTTCAGATTTAAACTCCAGATAAATTTAGCGTCAGACTGTGAACCTCAGGACTGTGGTTTCAGGGCAAAAATGGGCCTAGAGAAATAAATGTTAAAAGGGTGTATGAAAACTGTTCTCAAATATATGAAAAGCTGTTATGTGGAAAAGGGATGCCAGCTTTGTGTTGCTCTAACAGGAGGAATTAGGAACCAATAAATGGTAATATGGCAGCTAGGTGGTGCTGTGAGTGGACAGAGCACCAGGTCCGATGTCAGGAAGTTCAAATTTGGCCTCAGACACTTACTAGCTATGTGACCTTGGCCAAGTCATTTAACCCTGTTTGTTTCAGTTTGCTCATCTGTAAAATGAGCTGGAGGAGGAAAT
Organism: Phalanger gymnotis; assembly: GCA_028646595.1. Taxonomy (NCBI): domain Eukaryota; kingdom Metazoa; phylum Chordata; class Mammalia; order Diprotodontia; family Phalangeridae; genus Phalanger; species Phalanger gymnotis. The sequence goes on from CM053624.1 coordinate 330,939,618, forward strand.
GCAAACCGCTCTAGTATCTCTGCCAAGAAAACCCCAAAATGGGGCCACGAAGAGTTGGACAGGACTGAACAACAAATATGGTAATATAGGGAGGTAGAGTTCTCAGTTAGGTAAGAAAGGACTTCCTAATCATTACAGCTGCCTAACAATGGAGCATGCTGCTTCACAAGATAATGAGCTCACCCTTACTGGAAGTACTCCAAGTAGAGGCTGGAGCACCAGGGTATTGTATCATAGAACCCTCAGAGATCATCACCCAGGCCAACCTTTTCAGCTCAAAATGAGGACACTCCATATCATCATTTTTCTTGAAACGTGGTATTCAGCACCCTAGACCTCGTCTGGACAAGTCAGCTGAGCAGCCAGATGGTGAAGTGGACAGAGAGATGAGCTGAAGTTAGCAATTCTTGAGTTCAAATTCAACTTCAAATATTTAGTAGCTGTGTGACCCTAGGCAAGTCACTTACACAGCCTGCCTTAGTTCCCTCAACTGTAAAACTGGGCAACTGGTGTGAGGGTCAAGTAAGTTAGTACTTGTAGAGTGCCTAGCACAGTGCCTGGCACATCATTTGTTGTTACTGTTTAGTCACGTCTGACTCTTTGTGACTCATTTGGGGTTTTCTTGGCAAAGATACTGGAGTGGTTTGCCATTTCCTTCTCCAGCTCATTTTACAGATGAGGAAACTGAGGCAAATAGGGTTAAGTGATTTGCCCACGGTCATGCTGCTAGTCAGATCTTCTTGATGCCAGGCTATATTCACTGTGCCACTAGATGCCCTGGCACATTATAAATGCTTGCTTCTTTCCTTCTAGGGAGAGGCTGGGATGATGATTAGGGCCATAGGAAGAATACCATGAGACTACCATGGCTTGGAGCTTCCAGGAATGTTAATTAACAATTTAATTATGTTCCCAGAATTGGAATGGAGCAGTACACAATGCATCCAATATCACCCTGGCTATTGAGACAAGCACCCCATCTCCTAATAAATGCTTATCTCTTTCCTTATTTGCTGACCTTGGAGTCAAGACCTGAATTCAAATCCTACCTCAGACACCTACCAACTATGTATCCATCTCTGGGCCTCAATTTGAATTACATAATAGGAATGATAACCGCATCTGCCTCGTAAAGCCCTATCTTTTTCCGATGACACATGCTAGCTAGAACACTATCAAGTGATTTTGCCAAAGGTCACACAGGTAGGCAAGGACATCCTTGGAATTTGAACCACAGTGATTTCACTGTCTCTAAGTGTTGGGAAAGTCCTTGCCACGTGTTACAATCTTCCACTTAAACCTGCTGGTAAGTATGTGCAACATACAGACAGTAGGTGACTCTTCTGTTCTCATATGTGGTTGTCACGTAGACAACCAACAGCCAAGGATGACTAGAAGGCGTTAATTGGTGTTTTGGCATCATTCTATCATCCTAGAACTGCTGAGAGGATAGTACTACCTATAAAAAATAAACCCTAAAACAGGGATAAAAGGGCAGCCAGGCCAAGGAAGTGCTTTCTAGGGATTTCATAATGTCCCCACTGAGTAAAATTCTTATTTATTTCTGTATAAAATTATCCTTGCTTATTAGGTTAATGGGACATCACCAGTTCAATTATAGCATTTTGGCTAAGCACCAGCCCCACCTCCATCTAAACAAGAGGATGCTTGGGTTAAACCATTTTTCTCTCCAGTAAAAGGGACAGTGGAAATTTCCTTGCTTCTCCAAACTAGCAGAGAAACTCAGAAAAGTCTGTTCCCAGGACAACCCTTGTGAAAACTGGTCACACTGACCCAAATAGAAATTGCTATTTTTCATCACCTCCTAGGACAAGATGAATCAGAATTGGGAGTGCCATTTGTGACCTGAGTCTACCCAGAACCCTTTTGTGGCAGTCTGACTTTCACTTCTCCAGAGATGGACTCCCAACTACCACAGACCTAAGAATTAGGTACATTGTGAGGATATTATTTATTCAGCTTCTGACTTAACTAATTGAAGGACAAAGGCTACTAGCATCTGAGGAAACTGAGGCAACTGGCCAAAGATTCTAAAACTTACCATGTCTATGTCTGTTTAGTCAGGCCATTCTATCATTAGGGAAAGAATCAGCAATGCTGCTTAAAGTTTTGCCTCCATTAAAACAAAGACCCCTCAAATACCCGTTCTTATCAGTAACTTGGACCTCAGTGTGAATAAATTTCTCACTCTTTTCTGAATGGATGTTATGAAGGTAGAAAGGATCTAGAATAAAGGAAGGAAAATCTGAGACAGGGAGATTGGGCAGTTAGGTGGTCAGTGGAGGAACACTGGGCCTGTTTCCCTAGATAGCAGATTGCTTTTTAATCTATTTTTGTCCTATTTCTCTATACATTCATTCTTAGGGAACTTGTCGTTGGGCAGCATAAGTCAAAACCCAAAGATCATTCTTTAGGGCAACATGGTGGAATGGGAGAGACACTGGATTTACAGATAGAAGCTCAAGGTCAGACCCACTTGGACTTGGTCCTGGTTGAATCCTTAGCTACTGATTGGCCTTCTTCCTGTATGACTTAACAAGTCGCTTTATTAATTTACGTTTCTTGGGTTTCATTTCCCCTAGCAGTCAAATAAGGTGGGTGGACTAGAAAGTCTCTGGAAAGTAAGGACTGGTCACTTTTTACATTTGTATTTCCTGGACTTAGCTCAGTGCCTGGCACAAACTAGGCACCTAAATGAATCTTGATTGATTTCTACTGGAAAACCTGATTCTTCTAAAATTCTACTTTATTTCATTTCATCCACCAAGGAGTTTCAGGGCCACTATCTTGGGCTAAATCTATGAGCACTCCTCTCAATAACACTCTAGGGTCCTAAAGAATCAAATTTACTATGGCATCATGACAAGTAATTCAACAAGTATATTGTGTTTCCAATTATTAATGGGTACATACACACAATACTTGGCCTATTTCTTCATCTGTAAAATGGCGGTAGTAATAGTGGCTACTTCCCAGGTTTGTTATGAGGATCCAAATTGCTGCATAAATGTTGCCTATTACTACTACTCCCCGCAAAAGGAGACAATTTAACGTAGGGGAAAGGGCGCTGACTCTGAAGTCAGAGGCCCCGAGTTCCAAACAAATACCTCATACTTAGTACCTCTGTGACTTTGGGTAAATTATTTACCCAAACCTCAGTTTCTTTATGTAAGAGGAGAGGTTGAATTAGGTGAACTCTAGATCTTATGACTAAGTTCCTAGAGGGCAGACAAGATCTTATTTACTTTTATGTCTTCCTTAACAGCCTCATAATATTAGACCAATTGCATTTGACAGCCGTTGGCTTTTCATTAAGCACGTTTGATGTTAGGCAGTGGCATCAGAAGACAAAACGAAATAGTGCTTGCCCTCAAGTAGCTTATACTCTACTGGGATACCATAATAAGTACACAAGGATAATATATGAGGAAAGGAAAGATCAGAGATCAGGCAAAGCTTTTAGAGGGGGAGCCGTGAAGGAATCCAGAGATATAGAGAAGCAGAGATAAGGGGGTGCATTCCAGGCATGATGAATGCCTTGGGCAAATGCAAGGAGGTGGGAGGTGGGAGTACTGAGTTTGAGGAAGAACTAGTAATCTAGTTTCTTGAAATGCAGAGTTTGGGAGTGGGGAGAGTATGAAACAAGATTGAAAAGGGAGATGAGAGCTGGAGTCCCTTAAATGCCAGGACAGAGAGAGAGAGAGAGAGAGAGAGAGAGAGAGAAAGAGAGAGAGAGAGAGAGTGTGAGTGTGTGTGTGTGTGTGTGTGTATGCACATACCCTTATTAGCAATAGGGAGCCAGTGAAAACTGTTAAGAGAGGGAGACACAATCAGACCAGTCAGGAGTGCCTTAGAACCTGTAGCTAAGTGAAAGATGGATTGGAGAGAGAATGAACTGTTCTGAGATCAACCAGCTATTACAATAGTCTAGACAAGAAGTGATTCAAGCAATTCAACATATTGGTCTTCCATAAAAAGATCCATACATATGTATAAACTCACATTTTGAACATGGGGCAGTTAGGTGGCTCAATGGATAGAGCCCTGGGCCTGCTGTTGTAGTGAGATCTGAGTTCAAATCTATCCTCAGACACTAGCTGTGTGACCGTGGGCAAGTCACTTAACCTCAGCCTCAGTTTTCTCATCTGTGAAACGATAATAATAGCAACTATCTCCCAGGAATGTTTCGAGGAACAAATGAGATATTTGCTAAATGCTATATGAATGCTAATTAGCTAACTAGAAGCTCCCATGTGGCAGAGAGCTTGTCTCACCTTGTACAGGCTCTTGCATATACCTATCAGGATCACAGGATTTCTAGTTCAACTCTCATTTTACATGTAGGGAGAACCCAGGACCTGGGCAGTAAATAGGTCCCAGAACAAAAGTAGGATTTAAATCTAGGTCCTCTGAAGTCTACTAAATGAATAAACACTTCTTTGAATTGTATATCTATTTTCAAAGAGACTGAGTCAATTTGTAAAATGAAACAGAAAACAGCAAAAAAAAAAAAAAAAAAGAAAGAAACAAGAATGGAAAAGGATGAAAAAATTTAAAAGAAGCCCAACCCACAGAAACACACAAGAGTTTAGCTCCAAAGTCTTCAGGGTGACTCACTTAACTCTGTTTACCTCAGTTTCCTCATCTGTAAAATGACTTGGAGAAGAAAATAACAAACTAGTCCAGTATCTTTGTCAAGAAAGCCCCAAATGGGGTCACAAAGAATTGGACATAACTGAAAATAACTTAACAAATATGCTTCAAAGCCTTTAGGAATTCTGGGTTGTAGGGAGAGGGCTCATGTCAATCTGCCTTATACAGACCAGTCATGTTGAAAGGGTCTAAAAGGCTATTTTAAACAAAAAATGGCCAACAGTTGTCCTCAAACTGGACATGTTAAGTTCATTTAACCTGTTATATAGACAGAATTTTTTAAAGTAGAATCCTAGACTGTTAGCACCAGATGAAGCCTCAGAGATCATTTAGTGAAGTCCAATCCCACCATCTTACAGAGGTAAATGGAGGCCTTCAGAGATTGAGTTGCCCAAGGTCACACAACCAAATCCTAATGTACAGTCTTCATTCTATGTTTAGAGACCTTACCTCTAACAGAAACACTCATGAGCCATAGACACTCTACTGACTTCCTCCTCTGATGCTGATTGTGGCAGGGGGTAACTGGATTCTCTAGTTACTCAAGCAGAACTGGTCCTATCACAGCGCAAAGACAGTTTAGAGCCCAAGGACAGATACCACTATGTCGGACCAGTCCAGCCAAGTTGAGAGGATTACTAAGGGGACTCTAAGTTAATGAATTTTTTTGGCCCACAACCTCCAAAGACCATCTGTTAAGATGTAAGGCTCATCGGATCCAGATTTAGAGCTGGAAGAGGGCTTAGAGGTCATCTAGTCCAACCCCCTCTTCCCCAAAGACCTCCCATTTTATAGATGAGGAAAATGAGCTCAGAGAAATTAGGAGGCTGGTATCACAGGCAGGCTTGTGATCTGTGTTGGAAGGTGGTGTATGCATGCTAACAAAAATTAAATCCTTATTGTTAAGACCTGCTTAATAGAATGCAACTCGCACAACCAAAAGGATGTACCTTGGGAGATCCCTATTGCACCTGAAATCGTCTTGGGGAGCTACTCTTATTCAAGCTAGAGGCCAGGTGATGCAGAGACACATAGATTGCATATGATTTTCAACTACAAACATTATCACCAAATTTGTTTTCAATAAGGGAAAAACTTCACCAACCCTCTTGATTCTTAATGCCTTTTGGTTGTTTCACAAAAAAACGACAAAAAACAACAAAAAAAAACCCTCATTGGAAAGATTTGGCTGACTTAAGTTTGCCATAAATGAGATTTTAAAAATTCTTAATGTAGTGAAGTCCTTACCCTCTCCTGCCCATCCATGGCACACACATTTAGATCATTTTTGTTTACTTAAGAGGAAACATGTGGAGCTCTGGACAGCCAGTTCCCAACTCAATGCTGTGAATCCGCCAATTGGCAGCC
>CM053624.1:330951975-330979937 GCA_028646595.1 Phalanger gymnotis
GCCGATGCTCACCTCTCCCCCTCCTTCTTCTCCTGCCTCCGGGGGGACCTCAGCAGGACGTGAAGAGTCCTGGGGCTCTCTGCTGGAAGTGGAGAACTTTAGCTTGACCTGGGTCATGTAAGGTCAAGTCTAGGTTTCTAGGCCCAGCTAGGGTCATCTGATCTACAGTAATCTTATGCATGAAGGGACCTTAGAGACCATCCTCATTTTACCTAGAGGAAAACCGAGGCCCAAAAAGGAGGAGGTGATTTGCCCAAGGCCTTATAGCTGACCAAGATTAGTGCTCAAATCCTTTGACCGCAGAAGTATGATCTTTCCGCTTAGACCCAAACTGCGGGTCTAAATCCCAAGTCTGCGCAAAAATCAGTGCCCCAGCGAAGACTGTGACCGTTTGCAGGGCGAAGCGTTACCTTTACGTCACTAATCCCCAGGCACAAATAAAGGTGAGGTGTAAGTCAAGTCAACAAACGTGTGAAGTGCTTTCTATGTGTGGGATACTCCTTAGCAGCTCTGGCAATACTAAGTAAAAACAGTCCCTGCCCTCAGGTAGTTCTGCTTATACTGCAAATACTGGTCATAGAAACCACGACATATGCACGCTTTTTCTGCCTTCAATATTAAGTTGCACTTAAGGTCACCTTCCACGTTATTTTAGAAACAATCGAAAAGGTTGCCATCTTTCTTCTGAGAACTGTATATTTTGTCTTAAATTTTTAATTTAATTTAAAATTTAAAAATTAGTAATTTTAATGTCTATCACAGTGTCATACACATAATAAGTATTTAACAAATATTTAATGAATGGGCGCTTTCTGGGGCTTTAGCACACTGGAGTTTTTCAGAACACCGCCTGTTTGGTGATGACCCCAAGCCCTAGCTAGAAATTGTTTCCTACCTCAATTATTTATCTTTATGGGCCCCGTAACTGTTCCCGTGGCCCCATTAGTGCAGCATTCTTGCCTATGACTTTGTAGATTATAAAGTCAACAAAAAATTAAAATCTATGTTACAGCCCTGGGTCTGCGTGTGGTCCTTTCTCCAGGAGTAACTGATCTTACAAAATATTCTTTAAAAGGTTGAAAAATGTGGCAACGGCCTTTTGAGCTTGCCGAGTTTTCCACCTTATGTACTGAGTGAATTGATCAGTGGATGTGCATATATATGGTGGTAATTTATTTCAAAAGACATACCAGAAGCCACTGGTAATTCTTTAGATTTATTGACTCAGATCTGAGGATATATTAGAATGTTGAGTAGTGAAAGGCCTAATTATTCAGAAATGGTTGGAAGACTTTTCTCCCCTCTTCCTCCTCAATGAAAAAGAAAATAATGATCTATTTGTAAATTATTATGCACCCTGAAGAAAACCTCAGTGGAGGCAATACAATTTTGAAAGCAGGGAAGGATTGATTTTCCAGGCATCTGGGAGAGAGAAAGATGCTAAATCATGAGAGGAAAAATTCTTGGTTAAAAAAAAAAAGTATTCGGAAGGACACTAGCAACTACTAACTCATATGCCTACCTTTCTATCCGCAAAGAACTGTATGATCAAAAAAGGTGTGGGGTGGTCACCATCTTCAAACAGAAATGTTATAGATATCAGAGGGTAGACCCATAAGATTGAAGAGGGCCGGAAGAAGCCCACAGGGCATGGGGTAGATTCTTCAGGGACTGTAAGGGTTGTGGCTTTGCGTAGCCAGGTCCATTTTTCAAGGTCAAAGGATCAGGCTTTGATTGTAGCTCTCAATGAGAAAATAAAGAGTTTACCTGCCCTAGGGGTATTCTTGGTCCTCGGATAACCACGGAGAAATGGAGTCACTGTTGGAGGTTAGGGAGGTGAATCAGTTGACTGCCCTATTGTTTCATTCAGCCTATGGGAGAATTCCTAAAACCTAACTCCCTTTCCTGGCCTCTACTCCCCAATACCGTAGTCTCCTTTAGAAAGTAAGCTCCTTGAAGGGTTAAAGACTTAAAGATGTTACTTGGCCTTAGTAAATGCTTTTCATTCACTTTGCCCATTGAGAAAAGTAGATTGAGGCACTGTGGGGTGTGCCTTCCACCCACTTCTGGATTTAGCCTTTAAAAGAAATGATTGCCTTCCTTTTGATGGGCAAGCCATTTTAGGAAGCTATTCTTGCCATAATCTAAAACTGGGAGTAAGAGAGCAAGCATTTATTAAGCTTCTGGTAGGTGCCTGGTACTGTGCTAAACACTTCGATTGCAAATCCAGACCAAAGCCAGTCCTGCTGGCAAGAAGCTCACCGTCTAATGGGGAGACAACATGCAAATAGCCGCTGTCTATCCAAATGAGATATTGGAGGGAATCCTAGGGAGAAGGCACTAGCGTCCTTGGGAAGCAGGTGGGATTTTAGCTGGAACATGAAAGAAGCCGGGGTATGGAGATGATAAGGAAGAGCCTTCCAGGCATGAGGGATAATGCATGCAGAGAGTTAGGAGATGGAAAATAATGTGCAAGGAACAGTACAAGGAAGGGCCTTAAAGCCCTTTATTTTACAGCAGAGAGAAGGGAGTTGCCTTGTCTAGGTCCTGCAGGTGATGAGCAGCTGATCTGGACTTCCAGATAAGGTCCTCTAGAGCAAAATCCTTCCCTGTTTCCTGGATACCTTTCTAACCAAGAATCAGTCACTGACATGGGTAGTGGGTGGGGGGGTCTGTCTTCCAAAGAGAGGTATCTTCAAAGCCAGAACAAAGGACTCTCCCTTTGACCTTGACCAGGATGCTCCTGGTCATCCCTGCTACAGGAAGATGTAGGGGAGGACAGGGATAAGATAAAGGAAAATGGGGAAATAGAGAAATTTATACCATTATCTCCCCCCTCCCTTTTCCAGCCTCCTTATAGTATCCAGGGCACTACCATCCTCCCAATCACCCAGGTCTACCATGTGCCTAGGTGACACAGTGGACACTGATCCTGGAGTCAGGAAGACCTGAGTTCAAATCTAGCCTCAAACACCCGCTATAGGATCTGGGCAGATCGCTTAACCTGTCTGCCTCTGTTTCCTCACCTATAAAATGAGGGTAATAATAATCCCTGCCTCCCAGGGTTGTTGCAAGGATTGAATGAGATAAGATTTGTAAAGTGTTTGGCGTAATAGGAGCTTATTAAAAGCTTTTTGATGTGTTATTATCTGCAACTCTTCACTCTCACTTAACCCACCTATCCCTACTAACCTAACATATGTTTGTGTGTATGCAGTGGTTATTTGTAGATTGTGTTCCCCATTAGACTGTGAGTTCTTTGAGAGCGAATCTTGTTCCTATTGGCAACCTGAAATGAAGAGTACTGCCAAAGCAGCACAAACTAGGATCTTTAATGGAGTTGAGGGGATTGCAATCCAAGGCCCCCACGAAGCACCAAAGGGCTGCTATGCCCAAGAGGGGCCGAGGGGGCAGGGTGAAATACTTTTCAATGGGGTAGGAGTCTCAAGGGAAGCACAGAAGAAGTTGTTTTGCAGAACAACCAAAAGTCCTAAGACAAGGCTGGGAGAGGCTCAGGAGTGGCTGAAGAACTGAAAGTCAAGAGAAGTTTGTTTCTTTCTTCAGTTGGCTTCGTTAGCTTTCCTTTTAACTGGTTTAGATGGTCCTCAGGCAATCTGAAGCTCTGTAATCAGGCAAGGTCAACCCCACCTTCACAACATCTCTTTAAATGTCCATCACACATAGCTACCACCCTAGTTCAGGACCCCGTCTCCTCTTACCGTAGATTACTAACTGTCTGGAGCCCTTCCTCATGCCAATCCATCCTTCACTCAGTTGCCAAGGTGGATTTGACCATGACAACCATTGCTCTATGTGCTGCCTGTTCCTTTCAGGATCAACTGTAAAGTCCTCTCTTTGGCATTTAAAGCTCTTTCTAATTTGGCTCCTTCTTCCTACCTTTCCAGTCTTGTTAAATTGTACTTTCCTGTGGTCCAGCCACCTTGGTCTACTTGCTGTTCCTTAAACAGCTTCTAGTAGGTGCCTTTAATGCCCCCACGCCTTTAATGCTGTCCCTTCTCACCTCCATTGTCTTTGACTTTCTTCAAGACTCGACTTAAAGCTCATCTTCAGTGGGAGACCTTCCCTAGTTTCTCTACCTTCTAGTCTGTAGGTCAATCAGCATTTAGTAAGTGATTGCTATGTGTGTGACAAGCCCTAAGCTCTGGGGCTACAATAGAAACCAAAAGTAGCCCCTGTCCTCAAGGAAATGACATTCTAATGGAGGACACAGTAAATGACTCGGTACATATGAGATATGTGCAGAATGGATATAAGGGAACCGGAGACAGCCCAAAGGATAGGTCAAGGCCTCCTACACAAGGAGAAATTTGACCCTTGTCTTGATGAAGTCTAGAGCCCAGCAGGAAGAGGGGAGGGTGCAGGGCATTGAGGGACAGCCAGTGCCAACATGGGCACAGGAGATGCAATGTTGTTTTCAAGGAACAGAAAGCAGGCAAGCATGTAGAGCTGGACTCTAGTGTGCGGAAGAGGCATAGGATCGGGCCAGCTTATCCAGTTTTAAATGCCAAGCATTTGATGCTGGAGGGATTAAGTAGCCGTTAGAGCTCACAGAGCAATCATTAAGCAGTAGACATTTATCAGGCACCTACTAAGTGCCAGGCACTGTGCTAAACACTGGGGATACAATTACTAAAAACTAGAGAGTCCCTGCCCTCAAGGAGCTTCCAGTCTAGGGGGGAAGACCATATAGAAGCTGAAAAAGGAGAGAGATGATTGAGGGGGAGTCATGGGGAAAAAGAGAAGTCCCTAAGTAGTGCAGTCAGGTGAGAAATGAGGAGGGGATAACCTAAGGAGAGCCAGGCTTTAGTTTATTTCTGGAGGCAATTGGGGTTAAGTGACTTGCCTAGGGTCACTTGGCTAGTAAAATGTCTGAAGCTGGATTTGAACTCAGGGTCCTACTGACTCCAAGGCTGGTGTTCTAGCTACCTAGCTTCTGCTGAGATCTATGCTTTAGAAAAATCACCTTGGAAGCTGAGTAGAGGATGAGTTAGAGTGGGAAGATACTAGTTAGTGCCTGCACATCTCAGATTACCTGCTGTCCATTCTCTATATGAGGCAGCTTGGTGGCTTAGCATCTAGGGCCCTGGGCCTGGAGTCAGGATTGACCTAAGTTCAAATCTGGCTTCCTGTTTTGTAATGTTAGCCAATCTGATGGGTGTGATGTGGTACCTCAGAGTTGTTTGGATTTGCATCTCTCTAATCAATAGTGATTTAGAGCATTTTTTTGTATGACTATAGATAGCCTTAATTTCTTCCTCTGAAAGTTGTCTATTCATATCCTTTGACCATTTATCAATGGGGGAATGACTTGTATTCTTGTAAATTTGACTCAGTTTATATATATTAGAAATGAGGTCATTTTCAAAAACACTAGTTGTGAAAATTCTTTCCCAGTTTTCTGCTTCCCTCTTAATCTTAGTTGCATTGGCTTTGTTTGTGCAAAAACTTTTCAATTTAATGTAATCAAAATTATCCATTTTGCATTTCATAATGTTCTCTATCTCTTGTTTGATCATAAATTCCTCCATTCTCCATAAATCTGACAGATAAACTATTCCTTGTTCTCCTAATTTGTTTATAGTATCAGCCTTTATACCTAGATTGTATACCCATTTGGACTTTATTCTGGTGTACTTTGTCAAATGTTGGTCTATGCCCAGTTTCTGCCATACTATTTTCCAGTTTTCTCGGCAGTTTTTGTCAAACAGTGAGTTCTTATCCCAGAAGTTGGGGTCTTTGAGTTTATCAAACAGTAGATTGCTGTAATCATTGACTACTATTTCTTGTGTACCTAACCTATTCCACTGATCTACCCCTTTATTTCTTAGTCAGTACTAAGTGGTTTTGATGATTGCTGCTTTATGATACAATATAAGATCTGATATGGCTAGGCCACTTCCCTAGTATTTCTTTTCATTAATTCCCTTGATATTCTGGACCTTTTGTTCTTCCAGATGAATTTTGATATAATTTTTTCTAGCTCTATAAAATAATTTTGGTAGTTTGAATGGTATGACACTGAATAAGTAAATTAATTTAGGTAGAATTGTCGTTTTTATTATATTACTTCTGCCTACCCATGAGCAACTGATGTTTTTCCAATTATTTAGATTTGAATTTATTTGTGTGAAAAGTGTTTTGTCATTGTGTTCATATAGTCCCTGGGTTTGTTTTGGCAGGTAGACTCCCAAATATTTTATAATGTCTACGGTAACTTTAAATGGAATTTCTCTTTCTATCTCTTGCTGTTGGGCTTTGTTAGTAATATATAGAAATGCAGATGATGTGTGTGGGTTTATTTTGCGAAAGTTGTTTATTATTTCAAGTAGTTTTTTACTTGATTTTCTAGGATTCTCTAAGTATATCATATTGTCTGCAAAGAGTGATAACTTAGTTTCCTCTTTGCCTATTTTAATTCCTTCAATTTCTTTTTCTTCTCTTATTGCTAAAACTAACATTTCTAGTACCAAATTGAATAATAGGGGTGATAATGGACATGCTTGTTTCACCCTTGATCTTATTGGAAATGCATCTAGCTTATCTTCATCACATATAATGCTTGCCATTGGTTTTAGGTAGATGCTATTTATCATTTTATTTAATTTTTTTTTTTGGAGGGGGGAAGACAGGGCAATTGAGGTTAAATGACTTGCCCAAGGTCACATTGCTAGTAAGTGTGTCAAGCGTTTGAGGCCAGATTTGAGCTCAGGTCCTCCTGACTCCAGGGCTGGTGCTCTACTCACTGCACCACCTAGCTGCCCCACTTACCATTTTAAGGAAGGCTTCATTTATTCCTATGCTCTCCAGTGTTTTCAATAGGAATAGGTGTTGTATTTTGACAAAAGCTTTTTCTGCATCTATTGAGATAATCATATGGTTTCTGTTAGTTTTGTCATTGATGTGATCAATTATGCTGATATTATCCACTAGCTGATTATGCTTCACTAGCTGTATGACCTTGGGCAAGTCACTTAACCTCTGCCCCAAATCTGTTGGAGAAGGAAATGAACCACTCCATTGTCTTTGCTAAGAAAACCCCATGGCCAGTATTGGCATGCACTAAGAGTCAGCTACCACTAAACTATTCACTCTCTATATGTGTTGTATGTACCTAGTTATTTACATGTTGTCTCCCTCATTAAAATGTAAACTCCTTAAGGGAATGGACTTTTTTCTTTCTTTGTATCCTCAGGGCTAACATAGTGCCTGGCACACTGTGAGCACTTAATAAATGCTTATTACGGGCAGCTAGGCCCTAGATAGAGCACTGGTCCTGAAGTCAGACGGGACGTAAGTTCAAATCCAGCCTCTGACACTTACTAGCTATGTGACCCTGGGCAAGTCACTTAATCCTGATTGCCTCAAAAAAAAAATGCTTGTTATAATAATAATAGCCAGACTGGCAAAGCACTTTACACGTGTTATCTCATTTGACCTCCACTCAGTGAAGTAAATACTATTATCTTCCCATTTTACATACGAGTAAACTGAGATGCAGAAATATTAAGTAACTTGCCCAGGATCACTTAGTAAATATCTGAGGCAGGATTTGAACTCAGGTCAGCTTGACTCCAAGTTTAGTATTATTTACTGATCCCCCTCAATGCCTGGGTGGTAACCAACCATTGGAGGGAATATTTGTTAGGGAATTCTTCAACCTAGAGGTCCTAAAAACCTCCTAGAGAGTAATTCCTCGAACCTTGATGTGGTTGACTGGAGGTCAGTAAATCTAGAGACAAGACTCCAGTTATCTTATCCAAGAAGATAAAAAAGATAGGTACTTGTAGGTAGTTGCCAAGTGGATCGCCAGGTGTACAGGGCAAAAGGAGTCTATCAGGTGAAGTTGCTCATAGTTTTGAGGCTGTGTAATAGGGACAGGATGGTAGGTGATTTGGGGTCTCTGGAGCTGCAGGAGATCAGGTTTGTTCAATCAGGTTTCTCTGTAGTTAAACTTATCAGAATATTCTGGTGGGACTGGATAGCTCCAAGATTGTGGAGGTCCCCTCCTAAAGAGAAGTAAGTGAGGCTGCTCCTGTCCTTGCTTATTTCTGTGACTCCCTAGCTCTATTTCTTTGGTTTCTAAAGTTCTTTTTTCTGAGGAGATGTTTCCCTCAAACTCACAGTCTACTATCTCCATATACCTGAATTCATAAACTTATCAAAATGGAAAATATTTGCCTCAAACATACATTCAATGCAATTCAATAAACTTTTTTTTTTCTAAAGCATTTGGTTCCACCCAATAGAATATAAAATTCTTGAAGGCAAAAGCTGTTTCATTTTTGCCTTTGTAGTCTCAGAGACTAATCAATGTTTTGTGTATATTAGGTATTTAACAAATCCTTGTTGCTTGGTTGATTAATTGACCTGCCTTATGTAAATCACTGTGCTTCCAGCTGGAGAAAGTACAAAGTTTAGATAAGATTCCCACAGGAAAGTTACAGACTGCTGAAGAACAAATTCTCCTATCCTAAGGCTGAAGTTTCTACTGTTCTCCTATTAAATAGTCTCTCCTTATGAATATGATTTCTGGGATTATCACACAAAATATGCCAGCTCTAGAACAGGGGTTCCCAACTGTTTTTCGGTCCCTGTACTCCTCATTCTATATGAAAGGAAATGAATTCCATAGTTTACCAGTATGTGCACATAAAAAATAGCACAGAGAAATTGATTCATTTCAATAGGATAATGTAATTATTTATCAAAAATTCTGTACAAGCTTAATAAGTTTCTTGTACCTCTTGGAGGTGTGCACACCCCAGGTTGGAACCCTCCTCTCCCAGCTCTCCTCCCCTCACTGTAGAAGATAAATACTTTTTCCACTATTCAGCTGTGAAATGGGGATAATAATAGCCCCTTATCTTCCAGGGTGGTTGTGTTTAGTACAAAAATGCTTATTCCCTATCTTCTCACCCCTGTAATCCTAGGTAAACTTTGAACACTACAAATTGCAGAGAAGGTGCCAATTTGTATTGGTAGAAGGAATTTCTTCATCCTAGAGTTCCCTGTACCAGTGATTCTCAAACTTTTTGGTCACAGGACCTGTTTTTACTCCTAAAAATTATTGAGAACCCTAAAGAGCTCTTATTTATGTGGGTTATATCTATCAATATTTATCACATTAGAAATTTAACTGACAACATGTAAACAGATTTATTAATTCATTTAAAATAGCAATAATAAGAATATTGCATGTTAACATAAATAACATTTTTGCAAAAATAGCTATATTTTCAAAAGAAAAATTAGCGAATAGAGTGACATTATTTCACATTTTTGCCAATCTTTTTAATGTCTGGCTTAATAAAAAGAGAGCTGAATTCTCAACTCTGCTTGTGCATTCAATTTGTTATAAGTTTTTTTAGTCGAAGTATGGGAATAATATTCAGCATCCCACAAATAGGTAGTTGGAAAAAGGAGGAGGATGTTAATGGCCTTTTCAGTTAATTATGAATATTCTTTGAGACATCAAAACCAGACAGTAGTATTTTCTTTTGGATTAATTACACTATGGAATCTAAGGCCAAATCAATAAACTTTTTAATATTCTGTGACATTAAAATCATTGGTCTTGTATTTTGAATCCTCAAATAGGTCTTTTACCTCTGCATGATTTTGTAGCATCATGAATTAGTTGTTTGGGAAAGACTGATTGGCTGAGTTATGCAAATGTGGGTACATTTCATTATACAATATCAACAAATCATATTCATACTAGCTGTGTGGCCTTGGGCAAGTCACTTAACCCCAATTGACTCTCCTCCTCCCTCCAAAAAAAAATCATATTCACTAATATCATTGGCCAATCCCTTTAGAAAAGTCTTTAAGTATTAGAAAGCTGCCCAAGATCACAGTGATAGATACAAGAATTCTAAAATTTTAAATTTTCCCTTGAAAGCTCAGATTTTGTAGTTGACAATACTACTTGTTGTTTTTTTTAAGTGATAGGATCACTTTCTTCATTATAAAGAAAATGTCTGCCAGATGTCCAAGTCTGAATAACCATAGTTTGTTTTTCAAGTAATAGTGATATTCTGCTCACAACTTGAATAATTAATTATACAAGTAGTTTTCCTGAGACAATCATCTTACTTAGGTATGAAATTTGTTATACATACTTTACATTTTGTCACATGGTATTGAAAAGTGTATTAAATGATATATTCAAGGGTCATGATTTGATAAAAATTAATAATTTTTGGTGTTTCATCAAGGCCATTCTTAAGTGAAAATGGCATTTTTAAAAACTTTGAGTTATGGGATGAAGAATACAATGATTATTCTTACTGCTGCCTTAATTGATGCTAGGATAACAATAGTTTGCTTTTGTACTGTTAGTACAAATGTCAAAATAGTTGTCCCCAGAGAAACTGTCAGATTCGAAAAAGTGATTCAACACTAAATATTTCAGCATATTTTTTGGCATATGGTGGAAGATATATTGATAACATTAGACATCCTTGAAGAAGCCGACTAGTGGGAGAGATGTTTTGGAACACGATTGTTTTTGTTTTTAATCATCTCTCAAAATTACTCAGTCTGTAAACATGTTTTAAGCACCTGTTATGTGCTTTGTTTAATTGATCTGCTCTGTGCAGATCTGCACTGAGCTTAGTGCTGGAAAACTAACAAGCCCAAGTTTGTTGCCAAGCATTCACATCAAGGATCTTCAATGATTAATTGGTGTTGATTTCCGAGGAATATGGGCAAAACAGCAACTCTAGGGATGTTCATAGATTTGTCCATTTCTAAGACAAAAGTACAATTCTGCAGATGACATATTAACTCAGTCTTTGTGTGTAGCTAAAGCTTTGTTGTTGTTTCTTCATCTATTGTCTGTCCATTCTCAAAGAAGACCAGTGACATCAGGAATATGATGTCTTGACTTGAGCCTGAATTCACAGGTCATGTAGCCACTGTAAACTCATCAGAAAACAAAAGTAAAAAGAGGAAAGTCATCAACATAGTATATTATGATAATTATGAACAGTTTTGACCTGCCAGGCCCCCTGGAAGGCTCTGCAGACCACACTTGGAGGACCACTACCTTATTCCAATGAAGTCACAGATCTAGTTCTTAGCTCCTATCCTATCTTCAACATGATCATTGTCTCCACCATTGCTAGGTGCCTGATCATAGGATCTGTATTTAATACAGAATAAGAGGCTATAGACTTGATAGAGTTTGAGGACACTTTTTTCCATTTCTTGAGCCTTCTCCCCAGAAACCTTATCACTGGGAATTATCATCCTTCAAGATCCACCCAGATTTGGTTCTCTCCCCTTATCTGCCCCTCTGATCGGAGGGCAGAGCCAAAACCTCCATTTAAGGAGAGAGATCAGGCCAAACACCTGTTTTTCACATTCCCACATCCCTCCCTTTTGCTTTCTAGCTTCCTTTTGTATGTGTTCTTCCCTCATTAGATTGGAAGCTTCTTGGGGGGCAGGGGCTGTCTTTTTTTTGTATTTGTATCCACAGGGCTTAGCACCATTCTTGGTATAATAATAATAGGTGATTAATACATGTTTATAGACATTTGATACAGATGGGAAAGTAGACTTATGGTTTGTCAGTTATTGACTCTTTAATGAAAATAATAAGGTCTGAGATTTTTTTTTCCCATTCTTTTGGTATCTTCACTTCCTTCAGGTACCTTGGGAAGTGATCCTTTGAGGCCCTAAGAGTTGTGATGCCTCCAGCCTGGACCTCCTTTGTGTTTACTTGGCTTAGTCCAGCTAGAAAGTTCCCCTCTTCATTTTTTCAGTGCCATCTTTACTTCCTTATCCACAACTGTTAAGTTAGTGTCCAAATGTGACTCCAGTAACTTTGATGGTTAAAAAAAGTCATGAAAGTTTTTTCAGATCTTCTCCCTTTTCTGTCTCTTCATTGTTTCTCCTTTGAGATTCGTTCTTAGATGCCCTTGTGATAGCTTAGTTTAATTGTGTCTCTTACCAAGATTCCTTCAGACTGGTTTTTTCCCCCCATTGCCTCTTGTTGCCTTATGAAGCGATACTGCTAACAATCTTCCATCATCTTTCCCAGTATGATTTTACAAAGCAATTTTATCCTAAGCCAATGTTACCTTTGGTTGCTATAGCTTTACTCTTGGCAAATAAGTCAAGAGTTTACTGAATGAAATGGCTTTAGGGCTTTTAGTTTCCTTATTATGGCCATTTGATTTACGTCAATTAAACTTTTGCATAAAATTATTATAAAATAGTGTCAATGTTCTATTTCCCATTTTTGGCATAAATAATTTGACCAGATAAGTCAGGTTGTAGTTGTTTTATCTGAACACCATATTTTTGGGCATCATTTTTGTTATTTTAGCTTTGTATTAATCTTGACCTTTGCCCTAAGAAATTGGTGGACTGACTATACGCAGTTAATTAATTAGAAAATTACTCTCATGCCAGTGACAAATGTCTCTCACAAGGAGAGGAAGAGAATAAGTATTTATATAGTGTCTACCATGTGCCAAGCATAAAGGACTTTTTACAAATATCTTATTTGCAGTTGAGGAAACTGAAGCTAACAGAAGCTTAGTGACTTGCCAAGGTCCAAGATAGGGAATAAGTTACCCGAGAAATGGCACTGGGCTAGGAGTCAAGATACCTTGGTTCTAGTCATGGCTCTGTTCACTTCAGAGGAAAAGAAAATCAGCTAGGACTAGAGAAGTCAGAAGAACAATCTAATAAGTAGGATCTGAACTCAGGTCTTGATTCCAGGACCAGTGTCATCCATCGTGTCACCTGGCTGCTCAGAAAAAGTGGGGAGGGCAGAACAAGAGATAGATAAGAGAGATAAATAATTTATTAAGCACTGTCCTCAAGATACAAATTGGAACAACCCAGACTGACCCAGTCCTGGAGGAGTTTACATTTTAATAGAAGACAACACATAAAGAGAAGCTGGGTGAGTGTAGACCTAATCTACATTCCAATGGGAATGGGAGGAGGAGGATGGTGAGGAAGGCAGATAGCTTGGTATGAAGGCCTTTGGGAAGTGATGAGGAAGCCTGGGCCCAGGCAAGATTAGGCAAAAGCTCACTTATTAGAGCTAGAAGATACAAGGGTGGAGTCCAAGGCTCTTAGAGATATTAATTTTAAATTCTTCATAATCTGTAGTGTTGTAGGACTACCTGCAGAATATCTGCACGAAAATACAGGCCTTTTGTTTTAGGAAAAAGTTTGGTTTTATTAAAGGAGTTTAAGACTTCCCAAAGGCAAGATATGAATCTTGTACATTGACCCTGTCATCATTAATATTAGGTGATTCAGAAAAATAGGGAGGCATATGCTTACGCAAAGTGTAGGGGAAATGGGCACTCGGGTCAGGTCATGGCTCCATTCACTTCAGAGAAGAAAGTTGGTGAGGACTCAGAGAGTCAGATGAGCAATCTGGTGAGCAGCTGAGTCTGGGATTGGCTTTGTCTCAGATTTGGGGCTGTGGAGGCAATGTAGCATGCTCTTCTGTTGTTGAATTCAGTGCCCAACTCTTGCTCTTTTGTGATATTAGTCTACGATATGTATACCGATAGATGAACACTAGAGGCAGCCCATCCAACTATTTGTCATGGCCTGGACAGTGAACGTTCTTCATCCACCTGGCTTTTCCTGGGGCCTCCAAACTCTTTTGGGTGATTGTGGGTCTTGCCCAGGAAGTCTCAGTAAAGGTCCTGGAGCTGGGTACAACCTATATGACATCGTGTGTAAGCAGGGGACTATGGAAAAGCTTGGAATCTATAGGGAATCCCTCTTCTACTTGGATCCTGTGCTGAAGCTCCACCATGGCAGGGGGGGAACACTTTGGTAAGCATATGCTTCCCTATTTTTATGAATCACCTAATATTAATGATGAGAAGGTCAATGTACAAGGTCGTATCCTGTCATCTCTTAAAAGGAATCTTGCATAATTTTTAGATATGCCTGAGAGATAAGTCTTTAAGGGGATATTTGCTTCGTTGAATCAAACGTTTCAAGAGTTGCAAAAATAAACTTGGGAGATCTTGGATTCTCTGCTTTTTAAAATCAGAGGTGATGCCTGGACTAGGCCTTGAAGGAGGGAAGGTCCTCAAGCGACAGAAATTGGAGGAGAGTAATTTTTCAAAACTGACCTCAAATACTTTTTAGTTGTGTGACCCTGGGCAAGTCACTTAACCTCTCTTTGCCTCAGTTTCTTCAACTGCAAAGTGGAGACTAATAATAGCACCTACCTACCAGTACTGTTTTGAGGATCAAATGAGAAGCTCTTTGCATAGTACTGGCACATAGTAGTTGTTTAATGATAAATGCTCATTCCTTTCTACTTCCCTCATACAACAGAGAAAAGGAAATAGGTTGCCCTGTGACAATCGTGGGGTGGGGGGAGGTCTCTCTCTTAATTATTGCTGGCAAGATTCTTGCCAGAGTCCTCCCTAATAGGCTGATCCTTCACCTGGAAGATGGTTATCTGCCTGAGAGCCAGTGTGGCTTCAGAAAAGGCTGAGGAACAGTCGTATGGTGTTTGCTGCTCAACATCTCCAGGAGAAATGCCAGGAGCAGAGCAGAGGCCTGTACACAACGTTCATTGATCTGACCAAGGCCTTTGACAATGTGAGTCATGAGGGCTTATAGAGGATCATGACAAAATTTGGGTTGCTCGGACAAGTTCACCAGTACTGTATTCGCTAGTTCAGTGGTTCTGGATAAGGCACTGGACACTGAGGTCCTTTCTTGAGCTGAACTACCAAGCATTCCAACTCTACAGCAGATAGGACAGCTCTGAGGGGCTGGCCATGTTGTTCAAACGCTGAAAGTACATTTGTCTGAAAGACTATTTTACGGAAAAACTTCCACAACACAAGTGCTCACATGGAAGTCAGAAGAAGCAATACAAGGGCACTTTCAAGGTCTTTCTGAAGAACTTTGGCATTGATTATGAGACATGGGAGACACTGACGCCGGACCATGCAACATGGCGTGCCTTGATGTGGGCACCCTGACATAGTGATGTCATTTTGGTCCTCTTTGAGCACAAAGGACAGCCAGCACGGGGGTGACTGAGCAAAGAAGACATGGAGCTGGGAGAGGCCATGGTGAGGGCAGAGGCCAATGGTAATCCCCAGCTTGGCAGGTATGTAGAGTCTGTGAATGGGAATAGGGCAGACCCAGAGTTTGGAATAGTTTTGGGCATGACTTTGAATGATGTCAGAGGTTTGAATTTTATTTCTTAGGCAACAAAGAATCTACAAAAGACTTTTTGAGTAAAAGAGGGATATAATCACTGTCATTAATTAGGAAAATTAACGCAAGTGGTGTGGTGGAAATCTAGGAAGTCTTCCCAGAGGAGAGAGTATTTCAATTGGGATTTAAAGAATGAGAATAAGAACCCAGTTATTGAAAAGAGAGAGAGAGGGGCCAAGAAGGAAGGTGTTCAAGGCAGGAGGAACAGGTGGAGCAAAGCCACGAGGGCAGGATAATCCGGTATGTGTTCAGGGGAAAGAGACTTTTCATTAGAGCATCAGGTGCATAGAGGGGAGGAATGGGAGACAGGGCTAGACAGGGAGACTCGAGGGTTTCAGTTCTCAACAAAGGAGCCCAGGCTTTACTCAGTAAGCAATAGGGGGACAATCGCAATAATAGCTAGCATTTCCAACGTGCTTTAAGGTTTGCAAAACAATTCACAAACATTATCACAATGACCTTGGGGGGCAGGGGAAGCGTGAAATTATCCTCATTCTTACAGGTGAGGAAACAAGGTAAAATGACTTGTCCAAGGTCACATAGCAAGGCAAGATTTGAACTCAGGTCTTCTTGATGCCAGGTCTAGCTTTCTTCCCACTGAGCAACCCTGCTAGACAATGAAGAATTCTGAGCCAAGAGGTGACCTGACCTGGGAGATTTGGGACCTGCCTTCTTTCAGGTTCTCTGCCTGAATGGCATCTGTTCCTAGGATTCCCCTTGTGCTGGTCTGGCTACAACCGCTGGCCCTGGCCTAGGTGGAGCCTAAAGTAAACTCTACTGTCAAGTTTGACAGTCGGTGTCAATCTCCAGTAACCGAGCAATTCCCTTAAAAAAGAAAGAAGGATACAAATACTAATAACGTCCCCTGTGCTTTTTAGGCTCAAGTCTTTTGTTGTTCAGTTGTTTCAGTCATGTCCGACTCTGTGACTTGGCAAAGATATTGGAACACTCTGCCATTTCCTTCTCCAGCTCATTTTACAGATGAGAAAGTTGAGGCAAACGGGATTAAGTGACTTGCCCAGTAAGTGTCTGAAGCCACATTGGAACTGAGGAAGATCAGTCTTCCTGACTCAAGGCTCAGCTCTCTATTACCGGCACTACCTGGCTGCCTTAGGCTCAAGTCTACCAGAAAACACTCTTATTTAATTTAACATTATTAGTTTACATCCAAACCATTTCTAAGTTAGAGAGAGAGAAAGAAAGAGAGAGAGAGAGACAGACAGACAGACACACAGAGACAGAGACAGATGGACAGACAGATACCCACACACACAGAGACAGAGAGACAGAGAGTGCTGTCCAACCTGGCATAGTTCTGTATACCTTCTGACATAACTATGTCTCCCAAGGTTACAGGTAACGTGAGAATCCTCAACAAGGAAAAGATGTCTTAAAATATAGTCTAGGTAACGTTCCAGTATTGAGCAAGCAAGTTGCTGTCCCATTCCTCTGGGACTGCTCCCTTAGCTGTAACAATTAAAGAAAGGGACTACTTCCTTCCATCCATCGATATCTTAATCCTTTCTCCCTGGAGAAGGGTGGATTTAGATCAGCCTCTATCCCTTCTCTTGGGAAGACAATCAAGTAAATAGTGGAGAGTTGTTCTTTCTTTAAAAGTTTGGTTCCACCTTTAATTCACTTCTCTTAAAAAAAAATGTATTTTTTGTTCTTTGTTCTGACTTTTGTTAAGGTTAAAGAGTTTGGTTGTACCTTTAATCCACTTTCCTTGAAAAAAAAAACAACAAATAGATAAACAAACAAAACTGACACATTTTTGTTCATTGTTCTGACCTTTCCAAGGGGCTTTCCCAGAAGTCTGGAAACAGCTTTAGAGAAAAATATGTTGTGATATTTCAAGAGAAACTGAAAAGGAGGTTTTTATTATGCTTCCACATCCCCGAGGGTCTATTAGAGGCCTGATCTTCATCCATTCCTGCTATAGAGGAGGAGAGACTGTGAGTTTGGGGAAAACATTCTCTCCCTAGAAAAACTAACCTATGAAGTCAAAGAAAAAGAGCCATGGGATAATGTAAATGGAGACACACCTTCATGTTGTATTTCATTCAACAACAGGAGGATTCTAACTTGGTAGGGCACCACTATTTTGAGATTTCCATCCCCACCAGAATAATGCTAACTTAGAGAAATGCATTACTCCCATAGACCAGCAGCATCTTTGGCAACTCCTGACACTATAAGGTTAACTCACTCTAACCCCAAGGTTCACACATTTCCCCTCCAAATCACCTGACATCCTGTCCCTTTTACACCACTTCTCAGAAAAGGAAAGTGGCCTCATAGGCTGATCAAGCTTTCCTTTCGGCTTGTAAAATCCTTAAAGAAGCCCTATACACTGTGTAAAAAGACCCAAACTTTAGAGACAAAATGAATCAAAACTTTCTCCCTGGCAGTTCATATGTCTTTCCTCCTGGTTTGGTACAGACATCTTGACCTGAAATTTCTGCTTCTCTAAGTGGTTTTCCTGTTTCTCTGAGCCCCGTGCATTTCAGTGTGTATTTCAAGGGGAAGTTGTGGATGCACAATGAACTCTTACCACCATAGATTTAGAGCTGGAAGGGATCTTCGAAGTGATACAATCCAACCCTTTCATTTTATAGGTGAGAAAACTGAGGCATAGAGAGGTTACACAGGTAGTAAGTAATCTGAGGTGAAGTTTGAGCCCAGATTTTTCTGATGAACCAAGTCCAGCATCCTGTCCTCTATGTCATTATTGTTTTGTGAGAAGAAGGAAGAACAGATAATGGAGGATGAATGAAAGAGTGTGGCAGTACTGTAAGAACTGTTCTGGGAGTCCTAATGTGCAGAATGATCTCAGTGTAGCAAGAAGGCTAAGACCAACAAAAAGAGTGAATTTATATATGGGGGAGTTGGTCTCTGATTAGCCCATAGCCAGGGAGACAAAGGTGTAATCACAGAAAGCAGAGAATGTCCAACAAGGTGTTTAACCTAACTAGAGAGATGTTTCTATGTATCCTTTGACAACGCGAAAAAGTTTTCTTTGAATTGAAAGGAGCAAAGATTGCCAAAGTCCTGATGGCCCTTAAAATATTCAATCAGTCAAAAGCAGTCAGTTTGAGGGAGTGTGAGGCTAGATTTCAACGCAACCAACAGAGACTAGAGACGTTCTCCAGTTGGACAAAGACCCAGAAAAACAGTGACTTGAGGTAGGGAGCTGCCTTGGCAGCAGAGAAGAGATCTGGCTCTGGAGGCCAGGGAGAATGTGCCACTATTATAATAGTGGCAATTCTATTATATGACATTATATATAATATATAAAATGTATATATTATAATAGATCAATATTATATATTCTATTCTATTATATAACATCTATAACATTCTACTATAATAGAATGCTCCTATTTCCCTCTTGGGTGTTTGGGGGCTATGGCAATCTGGGAGTTTAGAGAGGCAGAGAGATCTGCTGGAGCCCAGCTAGATCAGAAGGAAAGATGGCAGAGCAGGTTCTGAGCAGAGGGTGGGGGAGAAGATGAAGCGAGTTCTTGACCCTGACTCCTAGGAACGACCGTTAAATTAGCCATGCTAGATGTGGTGAGAGAGCCTAGCCACCAATCTGTGACTGGGACATGGGAAAGGAACGTTATCTCTTATCTTCAAAGGGCTTCTGGGAATGTTCCCTTGGGAAGAATAAACGTATATGAATTCAGCAAATAACAAGGCAGTAGCTGTCTACTCCCATCGGAGCAGGGACACACATTTGGAAGTCTATTAATGTTTAACCATGATTTCTTACAGTAAAGACATTCTAGGTAATGGTGTACGTTCCCTTGTAGATCAAGTGATGGAGCTAATAATCTTAATGGGAAAGAACTATTCCTAGCCTATATATCTAGTTCTGGAAGATTTTCCTGGAGTGAAGTATGGATAGGGGCAAAATTAACAAGCCTAATTTGTGATGTACTTATAAAATATTATATGCAAATGAGCTTTTACATTAAAAAATAGGCCAAGGGTTCTTAAGCTGGGTGGCAGGGGGAGGTCTGTGAACTTAGATGGGGAAAAAAATTACACCTCTATTATTATAACATCTAACTGAAGCTAAGCCTTTTGGTCAGATATTTAAGGTCTTCCTGATATTAGGTCCAGAGCTTTATCCCCTCTGCCAGCTGGCTACTGGCCATAATTTTGTTGCCTTTGGGCAGCATTATTCTGAAAAGGGGTCCATAGACTTCACCAAACTGCTTAAGAGGGTTAAAAAAAGTCAAGAACTCCTCTGGATTGAGTCAAGAGGAACCTGGGCCAATATTGGAGGCAGGTGCTTGTTCCAATAAGGACAACTTAAGCTTTGTGCACCTTAAGCATCAGCTCATTACCCAGGGGACTAGGCTACCCCTTCAGAGGCATTCCTATGCCTTCCAAGATGGAGTATATATGGGGCTGTGCTGGTAAAAGTTAACAACCACCTCTCTGAGAAAAGAAAAGTTTAATGTCCATTATTAACATTCTGTCCATCTTTTTTAAAGTCTAGACAATCATCAGATAATAAATCAAGCTGTGCTATATAGTTTTGCCTATATACCAGATGTAAAAAAATCAGCTCTCAGTAGCTGGTAAGAGCTAGCTCAAGCACACCCCTGGATACATCCTATTCAACTATATTTTGCAAGTAGGGATCAAATAATCACCTCTCTTCAGGCATTAAATTCAACTTCAATTATAATCATTAATGGATCTAAGCCTGCTGGCATGACACCTGGTGGCAGGCAATTATAGGACAACAGTGGGCAGGTAATTAGGCCCTACTAGACTACCAGTTCTTATAAACTAACTGTTTATTTTGTAGATATCTTTATATGTAAATATTATCTTCCTTTCCTGAGCAACCAGCAGACTGTCTAGTACTCAGTAGGTACTTAATAAGTACTTCATAATTGATTGATTGAATCAGGCAAAAATCTTAGGCTGCCCAAGGCTTGCTCTCAGCAAGTCCCTCAAGTGATGGGATGGAGTTGTCCAGTTTACAGCTATACAACTCTAGGCTGTATCTGAATTAAGTTATCACACCATTGTGTTGGATTGACCCTCCCTCCCGCTCTCCCCCCCTTCCCCCACCAAGCAGGTATGAAGCACAATAAAAAGCATTTATTATTTTTAAAAATTTAATATTAATTTCCCTCAATTATATGTAAAAACAATTTTTACGTTATTTTTTCAAACAAAAACCATTTATTAAAAGCACTTACTATTTGGAAGATTCTGTGCTAGGAGAGAGGGGTAGAGGGGAAGACACATACACCACAATTGCCCTCCATCCCCACTCTGATTACCTTCCCAGGGTGCTCAGACACCAGTGAAGTCTGTGCAATGCCAATGAAAAAGCATAGTTTTGGGGATATCTAACAATGCTCTGCTAGAATCAGCTTATAACAGGTTTTGGAGAGCCAATAGTTCAATTTTCCATGTGACCATTTATACTTAGGAAGTTGGCAAACACTACAAGTCAGGTGTGATTTATTATTCTGTTGATTATCTAGACTTAACAACACAGATCAGTTGTGCATACATCCCTCCCCTCCCCCCATGATTGTTAAATATTTTCCACCTTATCCCTGTCTATACCCCTTGAAGCTTCACACTTTACCAAAATCCAAAGACGTATTTAGATTAATTCCTTTCTCTAGGTAACTAGGTGGCACAGTGGAGAGAGAATGGGGGCTAAAATCAGGAAGATTCATCTTCCTGAGTTCAAATATTACCTCCGACGCTTATTAGCTGTGTGACCCTGGGCAAATCGATTTTGCCTCTGTAAAATGAGCTGGAGAAGGAAATGGCAAGCCACTCCGGTATCTTTGCCAAGAAAACCCCAAATGGCATCATAGAGAGTCAGACACAACTAAAAATGACTGAACAGCAATGAAGGAAGCAAGTACCCAAACAAATATAATAAAAAATGGAATGAGAAAAGAAAAAATGTTGGAAAATTCAAAGGAGGATTTCTTAGTGGAGGGAAGACAGGAAATCTTTGTGGAAGCATCTAGTCCTTCGTTCTGGAAGAGGACCATGACGTCAGGGAGGTGGTGCCATGACATGCAAGTGACTTGGATTTAAGTGAGGGAGGGCTATGCAAAGTCACCAGCCTCACTTTCTCCTCTGGAGCCATCTGGGGCCAGTAGCAAGATAAAGATCAGGACTAGTGGAGATGGCCCTGGATGCAGTGGGAGGCCTTGGCCTTTTCAAGCTAAGGTCTTTTACAGGTCTCATTTTGACTGAGGCAACACCCATTCAGTGATTAAGGCTAGGCCTTGAGGGAAAGGAAGGATTTCAACACATACTGATGTGGAGGTGGTTCATTGTTGTGATAGGAAATAGTCCATATGAATAGAGGAGGGAGAGGGCAAAATTAGATCAGAGAACAGCTGTTAGTCCCATTTGGCTGGAACACATTAGCATGTCTGAAGTCATGTTAATAGAATGAAATAAGACTGGAAAGGGAGGTGGAAGGTAGGTCATGGAGATGCTTGAAAACCAAAGGAAAAAAAAATTATACCAATGGTAGTTACTACCAATGGGTAGAGACACTTGAAAGCCAAAGGAAAAAAAATTATACCAATGGGTAGTTATACCAATGGTTTTGAGCAGGGAAGCGTCATACTAAGACTTGTACCTAGGAAGAGTAACTGCTTTGGCAGAAATATGGCAGCAATATGGATTGGAGAAAAGAGAAATAGGAGGAATAGTTTTCTAGGCCAGAGACCAAAAAAGGGCCTGAATTAAGGAGGTGCTAGTGGGAGTGGAAAGGAAGAGACTGATTTAGTTACTTAACTTTCCTGGGCCTCAATCTCTCCAGTGGTAAAATGGAGGGAACTGGACAATATAGTCCTAAAGTTCTCTTTTGGCACTACTGTCTGATGACTCTATGAACGGCCGAACATGAAGACTAAAGTCTGGGTATATGAGCCATGGGGCCTCATGGGAGAGACTGAGAGGAAATTGAATTATGGACCAATGAAGCAATTTACTAAAAGGATATTGATTGGACTCACTGATTATTTGATCTCTTCATCTTCATTGTCATCATTATCATAAATAACAACCACAATTTATTGAACACCTTTTATGTGCTACGTGATAGAAATACAAAGTGGTACGCATAGCAGGCATTTACCAAAAGGAATTGGGTTACCCCCTCTTATCCAATTCTCAAAGGATTCTTGGGGCACACGTGCAAGACAGGAATTGATTCCATAAAAAAGAGGGCCATACAGACAGTGACAGGGCAAACACAGATGGAGAGTGACAACCTATGGGGTGACCCAGAGGCCGGGCAGACTGGAAGTGGCATGAGATTCACATGGACCTGGAGAAAGAATGGTGTTAAAGGCTATCATATTCACAAAAGCCCTGAGGGAAGGAGTCTGCACCAGAATAAGACATTCAACTGTCAGTGGAGCAAGGGGGAAAGAAGGGTAGAGTAGAGATCCCCATGAGTAGGAGCCATGGAATTGAGGAACAATTAGACACAGAATATGGCACATATACTGGACCATGGGGTTTGGGAGCATGTAGGAGACCGTTCCCTTTACTGGTACCATGGGCCATATGGATTGGGAAGGTTGTAGGGTAGTTGGGTGGAAGAGAATTCAGTTTTCTAGTAAGGAGAGGAGAGGGTTCAATTCTCTAATAACCAATACTCTTTGGGAGTAGTTCTATAACTTTTCAAGTTATGGAAGAGGAATGATGCAAGAAGAGGGGTGGGGAAAAGGATTTTCTTAACTGTCTATGGCCTTGGCTATGAGTCCTTTCTCTATTTTTATTGTTTCTGCAAATATATGAAGAATTTGTGATTTGGTCCTCCAAATGGAAGAATGTTTCTCAAAAATTTCCTTAAATATTAAGTAACTTGCTCAGGATCACATATCTCGTTAGTATTACACGCAAGATTTGAACCCAGGTTTTCTTAACTCTAATCTCAACACCTCATTCATTATACCACACTGCCTCTTTTATTATATATGCTTATATATATATATATGTATATGTGTGTATGTCTATATCCAGATATAGACATACACACATATACATGTATATTCATGTGTATGTATCTATGTCTCTATCTATCTCACAGTTGTTATAGTTGGGATCAGAGATTTAGAGCTGGAAGGAAACCCAGATGCCATCTAGTCCAATCTCATTTTACAGATGGGGAAATTGAGGCCTGGGGGGATTAAGTGCCTTGCCTGAGTTTACAAAGATAGTAAACAGAGGCAGGATTTAAACTTAGGTCTTCTGACTCCAGGTCCAGTGTTCTTCCTGCTGTACCACATCAAAGCGTAACTTCTAAAATTTAAATACTTTTTATTTATTTTAATTTATCACTGAAACAAAACACAATCAAGAAATTATAGATGCTTACAGTAAGGAGCCATTGAAAGTTTTGGAGTAGGGGGTAATATGTACAAAGTGATTAATCTAGTGGTGGTAGGCAAGTAGGAAATGGAGCCAGGGATACTGGTTAGGGAAGTATTGCAGGTGGTCTAGGAGAGGGGTGACGAGGGCCTGAACTTGGGTAGAAACACAAAATAACATAAATATATGTCTACACTATATTCATACAACAGCACTTCTAAGGATAGAAAGATGAAGCATTTATTGAGTACCTGCTTAATGTACCAGGCACTGTGTTAAGCTCTGGAGAGACAGAAATAAGAAAACAAGACAATCCCTACTCTCAAAGAGTTTGTGTATATTCTATTGCTATTTTTGTTGAGTTGTTTCAGGCATGACCCCCTTTGGGGTTTTCTTGGCAAAGATACGGGAGTGGTCTGCTATTTCCTTCTCCAGCTCATTTTACAGATGAGGAATTGAGGCAAACAGGGTGAAGTAGTCACATAGCTAGTGAGCTTCTCAGGCCAGATTTGAACTCGGGAAGATGATTCTTCCTGACTCCTGGCCCTAGCTCTCTGCCCACTGCACCACCTAGCTGCCCTTTGCATTCTATTAGAAGAAGACAAAGCATAAAAGGGGAGTTGGTAATCCCAGCCAGGGTATCACCAGTTAGGTGAGCAGATTCCAGGGTACAGGCATCTGAAGGCGAGCAAGGCTCCTCTCAAGAGGTAGAATAGTTCTAAGAGTCAATTCAGCTACGAGTAAATTGATCAAGGAAAGCTTTGGCCTTGATGTCTCGATGGAACTTACAAATGGTCCAGGTGTCTGAGCATATAAAATATTCCTAGATCTTCCTAGCTAAGGGGAAGTGGGGAAGGTCAGGGAAATGTTGAAGGAAAATAGAGCAAGTTAAGCCCACTTTTGCTATATTTTATATATACATTTGACACATAATTTCATATTTTAAAGGGAAAATATCACAAACATCAACATTTTTCTCATGGAACTCCTAATCATATAATTAGCTTCCATGTGGCATGATTTGGGAAATGCTGGCACATGTAATGTTTAGGAGTGGTCATGCCCTGTGGGTATTTGGCACTTATCTTTGGAAACCATTAAGAACTTTGTCAACACTGCATTAAGGATTTCATAAGAGTAGGAGTTGGCAAGCCGTATGTTAGCTGGAAAAATTGAAGCCAAAGAAAGGAAGTGGTTTATAAAAGTTAAAAGGTAGAATTGGTGGCAAGATATACATCCCCACTCTATATTTCACACTAAAAATAATTATGACTTTAACCTCTGTATCAGAAACTGTCATGACCCAAAAGGCATGGCTCCACTTGGTGGGAATTTGCTTACTCTCATAGTTCAGATCCCTCACCCAGGAAAACTCAGTTAATGTATGCTGAGCCCCCACCCCTACCCCCATCCAGTGTACTGAAAACAACTCTCCACTCATAACTTTGCATTTCACAATATTACAAAAGAAAACTGTATTAAGAGAAGAGAGAAAAAGAGATCCATGAATGATCAGTTATTAGCCCCAAAGACAGATGCAAATCCTCCATTACAATCCTGAATTTCTTTAAAAGAGCTCCCCTTATACCACTCATGTCTTATCCCACTTATCTATGCCAGATGAAGGTGTTGAAGTAGATCTCTCTTTGTCTCTCTTTTCTCTGCCTATCTCTTCCCTACATTTCCCCTCCTCTCCTTTCCCTTTCCCCTCCTCAACTCTTTTTCTTCCATCCTCTCCTGTCTACTCCTCTCCCTTACTCTCCTAGGTTCCCTTTTCTGTACAGAATATCATGTTGTTTTGCTGTTCTGATTTCCAACACCTAACACAGGGCTTTGCATATACTACGTGCTTAAACAGTGACCTAGTGTTTGATAAACACAAAGATCTCAGTTACTAGGGCAAGAACTTTACTATTCAACAAAAACCGTTGGAAAAATTGTAATGTAGTCTGGCAGAAACTAGGTATAGACCAACATTTCACACCATATACCAAGGTAAGTTCAAATTGGGTACATGATTTAGACATAAAAGGTGAAATCATAAGAAAATATTGGAGCATGGAAGAAATTACCTATCAGATCTATGGATGGGAAAAGAGTTCATGACCAGGGATAGAGAGACGAGAGGGAGAGAGAGAGAGAGAGAAAGAGAGAGAGAGAGAGACAGACAGAGACAGAGAGACACAGAGAGAGAGACAGAGAGACATTCGGATGAGGTAAAATGGATAATTTTGATTACAGAAAATTAAAAAGTTTTTGCACAAATAAATCTAATACAGCTAAAATGAGAAGAAAAGCAGGAAACTGGTAGCAAAATCTTTGCAGCAAGTTTCTCTGATAAAAGTCTCCTTTCTAAGATTGAGTCAAATTTGCAAGGAAAAGACTTATTTTTCAATTGACAAATGATCAAAGGATATGAATAGGCAGTTTTCAGAGGAAGAAATCTAAGCTATCAATAGACATACAAAACGCTCTAAATAACTAATAATTAAAGAAATGCAAATTAAAACAACTCTGGGGCACCACCTCATACCCATCAGATTGGCTAAGATGACTAAAAAGGAAAATGACAAATCTTGGAAGATCTATAGGAAAATAACACTCTAATATGCTCTTGATGGAGCTGTGAGCTATTCCAAACATTTGGAGAGTAGTTTGGAACTATACCCCAAAAGTTATTAAACTATACCCCCAAAACTATGTACTCCTTGACCCACAAATACCACTGCTAGGTCTATGCCCCAAAGAGAAAATATTTATCGCAGTTCCTTTTTTTTTTTTTTTTTTTGTGGTGGTAAAGAATTGGAAACTGAGGGGATGCCTATCAATTGGAGAATGGCTGAACAAGTTATGGTATATGGATTTAATGAAATACAATTATGCTATAGGAAATGTTGAAAGGGATGGGTTCAGAAAAACCTGGGAAGACTTGTATGAACTGATACAAAGGGAAGTGAGGAAAACCAGGAGAACAGCTGATACAATAATACCAATACTGTAAATATAAACAACTTTGAAAGACTTAGAAACTCTAATCAAATACAATTCCAAAGGACTGGTGATGAAGCATGTTATCCACCTCAAGATAGAAAGCTGGTGGACTCAGAATACAAACTGAAACATCTGACCTTCCTTCCTTCCTTCTTTCCTTCCTTCCTTCCTTCCTTCTTTCCTTCCTTCCTTCCTTCCTTCTTTCCTTCCTTCCTTCCTTCCTTCCTTCCTTCCTTCCTTCCTTCCTTCCTTCCTTCCTTCCTTCCTTCCCTCCTTCCTTCCTTCCTTCCTTCCTTCCTTCCTTCCTTCCTTCCTTCCTTCATTCCTTCCTTCCTTTTTTCCTTCATTCCTTTTTTCCTTCCTTCCTTCTTTCCTTCCTTCCTTTTTTCTTCCTTCCTTCTTTCCTTCCTTCCTTTTCTTTCTTCTTTCTCTTTTAGACATGCTTAACATGGGAATTTATTTTGAATGATTATACATATTTGTAATGGGTTTTGTTTTTCTTGCTTTCTCAATGCAAGGGGGAGAGAGAGGGAGAAGCGAGAGAATTTGGAGCTGAAAATAAAATAAAACTGAATTCTTAAAAACTGTAGTAGACGCTCAATAGACATTTGTTGAATGTGTGAATGAATGGTGTCTCTAGTGGAATTTTAGATATCATCCAATCCATCATTTCATGAATATGGAAACTAAAGCCCAGAGGAGGTAAAGGACTTCTTTAAGGTCACACGGCAAGTCAATGTGGAGCCAGAACTTTCTACCACTAAAGCTCACATTACTTCCTTTTGTTTTTAAAGGAACTTGTAGTTTATTCTGTTGCCTGTAGTCAAATTCTACCCTCTTTACTGATGCTTCAAAAGAGCCAAGGTCCAAAGCCTGCAGGCCCCATTAGCAACAAGGTCCAAGTCAGGGCAACGAAAGGATGCAGAAACACTGGATTGGCTAGACAAGGCCAAACAGCATGGGATGAGAGGGTGCAAGTAAGGAGAGGGCCAGCTATAAAGGAAACAGGCCAGGGATGAGTAGGTCTACAGGGGCAGAATAGGCTCAACTGTGCCCCAGAGAAGGAGAGCTAGAAAGAGCCAGGCTTGGTCACTTTAATCAATTAATCAACAAAGCATCTATTGTGCTTGTTGTGGGGCTACAGAGAAACAAATGGTTCAGACTCTCAAAGCACTTACATCCTAAAAAGGGAGTCAAAAGTGCATATACATTGAATAATAATGGTTGACATTTCTATGGAGCTTTAGGGTCTGCAAAGCATTTTATGTACATTGTCTTATTTGGTTCCTACAACAATCCTGCTTAAAGAAAATGATGTAGGGTCATAGAAATTT
>CM053624.1:330980437-331076450 GCA_028646595.1 Phalanger gymnotis
GTCTGGTGGATACCACAGCTCAGTAATTCAGGATGCCAGGGCACTCTCCGCTCGGCTCCTGGTCTGGTAGGTCCGCAACTGGTCTGTTTGCGCCATGCGCGCTGGGCTCAGCTCCGCTCCCCTCAGCTGGGGGCTGGGAGCTCCGTGTGGGACAGACCTTACCCAGAGACCATCCAGGCTGTCCTGGGCTGGAGCCCTGCTTCCCTCTGCCACTTTGTGGGTTCTGCAGCTCTAGAATTGGTTCAGAGCCAATTTTTAACAGGTTTTTGGAGGGACTTGGTGTGGAGCTCACGCCAGTCACTGCTTCCCAGCCGCCATCTTGGCTCCATCCCCCTGTCTTCAAGTATTTTAAGGGTTATCATTTAGAAAAGGGATTCAATTTGTTTGGCTCCAGAGAACGAGGATCAATAGACCAATTTAGGGGTGATGTTAGGAAAAGCTTCTTCATAATAAGAATTGTCCCAAGAGTTGAATTGGCTTGCCTGAAGTAGTCAGTTCTCATTCCTTGGAGGTCTGGAGCTGGACAATTAATTTTATAGTGGGAATTCCTTTGTGAATGGGTTAGTCTTTTGTGAAGGGTTGAGGTCTTTTCCAATTTGCAAATTCTGTGACTGATGGAATAACCCTACAGGCTGCAAAATTTTTATCTAAGTGTTCCATCCTTGAAGTACCTGAATTTCAAGGGTGAGCCATATAAGGGTTATATATACTTTCCAATGGGGCTGGAGATTGGAATAGTTCTTTCCTAAGGTGGGCTGGAGACCATGCAGAGGATGATGGTATAGGCTAGTAAGACTCCCTCCTCTCCTCTTCCTGCCAGAGCCTAGAGGGGTGTGTGTGTGCATGCTCACGCATTATATATGTCTGGGCAGGATACAAAGATGAAGGATGCAAAAATGCCTCCCCCCTCAGGACCCCTAAAAGTAAATGAGATAATGCATGAATATTAATATAATTATAGGCAGTATTCTATCTGATATGTGGAAGAACATTTTTAGATGGGGAGAATCAAAGAAGGCTTCAAGGAGGAGGTAGCATTTAACATGGGACCTAATAGTTTGGTTTGTCAGGGAAAGGGAAAGGGAAAGGGTAGAATATTCCATATTAAGTTAAAAACTGGCTCTGGTTTGGGAAAATGCAAGTCATATTCAGAGACCAGTTTGGTTGGAAATTAGGATGAGTGACTAGTATGTGAGGCAAACTGTGTGGAGGCGGAGTGCCAGAGCGAGATGTTTCAATTTTCTCTTCTGGGTAGCAGGAAATGAAGAAAGGTTTTTGATCTTGGTAGTGACATAATCAGAATTGTATTTCAGGAAGTAATCCGACAGTCCAGCCAGAATGGACTGGAGAAGGGAGTGAGCAGATGCAGGTATGCCTGATTAAGTAGCTGTTGGGATCATTTACCTGGCAGATTTACTATTTTATTTTACTAAGGTAAGTCTCTATTCTCCACGTCAAGTTCTTCGTTCAGTTGTGACCTCATTTGGGATTTTCTTGGCAAAGATACTGTAGTGGTTTGCCATTTCCTTCTCCAACTCATTTTCCAGATGAGGAAACTGAGGGCAAACAAGAATTAAGTGACTTGCCCAGAGCCCCACAGATTTAAGCTCAGTTCTTCTTGCCTCCAGGCCCAGCACTCTATCGTAGCTGCCCCTAAGGTTCTACTATTTATGGTCAAATACTAATTATAGTGATATCTTGTTGCTTTATAAGAAATTGGTCTTGGAAACAAACAGAAAAATGAATGCCCACAAATCATGCAAGTGTTGTAACGCTAACACTAAACTGTTATGGTCTGCTAGGCTGTGTACTAGTAAGGCCTCTCATGACAAACAGGCACAATTCTGGGCACAATTTCCACAATTAATGTTTAAATATGAAGGCTGGCAGGTTCTTAGGCAAACTGTGAACACGGCCAAATTTTTAGGCTCCCTTTTCCGAAAACCTTTTCCCCTTTCAAAAGGCGTCTCCTTTCTCTGCTTCAGACACGCTGTATCTTCTAAATAGGAAATAAACTTAATTTGTCCTATGTAGTTTTTGACGAATACACTTTCATGTGAATGTGCTACGTGAACCAAGAATTTTATTTTAAGACCTTTTATCTCATTTATGAAAATCTTTGCTCCATTAAATTGAGGTGGGGAAGATATTTGAAGGCCTAAGACCACACTAATTTTGATTTACACAAAAACAAATTATGGCTCAACTTAAGGAAAACTTCCTAACAATTTCCAGCTGGCTCAGGATAGAACAAGCTGCTTTGAAAGACAACCATCTTTGGGGATCATCAAAAAGAGTCCAGCTGGCTTTTTGGGATCTTGCAAAAGGACTAAATGGTCTTGAAGGTGTTACTTTGTGATTCTTTTTTAAAGGAAAACCCTGAAGCTAAACAATAAGACCAGTGGTTTTAGTCAATGTGCTCTAATTCCATTTGTTGCAGAGCCACTCTGGGGATGTATCACCTGTGAAATAAGGTGTTGCACTAGATGACCCGATTTGAGGTTCCTTCCAGCTTTAAATCTATGTAAAATCCAAATCTCTTAAGTTGAAATACAGGGACAAAGAGCTTTGAATCCTAGAATTTTGTACCTTTTCTTCATACTTAAGTCACTTAATCTTGCACCTCCCTTATCTCCACAGGGTGCGTAAGCTTGTTTTAATTCATCTTTGTACAGCTCCCCTGCTGAAAACGGTGTAAATAGTTGGAGCTTAGTGTTTTTGAACTGCGATCCAGCCTTCTTTAGCCTCTTGCTCCCATGGTTGAGGGTAAAGTGAAGAACGTATCGTTTACCCCATGGAAAAGGCACAAGTAGCTGGGAAAGATCCCCTGTAGGTGGTTGTGGTTTTTTTTTTTTTTTGAGAAAATTGGGACACTGATGCATTGTTGGAGTTGTGAACTGATCCAGTCATTCTGGGGAGCAATTTGGAACTATGCCCAAAGGGCTATCAAATTGTACATACCCTTTGATCCAGCAATACCTCTTCCAGGTCTGTATCAAAAGACATCATAAAAAAGGGAGAAGGGCCACATGTACAAATGTGCTTATAACAGTGCTTTTTGTGGTGGCAATGAATGGAAAATTGAAGGGATGTCCGTTAGGGGATGCCTGAACAAGTGGTATATGAATGTAATGGAAAACTTGTTCTGTAAGAAATGAGCAGATGGGTTTCAGAACCTGGAAAAACTTGCAAACTGACGCTGAGTAAAGTGAGCAGAACCAAGAGAAGATTGTAGAGTAACACCTACATTGTGTGACGACCAACTTTGATACTCAGTTCTTCTCAGCAAGGATCTAAGACAATTCCAAGTCATGATGGAAAATGCTATTCACATCCAGAGAATTATGAAATGGAATTACAAGTTGAAGCATATTACTTTTTCTTTTCTTGTGGTTTTTCCCCCTTTTGTTCTGATTGTTTTTGCACAAAATGATTAATGTGGAAACGTCTTTAATGATTGTACATGTATCATCTGTATAAGATTGCATGCTGTCTCGGGGAGGGTGAAAAATTTGGAACTTGAAAAAAAAAATCTTCTAAGTGAATGCATAAAACTAGTATTTTTAAAAAGGTGACATTTGAATTGAGTCTTGAAGGAAACCAGAGGTCCTAAGAAGTTGGTGGGGTGGGTGTGAATTTGAGTGTTTCAGACATTGGGACAACCAGCAATTTGGGAGATGAGCACCACATGTGAAAAGCAACAAGGACCACAGTATGGTTCAGCACCATAATGCATGAAGGCAAACGACATCTAAGAGCCAGATGGTGCTTATAAATGCCAAAGGATTTTATATTTGATCCTAAATCTAAAATGCTGGCACTGGCATTTATTGAGTAAAGGATGTGGTATGACAGTGACATGCATCAGACCTGGACTTCAGGAAAATCATTTTAGCAGCCTTTTGAACTGGTGAAATTAATTAGTAAGCTACAGCAGTCCAGGTATGGGATGGTGACATGATTTAAGATAGTGGCTATGTAAGTGGAAACAAGGGGACATTATAAAAATAAGACTGTGGAGACAAAAGTAAAGATTTGACAAGTGACTGGACATGGTGAGAAACTGAAGATTTCAAGAGTTACGAACCCAAACAACTGAAGATCATTTAACAGTAATAGAAAATTTTTGGAGAAAGGAGAACCCTGAGTTGGGGATAAGCGACATCAAAGAAAATGATACCGCAAAGGAGAGCTAGTCAAGTCAGATGAAAGAACCAATTGAGACTAGTGAGATGAAATCTGGGGGAGAATATTAAGGTGGTAGTTGTTTCTTAATTAAGCAGTACCCTATGCCAAATCCCAAAGCATTCTCTTATGGTCTAATTCAGATTCTGAGATGTTTTAAAGTTCTAATTTCGTTTGGCAAGTAACATTCTCCATTGATATCACTGCAAAAATATTGTCTCATCTCTGTGCCTAGGATCTTTGGGAGTCCAGTGGGATTTTTTTTTGCAAAGAGTTTGAAAATCCACGAGACACGGAGCATTGTCACTTTCATCTTTATTTCCAACAAAATATGTGGGTGACCAGTATAAGCAGCAAACACATATTCTGTATAATGAACATATGATCTTTTACAATGAGTTACTGTTATTTATCAAACTGACACAGATGTTATTGTTGATTATAAAATGCAAATTAATTTTTAAAGTGTTACTAGATTCATAGAAACCTTTTATGATCATGTATTTTCCCCACTAAAGTCCTACTATGATGCTTCATAACAGCCTGAGGCAAATCCCAGCTCTCCAGGGCCAAGCAAGTGAGCTCTAGTAGGTTCCACCATGGAAAAAATACAAGGAGATGCTCAATCCTTTGGCCCTTAGTTGCTCCTTCAGTGGTATTATGAGTGGTGGGAAAAGGAACAAAGGGTGTTAAGAATCACAAAGACCATCTATGGACATTGATTTAATTGTTGATATTCTTAAAAGTGGGACACTGGTCCAATTACCTAGTCAACATATTAGGTGAAAAACTAAAATATCACATCAATATTGAAAGTCATGCTATAAATAAAACCATGAGGTAAAACTCTAAAGATTAAGAAAAAACTTGCAGAGATAGTTTCCTAATGCATCCCAAAACAAGGAACAACTTACTGTGACTACTTGGTCATCTCACTTGGCAGAGTTCTTGACAAACAAGGAAAAAGCAAACAAAATATTTGTTTAAAAGATGATAGAGAAATTTTATGAATTTAAGAGCCTCCAAATTAAACAAATGTATAGATATTTGATTTCAAGGCAAAAGTGAGCACAGAAGAGAGGCTGTCAAAAATCAAAAAAGGCAGCAAATCAGAATAAAAATGATAGGATATGTATACAAATAAAAAATAATTCTAATCTACTTAAACTATTGATGCTGGAAAATGTGTATAAAAGGAATATACACCAACGAAAGACCAGCACCATTTTCTATAGAAGTGGAATAAGCAACTTAAAAGTTGCTGAGCTCAAAACTGCCTCTGCTAGCAAGCAGCCAAGGGCCATAACGTTTGCAAATACAAAATCTTGTGTTGGAGGATTGTGAAGGGTATCACCTCACGAACCAGAGAGGCAGTAAAAAAAACTGGTTTTAGAAAGTTTGACAAGAGACCCATTTAAGCCAGATCATTTCATTAACATTTAAGGAACGACACTGGAAGGTTGATAGATATAAAAATAATGTAACAAAAGCCAACATACAGAGCATGTCTGTGCTGAAGGCAACTTGTACAATTATTAGGGCACAAAGATACTGATGTTCAAGACATCTCAAGGAGAGAAAAATACTGAATAATTAAAAAAACCAAAATAGGTGATGACTACCGAAAAGGGGAGATCGTGAAAACATCAATAACCCAAAGGCCTTTGTTGTCTCTACTAAATCTTTTGGGATAATTTATGCATATCAGTCTTAATGAAAATACCACAACAGGCAGTCTTCATGAGCCAAGCTCCAGCAGAGACCACATCTTCAAACATACAATTCACTGGGGAGGATATGAGGCAGGATTATTTTTGGTAAAATAGCCATCTTATAGCCTCTACTTCAGTGTCCCACATACGGTAAGATCATACAAGCATAGCTGGCGAAGAAAAATTTTATGCTCCTCTGATTTATAAACATCAGGCATAAAACAGGGAAATGTATGCTTACCAAAGATGGTGCTTGCAGACAGGTAACATCTGCACTTTGCTAAATGAGATTTACAATTACCCTCAAATTTTGTCTAACTATCCATGCAGGACACAAAGCATGTAGAAGACACATTCCATCTTTGACATGCAATTAGATGAATGGCCCACACAGCTGCTCCGCTGACACAACTGGAGATGAACAATGAGCTGCGCTCAGAACAGAAAGAAGGCACTTGTTTGCCTTTCAGAAAACGGACAGTACTTTGAACAACCCTTATGTCCTTTATACAAAATCTCCCTTAAAAAAAAACAACACATAAATGTTCTTTCTTCTGGCGATGCTACTTGGATGTAAATAATGGAATACCACAATCCCTGAGGAATCAATTACTGGTCACCCAAAGGGCACTGGAGAAACGTTTGGTGGCCTTTCCTGAACAGGCTGCAGTATGTGACCAAGGACACATTGCACAGACAAACCAAGTATCATGAGATATATGACCAGAAAAGGGATGGGTCAGTCATAAGAGCAATCAACAGTCACATGTAGTAATGAGGCCCATCTGTCTAAAGTCTGCAGAACATGGGTGGATCTCCTGTGGAGGACTGAAAAGAAGGCATGGACTCATGGTACACAGGATGGGAAAGCATCAATAGATTACAATTCGAATTGCTCAAGCACATCCCATGTCAAAGATATCATAGACCTACTGAGGCATTGGTAGTGTCAGAAGAATCATCATGTAGGCTCACCTTTATTTTTATTGGGGGGTGCAGGGGAATGAGTCCCTTTCACTGGCAAACATTTATAACCAAAAAACTTGTCTGCAATGTTGTCTCAGTAAAGTCGCTAGATAGTGAGTTTAATCACTCCCATCTAATGTAATATACCAGTATTAAGTTTCCTTTGAGGGCCCATGTCCAACAATAATACCTAATTGTTATTTATGTGTTTAAAAAAATAAAAAGCAAAAACATCATTGACAGTTTGAGCATACTTAAGAAAATAGGGTCCTGCATACATGCAAGCTTTCATCTCTCTGGCACTACGTCCTTCATGTCAAAAGTTACAACACATGGACCATGAGAGGGAAATTCTGAGATAAATGTTAGCTCTTTGTCCTAGACAGCCCATGGTCCAAGTTGTAAAAATTCCTCTATAATGAACAGGTCATAATCGAAGTTAATATTTATCACCTATTGTTCGTAGAACTGAAGTAAAAGTGATTTTCTTAAAATAAATTAACTTGTCTTTCTAGTAGATTTTGACAAATTTCAGGCTTAATTACCTAGTTTTCTCATTTGCAAGTACCTTATGGGAACAGAATGCAAGAGTGACAAAATGCTTATCTTTTCTAGTCCATAGGGCTTGAGCAAACAAACCAGTTTACCATTCTGGGATTA
Source organism: Phalanger gymnotis (assembly GCA_028646595.1). Taxonomy (NCBI): domain Eukaryota; kingdom Metazoa; phylum Chordata; class Mammalia; order Diprotodontia; family Phalangeridae; genus Phalanger; species Phalanger gymnotis. The sequence continues at coordinate 330,987,961 of CM053624.1, forward strand.
TTCACTGCCAGTGAAATAATAGGATTGAACTAGTTTTAGGATGGATTAAGTTGGGACAGGAAGGGACGGCACTTTTGGTCTCTATTACTTCCTCTGAAAGCTATTACAGAGTTAGTTGTAGCAGAATAGCATGAGATCATATAATAGCACTCATTGGTATGGATTTTGGTTTTGGCTAACAGAACCAAAGAAATACTCAATCAGCCCTTAGTTTTGAATATTTGTGGAAAAAAAAATCCATCAACAAATATTTAACAAGCAATTTGAAGTAGTCAATGATTTTTCAACGATTCTATAAAAAGCCATCCACACAGTGAAATGTATCAGTTAAAACTTTCAGGGTCACTGCAATAACTTTCAAAAGCATCTTCCAATTTCCATAGCAAGGAAAATTAAATGTTAATCATTTCTTAGAGCTAACATATTAAAATCAGAAATAACAACTGGAAGCACTGATGCACATTTCATCTCTATTTAGGTTCCCATGATAACCAATGTACACTATGCTTGTTTCCATTCTTTAGGCACTGGAGCATATCACTTCTTATCTTTACGTTACAAAACACTAAATTGTTTTCTAAATTTTTCAGGGCCTAGCAGTTACATCTATAGAGCAGAAGGGGACGACTGCAGCTTTGTTTTCAGGATATACTGTTATCTCTATTTGCTGCCAAATTCTTTAGGAAGTCATTCCTCAATTATAATAGCACTGGTTCCATGGGAAAACAGATCTTACAACAAAACGTTCCAAGAAATGATCTGTAGCAACAAAATAGAAATGGCCTAATCCACCCAGACCAGTACATGAACATAACCTGCTACCCTTAGTCTTCTCTGTAGCCAAATTTCAATTAAAGAAATACAACTGTTAACGTGTCATTAAGTTCCTATTCAATCTAGGTTACCAGAAAGCTGAACATGGTTCTCATCATAGCATTTAAATAATTTTTGAATAAAAGTAATTTTCCTAAGTAGTCATAGGGGTGCTACATTATTTTTTCAGTTATATTTCAAAAGAAAGTTATTAAAGAGAACGTTTCTTTGATATGGCACAAGCCCGAGCTAAACAGTATTTTTCATTACATCAAAACTACTGTCCGTTGGTGAGAAAAAAAAAATTCCATTTTGAAACATGTTCTTGGGATAGCGTTCATGTGAAACTCAACTGCCTTCTGTCAGCTCTGGTTTATTTATAAGGGCAATTCAGAAAACTCCTGGATATTCCGAAAGTTCAGAAAAATTTTCAATGCTAAGTTTAAACTTTTTTTTTCTATCCATCAAGTCTTAGTCCTTAGCACAGGAACATTTTATAATCAGAAAGTGAACATTTGCCTTGTATTTACCATGCCATGCTTAAAACATTAATCATGTCTTTGGACTTCTCAATGTCTTTGGATAACTTAGTTTTCTCAAAACAAAGTGTACCAGTTTTTTTGTTTCACCTTGGAATGATAATGTTCAGGGTAGCCACATTCTTAAAGTGATGTGAAAAATTGCTTAGGGTGAGTTAGGCAATATGCAAAGTACTCAGCTAAGAGAACTCTCCCAGACAGAACCAGGCTAACAAACAGCAAGGGTAGCTGGCTTAAGGGATAGTTACAAAGCAGCTTGGAAGCCGAAAGGGAAAGGCAGCCACAGGATATATTCTTATACCTTCCCCCCAAACAGGGAGAAGAGAGAGATACAAATACGAACTAGCGTTCTTTTGGCACCCCATTTTCAAAACAAAATGCCTTTCATGACATATTTGTGGTACTTTAAGATTCCTAGCATACCTGTAAATCAGAAATCCCCCCCGCAAGCCAAGTATCATTTTCAAAATATTATCTGATCCAAACACCTATATTTTTAAACTGTAAGTGGATATGCTTTGAAAGGTGCCAAATTGAAGTACTCTGCTGATCCAGAGAATAGGTCATTTTCTAATGCTGAGTTGGATTCCTGAAAGCACAAACCTATCATGAGTCCTTGGTGCATTATTTGTCTTAGATGTAACCAATGCGTCAGTCAGTAAGTTAATTCCATCACCGAAGCCTTTTCGTTGCTGAAGGTCACATTAATTCTTTGGGGCAGGAGTGAAGTTCTTGACCTACCACCTAATACAGGAAGAGAAAGGGGGAACCTTTCAATTAAAAAAAAAAAACTCAAAACAAGAATACACAGACTGATTAAATTAACAGGTTATTTTATTATTAAAATTTATTTTAAGAAAAAAAATGCTGGCATCATGGTAGATGAATGGCACTTGATAGCAAAATGTTAACACAAGGTAGCTTCCTTGCTGGGCATACCTGGGTTGAAAGTAATACTCAATTGGTAAAGAGCATGGTTAAGAGGCTAACCTTTCCAGAACCCCTTAACTTCAGAAGAGCAACTGTTTGATAATATCTTTAACCCCCAGGCACCTCTCCCATATGTATGCCTCCATTTCTAAGAGAATAGGTGGCCCAACACAAACCAACTCGCTACTACTAGGAAAACAATTCTGAAGTGCCAGAAAACACAGAACTGCATCATGATGTCAGCTAATTACCCTAACAGACACTAATAACTACTTCCTTCTTCCTTTCACCTCTTTGATGGTACTGGGCACAACTAGATTGGCTTCCTCCCCCCCACCCAGAGAACTGGCACACAAATGAGGAAAATGACTTACCACATTGAATGTTTCTATTAAACTCTTTTCCCCTCAAATTCTTCAGTAATGTTCAATAACATTTTTATTCAATAGTACTATAGACACACTTATAGTTGAATCTTTCCTCAAAACAGAATATAAACTTGCTAAGTTAGTGGAAGAACTCTGCTCCACACTTCTAGCAAGCCCATGCAAAGTGACATCCAGGAACTCACAGGGCACTTGCATTAAGGCATTGATGTGACAAGATTACACTTCAATTAAGTTTGACTTAGCTATGATTATCTGTCATCCCAAGAATTTCTCTTCAGGCACTATACTACTTCCCTCCAATTAAATAAGCAAATAAATGTTAACAGGATGTCAGGGCAGTGTTAAGAGTAAGAATGAGCAAAATCATTAATATGAAGAGAAACATTATTGAATCAAAAAGGCCAAGGAAGAAAATGGTCTAAGAGAAAACACTGGGTTTTACACTTGTGGCTCTGGTTCCCTAAACAACCTGTGATTAAGGTCTGATTTTATTTTTAATAATCTACAAAGAGGAAAAATAAAGGGGCCGAAGAGAGGAGGAAACAGAAAATAGCATTTAATATTTTCCCTAACAAGAATATTAAAGTTCAGGAAGGACAAAAAAGGTACACTAAAGTGCTTCTGAAAACTCCTTAGAACATGTCTTAAAGGTTAAATGTAAGGTACTGTATTCTTGTGTTTATGTCTCTCCTCTGGTGGGAAGAATCAATTACCAGTTAGATAACCCTGCTGATCCAAGGGGAAAAGCCACCTCTCCCCAATGCAGACCACACATGCTCTTCACACACCCAATTACTCAGGCATAGTATACTAATACTGTTTCACAGGAAAGTGTTTATACACACAGCAATCCATACACAAATCGTGCATCAACACCCTCAGTTAGATTCTGTCTAAAAGGAACATTTCCACGTTTAATGTGTTCAGGCTACATGAAAAGCAAGGTAAACTTAAAGCAAAAATGGAAATGTATAATAAAAGGAAACAATTTGTGCTCTGGTAAGAACAGGTTCTTGTTCCATGCCAGGTTCAAAAAGTTCTCCAAATACAAAGTTCCTAGGCACTACCAAGGTAAAGATGGATGGGAGAACAGAACAGCTCTAAGCCCAAATGAAATTCCCTTTTGCCTTCCCAATGTCCAGTTCACAAAGCCTGCTCCCAGTCTTGGCATATGCCTTTCTATCTGGGAGGTAAGCAACGTAGCCTTCAAGACCCTTCACCTGCCAAAGCGGGGCTTAAGTTGATGCATAAAGCTGTTTTACAGTGCTAAACAACTAAGGCTTATACCAAAACAGGCTTAGGCTAACATATTTCTAGATTAAAAATTAACATTTGCCCCACATGGGCCACAATTTTGTCACCTTGCATTTTACTTAGTGTTTATGTTTTGTTGGCAAGCAGTATCCAATGATTCTACAAGACTGGAAAAATAATCTTTGACTTACTAAATAGCAGAACTGTCTCGAAATGTCCACTAAACTTTTGCATTGCTTCATAGAAGTGTAAAAGATTTAAGTCATTATTGTTTTTATTGGTGTTAATACCCCTAAGCTGACTAACCTGCAGAAGTTTTTGGTAAAATAATTTCTGCTTTTTATTTAAATGTTACTTCAGCATCCATTAACACACTGGGAAATACACTAAATGTATTTATAATCACATTTTCCTTTCATTTTGGCCAAGTCATGGTGGCCTTAATATAGTCTTCTGAAACCCTCAACTCAAATACAAAGTTGGAATGCCTATACCACTATGGACCCTTAAGCTGAAGGAAGCAACAAGATCTTAACCCTAAAGTGGTAACTTGTCAAAATTTGCAAGAAGTGAATAATTGATAGAAAGTGTTTTAAACACCCAAACCAGAAGAAAAAAGCAAATTAACTTTCTTGGGGGTAGGGAATGTTTTTCCTTTTATCTTTCTATCCAAATGGCTAACCAGTGCCTTATTTACAGTAGGCACTCAATAAATGTTTGTATTGGACCTATAAAAAACCTCCCCAAATGAACCCCGAACTATATCCACAGTGGAGCTGCAGTGTGGTACTTGAGTTCATAGAAGACTCGGACTTGATTGCAGCTCTGCCCCCCTATCTTCACTGGGCTGACTTTGGGGAAAATCACCAACGGAGAGATTCTAAAGGGTCTTTCCAGCTCTAATATTGTGGAGGTACAGTTATTTCAGATCTACATTTAGGCCAAAGAATATATATATATATATGGCTAAGTCGAGGCAACTGCGTACAGATCACTTAAAAATACGTAAAACCTAAAAAAATACATATTATGAATATGTAAATGGACGATAAAAACCAAAACTTTAAAGATTCTCTATTCTTTTGCAAAATAATCTGACACAATTTTTAACCCCAAGCCTTTCCATGTTTTAATTGCTGCTAACTTTAGCCATTGAAGTCATGATTGAGTTAGTACAAAAAGAAAAGTCCAAACTGTCAGCTTTTCAGTCCTCCACAGTCCCCTCTTTAATATGGCATTTTGCACTATGTACATTAATGAAAACTTGAAATAAACAAAAGGAACTTTAGTCAAACTCCCCTTCCTCCTCCAGCTTTATTGATAGTTTAAAATTACATTTCTATGTTCTAGGACTTCAGTTGCTTTTACCATCTGACTTTTAAAAACTGATTACAGCAAATGAAACTCAACAGTTGTCTAAGTGATATAGTATACAAAAATAACATCTTGATTTCTGTGAAAATGCATTTCTCTGCAACTCCTGAATAGCTCCAAATTATGCTTGCTCTGAGCATTGATGTTTACTCTGGGTTTTAGTTTTAGTTTTTGAAAAATTTATTTCAAACCTTGCCTTCACCATCTGTATCTCCAGCATTCACATTGCGACGGAGTTGTTACTGTTTAGGTTTTTATCCTGATTTCTCTCTCTCTCATGGCCATTAACAGGCATATACATCTTTTTACTCCCACTCGACTAGATGCTCTATGTAGGGCCTGATACAGATGTTACTCGATGTTATTTAACAGCTACTGAGGTCAGACAATCCAAGGCCATCATTATACTACAATTAAAGTTACTTATGGAAGTTCAAAGACACTTCCAGAATCTGTTTTACCTCCTGCATGGGATCACATCCAAGAAACCCATAGAGAGTTTCCTAGTCTGACTCAACTCTTCCCATTCGTTAATCCCTATTCACCAGTGGCGCGGAAAGGGGGTTCTTTAACAAAGCATTATACATAACACCTCTACCAAACTAAACATAAACATTTTTTTGTAGTTAAATGCAGAAAGTCGATTTTTCCACCCCTTTCCTCCTTTTACACGGCAAGTAAAGCTCACTGGCCTGGGAGTAGCCTCTATCTGCCAACCTTTGGCCAGTGAAGAGGATTCAGAGAAAATAATACAACCATCAATCAGAAAAAGGAGGGGCGACAAAGGAAAATAATTAAGCTGTAGCCTCAATTGTGCATTCCCGTGCAAGATGCCCTGACTCGCCACAGCGATAACAGTTGACTTCACTTGTCTTGCTGCAGTTGATGGCTACATGACCAGTTTCACCACACCTAAAAAAAGAAATTAAAGAGTTTTCACATTGGTGCTCAGAAAATGTGAAATTGTCTACCTAATCATTAGCCATTGCACAAAATTAAAGCTATGATGTTTAATGCCCCAGACAACTCTACTGGTTCTTTGAAACAAGACAATATCACACTAATCAAGCAACTCCTTAAGGGAAGGAAACTTAAAGCTAAAGATGAGAATGTTTTGTGCTATTATTCTATTCAAGCTTTGTTACCTAGTTCATTCAAAGTTCACTCTGAAAACAACCAAAATCAAATCCACATGACTGGCCCAAATTTTGTCATATTTTTGTGCACATTTAATTCTAACTATGTATTGTGACAAAGTAGAGCAAGTTTATCTTTTGATACAGTCTCACAAATGACACACACGGGAACATTTGTAAAGATACTTTTTAAGTTAGCAAAACTTACACATGTAATAGATTCACATTTAAGAATCAAGTCAGAACTGAGAAAAACCATAAGTTTAAGAATATATAGCCAACAGTATAGCAGCAAAATCTATTTGTCAAAGACTAAAAACTGCATAAGTAGACTTTTTGTTGATTTGATACCTAAGTAAGAGTTGGAAAGGAAAAGAAGCAGCTCACTACTTCCTCCAAGAAACAAGCTTCAATAAAAACCCAGAACTGACTGCAAACATAACTAAAACACACCAACACCTCAATATGGCCTCACTTTTACTACTGATCTAGCAAATGTAAGTTCTTGTTATCTAGATAATTTCTCATTCTTGTATAATCTTATTATCTAATCACCATCACCAGGTTTCATTCTCTACTAGAGTTGTTAAACCAGACCAGAACTCTATAAAAATCATTCTTGAAGAAAACACCTGGACATCAATCCTCTGGGAGGTTTTTACAAAATGCTTCAGTATAAAAGCCCTGTGATCCCTGACCTAATTCAACCACGTTAATATCCCAGCCAATCTAAACCACAAGATTTGTCTTAGATTGAAGTCAAAGTACCACACTACATGATTTAGGAATGTACTACTCAATGTCTCTCCTAAATATTCAAAACCAGGAATTTCCTATTACTTTATCAATCTATAAAAACACGAAACTTTCAATTAAATGAAACCAAATTCCACCTAGTGACCCAACTTTACAAGGCAAAGCTTATAGTCAGCAAATGAGTTTTTTTTAAGTATATCCATAACAAACACTTATTTAACAATGATCAGGAAAAGAATTACCTTTATCAAAGAACATAAGACATCCCAGCACTGCATGGCTTAAATGGCCACATAATTATAAGACACTAACTGTCTAAATTGGCAAAATTTCCCCTTTGACTTAAGATAGGTTTTAACTAAACGTTGACCTCAAATTTCTAGTGTTTGATACAAGAGGAACTGAAGATGTTAATTCTACAATAATTTCAATTAAGATTAAGATTACCCACATGCACAATTGAATAAAAATCCCTAAAATTTAACCAATAAAAAAGCTCACATCCACATCAGACCAAAAGTAGCACTGGAATTAGAAGTCCAAAGGCAAGGGTTTTAACCAGGGCTCCACTGTTTCCTGGTCATGTAACCAGACAAATACCAATCTCTGACCCTCAGTTTCTTCATGGAAAAATGGGAACTAGTATCACCTGAGGGCAGCATATTGCAGTAGACAAGGCACTGCCAGATTTGAAGTCAAGAAGATTAAAGATGTTCAAATCCTACCTCAGACACTACTTTATTTGACCCTAGACAAGTCACATTTTCTCTGGTGGTGCTGTGGATAGAACGATAGGTCTGGGAGCAGTGAGACCTGAGTTCAAATTTCATCTCAGGTACTTACTTACTATGTGACCTGGGGGAAGTCACTTCACTTCTGCCTCAGTTTCCTCATCTGTAAAATGGGGATAACAACACCACCTACTGCCCAAGGTTGTAAAGATGACACAAATATTTATAAATTGCCTTAAATAATAAAGCACTACATGAATACTATTAGCTCAAACGCTTCATCTGCAAAATAAGGGGGTTGAAACTTGATGTATTTTCAAGCCCCCTCCAGATCGAAAATCAAGCATTCTATGCCCCCCCATACTTAGGCTATCCCAAAAGTCTTAGTGCAGTTTAAGCTACTAATGTCTGTGGGTAGTGGCACATCTATCCGGGGGGACTGGGGATGGAGCAAGAACGAGACAGATTATATGAACTATTCGGTTAAGAGAGAAATGCTATGTAGAAATTCCTAAGGAGGGATGAGAATGACTCTTAGAGTAAGCTTTCTAGGTGAAGAAAAGGAAGAGGCTAAAGAACAGGAGTTTGCATGTAGCTACACTGTGCCTCACTGACCCACTATTCCATTTCACTTTTTCCTCATTATCAAAACCAGAGAAGGTGCCGGTGATGTTAAACAAGCAAATCTTTTGCCCCATAGTTTAAGGAACATAGCTGTAGGATCCACCAAGTCATTACAGATATTTTCATATTTATCTTAAGAGATCTTTCTACTTGTAAAATGAGCAAATATTAAATTGCATGTAGCTGTAGAATATTTTGTTTTGCTCCAAAGTCCAGCTCACATGGCACAAGAGGACTCTTAGGACAATGTCAGCATGTCACCTGGCCACTAACAAAACCACAGCGCATGAAGTTCTTCAAGATGCAGGAATGTAACTCCTAATTTCAGGACACTGCTGCTGTCCTTGATATTTCTAATTGAAAATTACACAGCCATTCTTACCTATAGCATTTCACTTTGGTGCAATCTTTCTGAATGTGCCCAAACTCTCCACACGAGTAGCACTTCTGCTCATCTGCGTGGTCGCAGTCTCGAGCCAGGTGGCCGGGTTTGCCACAGTTGTAGCAGCACTGCTCTCTCTCCCGCTTCGGTTCCTTGCAGTCCTTGGCAATGTGGCCACCTCTACCGCAGTTATAGCAGGCTTCAACAATAAGGAAAAGAAGCAGACCAAGACTATAAAACCTTGATAAACTGCAGGTAAATTTTATACAATGTGCTACGCCAAACTTTTAAGTCGGGCTTCTTTTTATGCTTACCGTTCTCCAGAGAAGTAGAAAAAAGAAGTGTTAAATACTTACCATCCTCTTGAAGATCACAATCCTTGGCAAGATGACCAGACTCACCACAACGGTAACAGATGTCTGGAAGAGATGAAGAAACAAACTGGAAACCTATTACAGACGGGAAATAAAGAGTTGGGAGATTAGACCAACCTTGGTAATTGTAGATTTTGAAATTTCAAAATTTTTTCCAACAAAAATACCTCTCGCTGAGGTAAAACCACCTCTTCCACGGCTCCGCATTCCTCGACCACGGCCTCCTCCAGTAGGGCATTCTCGGGCCCAATGGCCAGAGCGTCCACACTTGAAACACTCGTTGCTGCTCATTGCTGCACTTAGACCTTCTAAACATTAAAGAATAAAACCATTAGAACATCAGCAATAACTTTCACTGACTTATTTCCCATACTCAAACATGCCACTGGAAACTGATAATGGCTGGGAAAAGGGAAGGGACAGGACAACAACAGCCCCTCACATTAGTAATTTCTTACAAAATATGAGTATGTGGAACCATGGGATTTAGGAATCTACACAGAAAGTAAAATACTCTCAGCTTATAAATTAGTAAAAGAGTCATTACAGTAATTCTTATATGGCTTCATATTTTTCCTAATTTTATAATTTTCATTTTTTCTTATTTAATCAAATTATTTTCTGTGTTTTACTGATGATCCACGCTGCTTCAGGGGTTAAGTGACTTACCAAGACTCATAGATAACAAGTAGCTGGTAGCAGACAATAACCCTAGTGACTAGAATTCTGGTCTGCTGGTTTCTAAATTCAATTCTTTTTCTACTAAGAGAGATTATTTTAAAGTCAAAATAATGTAGCTCTAATTAGAAAATTTTGAAAGACCACCAGTCTTCATTTGTATTGGGCACAGAGGCATTTTTAATGTAAAGAATTAAAAGTATGAGGCCTTATGTGTCATTGCATTCAGTAAAGCACTTACAGCTAATTAAGATTAAAAAACAAACCACACCTATCTTTCTTGAAGTCACTGTTACATATCAGAAACTTCAGAAAAACAAAACAAATCCACTGCAATCAATAAGTGAAAAAGAACTTGAAATACATTAAGGAAAATACTTTTTCTAAATTATAAAAGAGACAGATGGTTTTTCCAGTACTGACTAAATTCAGCTTACATAGTGTTGACATCACAACTGCCAAATATTTTTATGCTTACAATTAAGACTAAGAAACTATCCCTTAGCAAAGAAGGGCCCTAACTCCCAGCAATAACAGTGTTTCATAATAATTTCAGCGAGTACTTAGCTATCTGCTATCACTTTTCTATCATAGAAATACCTCCGCACTACTCACACAAGGCCAGGAGTTTACCAAGATTTTTTTTTGTTGTTGTTAGAAAAGGATTTTTCTCTGGAGACCCAGGGACGCAGTAGAGGACCTTAAGATTTCCTTAGCCCTATGTCATTAAAGGGTAAGTTCAGGATAATACAGCAAGTCATATCAGAAAAGAACATGCCCTGGGGCTTTTTGTAGGTCTTTAGTTATTCCCTCAATAGTAGAGATCATAAGCTACTTAAAAATCAGATTGCCTTACTTGATCCTCCCAAATTTATAAAACTGTTGTAATTGTATTCCAAACTGACACGTTTTTTCTTAGGTTAACATGGTAATCTCATGTTGGACAACTTGCTATTATTTAGCAGTATGATAACTAAACCACAGGTGCAAGATACTAATATTCATATTTAATTGGGAATTGATACCATTGAAAGAATTTTGAAAGGTCAAGTTATTTTAAGTCATTCTAATGGAAGAATTAGCTATTGATTATTTACATCTCCTGGTTTCTTAATTTCTGCCAAGTCATATTCAGAAAAAAAATTTAAAAAAAATTTTTTTTACCCAACGCTGCTAATATACAACATGCTAAATATCTTCTAGGTTTTTCAAAAATAAGCTTACAAATTGATAACTTACAATAAGACAGCATTTTATGTATCTCATAATAAGCATCAAGAATATTTTCAGGGGCAGCTAGTTGGTGCAGTGAGTAGAGGACAGGCCCTGGAGTCAGGAGGACCTGAGTTCAAATCCAGCCTCAGACACTTGCCACACTAGCAGTGGGCCAGTCACTTAACCCCAATTGCCCTGGCTTCTCCCCTCACCCCCCCACCAAAAACAAACATGAAGAATGTTTTTTATGAAATGAAATACAATTCATTCGAGATTCCTCATAGTATTAAATCTGAGAGGACATGTCAGATTTAACATAATGGGAGGATGAGGGTGCCTCCTGCAACCCCAAGCAGAAATGCTAAAACAAAAACAAAGTAACCTCTGTACCTGCCAGTTTCTGCAAGTACACGTTTACGTAGTTTAACAGTTTTAACTTTGGTACCCAAGCCACAATGCAAAACCTTTGAAAAGAACCAATTATAGAATGTATAGAATAAAAACACCAAGCCCAAAGCCAAGAAACACAAGGAGCTTAATATAAGGAAGCCTCAAGCATACTACTACTATGCCAGTGTATTGCAATCAGCCAAACTAATTCAGTTCTTCACCAACAACCAGTAGTTCAAAAGTCCATTCTACTTCATGGAATAAGAAGAGCTGTTATGCCTGCCAGTTTTAACTTCAAAATTTCTTTGAAGCCCCACTAAACCCAGTTATAGACAAGATAAAAATAGATTGGGATATCTACAATGCTACAGAAAACATACTTGTACTAATGACCATCCTAAAAAGAGCAGCTACTTAGTGGCTATTTTTCAGATTCTATATACTGAGTGGAATTCCTCCTATACAAAAAAATATGATTAGAATTTAATTTTTAAGTTGATCATTGATTTGTATGGTTTTATATTTAGATATATACTTTTGCTGGAAATAAGGTTTTATATTATGAGCTTTCCATTGGGGGCCATAAGAGGCAACACAAAGCTCAAAGTACAAAGGTGGGCAAGGGGACTCCTGTCTGAGGCCTCAGTTTACAAGATCCAATACTTGCACACACAGGTCAAAACTTAATCTGAGTTCTCTGTACTGGACACTGTACCAGCTTGTAAAAGGGCTAATTCAAGAAGAGTTCCTAGTAACACTAATAAACTTGGTAGGTAGCTGGTTTTGTTGAACTGCTATTTTTAATTTCTCTTTTTAAAAATTATTAATTATTAAAAGAGATAATTTGCCGGGGGGGGGCACATATGCAAAAATGAGTAAAACAAGAGGTATCAGTAACTCTTTAAAAGAATTTCCAGTATCATTTGGTCAAACTTCTTGAGCTGCAATTTCAGGATAGGAAACCCCTCCCTAGCCCCACAGAGGGGTTTTTCAAAGCTAGCTAGGCAGAACTCAAAACTTAGCTGTTAGAGACACCCCCCCCTCCCTGCCCCACCCTGTAACTGGCTATCTACTGCTGAAGCCTCATTGATTCAAATTTACTGTGAAAATTGTGAATTTTGCATATATCTCAATAAGGGAAACAAAGTCCTTGACGTAGATTAGCCTTAGCCCCTGTTCAACTCAAGACTTTAGATTTAAAAGCCAAAAATTACTATTCAAGTGTTCTATTCACAACATATCATTATAGATGAAAAATTTGTATTTTAAATTACAGTATTACCTTTTTCAACAGTCACTTTAGAAAATAAGTTTCCAATAAAAGGAGATTCTTAATTCCCTTTCCCTTTTTAATTTAATTCTTTTGATATATTACTTTTTAAAAAACATGATATATCCTGTGTGATCTTAGGAAGAAAATACTTAAGACTCACAACGTTTGTCTGGGATGCATACAGATCTACAGTTTCTCTTTATAAATCAAGTTCTAAACAAGCATTTAAGTGGCCCAGATCCAATCTAAATCTAACTATGAATGTCAAATCCTAAGAATTTGAGAGAAAAATCAGAAATCCAGAAAAGCTCCTTTTATGACAGGCATACATGCAATTACATATTTGCTAAGTACTAAATAAAATCGCTGTGGCAAAACTCCCTCAAATTCTGGCAAGTTAGGCTTACCCCAAAATTTTTCAACACCTACAGAATACTTTACCTACCATTCAAAGACTCCATGTTTGTTACTCTCCAAATAGGTCAACATACATATAATTTCCAGTGGCATCCAGCCAATGAACAAACTTAGAAAAAGGAACAAGCAGTTCTGCTTAGGCTCTACTACTTTCCTATATAACTAAGCTAGGCTGTCCAATGCTATTATGGGCCAACAATGAAAAGGTTGGTCTACAGAAGCTTTCTGAAGAGCTGCATATTTTTTGCTCTAAGGTTATGCCACATTTTCTTAGAAGGCATTTTTGTATTGTTGGGACAATTACTACAGAATAAGAGTTTATATGGAATTTTTAAAAAATTTTAGTTTCCCCAAGATTCTTGAAATTCTTCAACAGGCAAAGACAAACAAGTAAAAAATAAGCTATTTGGGTCTACTTTGCTAGCACATTATCCTTGGGGTTGGACATGAAGACTCTGTATCCTGGTGTCATCTCTGCTGCACAAGGAACACAATTATAAAGAAATTATAACACTTTGTCTTTCACATGTCACTATAAAACACTTCTGATATATTCTCAGTATCATAGCAATTCAAATGAATCAGTTATGTTTAATATACGGTATGCACTGGCCATTAAGTTCTTAACTTATGAATAAAAACCCCAAATTAATTTGACTTCCTGCCTTCTACCAGATTTTTCACTGGAATAATGGCATTAGGAAAACTATTTGCATCTTTTTCATCTACGTAGGAGTCGGCTGTCTCACTATAATTTTAAATCTTGCTTCATTCAATCTCAACTTATTCATGGCTATTCCAATTTTTACAAGTTTCAGTACAGACCATTTTCCTTGAATAAAACAAAACAGATTAGTTTATCTTAACCTTCAATTAGTTCTTTTACCAGCTGAAAAACTTTTTATTACTTTTCTTTTAAGATGAAAAATTAGCAAGTTTATTACATACTCTACCTTTTAAAGATCCTCAAGAACATACGCCTTTTATGGCCAACTCTGAATTACCAAAAATACCTATGAGTTCCATTATCACAGAGAAAAATATAAGCCAAATATTATAAAATTTCATTTTACCCAATAGTTTCGCTTTTCTCCCCTTCAAATCTTACCAAACTTGCTGAAAATTTTCAAAATTGTCTTTTAAGTTTCTTTTCATTGGTCCATCCTCTGATGTAGGAGCCTAAGCAAAAGGCAACTGATAAGAAGCCAATGACAAGGTAATCGGTCATTGAATTATCAAGTAAAGGTACTGTCTACAGAGCAAGACTTAGGAGTTTGTTCATACCCAAAGACTGGCACCCCCTCTTATCTTATGTAAAGTTACAAACTAATTAGGTAAGCAGCTTTTATAATATGAAAATTTTCTATACATAGGATAGGTGACCAAATGAAGTACTTTAACTGAAAAAAGAAGTGACTGCATCAGAAGACCAGGACATAACACCTTCCCCAAAGAACTACGTACTGAAGGGCTCTGGTGCTGCAGAGGTGCCCCTCCTTATCTGCAGAATGAGTGTTGGCCCAGAACTGAGAACAATTAAAAAAAAAAAAGAATGAGTCACAGTGAGGCCCAATTTAAAAGAAAATCTTCTAGATAATCTATATGGTGTTGTAGAACCTTTGATTCTAGTCGCACCACAAGAAATAAAGAAAAACTGGCAACAACCCAAATGTCCAACAGAATGGCCACAGAAATAAATCAACTGCACATTAACATGACAATAGAGATCATGGGGGGGGGGGAGAAGGAATATGGACTCAGATTAAGGTACCACCCCCGATTTTAGATATTAAGAAATCAAGCTCCAAAGTTTAAATGTCTTACCCAATGTTCCATAGCTTTGAGGGGCGTGGGTTACAAGATATGCCAGTATACTAAAGCCCTAGTTATATCAACTGTCAAAAGGTAGAAATTAAAATATGAAATAAAGTTATGAAATAACATTAAGTGGGGGGGAAAAAAGGGCAAGACAAGTTATATTCAGATTATAAAAAGTATACACTGATCAGTGTTTTCTATGATGGCATCCCATAATTAGAGTTAGACATAACTTTGGCAATAACCTAGTCCAACCCTTTAATTTTATAAATTAAGAAAATGTAATTAGATTATTTAACAAAGATTTAAAAAAAGATCTGGAGTGGTACAGTTTTTTAAAAGAAAATCTAATGTTAAAATTGTTTTCAAGGTCCAATTTTTTAAAAAATAACTATCTATAATGCAGGGCTTTAACAGCTATTTACATCAAAATACAGCGCATAGCCATTCTTTGTTTCCCCATCTATAAAATGAGTAGTCCATTCCACAACAAAGATGTTTTAAAAACTTAAGCAGGCTAAATCAGAATGTTTAGTTTGACCTCTCTGCATTATCCTGACATCTAGCTTAATAGCTTTAAAGTTATTAGGGTACAGGTGAAAACATTATAATAAAATCCACACACTTTGTTGAAAGGAATTTTATTGCATCCCATACTGGTTACATTAAACAAGTGGTCAAGTACACTGAGTTTTGAAAATTGTTCCAATACTATATGTAACTATAAGACTCTGGATGAAATGAAATTTGGCTTTACACTTTTTTTTTCAATGTGCAAGTATTATACTTCGTGATTAAAAAAAACAAGCTGCTTTTTGAATTGGGGGGGAAAAACTCAATCAATTTCTCCTCTTACCAAATACCTGCAGGAATCTCGTTTAAAATGTGAATCTATAGTTAGGCATGGGGAGTTGGATGAAATGTCACTAGATCAGCAACAATCAGTGATACCACTACCAGTGGTAAGAAATGTGACAATGGTGCTTTGCAGAACACTAAATATCATTTAGAGGACACTCAATTTTTAAATAGAAACGTAAAGTCATACGCACTTCATACCTGATATAAAAATCATTCTCCTTAACAATAATCTTATATGATAGTACATTTTTACAGATTTGACTAAATCCTTTTACAGGAACAGTCTACATACCTTGCTGAAAATTTCATTACTGCAAATTGTCAAAATTCAAAAGAATATTATGAATTAAAATACTGCAAAATAGTAATTTCAACATGGAAGATTATATATTCAGCATTTTCATGGGACATATTCTAAATTGAACAGCTTTAAACCTGCTTTAAAAAAAAGGATGACCTCATAAGAGCATAAATTACTATTTGAAGTGATGCAGATATCAGCCTCTTACCCCTCCCCCATTACATCACATAGGCCAAAGGCCAGCGATGAGGGTGGGGGATTAAAAAAAAAGACACTGAGAATTTGGTTTTAGGGAACCAGGAGAGATAAGCACTAATATTGTGACTTTTAATTTAAATGTTATAAAGCTAGTAACTTAAAATATGCAGTCATACCCTAAAAAGCTCTTCCAGCTTCCTCACTGGTCTATACTATAATTGTTCTGATCTTCCTCTTTGTGGGAAAAAGCGAACATTACCTACCAACTGCCTCAGTCACAGCCAATATAGGCTACAATTATTTCAATAGATTTTTAAGACCCTCAGGACCAGATGTATCTATTTTACTTTAAAAAGTGCTTTCCAGCTCAGGCCATGTGGATAGCATGTGGAAACATGGCTATATTTTATACAGATTACAATATCAAAACTTCAATTTGCATGATCATCTAAGTTCCAAAATCATTTGTGACCGGACATGAAGTTGACTAAATCGTTTTTAAATCCTTGCAAAATCCACGCATTTAAAAACCACCTCACATTAAAATTTCTGGAAATTTTTTTTAGGAAGCTTAATCGCTTGGAACAGACTGAAACCGGTGGGCTTTTGGGTTTTCTGGTTAACTTGTTTAAAGAATTTGGATTACGTTGCAAAGACCACAGCCATAAAATGCTCACCTTACGTCAATAAAAGCGCAAGTAAATCATTTGCTTTTGATAACCTTAGGCCCCGAAAGAAGTTCCCAGAAGGACTCCCAGAAGCCAAACTTCCCAAAGCTCAGGCTTAGCCCGCGGGGCACCCCCTTCCGCCAGCCACCCCAAGCCCATCGAGGCACGTGGCCCTCACCCGGGGCCCCTCCGCCCCGAGCACATGGTCGGCGCGGAGCCTCCACCCCTCCCCCCGCACCCGGGCACCTTCCGCCGCCACATGGTCCCCTTCCCGCAGGCTGCCCACCCGCCCCCCGCCCTTCCTCTCCCCAGGGACTTGGCCACGAGCGCCGCGGAGGCTTCGCCGGGCCTAGCCTCTTTTCGTCGTTCGCTACACCGCGCTCTGACGGCCTAGAGGCAAGGGCCTGCGCCCCGGCCCAAAGGGCTGAAGGGCGAAGGGTCGCCCTTGCGTCGCCACCGCCGCGCGGCCGGGGCCGGGGCTGGCGCCAGTGGCGGCGGCTGCTGCTGCAGCGCTTCCCGCCTGACGCAGCGGCGGCGGCGGGCCAGAGCTTGGCCGCCATCGCTGCCGCCTCAGCGCACCACCCCCCACCCGCCGCAGCCGCTTCCCCCGCTGGCCTCCGGCAGCGCGCCCGCCCCGGCCCTGCCCGACCTCCGCCCCAATCCCCGAAACGAGGCAGGCGGTTACCTAAGATGTCGAAGAGGGCCCGCGGCGGTAGCTGGGTCGGACGCTTCAGCTCCCGAGGAGGATAGAGGAACGGCGGCGGCAGCAGCGGCTGTTTATTTTCGGGGTCCTAGCCTGCGCCACACGCGGGTCTGCACACGGCCCCACACACGCCGTTGCGCACGGCCCCTCCGCCTCGCCCACGCGGCCAATCAGCGCCCGGATTCCGGTGACCCAATCAGCGCCGTCCGCAGGGAAAGGAGGCCTTCCCCCTCCCCCACCAACGTCTTCCTCCACCTCGACGCGGCCCCTCCCCTTTCTCTTTCCCGCCTTCCCCTCGGCCCCCCTCCAACCCCGGCTCCAGCTTCCAGTCCCTTGCTCAATCACTTCCCATTTCAGGAGCGGCTGTGGCGTGGCCGTGTGCGGAACCCCAGCCTCGCCCCGGGGGTCCGCTCTGCCCTGCGGCCCGCCCGCCTTTCCAGGCGGTCAGGTCTTCCTCGCCAAGGCCCAGGAGGGAGCCCAGGCCCCTCACTCCCCAGCCGGGTTTGGCGGTCGCTGTGGGACGGGTCTGCAGAGGCGATGCGCACATCACCGCCTCGGTCATATACTGCGCCCCAGGCTGCGCTCCCGGCGCGCCGCCGGCTGCGCGGGCACGGCCGCAGAGCGTCATAGTGCGCCTCTGTGAGCGCCCCCCCATCCTGTAACGGCCCCTGGGGCCGGGGTCCCGCCCGCAGCCCTGGAGTCCCGGGCGGGCCAGACCGCGGCCTCCCCGGAACCGTGCCCCAAACACTGGGGACAGATACACCGTCTACTCGGCCGTCCGGGGAGCGGGCCCAAACGAGGCCCTTCCTTGAAGGGGGGGGAGCCCCGGGACCGAACGGCCCCAACAATCAGTGCCCTTTCCGCGTACGCCCGAGTCCACCTGGCCCTGGCACGCGCTCCAGACGCCTGCCTGGTTACCCAGGAGCGAAAGGCTCTAATGTCCGACGGACGGTCACTTATGCCAAGGGGCCTCTGAACAAACTCTAAGTGTTTTAAATCATTTCTCGAAGTAGAAAGAGTGAATGCGTTACTCTGAAAAGCCATTACTAAGGGAAGGACAATTAGCCGCTGTTAAACTCAGTGGTTTTGGGGGAGACTCTGGTCAGGACCTGTGGCTTCATTGGGGTATGAATGAGTGAAAGAAAAGGCGTCTCTAAGGTGCCTACTGTGTGCTGGGCACTCTGCTAAAGCGTCGGGATTCAAATCCTAGCAAGATGGCACCAGGGATACACTGTTTGGTGGGGAAGTTCTTGCCTTCAAGGAGCTTACGAAGGGGAAAACAACACTTATAAGGGACTGGGGATGGTCAACAAGTATTTTAAGCACCATCCAAGTGCTAGGCCAAGTGGTCCTGTCTGTCCTTCGTTTCTGAGACCCACATCATAGGTGATGTCTTGACTTTTGTGGGTGAACTAGATTTAAGTAAGGCAGAGGTCCAGAGTCATGGAAAGTCCAGTGGCAGGACAAAAGAGCACTGGCCATGGCCCAGGATGCAGTGGGTGACCTTGGCTTCTGCAATTTCTGACCAAGCTCTAAGTGCTTCAGTTGCTTTCATGACCATCAGAACAAATTGTTCTCATCCACCCATTCCAACTGGACATGCTTGGATTAGATGTCTCCTTAACTCACGGATGGCTTTGAGGCCGGTCCCTTACCCTCAACCTGGTTTAGCCTGTCTGCAGAGATGGTTTTACCAGAGTATGACTGCTGCCTGTGCTACAGTTTCTTGGAGACACAGGTGAGAGCTGGGTGACAGGTGGGCACCAAAAGTGGATGAGCAGCCTTCATATCGGATATGCTAGTCCTCCCCATCACATAACCCTGAAAGAGGGAGTGTTTTGGAGGGGTCAAAGAGAAGGTTGATTAGAAGGCAAATGATTGAGATATCCTTGCCCTGCCATATCTATGTCACTTACCATTACTGTTCTGGGAAGGGGGAAAGAGAAGGCTCATACCATGGCCATGACCTGGAAGTTTTGTGGTGCTGGGCCTGAGGCATTTAGATGACCTGGAACTCCAATTCAGAAACTACCCAATGCAAATTGACAGCCATTTTATACTCTTAGACCTAGAAAGGTGTCTGCGGCACTGAGGTTGTGACTTGCCCCAGGATCGCTGCTGTCAATATTTATTTAATAGGCAAGTCTTTAACATAGGTCCTCCTCCCTACCAGGCTCAGCCTCTCCACGAAAATACAACAAAGAAATTAATATAGTTCCCATTTTTCAATCATATTGAATAAAGTCAAACATTACTTGCTGTTACAACATATACTGACCTACTAGGAGATAACAATATCTGAATAACAATACCCTTTTTTTTATTCATATAGGCTCATTTCCAAGGAACTTACATAGATTTATACATTTTTCCCTCTAATTTTATCAATCTTAAAACAGTACCCTGAGATGGGTGGAAATAATTTTTACTACTCTTTTCCAGATGAGGACTGAAAGTAAGGTTGCGAGTTGCCTTATCTATATTCTTAATCCAGCAATAAATACTTCATAAATAACTGAAAATTAGTCACACATTCATACTTCCTTTTTTTTAAAAACTAGAAACATTATAATGTTATAATATAGTTTTATAAATAAACCTGAGCCAAGGAGGTACCAAAGTCTAAGAAATTTAGTTGGGAAGGTAAATAGTAGAATAATAATAGTTACTCTAACTTCAAATTATACCTACCTTGGGGAGGAGGCGTTTAAAAGGGGTTATTTTTAAAGGGACTAAAATGCATTTTTTAATATCTGTGATACTGCTACTCACAGAATTTGAAGGTCATAAAGCACCTTACAGATCATCTGCTCTAGCTGCCTTATTTTTATAACTGATGAAACAGAGGTGTGGAGAGTTTAAGTGCTTTATTCAAGGTCACACAGCTAGTAAGAGGCAGGGCAAGACCTAGCACTAAGGTCTTCCAAATTCTCCAGGTTACCCAAAATACTCTATTCAGTGGACCATGCTAGAAATACTTCTATAATGTAGTTTGTAATGCTGAGGGCTTTTTTTTCTTTCTCTACCAGTAAACAGAATTCAGCTTTGCCAAGTAATAAATATTTTAAAATCACTTTTCTAGTATCCTTACACTGATAATCAATTTTAAATTTTACTTGGTTCAAATGAAGACTATAAATCAAATAGTCTAATTGTTAGGTAGGCATTACAGTTCTAAAAGTAATATTATACTTTTTCTTACTGGAACTTCTAGCAGATTACCTTCTAATCTACATATGGGTGTAAAAATACATTTTCCTACATCTCTGTTATAGTATTATAAAGATCAATGAGTTAATGGTCATAGAGTACCACTAGCTCAATCAGTTTAATAATGTATTCTCTTAAAATGGTCTTAGGATGATTTTCTTGGCATAAACAGTTCTTGAGGGAAGTAAACCCTACATATGATAGACCCTGAGGATTTGTGGACAAGGTTTGAAAGAATTATATAGAGAACTTTTATAAATATGTTACTTATTCAAGCTAATATGCTTCCCAAGTCTTATCAAGGTGTCCCTGCCAAGAAGATTAAGGTGTCACAGATTTCATCAAAGAGAATTAGGGGTTTCCATGTCTCATCAAGAAGAATAAAATGAAACTAATATATGATAAATTATGACCTAATTACATTGGTGTTCTGCATAGAGTCTAAAAAAGGAGTCTAAAAAGTCTGAAAAAAAGAAGAGACAAAGAATAAGAATTTGTCAGTATGTTTCCATCACAATCTAGGATAGAAGGTCTTCCAATTTAAAGTCCTGAAAATGGAAAAAGGCAATTCCTGAAACCACCATTGTTTAATGGAAATATCCCTTAAGACTATACAACCACCTCTGTTTCAATTCTATATTCACTAAGCAACTTTCTGATCTGTAATTTGATGTCTTTAATGGATGTCATCACCAGCAAAACATTCTTTGTGCAAATGAATGGTAATATAATCAGCCCTATGATGAATACAGGTACTCTGGCTTTATACATTTAGTTAGTGTGAACTAATTCTTGGAGCTTGATTGTTTCTGGATGAACTGACAAAATTGAGTTTCTGCCTTTTCAAAGGTGTGGACCAGGCCCTGGACCGAAACAGTGTCATCGGATATAAACTATGTCTTGCTATTCCACTGCTACGCATTCCCATCTGGTAAATAATATTCTCCCATAATACTTTGATTTATCTCACTGAGTGCTATTTTGGAAAGTTTAAGTTACCTTCTGGGATTTTGAAGGCTGTCTCTTTCAAATTTACTTTAAAGTTTGAGAGGATTTCTCAGATTTGGATTTATATGATCAACAACGGCCTTAGGACTGACTTATTTCAGTGATGTTTTTCTTTAGTGAAAGAATAATGTCAACCCAGCAGTTCAAATAGCCCACCTGAAAACTCTGCAGCCTCAATCCTACAGTGTAAGTAAGTGCAATACCCTTCAGTGAGACTTCTTTGGGATCTAACATCTAGGTAAATGTATTTCTAGTTACTAGAGTTCCTATTCTGGAGGATGGAGAGCCATTTATGCATTAATATTCTTTTAGAAGATGTTTCTACCATTTCGTAAGACATATACATCCCCAATGCAGCACAGGATTTGTTTGCTGAAACTGAGCAGTCATCTTGATGTAGACTATTTCACTGACCTTGCATTTCTGAAGCATAGCTAAATGATATTTAAGGCATTTATCTGTCATCATTAAATCTCAGGGAAACTGGTTCTTTGGTAGTATCATATGTTACCTTCAAAGAGGAAGTAGCTTCTTGTTGTCCAAAGCCAGTGCTGCTTTCTGAGAATCTTCAAACTTTCCTTTCCTTTTTCACCTGTTCCTTCTCCTGTGGTTTTTTTTCCCCTTCTGGCTAGAGAGGAAACTGAATTTCCTCAATCCTGAAGAAAAAAAAAGATGTTTAATGTATGAGCTGGCATTGCATGCTTAATGATTGCTACAGTCAACACCCTCCTTCAAAGGCTGAGTCATCTTTGCAAGATCTGCAATGTGAGATTCCCTGATGTGGTGCAATATTTATGGAGAAATAGTCTATATACTCGCCAAAGCTGTGTCTAAAATATAATATTTACTATTATTTTGATAAGGCATTTCATAAAACATTCACTCATCAAAATAGCCTGTGATGTAAAGGAATATTTTTAATACCACAGTGTTTGCTGACAGGGATACTTTATATCAGTATGATCTTTCTGTGTGTGAAATAGTTAACCATTGGATTTAGTGTAGCTATGATTTCTCCTAAGCCATAAGAAAAACATGAAGACAAAGATTAAGGCTTCTAAGGTGCCTATGCTATTAAAATAAATGCCAATTACCTTTCAAGATATCGTTATAGATATCTTTTTTTTGGCTTTGTTTTTCAAAAAGCTTTGTCAGACCCAGCCACTGACCAAAAAAAAGAAAAAAAAGGGCCAATGTTGAAGACTATAGAAACACAGACATACTAATACACTATTGATGGAACTGTACTAGGAAGACATTTAGAATCATTCAAGAAAAGCAAACTGTCAAAAAGACATGAGAAAATGTGCCTCCCTTCCTTCTTTTCAGAGGTGGGAGGACTCTGCATATGGAATACAGCATTTACTGTCAGAATCCAGTAACAGAAGACTGGCCACTGGGGACACTGTCCTTGGAGCATGCTCAGAT
The DNA here is from genome assembly GCA_028646595.1 of Phalanger gymnotis. NCBI lineage: Eukaryota > Metazoa > Chordata > Mammalia > Diprotodontia > Phalangeridae > Phalanger > Phalanger gymnotis. The sequence continues at coordinate 331,011,431 of CM053624.1, forward strand.
TTGCCCTTCCCATTGAGTTATGCAGAGCATGAATAATATTCCTTGCCTGGCTTCAATCCAAAATGGAGATGCTTGGTAAACCCTTTCCTGGCTATGAGTGACTGAGGGGCTGGTACTGTGTGGCAACATGTTTTTTTGGTGGGTCAGAGAAGCCAGAACAAAGTTTCCATATAAAAGTGTTGAACATATGATCTCTCGCTCTCTCCCTAGGGTTTTTGAAGGAGCTGCAGGATGATAGGGGCGGGGCATCTGACCCCTTTTTCTTCCTACCCAGCTGCCAAATATCCCTCTCTATTTCTTTTGTATTTATTCTTCTCTCCTGATCTTAGGTGAATGAATACCTGGTGGGGGAATTAACCAGGTTATGGCCTTGTGAGCTTCAGGAGGTCAAAAGAGACATCGAGGTTCCCTTACCAACTAGAGTCAGTAGAAGAGATCTCTGGAACCAAAGGCACAGCAGCCAAGGGCCCTGCTTAATTCAGCCCAGCAAGCATGAGTCAAGACAGTGCACCCAGCAAGGAGCCAGCTGAGCTGAGAGCTGAGCTAGGGAATGACTCATCAATGCCAATTCAAGGCCCCAACACAAACCTTGTAGGGAATCCAAAAGGGGGGAGAAAGGACTACCAGGGTCAGAAGCCCCAAGGTATACCACAACTTCACACATTCTACACAAATATGCCTGGTTCCTTAAAACTTGGCTCAACTCTCCCTAGGTACCTTCTATACGCAATGGTAAGATACACCTCTCCTTTGAAAAGATGTTTTTGCTGTTTTTGATTTTTCTATACGTTCAAAGTGAGCATTCCTGTAAAAGCTAACTGAGGCAATACCCTGATGCTTGATCGCCATGCCACAAGTTTCTCTCCACTCCAGTCCATCGTCCACTCAGTAGTCAAAGTGATCTTCCTAAAGCAAAAGTCTGATCTTGTTAGACACCCCCCCCCCAATAAATGTCAGTGACTCCCTATCACCTCAAGGATCAAATACACAATCCTGTTTAGCCTTCAAAGCCCCCCATAGAGCCATCAGGGATTCCCTTAACAATTGGAATCAGTAAGACAAACCACTGGAGCCAATAGTACAGCAGCAAAATGACCTGTTTGACTCCGCCCACCAGGCTTAAGTCAAAGCCATGTACCCAGAAAGGACCCAGCTCTGCTGAGCAAGGGAGTGACTCAGGGCTAATGCAATGCCCAAAGCGAATTTGGTGGGGAGTCTAAGAAGGTGAGAAAATAACTATCAAGGTCAGGAGTCTTGAGGTATGCCAGTCCTACATATCCATAACCTTCAGAAACTACTCCCCTTTCTAGTCTTCTTACACCTGTACCACCCCTCCCTCCCACATAATCTCCCACCCATCTCCAGGCTCTGGAGAATTCTTTCCCTCCTCGTCTCTACTTTCTGGCTTCTTTGAAGTTCCAGCTAAAATCTCACCTTCTACAAGAAGCCTTTCCTAATCTCCCTTAATTCTAATGCTTTCTTTATGTTGATTATTACCAATTTATCGTGTATGTAACTTGTTTTACACAGTTGTATGTTGTCTCCCCTTTTAGACTCTGAACTCTTTGACAGTCTTTTATCCTTTTTTTTTTTTGTATCCCGGGCAACTAGCATAGAGCCTAGCACTGTGATTAATAAAAGTTTATTGACTGGATGACTGATGTTAACTGTATGATTGATATTAGAGAAAGCATACCAGATTGGGGATCATGAGAGAAAGTATTAAAAATATCAGACCTTTGAAGTTACCTAAGCATAGAACCTTGAGAAGAAGTAGTCAGCTGACCTCTGGGGACCTGACTGCCAGCGTATGAGTTGGAGAAACAGGAGGCATTTGGTTCATGAGTTGGTTAGTTTTGCTGAACTGTTTTTCCCCTCTCTCTTTTTATTCTTTGAGATAAACTATCTTGGGATGGGGAGCAGTGACATTAAAACAAAAGATGCTAATTATTTTTTTTTAAAGAAGTGACTAGAATTTTTATACCTCTGATCTAGCGAATGATTCCAATCTTGAGAAGCCAAAAAGAAAACAAAAGAAAAAAACCAAGGGAGTCAAAAACATCAAGTTCCAATATATTCCAACACAATCATAGCAGCACTTTTTGTGGTAGCCAAGAACTGGAAACAAAATGAGTGTTCATTAATTGAAGGATGAATGATATTGGTGTAAAGGAATGTTAAGATTCAATTAAAATTATATTAATTATATATTAAGAATTCAAATTGATGTAGTGTGAATAAGAACACAGAAGAATATAAATATATATATATAATGACTACAAACACAAATAATAAAAACATTAAAAGGAATCTGGATTTTGAGTAATTGTCAGAACCAATCTTTTTTTTATGAGAATAGATAATAAACCATATCCTTCTCTGGACAAAGAGGTAGAAAAGACTTGGAAGGGAGGAGTTTGCAGAATGATGCATATGTTGCTTTTCTGTGTATTGTTGCTCAGCTATTTTTATTTTTGTTACAAGGCAGGATTCAGTTCCAGAATAGAGGTGGGGTTTATATTCAGAAATGACTGTGATATCAATAAAACTTAAAAAAAAAAAACTTTGGATATTTTCAACTTCTTTAGGCCTATTCAAATTAGTTTGCCTTCCACAGTCATTTACATAATATATTTGCATATGATGAGACAATTTTAGGTTTTTTATTACATTGAAGATTATTTGCAAGTAGAACAAGTAATTTTTTTCTATGTTTATTTTAATATTTTAGACAATAGGAAATCTGAACTGATTATGAAAACATACATGGTATATGTTTTTATATTTTTAAAAAATTGAGAAAAGCTTTGACAAAATATACCACTATTATTCAATATTGTACTAGAATTGCTAGCTATAGCAATAAAATAAAAAGAAATTGAAGGAATAAGGATAGACAATGAGAAAACAAAACTAAAACTCTTTACAGATGATATGATGGTATACTTAAAGAATCAACTATAAAACTAGTTGAAACAACAACTTCAGCAAAGTTGTAGGATATAAAATAAACCCACATAAATCACCAGCATTTCTGTATACTGTCAACCAAACCCAGCAGCAAGAGATAGAAAGGAAAATTCCATTTAAAATAACTGCTGACAATATAAAATACTTGGGAGTCTCCCTGCCAAGACAAATGCAAGGATTATATGAAAACATTTACAAACCACTTTTCACATAAATAGATATAGATATAAACAACTGAAGAAATATTCATTGCTCATGGGTAGGCTGAGCCAATATAATAAAAATGACAATTCTATTTAAGTTAATTTATTCATTCAAAGCCATACCAATCAAAGTATCACAGAAGTATTTTGTAGAGCTAGAAAAAAAAAAGTAACAAAATTCATCTGGAAAAACAAAAGGTCAAGAATATCAAGGGAATTAAAAAAAATGTTAAGGAGGCAGCCTAGCAATCACAGATTTCACATTCTAGTACAAAGTGATAATCATTAAAACAATTGGTACTGGCAAAAAAAAGTAGAGTAGTGGATCAGTGGAATACATTAGGTACACAATACGTATTATTAAATGACCATAGTAATCCAAGCTTTTGGGGTAAGAACTCAACATCGGACAAAAATTTCTGAGGAAACTAGAAAGCAGTTTGGAAAAAACTAGACAGAGACCAACATCTCACACTGTATACTAAGATAAGGTCAAAATGGATAAATGATTTAGACATAGAAGATGATATAAGTAAGTTAGAGGAGCATGGAAAAATGTAATTCAGATCTATGGATAAAGGAAAAGTTTATGACCAAAGAAAAAATAGAGGAGATTACAGGAAGTAAAATAGATAATTTTGATTACATTTAATTAAAATGTTTTTGCATAAACAAAACAAATGTAGCCAAAAAGAGAAGAAAAACAGGAAACTGGGGGGAAAAATGTTGCATCAAGTTTCTCTGATAAAGGCCTCATTATTTCAAAAATATATGGAATTGAGCCAAATTTATAATAAAAAAAAAAGTAAGAGACATTCCCCAGTTGATAAATAGTCAAAGGATATGAACAAGCAATTTTCAGAAGAAGAAATCAAAGCCAGCAATAGTCACATGAAAAATGCTCTAACTCACTCTAATTAGAGAAAGGGAAGTTAAAACAACTCTGAAGTGCCCAGGCAGCTAGGTGGCACAGTGAGTAGAGCACCAGCCCTGGAGTCAGGAGTACTTGAGTTCAAATCTGGCCTCAGACACTTGACATACTTTACTACCTGTGTGACCTTGGACGAGTCACTTAACCCCAATTGCCCTGCCAAAAAACAAACAAACAAAAAACAGAAACAACTCTGATACCACCTCATACCTATCAGATTAGCTAACGTGGTAGAAAAGGAAAATGATAAACACTAGAGGGGATGTGGAGAAATTGGGACACTAATTCACTGTTGATGGAGTTGTAAACTAGTCCAACCATTCTAGAAAAAAATTTGGAACTAAGCCCAAAGGACAATAAAACTGTGCATACTCTTTGACTGAGCAATACCACTACTAGGTTTTTATCCCAGAGAGATCAAAGAAAAGGGGAAAGGACCTATTTGTACAAAAATATTCATAGCAGCCCTTCCTGTGGAGGCAAAGAATTAGAAATTGAGGGAATGTCCATCAATTGGGCAGTGGCTGAACAAGTTGGGTTACATCAGTGTGATAAAATACTATTGTGCTATAAAAAAATGACAAACAGGATGGTTTCAAGAAAAACCTGGGAAGACATATGAACTGATCCAAAGTGAAGTGAGCAGAACCAGGAAAACATTATACACAGTAACAGCAATATCATAAGGATGATCAACTGTGAGAGACTTAGCTACTCTGATCAAGCAATGATCCAAGACAATTCCAAAGGATCTGTGATGAAAAAAATTATCCAGAGAATTGATGAACTCTGCATATTTTGTTCATTTCTTTATTTTTATTGTTTTTTATGTGTTTTCTTTTGCAACATGACTAATATGGAAATGTTTGGCATGACCCACATGCATAATGGTAAGCAAATTGCCTGCTCAAGCAGGAAGGAGAGAATTCAGAACTCAAAATTTTGAAAAATAATTGTTAAAATTTTTTACATGTAATTGGGACATACTTAACAAAATAACACTTTAAAAAATAAAATAAAATATGATTTTGTTAAGTATAAATATATAGAGAATTAATTTAAAGAATACAAAAATATAAAAAGTTAAACATAAGGTCAGGAGAGAGGGCACTAGCAGTTAAGGGGGATCAGAAAAGATATAGAAGGTGGTACTTAAGCTGTATCTTAAAGGAAAACAGGGATTCTATGAGGCAGTGTTGAGGAGAGAGGGGATTCCAAGCAAGGGGAATGCTTAGTGTAAATCTACAGAGATAGAAGATGGATTTCCCTGTGTGAGGAACAGAGAGAAGGGCAGTTTGGCTAGATCACAGTGAGTTCAAGCAAAGGGCAGTGATTATATCTGGAGATATAAAAGCTGTTCTTTTTATCCTAGACGCAATGAAGAGGCACAAAAGTTGACTGAAAAATCACATTGGGAGTAATGTAGATGATGGAACGACTTGAGGCAAGGAGACCAATTAGGAGGCTATAACAATAATCTAGGTGAGAAGTGATGAGGTCCTGAACTAAGATGATGGCAATATGAGTATTCAGGAGACAGGTGCAAATGATGTTACAGAGGCAGAAATGTCGAGATTTGGTAACTGATTGGTTATGTGGGGTGAGGAAGATCAGAGAGTCAAGGATGAGACCACATTTATGAACATGGAGGACTGGAAGAATGGTGGTGCCTTTGACTGAAATAATGAAATTTGGAAGAGAGCTGGGTTTAGAGGAAAAGTTAATGAGTTCCATTTTGGACATGCTATCTTTGAGATATCTCTGGGATATCTAGTTTGAAAAGTCCAATAAACTGTCAAAGGGCCAGTTTAGATAGATTGAAGATTAGAAGAGAGGAGATAAGGAAGGATGAACTCTAGTGGAAAAGATAGGAGGAAGAGGGATCAAGGAACTTGTAGGAGATTGGCAGAGAGAGAGGCCACCTCATTGTCAGAGGCTGGCGGGGAAAGGAAGAGAGAAGAGGCTTTGAGATGAAGTGAAAGGGAAAAGAGGGAGTTCCTGTCAAATGGCCTTCATTTTCTCAGTAAAGTGAGGACAGCAGAGAAGGTTTGGAATAGCTTCTGCAGGGAGTGAAATGAAAGAATCAATTAGGGAGGAATAAAAAATGTGTCTTGCTGCAGTGAGAGCTCAGCTGAAGTTAGATAACATGAACTCATGACAAACCCAAACAGCAAGGCTGTGTGATTTTTCTCCACTTCTGTTCTGTAGCAGATGAGTAGGAATGAAAGAGTCATATGGGGACAATAATGCAAGGCTGAGGTGTCCCAAGGCAACAGACAGCAGAGAAACAAAGGAGTAATAGATTTGAGAGTAGAGGAAATTGCAGAGTTGAATTGGCTACCTAACCAGGTGGAGATTAGAAAGGGAGGAAAGAGAAATCAGAGCAGGGATAATGAACTTAGGAAGTGCTGAAAGATAGAGAGACAAGGTCAAGATAAGGGCAAAGGGCTTAGGAGGGTTGAGGCAAAGGGAGAAGATCGAATGATGGAAGTTTATGGTCAGGTAGAGAATTAAGTTTTTCACCAGGGAAAACTTCAGTTAGCTTTCTAGCCCCTTTATGATGCCCCCTTTCCTCCTAGCACATACGCAATCCACTCCCCCAAAGTCCCTGGAGTCTTCAAAGTTTCCTTTAGAGCTGCTTTACTTCAAGCTGTGTATATTCAAAAACTTACCTAACAAAATGTATTATTTTTTGATCAGTTCTTGGATGATGCCATAGAAAACATGCTCCTCCAGTTCACAGATAATATGAAAGCAGAGGGGAACAGCTGTCACATTAGACAACGGAGTCGGGATCAAAAAAGGTGGAGTTTAATAGAGACAAATATAATCCAAAGAGACACCTTAAAATTAAAAGACTAAAAGACTAAGGCTTTTTAATTTGTTAACCCTCAAAGATAATATATTTATCTTGTGACACACCCAGAGTATTAACAAATGAGACTTTTTAGCACCTTCGGTAGTGGTGGTAGGGAGAAATTTTGGGAGGGTTCAAAAAAAGTCATATTAATACTTACCCAATCTGCCTGCTTATTTAAAGACCCAGAGGAACTGCAGCGATTCGTGCACTAAAGTTTTAATGGAAAGCCCTAGGGAATACATCATTGCTATTTAAAATAAAAACAGATGACTACTTTTTTTCCCCCAAAGTAAATCAATTTGCAGATTTAACACATTAGTCAGCTTCCAGGAGGAATAGCTGCTTTTAAGTTAAGGAAAACCATCAATTATTGCTTTGTGGAAACAAGTTCCAGCCTATATTTATTATGTATGTGGGTACTCTCAGACAGACTAAAGAAAGCTAGGGAGCTTGGAATGTGCATGAGGAGTTTGGAATGTCTGTGTAGTGTCAGTTAAACTGGTTTTTCCTGTTCGCTGCTATCCAAGAGATGTGTGGATGGGTCAGAAAGAAAGCGGTATCAAAATAACTGTTGGGAGAGCAAGGATGAAGATGATAATAAGAGAGATTTTTAAGCACCCTGGCAGTTTCCACACTAGTTTCAGCCTCTGAATCCGAAATGAGCATACAAGGTTAGCATAAGTGGCCATAGATCGCACCCTTAACCCAGGACCCATAGCAGTCCTGCAAATTCACACCATTGGTTAGTGGAAAAATGTTTCTTAAGGACACTGGGTCACAGGGCTGGCCCTACTCCAAATTGTGTAGTAAATAAAGATAACATAAATCAGATAAGACATAATCTCTTGCCATATCTCCCATTCGCAGGAGCTTCCAATGCAGTTTGAGAAACAGGGTGAAGCCTTCCAACCAGGATAGCAGGAGACAGGCAACCCTACTATATGAGGATTAGCAGAAGGAACTAGAGTTCTTTAGCTCGAAGAAGAGACTCAGGGCAATTCTAATTACTACCTTTAAGTATATGAAGGGCTTTCATTCAGAAGAATAGATTAGACTTGTTCTTAGAGAATGCAGGTAAAGAATCAGGAGCGAGAGGCAGAAGCTGTAGACAGGTAGATTTAGACTTGACACAAAAATAATAATAATATCACTTTATGATTTTCAAAGCACTTTACAAATATGTCATGTTAGCCTCACAACAACCCTAGGAGGTAAGTGCTACTATTGCCCTCATTTTACAGATGAGGAAACTGAGGCAGGCAGAAATGAAGTGACTTGCCCACTATCATACAACTAGTAATCATCTTAGGCTGGATTTGAAAACAGGTCTTCCTGACTACAAATCCAGCACTCTATCCACTGGGCCACCTAGCTCTAAGGAAAAGCCTTCTTTAAAAAAGATGTTCAGAAGTGGAATGGTCCACTTCCCCAAGGTTGTTGGGTTCCCCATCACTAGTCACTGTTAAGTTGGGACTGAATGAACACTCTTCAGGGGTGTTATTGAGAAATTATTCCCACATGGGTAGCAGTTGGACTAGATGACCTTGGAGCTCTCTTTCAACCTGGAGATCTTACAAATTTTAAGAGTACCCTGACGAACCTCCTACCCAGCTACTGGTTAGCTTGTTAGGCAATTCCAGAGTATTTGAATTTAAAAGTCAATTGATTAGCAATTATTAAGTGCCTACTACATGCCTGATACATGTTGGGGGGTAGAGTTGCAAAGAGAAAATTTAAATGGTACTTGCACTGAAGAAATTTACATTCTATTTGGGGAGACCACAAATACCTATCTACTGAAGGTATTTACAAAATGAGATGATTTTGTTGGGAAGTCACTAGCAGCTAGAGGGATTAGGAAAGGTTTCTGGTAGAAGGTAGGACTCACTTAAGTGACAGTTGAACGAGGTTAAGGATTCTCCAGGAGAGTGGGGAAGGGAAGTACATTTCAGGTAAGGGGGAAAGCAAATAGATCAGCATAGCTAGACTGTAGAGTATTTGGAATGGAGTAAATCATTGGAAGACTAGAAAAGCAAGACAGCCAGTTTGGGGAAGGGCTTTACATGTCAATGGTATTTTATTTTGATCTGTAGGTGACAAGGAGACCATGGCCATGCCATGGTCAGCCCTGTGCTTTAGGAAAATTTCTTTGGAAATTGAAGCTTCATGGATGGGGTGGGGAGTGACTTTAGGAAGGGGGAGCAAGTAGAAAACTATTGTTATCATGAGGCACCAGGTGAGCATAATTGGGCTGGTATTGGTGTGGTGGCTGGCCAGGTGGAGAAAAGTGGATTTAAGAGTAACTATCCTATCAATGGGGCATTTCTTGTCTTATAATCATTTATGTGAAGTCATATGGTCCTTGTCACATCTGGCGCCTGTCAATTCTTTTAGAGAAGAAAGAATTCCCGATACATTGGTAATCTACTTCCACGGTGTCTACAAATCTTTGGTGTCCCTCATAACTTACTCCTGATCTTTGTTGTCCAAGAGAATTCTCACCTTCCTCACCAATTCTCACCAGGTGTCAAAATGTTTACTGATTTAATATGGATAGTCTCATCAAATTCTTCATAGATTTTTACTTCCTCTTCAACCTCTGCAATAGATGTTGGTACATCAGTTAAAATCACATTCATGGCAGTCTTTCTGTACAAACTTATCATGAGTATTTTAATAGATGACCCAAGGTGCCATGTGGACTGTTTGTCATTGACCTTGTGCACTCAGTAACACCAATTCCACCAATTGCTTCATCTCTCTCTCTCCAAGAAGAGTCTGTGAGCATCATTTCATTTAGCTGCAACTTATTCCTTCTGGTTTTGTTCATAACAGGAATGTCAAATTTGATACAATTCAGCTCCTCCAGTAGTCTATCCATTCAACGGATAAGGATGTCACATCCACCATCGAGTTTACAGAGAGTCTAAAGACTAGGTGGTTTTTATCATAGATTTGGTCCCTTTCCTGCTGTCTTCCCACCGCTGGCTGTACGACATGCAATGTCATTTTGTATTTTCCTTCGTTGTATGGTCCATGATCAAAAAATTCTTCACCAAGTGGCCAACCAGTAAGCCTCTCTGCATGTAACTAGGCTGGTCCTCAGAAAGCAGACTTTCTGTTACTGCGACCATACTTGAAGCCTTTCTAGCATGGTAGAACCTGTTAGAGCTTGAGCTCCACTGACATATCTTTTGAGAACCAAAGGTCACGTCCATGCCAGGATGAAGTTTCAGAATAGGACTCTGTGGAGGAAAGAAGGCATATGTGTAAAAATACTGTCATACTGAAATATTGTCATGTAACAAGAATGACCTACAGCAGATTGGTACCCCTGAGATATTAAAACAACCAGAGGAAATCCTCCAGCCCATTGAGTGGATCCTCCATGGAGGATTTATGGGAAGACATAGACAAGTACCGTACAGAATGGTGAAATGTGGAGGAATTGTCTTTTGCATTGGTGGAAGTACTATATTGATAAAGTCAAGAATCCATCAAAGTATTATAAATATTAATTCTATGAGCCACCAACCTACAAATACTTATAGACCATGATTCCTAAATTTTGAACTAAGGTCCTCTGGGGTGAGGGATCCATAAATGATAATAATGATAACAAGCATAAGATAACATTTATATAGCGCTTACTATGTATTTACTGTGCTAAGTGCTTCATAACTATTTCATTGGATCCTCACAACAACCCTTTGAGATAGGTGCTATTATTATCAATCTTACACATGAGGAAACTGAGGCAGAGGTCCAATGACTTGCCCAGGGTCACATAGCTAGTAATATATAAGGCCAGATTTGAATTCTGATCTTCCTGACTCCAGGGCACTCTATTCACTGTAACGCCTAGCTTGCCATTACCCTAAGCATTGCCATTTTGGTCTTTATTTAGCTCCACCCCCCCCCATAAAAAAGGACAAAAATAAAACCACTGTTATTCGGGGATTTGTGAAATTTATTGACACCATAGGAGGAGGTCCATGAAATTGTGTAACATCAGAAAAGGGCCCTCAAGTTTGACAAGGCTGGGAACCACTGATCTCTGCACTACTCTTTGGATCACCAGGGGTTACAGAATCACTCTAACAGTGTGACAGACCTGTCAGGCAAAAGGGATATGTGTAATCTATCTTATTTTCAACAAGGCTTTTATTCTATCTCACTGCATGTTCTCATCAACAAGCTGAAAAGTATGACCTTAAAGGTACTTTGTCAGATAGTGTTTCTAGGGTTGTTCCGCTGCATACTTTTCCATTGTTTAAGTAGAACTGAGTGTGACTCCCTCTCCTGTCCACCTTAAATACATATAAGAAAGACTACTCTTTTTTATAGAATTCTCCTGTCCCTTCAGCTTCCAAGACAAAGTCATCTTCTGGTTTTGTTCCTGCTCCTCTGAGTGCTTCTTCTCAGTCTTCTTTGGTATTTCCTCTTCCTCCTCTCCACTATATATAGGCATCCTCCAAGGCTTTAATCTACCCTCTCCCTTCTTATATTCTCTCCTCTGGAATAAGTGTTTGTTGAATCAAATTGAGTTGGTCTTTCACGCTATCATTGGACTATTTCAAGATACTATCTCCATCCCACATTTTCTATCAAGTTTGCGTGACACCACCTAGATGCTGATATTTGCAGTTAAGCTGACATTCACATCGTACACTTCTTACGAGTCCATGTATTATAGGTACCAAGGTATGAGTGCCTGCTGGATCACGTAGGAACAATCGAAGGTATTAAGTACACAAAACAGATCTTGATTTAAAATATTTTGTACTGAATGTAGATTATATTTGTGTAAATGATCCTCACATGAAGTTATAGCAGAGAACATCTTAGGTAAGTTTTTTAAATCATTCAATAAAAATGGAACTAAAAACCACCAAAAATTTTAGATTTTATTTGAAACTTGAAGGCAGAACTGTGTTCTAGAACAGGTTTTGCTATTTTACTAGCTGTGTGACCATGAGCAAATCACTTAACCTCTCTGAGCTTTATCTTTTCTCACTTATAAAAGAGTGCTAATAATATTTGTACTTGCTTTCTCAAGGGTTATAATGAGGGTCAAATGTGATAATGCAAAGAATATGACTGTATTGTAAGAAATGTTGTATGGAATGAAAACAGAGAAGCATGGAAAGATCTATATGGACTGATTCAGAATGAATTAAGCAGAGCCAAGGAAACAATATGCGCAACAACTGCAACAATGTGACTAGAAAGAACTACTCATCAAAAAAAAAAAAAACGAAAGTGAATGTAACAAAAATAAAGATCAAGCATAAGTAGGATATAGAAATACGAAAGGATGCCTCCAACCTGCCCCTTTGTGGAGGTGGGAGGTCCACAGGGGTTACAGAGTATACATATTTTCCAACTTTTTCAGTGTGTTTCAGATCAATTGTGCTGATTTCTTTCCTCTTTAAAAATACTATTTATTACATAGAATAGCTCTCTGGTAGGGGGACATGGAATACTGGGGATAACAACTATGGTGATATAAGAAACAGAAGACATCCATAAAAACTTATTAAAAAGAAAGAGAATGTCTTGCTGTAATGAAGATCCAGTTGAAATTAGATAATGTAAATTTGTAGCGGCCTGGTCAGCATCAGTTAGTTAGGTTCAGAGCACAAGAATAGGAGAAAGGTTATGAATGTGACATGAGTAATGCAGTTGAGGGTTTGGCTCAGCACAAGAAGGCTAAGACAAGCAGATGGTCGGCCCAGCGGGCCCACTAAGGGAAGGAGGAGAGTGTAGCCAGTGCGGGGGTCACGGCCTGGGAAAAGCACCGAGGGTGGAGGGACCTAAAGAACAAAGGAGGAGGTCAGGGGTCATAAGGGTCATAAGGAAGGGCGGGATGAACAAAGGTCATGACTAGACACAGGGAGTTCAGAGTCTAGAACAGGGGAGGCTCCCGCAGCCTCGTTAATAGCTTCATTACTCTGGGGTTCGAGGCTACGGTCGAAGCCCCAAGCTTCCCAACAAAGCCACAAGCCCGATGCTGCCTCCATAGCCGTCTTCTTCCCAGGACCGCATTCCCCAGGATCCCGCGGGGCAAGCCTGATGCCAGCTCGCTGCTCGGGTCCGTATGACACGCAGCTTCGCCGGGGGGATTCTCTATTTCTCTTCCCATAAATAACCTGTTTGCTTAATTTTATTTTGAAAAAAAAACCCAAAATTTTATTTAAAAAAAACAAACCCCAAAACAGCTGCCATTTGCAGGCCTTCCCAAGGTCCCCGGCCCGTGCGGGCCTAGGAGGTACCGTCTGACTCTTACTGCACCCAAGTTCTCCAAGGGCAAACTGCAGCTGGGGGAGAAGACTGGCCCTCGCCCTAAGCCGGATAAGGGGAGGGCAGGTAAGCAGATGGGCCTCGGGCCAGAGCCGCGGCCGCTCCCGGCAGCTGAAGCAAAGCCGGACCGAGGTTGGCAGGCGGAGGAAGTGGGGAGAGGAGACGAGCGGGAGCCAAGAGGAACCCGCCTCAGGGCCTGGCGCCTCTGCGGACGGGGGCTGGGCTTCATACGAAGAGCTGCAACGGATTGGCTGGAGTGCCTCTGGGCCGGCCCCCTGGCCACCTTCCTTATACATAATTGATGACGTGTGCCAGGGAGCGTATTGATTATTCATGAGATTTCGCGGGCTTCTCCGGGTCACGTGGGATTTTTCGCGCGAAAACCATTTGTCTGATAGCAAGGCTGCAGGGACCCGGGCGGGGGCGGCACGGGGAAGCAGAGGGACCCTACCCAGGGAGCCCCTGCCCGACCCTGGGGCCTGCTTTGATGGAAAGGGGATAAAGGAAAGGGGAGAGTGGGGAAAGAGGAGAAAGCGAGAAAGAGAGAGGAAAAAAATTAAAAAAAGGAATGTTCGCGGGTGCGCAATGAGCAGGCGAGGGGCCCTTGTGCCCAGGATGGATGGGGGTAGTGAAGGTCGTATCTTTGTTCCATTTGCATTTATTTAGCGCCTATTGTTTGGGGCCCCGCCTTCTGAGCCGGGATGAGGCTCCCACCTCGGGAGAGTACGATCCCACCAGTGAAGAGCAGGTTGTTATGGCAGGCGAGGGCAGTAACTGGGCGGGGCTGGAGGGGGGCGGTATGGGGTGGGGGCGGGGACAGTCTTGCAGGCGCAGGAGACTAGACCAGAAGACGGTTCTCTTTCTCCCTGTTCTCGTTTCCACGTATGTTCATTGCAATGAGTCAGAGAACTTAAATGTCTGGTTGGCTACTAAGCCGAAGAGGCTTCCTGGTCCAGCATCCTCATTTCAGAGATGAGGGAGGAGCTCTAGGCCCAGAAAGGTGAGTGATTTGCCCAGGGTCATACAGCTGAGCCAGGATTCCAAGGGTAGGCCTGTTCCTTGAACTCCAAATCCGTCCCCTTTCCCGCTGGACCACAGTGCCAGGGTAGGGTCTCTGACTCAAAACAAAACAAAACCTTTCATGACCAGACAAAAGAGAGAGGTTCATAGGAGGCAAAATGAATGATTTTGATTACATGAAGTTAAAGTTTTTGCACAAACAAAACCAATGCAGCCTAAATTAGAAGGAAAACAGGAAACAAAAAATTTACAGCAGGTTTCCATGATAAAGGTCTCATTTCTCAAATACATAAGGAACTGTGTCAAAGTATAAAAATAAGAGCCATTCCCCAATTGATAAATGGTCAAATGATAAACAGGCAGTTTTCAGAAGTCATCAAAGCTGGCAATAGTCACATGAAAAAAATTCTCTACATCAGTACTGATAAGAGAAATGCAAGTTAAAACAACTCTGAGATACTACCTCATGCCTATCTGATTGGCTAATGTGACAGAAAAGGAAAATGATAAACATTAGAGGGGATATGGAAAAATTGGGACACTAATGCATTGTCAATGGAGTTGTGAACTAGTCTAACCATTCTAGAGAACAATTTGGAACTAAGCCCAGTGACCTATAAAACTGCATACCCTTTGGCCCAGCAAAACCACTACTAGGTTTGTACCCTAGAGATCAAAGAAGAGGGAAAAGGATCTATCTGTACAAAAATATTTATAGCAACTTTTTTTTGGTGGCAAAGAATTGGTAATTGAGGAGATGCCCATCAATTGCGGAATACTCCAACAAGTTTCAGTGTATGAGTGTGATGGAATACTGCTGTGTTATAAGAAATGACAAGGGAGGTGGTTTCAGAAAAACCTAGGAAGACCATATGAATTCATGCAAAGTAAAGTGAGCAAAACCAGGAGATCATTGTGCACAGTAATAGCAATAGTCTAAGGATAACCAACTATGAACAACTTAGCTACTCAAGACAACGATCGAAGACAATTCCACAAGACCCATGATGGAGGCTGCAATCCACCTCCAGAGAACTCTGAGTACATACTGAAACATACTTCCCCCCCCCTTCTATCTTTATGTTTCTTGCTTTTTACTTATTTATTGCAACATGACAAATATGGAAAAATGTTTTGCATGACTTCATATGTATAACTGATATCACATTACTAGCTTCAGTGCATGGAGGAGTGGCAGGAGGGAGAAAACTTGGAACATAAAATTAAAAAAAAAGAACGTTAAATTCTAAATTTTTAAAAAATAAAAAGTGTAAAAACTTTTTATTTACAATTCAGCACTCCCGTTTTCTTTTGATGCTGAGAAAGCAAAAAGTGACATTCAAATGAACTTGTTAAAATTCAATATAACACAGCACTGTAATGAAGTTAGTGTGGCAGATTTTTACTCTTACTTGCCAAGACATTTTGTTGACATGGGCGTGTTTGCTGCAAGAATCTTAGCAATGTTTGGCAGGACATACCTATGTGAGCAGTTATTTTCATTCCTGAAGGCTATCACATGGGGTGACATTAACAAATGAGCATTTATCATCCATACTGAAAACTATGTTATCACAAAAGCTTATTATACCGCTATTGATAAAATAGTTTCTGGCAAAAGATGCCAAGTTTCTAGCAAAGTATTACATTAATTTTGAATCTTCTTGTAGTGATATATTTTATAAGGATTTTGAATATTTGATATTAAAACACAAGATTGTATGCTTTTTATAATTCCTATGATATGTATACATGTGTATAATACACACACTATATATAATATATACAAATATTGAAAACAAAGTCATATTTACAATAATAATGCTTTTATATAGTAGTTACAGCTAGTTTCTATCTGATTTTAATGTGCTGATTAATAAAAAAAAAAGAAATAGTGTTTTCTAAGTCAATACATTGCCTTCAGATATCCTTTTTTTAATGTTTTAGTCATGGATCTTGCTTCTATTTGACTTTGACATCACTGGTTTATAACATTATGGTTTATTCATGGTTCCTATTTTCACTGAGAATTTGGAAAGGCAGGAGGCCCTGAACACATCATACAACAGTATGGTGTGTTTCTTCATTTGCATAACAAATAATGCTATTTTAAATCCTTGTTCTCAAAAGTTTCTCTTTACTGGAGGCAGGTGGCTAGGATTAATGTTCCAACAGCATCACTTGTCCCAGGGAGCCCTCCTGACCACTTGCCTGATCCTGTTCTATAATAAAGATCAGCTACCGTTAGTCATACCCTCATCCGTAGAAGTTATATTCTGTACCCAGCACCAGAGGATGGCCTGGGACAGTGGCATGCTGGTAAATGTTTTAAAATTACTCTTCATAATTAACTTTTCCTCCATCACTTTCTTCAGTCTAGAAAATTAACAAGCAATAAATCAGCCTGATTGGTAGTGTTTTTCTGGGGTATAAATGCTCATACTGAACCATTAGCTTTCATGAGCCAATTTGAGCTCGATCCAACACACTGCTGTCCTAGGAGAACCCAAATTCTCTGTGGCTTCTTACAGAAGGTGGGATTTTAGATAAGACTTCAGAGGACAGAGAAAGCTGGAGGTAGACTCGAGAGCTTTTCAGGAATGTGAGATGGCCAGTGTCACTGGACTTCAGAGTGAGGTGTAAGGTATAAAAAGACTGGAAAGGTAGGAAGGGGCCAGGTTATAAAGGCCTTTAAGAGCCCTCAAAAGGAGTTTCTTTTTGATCTGGGAAATAACAGGGGCCACTGGAGTTTACTGACATGATCAGAACTATGCTTTAGTCAAGTACACTTTGATAGCTGAGTGGAGGATAGGCCAGAATGGCTGAGAGCCATAAGGAAAGGAGACCAACAGAAGGTAATCACAATAGTCTAGGCATGAGGTGACGGTGGCAATGTCAGAGAAGAGAAGGCAACATAGACAAGAAATGTTAGAAAAATAAAATCAACAGGACTAGGCATTTGATTAGATATGGGAGGTGAGCGTGACCCAGACTGTGAGCCTGGGTGACTAGGATGAAGGTATCCTGGATGGTAATAAGGGAGGGTTTGGGGGAAAAGATATGAGTTGTTGGGGCAGCTAGGTAGAGCAGCGAGTAGAGCACCAGCCCTGGAGTCAGGATGACCTGAGTTCAAATCCGGCCTCAGATACTTGACACACTAGCTGTGTGACCTTGGGCAAGTCACTTAACCCCAATTGCCTTCCCTTCTCCCCTCCCCCTTAAAAAAAGATATGAGTTGTTCTGAACAAGGAGAGTCCCAAACTCTTAAGAGTAAATACTATCAGGAGAATAAGGTATGTAGTGAGAGGAGAAGAGGAATCTCACTGAGAGGTGAAGGGTCCAATAACCCCAAATTCATTTCATTTCCTGGGGGAACCCAAAACTTAGTGTCATAAGTCAGTCAATAATTTATTGTATTACCTATGTGTTAGGCACTGTGCTGAGCACTGGAGATACAAAACAAGGCAAAAGACAGTCTTGAGACTCACAATCTAACCGGGGAGACAACAAGCGGACAAATGCATACAAACACACTATATACAGGACAAATAGGAAATAGCAGAAGGAAGGCACTAGAGGGATTGGGGAAGACTTGCTCTAAAAGGGGACATTTTAGCTGAGACTTGAAGGAACCCAGGGAAGTGAGGAGGTAGAAGGAAAGAGGGAGAGCACTGAGGACAGTCAGAGAAAATGCCCAGAGCTGAGAGAGAGGGTTGTTTGTAGAACAGCCAGGAGGCCAGCCACACTGGAATAGAAAGAATATGATAGGGTATAAAATGTAAGAAGAATGGAAAGGTAGAAGGGAACTAGGTGATGAAGGGCTTTGAATGCTAGAGAATTTTGTATCTGATCCTGGAAATGATAGGGAGCTACTGGAGTTTATTGAGTATGGCTGTGACATGGCTGTACCTGAAATTTAGGAAAATCCCTTTGGAGGCTGATGGGATCCTTGATTGGAGTGGGGAGACACTGGAGGCAGGCAGACCCATAAGCAGGCTATTGCAATAGTCTGAGTGCAAAGTGACGGGGATCTGCACTAGAGTGGGGGCAGTGTCAACAGAGAGAAGGGAGCGTATCTGAGAGGCACTGAACAGGTGAAAATGACAGGCCCTGGCAAGAGATTGGATACAGGGGTTGAAAGATAGTGAAGGGTCCAGGAGGACTCCTAGGTTGGGAGTCTGAGGAACTGGAAGGATGCCCAGTGGTTGCTCTAGACCACAACAGGGAAGTCTTAGAAGGGGGTAGGATTTAAGTGGAAAGACATTGAATTCTGACATGTTGAGTTTAGCCAGTACTACAGGGCTGCAAACTTGTTTAGGTTTATCAGTACAGATCAGCACCTTCTTTGCAATTATAGTCTCAGAGCTAAGGCACTGGGAGATTGACTTGCCCAGGATTATCCAGGTGGTACATGTCAGAGGTAGGGTTTGACCCAAATCTTGCTAACTCCCAGGCCAATCACCCTGACTCTCAAGCACATTTCATTTTACTATATTATTTGCTACCCTATTTCTCCTTGTTTAATTTGTATTTTCAGGTATGTAGCAAAATGGAATGTTTTGTGTCTTCACCTATGGCATGAACCTTTCTTTGTAGGCACAGAGTGACAAGCCAGGAACTAGAAAGTAGCACACAAATAGGCTAGAGGACCAGTATTGGTATCAGTAGTCAGAGAATGCCAGGAGTTAGTAAGAGTAAACAATCGAGGACATCAGAAAGATCTCTAAAGAAGAGCCTGGAGACAAAGGCAGCTTAATGCAAGAGGCCAGAGGACAAGAACTAACTGGAAAGGACACCAGTAAGCAGTCACTTCTCCCTGTCGGAATGCTGGACCAGCCTGCTCCTTTAGGTGGCCCCTGGGTCACCTACCCTCTCCCCTTACTTGGTTCTGGTTCCCATCACTTTTCTGCTGTCCACTTTCCTCTGTGCCCTTTGGAAAGTTCCATTTTAAAACCAATCCTTCATCCCATATCTCTCCCTCTCATGTCCCTTCCACTTTCTGGCACTTTCTGAAACCTTGCCTTCTTCAGAATGCACTGTAATACCTGGAACCCTCTCCAAAGCTGCCTAGTTGCCCCTTCCCGTCCTGACACACAGGTGGAAGAGTTAGCATACTTCGTGCTTCCCAGTGAGACCCTTCCCCTGCAACCATCATTCATTTCACCTCATCCAAGGACTTCAGGTCAGTCTCCTTCTTCCCCAATAAGTTCCAATCCTTGGCTCACAATTGTCTTCTTCACTGTTAAGTCCCCTTTTGCATCCTAACTTCCTGAGCCTCCTCAGCTCTCATGCCCTCTGTCTCTATTCTGTTTCAATCACACAAAAGAGTGGTCCTAAATTAGCCATTCCCAGGGGTCCCATGCCAGATCAACCACACTTGCCTCAAGTACCTCGTCACTAAAGCAGTGTACAGAAAGAATCTGGACTTTGAATCAGAACACTAGGTTCAATTTTGGCCTCCACCACTCCCTGACCCTGGGTAAGCTGAGCTCTCTGATCTGAATCACTCTATGTAACCTAGAGGATTATTGCCAGGATCAACTAAGAAAATAGATGTAAAAGCAGCTGCTTTGTAACAGATTATGCAAACAGCACCAACATTATATCTTTGTTATCTGTCTTCTGCAGTTTCTATGGGGCAGAAGTTAATAATCCCTCTGAACCTGAACGAAGTCCTCCTGAGAGGAATAGACAGGTAAGTAGTAATACCAATAAGAATGGGAAATGCAGGGCCTGAAAATCAATGGTTGATCTTAAGGAGTACATCTGTACTTTGATACTTTTATCAAATGGGAATGTTCTTTCTGCTGATGTACTATAGATCAGAATCCTTTCATACTGTCCTAGAATCACAGAGTTGCTGAGTCAAATGGGATCTCAGAAGTCACCTCATTCAACTCATCCCCAAAACAGAATTCCCATGACCAGCAAGCGGTCAACCAGAAGACTTCCTGTGAAGTGGAAGCCCCTTTTCTCTGAAGGCAGGCCCTTTCATATGGCATGGATCAGAGGCCCTTCCTCATTCTGGTGGCATGATTCTGGACATTCTCCAGTTTATTATAATAACAGCTAAAATGTATATGGCAGATAGCAGGTTCCTTTCCCATCAGCTGCTCAGCTTGGTTATCACTCAAGAACACCCTGCTTTCCCCTAGGATAGGTTTATCACCAGAAATCTCATTATCATGAGATTTCAGCTTTGATAACAAATATTACCCAAGTCTCCTCAGTTGCCTGTCCCCTCTGATTGGAGCAAAAAACCAACCAAACCAAACCAAAAGTCTCTCTTCCCCCTTTCAGTTTCTTCTTGTGTACTATTTTCGCCCCATTAGATTGTAGGGGCAGCTTGGTGGATAGAGTATCCAGCAAGGAATAGCGATTTCAAGTCTGACCTCAGACACTTCCTAACTGTGTGACCCTGGGCAAGTCACTTCACCCTGTTTGCCTTAGTTACCTCATCTGTAAAATGAGCTGGAGAAGGAAATGGCAAACCATTCCAGTACCTTTGCCAGGAAAACCCCAAATGGGGTCACAAAGAGTCAGGCATGAAGAATAAACAACAACAAGTTAGACTGGAAGGTACTTGAGGACAGGGATTATTTTTCGGTTTCTTATTTGTATTGCCAGTGCTTAGTATAGTGCCTGGAAGACAGCAGAAGCTTGATAAATGTGTATTGACTACTGAATATTGTCCTAAGGCAGATCGTTCCATTTTGGGATAGTTCTAATTATTAGGAAGGTTTTCCTGACTTCAAGCCTAAATTAGTGTCTTTGCAAGTTTCCCCCAGCAATAGTGGTTCAGTCCTGTGGGGCCAAACAAAACAAGGCCAGTCCCTCTTTGGTTCATTTGATATTCTTTCAAGCACCAGGAGGTAGCCATCAAGCATCCTTGGAGTTTGTCTCCTTCAGGCTAAAGATCTTCTGCTCTTTCCCTAGATAATATAGACTTGAGGCCCTTCATCATTCTGGCTACCCTCCTTTGGACATTGTCTAGTCTATAATAATTATGACTAAGATGTATATGGTACTTTAAAGTTTGCAAAGGGCTTTACATATATTGTAGGAATGAATGAATGAATAATAAAAAAGCCTTTATTAAACCTTTACAGATGTCAAGCACTACCCTGGAGTCAGGAGTTCAAATCCAGGCTCAGATACTTACTAGCTGTGTGACCCTGGGCAAATCACTTAACCCTGACTGCCTCAAAAAGAAAAAACAAAGAAATCGGAGACTACAGATACAAATCTGGCTTCAGACACTACCTATATGACCTTAGGCAAGTCATTTAACCCTGTTTGTCTCATTTTCCTCACCTGAAAAATAAGCTGGAGAAGGAAATTGCAAACCACTCCAGTATCTTTGCCAAGAAAACTCCCCAAAGGGGGTCATGAAGAGGCTGACACAACTGAAAACAACTAAACAATAGTAATAACAACAAAAGATACATATACAAAAAGCAAAGACAGTTCCTGCCCTGAAGGAGCTTACATTAAAACGGGAAGAGACCACACACTAAGAGGAGTGGTAACCTTTTGGTTTGGAAAGTTACTAGAATGGAGAGTGGGGATGTGAGAGTTATGGGAGTAGATTGACAAATTGCATCCAGTAACAGTGGCAGAATTGATTTGATGGGGGTGGGGGCAATTGGTGAGGGGAAAGCTGGAGAATTGGTAACAAATATTTAACAGATGAGGAAACTGAGGCAGAGGAGGGTTAAGTGACTTGTCCTGGGTCACACAGCTAGTGTCTGACAGGGTATTCAAACTTCAAGTCTAGTGCTCTTTCTACCACACAGTGACCTTCTTAAAATAGGATATCCAGAACTGAATACAGTAGACCAGATATGTTCTGATCTGGGGAAAGTACAGCATGATGCTCACCTCCTTATTTCTGAAAACTGCCTATCTTTTGGAGGTGGGAGGCAGGGCAATTGGGGATTAAGTGACTTGCCCAAAGTCACACAGCTAGTACATGTGTCAAGTGTCTGAGGCTGGATTTGAACTCAGGTCCTCCTGACTCCAGGGCCGGTGCTCTACTCACTGCGCTACCTAGCTGCCTCACAAACTGTGCCAATCTTAATGTAGTCCAAAGTCATATTCGATTTGTTGGCTGCCATGTCACACTAATGACTCTTATTGAACTTATGGAAAACTACAAGTCTGCCATCTTTTCCACATAAACAGCTGTTTCCCCCCTACTATATTGCTGAGTTGATTTTTTGAACCCAAGTATAAGACTTTAGATTTATCCCTATCAAATTTCATCTTATTACGTTCTGCCCAATGTTCTAACCTGTTGAAACCTTTTTAGATACTGGCTTTGTTACCAAGTATGTTAGTTATACCCCCCAACTTTCTGTTATCTACAAATTTGATAAGGACATCCTTAAGAGTTCAACATATAAACATTACTGAACCAGACCATTGTTACAGACAGAACTGTTGTCCATAACTTTCCAGGCATGATAGTGATCCAAAAATATTTAAGAATGATAATACAGATCATCATAACAAACACTCAATCTCCAAGCTATGTGGAATGAAAAACTTTCAAAATATAGAGACCCTGAAGGAGAAATTAAAATCATGTACAAAAAATAGCATAAGGTACATGTTATCCCCATTATCCTATCTGCTACCAGAATTGGCGCTAAGATGATTTCGGTAAGCCCACGGGGGAAGAGCTTTAATCCTTACACTTTTAGTCAATTGCAAAATGGTAGTTATTTTATCCACCCATAGAATGTTGATTATAAAATAGTGATAGCAGGATGCTAACTTGTCCCAGGACTGTTTTTATCTGAAGTCCAACTAAAAAGGTGAGAATGAGATAAATAATAATAAAGTCTCACAACATCCCTATGAATTAGGTACCATGGACATCATTATCTCCATTTTACCAATTAGGAAAGAGAATCAGAGGTCCAAACTAATGAGTCAGGATTGGAATCTAGCACTCTCTTCACTAGGCTGCTTAAAAAGCAGCCATGTGTGTGTATAGATTTCTAGTATATACATATCTATACGCATACATACCTATATAGGAGATGTGATGCAGATATATTAAATACATCTTTAATGGCAGATATTAAAGTTCTATTATAATATTTAATACCAAGACAAGTTTTTGTAGGAATTTATTTACCTACTGAATTACATGTGGCGTTTTGTACTAATATCATATCCTACCAGAGGACTTTTATTCTTTTTATAAAATAGTTTAGAATAATAAGATCGGCAGTGGAATTATACAGATAGCTTACTTTATGTACCAAATATTTCCTCAATTCATAGAAGTTTAGAGCAGGGATGCCCCAGAGAGGTAACCCTGAAGAGTGAGCCATAATTATATTTTGGGCATTGTGGGAGAATCCCTTGAAGTGATCACTGAACCCCACTGATCCAGGGGTACTCTGGGTTAATGTAGTCATGTCCACAAATTTTTCTGTGCCACGTGCCTCCCATCATTAGCTGCCTTTATACAACAGCATAAGGAAAACAATTCAACTAATCCAAAATGTTGAAAGTACTTTGTATTTAGCAGCCTTTTTTTTTTAATTTGAATTTATATTCTTTTAATTCCTGGAAATTTTATCAATCCTTTTACAAATTGTAAAAGATCCTTCTAATGGTAAGCAGACATGGTATTTGCTGATACACATTAACTAGAGATGATGACCTTTGAGTCGCAAAGCACAGACTATATTGAGAAAGAGTAGCATAATTACTCATGGGCAACAGCCCTGAGAGGTATTTAGAGGTCAGTGCCATACTTAGTTACAACACCAGCCCCCCAAGAGCTGGGTAATGCTGATCTGCAGTGATGCCTTTGAGTCTGTATTTGGACTTGCAAGAGGAGAAGGGCAAAATCTGAAGCAGAGACAATCCTGGGAAGGGGGAAACTATGTGCAATACAGGGAAGTAAGCCATACTTACCAAGAAAAACTCAACTGTCTGACAAAGTAAACGTTCAGAATAGAGGCTTTCCAGCATGGGTATTATAATGTTAGCTCTAAATGATTATGCAATACATCTGTGTGTGCTTTGACTATAAATCTACATGGGCATCATATTAAATTTCAGGTAACTTTTTTTTGGGTGTGCTGTCTTAAATAGCACAGCTAGTCCAATAGACCTGCTAGGATTTAACTCATTGGTAGAAAACAATACATATATCAACTAACTTTTAATCTGGTATTATTTCTAATATACATGGTTTAAATTCTTTTTAGGTTGAACAATTACACCATTAGGCTTTTGAAAACTTTTTTTTTAGGCAATTGAATTTAAATGACTTGCCCAAGGTCACACAGCTAATAAGTGTCTGAGGGCCAGATTTGAAAGCAGTCAGGTCCTCCTGACTCTAGGACCAGCAATCTATCCACTGTGCCATCTAGCTGCCCTCTTTTGGGGATTTATGATTAAAGGCAAAATAATTTAGACTGAATTTAGGGTTGAAAGGTTTGAGTAGAATTTTGTAGGTTGCTATTATGAACCATTTTGAGCCCCCCCATCACCTGAGAAAGGCCTAAAACCTGGATTGGCCAATCAGGAGAAAGACATTTTTGGCCTACCCTGAGCTTACCCTACCATAATGCCTTGTGTGCTCTGGCATAACAGGCCTGCTTTGCTTTGTTCTCTGAGTGAACCCAAAATGCCCCTTCCTATGTCAACAAATACAAGGCCAGATGAAGCTGATCAGAAGCATTCTTATGGCTGACCAGGGCAAGACACCTTGAACCAGACACTATCCTGAATAATGGGACTTTTCTTATGTTGATATTTTATGGACACATGCTATGCCATGTTATGCTATATATATTGTCATGTTAATGATAAAAGAAACACAGAAATCCTGGATCTATAATTTCAGTTGACACATTGACACTTCTCTTATCTTACTATATTTACAAATTATTCTATTAAGAAGTTCCTTTCTCATATTATGGTTAACACATATAGAGATTCTATTTTTGGTTGACCCAGGAATCCTGACTTGGGATTGTGCTAAGTGTGTAAAGGGTGTCTGTCCTTCAGTTTATTTACTTCTGAGTTCAGAATTATTTTCTGACTGCATGCATGTATGATACTCTGGCTTAATGAGAACAAATAAGCATATTATAGCACATGGACAGCCTGATTCTGTTTGTTCCTTGGTCAAACCTTTGGTATGGTGAACCCTATTCTGTTTGTTCTTGAACAAACCCTTGGTAAGGGAGAATCCCATTCTGTTTGTTCTTTGGACAAACCTTCACTTAAGAGGGGGACCCTATTCTGTTTGTTCTTAGGACAAAGTTTTGGTTAAGGGGGAAACTGATTTTGTTTGTTTCTTTGGACCAAACTTTATTAAATGATTGACACTAATTAGGTTTTGAATAAAGTTTCCTCCTTTCTCCCCACCCTAGATAAATGTGAAATTTTCTCTAGTTCTGCAGAGTTTAAGGCTCCAAAAGAAGTGATTTCAAAAGACCTATTTTCCAACCACCCATGGATCCTTTGCTAAGCAATGTTCTGAGCATGTCTGGTCAGAGGAGCTCCAGATCTTGTTCAGGAAACCAGGGATCAAAACGTGACTCTGGGGCTTACTGGCCATGGGACTAGAGGCAAGTCACACAGATCTCTCTGAAGTGGGCATAATCATACTTTCACTACCAACCTCATGGAATCATTTTTAAAAATGTTTCATTTAAGAAGTTTTTTATTTTCGCTTCTGGATTGTCTCTCTCCCTCTTACCTCTCCCCTACCTATTCCACCTCATGGAATCATTTTGAATAAAAAGTCTTGCAAGTCTTAAAGTACTTCATACATGTGAGTTATTTTAACACTAAAGCACAATGTGGGCAGCTAGTTGGTTCAGTGGATAGAGTACCAGACCTGGAGTCAGGAAAACTCATCTTCCCGAGTTCAAATCCAGCCTCAGATACTCACTAGCTGTGTGACCCTGGGCAAGTCACTTAGCCCTGTTTCCTCAACTGGAATAGGAAATGGCAAACCACTCCAGTATCTCAGCCAAGAAAACCTCCAGTGGGTCACAGAGTTGGATACAGCTGAAAACTATTAAACAACAACAACAAAGGGCAATTGCACTCAGGTGAGACTGCACAGATCAAACTCGATCTAGGAAAGAGATGGTCAAACACACTTTTGGTAGAGAGGTGAGGGTATATGGACATGGAATGTTGTATATAGTCTCACATGTGTTCACTTCATTGATTATTTTCACTTCACTACTTTTTTCCTTGTTATAAAGGAGTGCTCCAAAGTCAGGTTGGGAGGCAGCACATATTAGGAAAAGACTATGCTATAAACCACAAAGGCATCAGTGAAACTTTTAAAAAATCAGTGTAAAGAAAAAACAGATAACTGTTCTGCTGTTATTAGTTGGTTGTGATAGAGAATATAAAAGATTTTTGCACATAGTAACCTTTTAATGTCATAGAATTTTATTGGGGGGTACCTCTATAGATAATCTAGTCCGATTCCATTTTAAAGATAAAGAAGCCAAGGTCAAGATTCAGTGACTAGCCCAAGGTCACTAGAGCTAGTTAGTGGCTGAACTGAAAAGAGGCCCACAGGTTTTCTGACTTCTAGTCCAGTACAGAGTTGTTGTTGTTTGTCTTTCATTCTTGAGGAGGATGTAGGGAAGGTGCTGTTATGACTGGCAAGTGAATTGGATTAAAGTGAGGGAGAGATGAGATTCCAATAGAGGAGTCAAAGAGGAGTTCATTATCTGAAGTACCACTTAAAGCCACTTTAGGAGATAATAAGATTGAAGTAGGCTGGTCACTGAAATACCAAAACTAACTGGGGCCACTCCACCCTCCGCTGAATGAAGTGCCTAGATATTTAAGAAATTCTGAATTACCCCCACCCCCTTGCTACAAGTCCCTAGTTACCTCATCTCCCCAGCCACAACAGGTTTTCCTCTATAAGAATCTCTAGCTTCTCCTGGCTTGTAGGGGCCCTCTCCCTTTGGGGGGGGGGGGGCTGTCTCTCTTAAGGAGCTGCTGTCAGGGAGCAGCTGCCCCCTTACAGAAATGCCCCCCTCCCCCCCTTAAGCTGAGGTCTCCCTTCAGGGGCGGAGGAGCCTGCTTGGTGTGTTGTATTACCCCGAATTAATGTCTTTACTTGATTTGGAGACAGCCTGAGTGAATTCATTTACTATTACCCAGACACACATACACCACCCACCTCTACATTTTGGGATGTGCCTGAATCTCAACAGGAGGGCTCTACAAAGTCAACAGTCTCACTTTACCCTTTTAGAGCCATCTGGCTTCAGGGGTAAGATATAAATCAGGACAATTGGAGGTGTCCCCCCCCACAGAGTAGGTGCTTAAAAGATGTTTGACCAATCGATTGTCTAATTAGATTGTTAAAAAAAAATGTTCTTAGTGGGGACTTAATCAGTGACAAATACAAACATTTCCATATAAAAGAGCAAAACAGAAGACTGCTTAGGAAACTGAAATTTGTTAGATTGTTTTTCCGAAACAAAACTAACAAAAATCTCTCAATTTAACAATGTAGTAATAAAACTGTCCTGTTTGTATTCCCTTCTGAACTTTGTTTTCTTCCGTAAATTTTTAATGTTTCACTTTGCTTATTTTCATTCTCTCTCTTTCTTTCCCCTACCCCCTCCCCACCCCCCCTTCTCTGACTCTGGCTAAGTCTCTATTTCTCCTTCCCTTTTTTTTTTAAATTATTGGGGCGATGCAAAGGCAAAAGTGAAATAGTCCTTCCCTTCTAGGTGCTTACATTCTAATGTGGGTGACAGCATGTAAATACATAAGTGTAAACTGTATCTATAAAATACACACAGTGGTTTGGGAAGAGAGGGCACAAGCAGTGCAGCAGTTGCAGGTGGGGGAAAGGAGCTGGGAAAGGCTTCATCTGATGGTGGTGGTAGATTTGAGTCACACCAGCTATTCCGAGATATGGAAATGAAGGTGAGAGTATAGTCCAGGCATGAGGGAGAGTCAGTGCTAAGGTCCAGAGAGCTAAGATGAATCAGATAAACCTGTGTGTGTGAGGATTAGCAGGTAGTCATCTGTCAATCTCGTAGTGAATGAAGAGGGGAGTGGTGTGTAAGAATAGACTAGAGAGGGAGGAAGGGGCCAGGTTGGAAAAAACCTGAAATGCCAAACAGAAGAGTTTCTATTTGAGTCAACAGGGATATTGGGGGGGGGGGTGACATAATCAGATTTGTACTTCCGGAAAATCTTTTTGGCTTTGGATGGATTGGCGTGGATAAGGCTCTTGAGGCAGAGGTTACTGCAACAGGCCAGGTGAGAGGTGCTGAAGATCTGAACTAGGTTGGTGGTGTGGGAGTGAAGGGTTTGTACTGGAAAGATGTTATGGAGACAGAAATTATGAGACGTGACAACTACAGGTGAGGAGTTGAGAATGCCATCAAGGTTGAGAACCTGGTGATAGAAGAATGAGAGTGTCCTTGGCAGTAAGAGGGAAGTTTGGTAGAGGGGTAGTTTTGGGGAAAAGGATAATGAGTTGTTTCAGACATATTGAGTTTGAAGTACCTATGGGGCACCTATTAATTAACCCTCTATCTCCTCACCCCAAATAGAAACCTTATCTAGTCACAAATAAGCATCGTGAAGAAAAACACATTAACACATAGGTCATGTCTGAAAATGTAAGTCTCTCCAGTGGAGACTAGCTGCAGGTACAGGGGATGGAATGCGGGGCCTGAAATCAAGATGGCCAGAACTTGAAGCTCACCTCAGACACTTAATAGCTGTGTGACTCTGGGAAAATCGCTTAACCTCTGTTTACCTCAGTTTCCCCAATTGTAAGGTGGAGATAATAATATCATCTAGCCCATAGGGTTGTTGTGAAGATAAATGAGATAATCTCTGTAAAAAGCCTGGTAGTAGGTGCTATATAAATGCTTATTCCCTCGCTTTCCCCCCAGTATATATTCTACTATGAAACACGGCTCCTTCCTTTGGTCTAGGAAGACAACCCAGTTCAAAAACAAGCTCATCGTTCCTTCCAAATTTTTTCCCTTGCATTTATTTATATCAGCACGATCCTAGAACTGGATCGGCTGAGGAGGAACAAGCTTAGTATAGAATGCAACAGAAATTGTCTCCTGTAACAAATTGGACACATACATTTCCATTTTTTATTAAAAGCCTAATACTTCTGCCTTAAAAATTATAATTCAACTGCAGTATTAAGCAAACAGGATTTGCCACTGACCCCTGTGATGAAACAGGGGTGAAAACCTGCATCCTGAATTTCAGCTCTTTTTTGTGGCCCTGACCCAAATTCTTTGCAGCTGAGTCATGGCATTATCACCCATGGGGAGAGAATACTGGCTCAGTAGTGGGGGTGGGGGCGAAGGGACACATACTGAAAAACTATTCTTGAGGCTCACGGTGCTTTTTTTTTGTCTCCTTCTGCACCATGACTGAGTATTTTGTTTTTGTGCGTTAAAAAGAGCAAGCAGTCATCACCATACTTGCTGTATTTTTTGAGGTAGTCCTGATTTCAAGGGGGAAAAATACTTTTAATAAGCCTTTGCGAAAGAAATTTCCTATGGCAGGCCATCTTGCCAAACTTCTGGTTTGGAAAATATGCTCAGAGTACACATGGCACTATAAGTCCCTGATAAATTTCATGTAAGACAAATTTTACAGCACATATGTTTTAAATGTATAATGTGGGGTAAGGGAAGAGGGCTATCACCTTTAAAAATTGAATTCTGAAGTTAGTCCTTTGAAAAAGAAAAATACCACCTTAATTTAAATAGTCTCTAAATTTGGGATTGTTGTTTATTGAGTCTTCTCCACACAATCATAATATTTAGTCACACGCATAGCAAGACTTCTGTTTACAATGACAGTGAATCTGGTATACATACTTGATGTAGTATGGCCAACATTTCAAATGATTTGGTAGCCTAGGTCACAGGCATCAATACTCTTCCTCAGCATGTTAGAGGTAACACCATTATGATTTTCAGTGGGACAATGGGGCTACTAGGACCCTAGGCAAAACAGCAAGGTAAATAAAGTTTATTGTTTGTGCCTTCCCACATCCCTTTTTGTGCTCTTTTTTTCATACTCCCTGGGCACTCAAGTATACTACTAGGATGTTCATGCTGACCATTTGCTGTCAGAACCCCACTGTGGCATGACCCAATCAAGTCTGCCAAACTCACTTCAAAAATACTTGAACTTTCCCTCCTGATTTGGTGTTATAATGGCTTTATGGGTAATGTGATATTTTCTCATACAGAGAACTGGCTTAAAGATGGAAACAAAGGGTAGGATAAATAGGCCCTTCTTTTGCTGGAGAGTATTCAGATTAGAATCCCCCAGGGATCAGCCTGGGGACTCTTCTTATGTAACATTCTCATCAATGATTATACAGTAGACTGCAATTTTGCAAATTACAACAAATCCTTCAAGACCTCCCAAGCTAAGAGGGACATGCTTCAGGAAGGTTTCCCACATTTTTTGTTAAGTGAGTAGACAAAATGGCAACAGTTTGAAAAAGCAAATACACCTAAAAAAACCCCACCCCCACACGATGCTTTCACGGGAATGAATACTAACATTTAAACTCCAATCCAGAACACAGATCTGGGAGCTCTCCACGAACGACCCCTTGATCTACTGCACTGAGGTGCTTCCAGGGACCTGAGCCTGTGGCTCAGCTCTTTCCAGTAGGTCCCATGTTCTGACCCTTGGCTAAGTCACATGCATGAGTGGAGAAGCTCTCCCAGGCTCATAGTTATGGAACTTGTCTGTGTTCATCTAACTCCGTGGGCCACTGGGAGGGAGGGGTGCCCAGGGCTGCAGATAATATATGAGGAAAATAGCAGTGAGCATTAATGTAGCTCTTTAAGGTTTACAAAGCATTTCACAGATCATCTCACTTGATCCTTACAACTACCCAGCCACAACTATCCTGTAGATGACATTATTATATCCATTTTACAGATGGGGCTAAAAGAAATTGACTTGCCCAGGACCATATTGCTAGTAAGTATCTGAGGCATGTTATGGTAGAATAAAGAAATTGACAAAGTAGTTAGATCTAGACGACAATTTGTTTAGCGACGCAAAAGGTTACAGAAACAAACCAGGTCCGTGGTTCTTAGTAGTCAAGGACAGTGACCATTGGTTTCTGCATAGTTAATATACAATATGGAAGGAGTGAAAAACAGGAAAAACAGGATGCAGGGATCAAGATACCTGGTTTCTTTTTTTTTTAGGCTATATATGTATGATCATATTAGACATATTTCCACATTAGTCATGCTGGGAAAGAAGAATCAGGACAAACGGGAAAAACCATGACAAAGAAAAACAAAAGAACCGCCCCCCTCCCCCCAAATTGTATGCCTCCATCTGCATTCTTTCTCTGGATGTAGATACCATGTTCCATCATGAGTTTTTTGGAATTGTCTTAGACCATTGTATTGCTCGGAAGAGAGCTAAGTCTAACAAAGCTGGTCATCACATACTGTGGCTGTTACTGTGTACAGTGTTCTGATTCTGCTCACTTCACTCAGCATCAGTTCATGCAAATCTTTCCAAATTTTTCTGAAGTGCACCTGTTCTATTTCTTATGGGACAATAGTATTCCATTACATTCATATACCACAACTTGTTTGGCCATTCCCCAATTGATGGGCATCCCCTCAATTTCCAATTCTTGGCCACCACAAAAAGAGCCGCTATAAATATTTTTGTACATGTGGGTCTTTTTCCCTTTTTTGTGATCTCTTTGGGATACAGACCTAGTAGTGTATTGCTGGATCAAAGGGTACGGAGAGTTTTATAACCCTTTAGGCATAGTTCCAAATTGTTTTCCAGAATGGTTGGATCAGTTCATAACTCCACCAACGATGCATTAATGTTCAAATTTTCCCACATCTTCTCCAACATTTATCATTTTCCTGTTTAAGACACATGGTTTCTTACTGGTGGAAGTGATTGGGAAACACTGAAGTGAGAGGGAAAGAGTAGTCTTATAGTATTCCTTAAGTTGGGTGACCTGTGGGAGGGGGAGTAATCTTGTTACTTCTCCAAAATTAGGTGACTTGCAAGTGGTTAAAAGCTTCACAAAATGGTGGATAAAGGCAAAATGGAAACACCAATACTATTTTTAATGTGTAGGCAGGATTTGAACTCAGTTCTGACTCCAATATGGTTCCAGCACTCTCTACATTGTACCACTTAGCTGTCAGATAATATAACATACTGTGTGCCTGTTCTGAAGGATAAAAAGAATAACAAAATGGGGTTATAGTCTAACAGGAAAGATAAGACATGTACACAAAAATCTACAGTCTACTGTAATATGAAGGTGTGACAAAATTCAGTTTAGGGGATGGAGCAATTACTTCTAGTTTGGGGAGGATTGGGGAAAACTTCATTAGGAAGACATTTGGGCCATGAAGAACAGGTTCAGGCATTGGACAGACCAACTTGGGAGTGGGCAGGGAAGGGCATTCTTAGAAGAGGGAATAGTGTAAACAAAGGAACAAAAGTAGCAAAGTCTAGGGCACACTCAGGGAGCAGTGAGTGGTCCAGTTCAGAGAGAGGCCATGAAGAGGCGTACAGGAAATAAAGCTGGAAAAATCGATTTGGCAGCAGAGGGACCTTACATATAGCTGAATAACAGCAACGAGTCACGTTTACAGAGCACTTTAAGCACTTTCTGAGCAACTGCCTTATAAAGTAGGTAATACAAGTACTATTAATACCATGTTACAGATTAAAAAAATAACAAACAAAACAAGGCTCAGAGTTTATTGAAATCACTTGCCCAGGATCACAGAATAGGAAAAGCCCTCAATACCCAGTGAAGAAGTATGTGATGGGCATTGCCATCTACAAATCTAGTACTTTTTGAGAGCTGTGATCTAATCAATGTGCATGCTTCCTCCAGCAGGGATGATTGAAACCATCCATGCCTTCCCATAAACCCCTCAAATGACCCCCTATCTAAGATACAAGGGCCTTCTCTATCTCTTGACACTGTCTGGGTACCGATGGAGTGCACCAGCTATCTGTCCATCATTTCCCTCCCCTCTCACCATATAGCTGTCCCTCTTCCTTTGATGCAGATACATTTCTCTGATAATAGTTTTATGCCACTTCTGGACAATGATGCTGTAGCCTATTCATGCCCACTTTGCACCTATCCGTTACACTCTGGGGAGTCAAACTTTATTGAGAATCAATCACAGCGTGCCAGGATTAACCTACAACATTAGTTTTTCTTGAGATTGTGATATTTCTTGACAGATTTCATAACAAATGATCTATGTTAGACCTCAAATGAGGGAGAACCCACTATTAATCAATCAATCAAGTATTCATTAAGGGTCTTCTCTGTGCCAGGTATCAGTGATACCAAGACAAAAATGAAATAATTCTTCAAAGAGTTTATGTTCTACGGGTGGAGGCAGGGAAGACAACATATATACATAAAATATACGGAAAATAAATGCAAAAAAATATTTATAGGGGAAGCCCCAGCATTTAAGGGAATCAGGAAAGGTCTCATTAGGTGGTATTCGAGCTGAGCTTTGAAGGAATCTGGAGAATCTAAGAAGGAGGGAGGCAGGCATGGGGAACAGCTCACGCAAAGGCAGAGAGGCGGGAGGTGGATTGTAAGTATAAGAAAGAGCAGGAGAAGTTTGGCCAGGCACTGTCATGCACGATAAGCTATGTTCCAAGGAGACGCATTCCACTTTTGCAGAGCTGGTCCTTGGGGTAGCCAAAAAGACTGGCCGCTATGACAGGGAATAAAAAAGGAGGGTTACATTTCAGAGGTCATGCTTACAAGAAGGAGATCCTCTCCTTTCCTCCCTCGGCTTCCTGCCCTCCACCCCACGCCTCACCAGCATGCTTTTAGGTGGCAACAGCAGCAAAAGCTGGGAATTGGCTGTTTGTGCCACCTCCTCCTGAAGGAGTTCTTGAGGATTAGAAAGGGAGTGGTACCTTGCGTGTGTCCCTGCCATGCCTCATCACTCCATGCTGCCCTCCCACCACACCCTGCTCCTTGGCAGCATTCTCCCTGGTGTCAGCTCTCAGCTTACACGCCTTGCTCACATGGCTTTGTCCAGACCTCCTTCCTTTTTGTTTTTACTGACTATATGGCTCTTGAAATGACTCATAGATGGACCCGCCGAGGATCAGAGACTTAGAGATGGAAGAGACTTTTGAGTCCACTGTATCCAGCCCTATTCATTTTACAGATGGGGCATCTGGGGTCCAGAGGAGCTAAGTAACTTGGCCAAGATTGCCCAGTGTTTGAGGCAGGATTTCAACTCTGGTCATCATGACTTCGGTTCCAGCACTCTATCTACTACATAACATGACCTCAGGTCTGACCACTGGACTGAATGATTCTATGATATTGAACGAGTTAATCCCTGAGTTGCCACCTCTCAGATACAAATAAAAAGTTGTTCCCTCTCTCAAAGTGTTTTGAGCATTAAAGGAGGTCAGAGGGCAAATATTACCAATACTTTTTATACTCTCGAATGAAAGACTATTAAAATATAAGGTAGTATTAGCACCCCTGAAAACTGTTTGGTAATGACAGTCTTCAGCTCACCACCTCCTTCCTTTCACTACCCACATTTCTAGTACTACTAGTTTCGTTTCTGCCCAGAATATCTCATTTGCTAAAGAACATTTTGTCACGAGTGCCTTTGCTTCCCAAACATTTACTCATGAGAGTAAAGTTTGTCAATGTCACTGAGGAATGGGAAATTTGGTATAGCTGAATTTGTCCAAGTCAAAGAAACTTCACTCTTTTAAAAAATGTTAACCATCGGGGGCAGCTAGGTGGCACAGTGCATAGAGCACCAGGCTTGGAATCTGGAGGATCTGAGCTCAAATCTGGCCTTAGACATTTGACACTTACTAGCTGTGTGATCCTCAACAAGTCACTTAACCCCAATTGCCTTATGCGTACAAAAAATGTTAATCATTTTGGATGGTTAAAGCCTTTTACAATGTAGTACATAGTTCCCTGCCTGGGATAAGAAAGAGAATTTAACCTCTCCTTGATGACTCACTTTTCGTTATAAACATTAATTATCACATAAGCAATTATTGTATTGCAATACAAAATGCCCTCAGTTCCTGCCTCTGGTGTTTTGTTTTTTTTTTTTAATAAATTTTCTCTCTCCTCCCTTGCCGTGAGCACTTCTCTACTGTTTGAGTGCCTGTCTCTAATACCACCTCTTTCCCAAACCTTCCAATTTGCTTTGGCTGAGAAATCAAAAAACCAAATTTGATGGACTTTTGTCAAGGACATTTCTAGCAGAAAGCTATATGAGAGGCTATAGGCATCTGTGGCTGTGTTTGTTTGCTTTTCTTTTTTTTTTTTTAACATGATATTGAGAAGCCATGTCTGAATCCATGTATATCTCCTACTAGGTGGGAGGAGGGTGGTCTTTTGGCTACAGGTGGGGAGAATGAAAGGCTGTATGGGACAGGAAGTGAAGCATCTCAAAAGAAACAGTCACTTAAAGGCCAGCGAGGAAGCCATGGGGCAAGGGCAGCAAATTTCTCCTCAGAAGGAAGGCCCTACTGCTGACTCCACTTCCCTTCTTCTCCTAGGAGGCAGCTGAACTAGAGAAGCAGGAAGAGGTCCCAGGCAACAATAAGACTTTGAACCAAACAGAAAATCGTCAGACCTTGGGTGGTCTAGTTGGTGCCGGATTCCAAATTCACACCCTGAGAGAGGGGTCTGGGGTCCCCCATTCCCAAGTATCCCTCTAAGGGTCTGGGTTTGTGAGCTGTGCTGTGTGGTCTATATTCTTCTGTCTCCTCACAGGAGGAACATCCAAGAAGGCAAAGCAAAGTGAAACCTGCTGGCCTAGAGTTCTTTCCTAGGTTTGGAGCAGCCTGTATTCATTTAAAAACTGCCTGGGTATGGGAGACATTGAAGATGGCACAGCCCGCAGTACATTTTAAAAAAAAAATCATGTATTGATTATTGCCTACTCTGCCAAGAGAAAAGCACTATGGGAACTGAATTGTGATTTCTCTGTTCCTATAGGGTGGTGACTCCATTATGATCACATGACTAGGGCTTTGTGAAACTACAGCAAATTCATGAAATAGGGTTTTGCAGTAGAAATAGGGTTCTATGGGGAAATCCATAATCATCCACAACTCCTAGACGTCCTTAGAGGTCAGTGAAGACGCATGCGTCCTCAAGACAATGGTCGATCTGGGGAATAGAGGGTTATCTGCTCTTTGAGAATTATCCTGTGGGCCTTGACCCCACAGTTTAAGAAGCACCAAAAGGAGTCCTGAGTGGAAAAAGTTTAAGAAGCCCTGTCCATAGAAAGCTTGGCCTAGTGTGTGCAACCATGGGATGGAAGGCCATAACTGCCAGGAAAGGATCTGGGAGAAGCCCAGCTCCTGACCTTCCCTGCCTGCCTCTACCAAACTGGATCAGGCTAGTGGCCAGCATCGCCCTCTGATGATTACAAACAAATAAGCAAAGGCCTCTGTAAATGCATAATGGGCCTCGCATATACAGATATTACTATTTTAAAACAGACCCTGATGCTATTATAATTATTGTAGTGTTTCTGTTGCGCTGCTTTGTCTCTGTGGGGACAGAAGTTCCCCACAGTTCCCAGAACAGAAGTTCCCAGGCAGTTAGCCAATGGGCATTCAATATTAGTATCATGAGTGACATTATCATTAATAATACTAATGACAAAATTGGTAACAATAATGATAGTTATTTGCCAGGTCCTGTGCTAAGTGCTTAATGAATATCATCTCATCTGATGACTGCAACAACCCTGGGATATAGGTGCTATTATCATCCCCATTTTACAGTTGAGGAAACTGAGGCAAATGGCAGTTAAGTGATTTTTGCCTTAAGTAACATAGCTAGTAAGTATCTAAGGTTGCATTTGAACTCAGGTCTCTTCCAACTCCAGGCCCAGCATTCTATCCACTGCATCACCTAGCTGTCCCTAATTGCTAACTGCTTACAAAGTGTCAGGCACTTCCCTAAGTGCTAAGATAACAAAGAAAGGTGAAATCACAGTCGCTTCCCTCCAGGAGCTCAAGTTTCAAAATCCCCACAGGGTGAAATAAAAATTGTTGTCCAGGAGGCTTCTGGAGCTTGGGGACCACATTTGGGATTTTTTTTTTTTTGGCAAAGGTACTACAGTGGTTTTGCCATTTCCTTCTCTAGATCACTTTACAGATGAGGAAACTGAGGCAAACAAGATTAAGTGACTTGCCCAGGGTCATACAGCTAGTATGTGTCTCAGGCCAGATTTGAACTCAGGAAGAGGAGTCTTTCTGATTCCAAGCCCACTACTATACCACTTAACTGTCCACCTCTATCATTCTACTCATGGATTATTACAAGTTTCCTCTATCAAGTCTTCTCCTGGGAATAGTATGGCCCCAAGAGTGTAGTTGTAAGGGACAGGAACAATGAAATGGGATAGAATTGGGGGTGTCCTTTGTCTGGGTCCTTTTCCTTTCATTGATATGAGTTTTGTACCTCCTATTTCTTCTTATTTCCTTCAAGTCTCAGCTAAAATCCTACTTTCTTTTCTTTTTTTCTTTTGTAAATAGTATTTAGTTTTCAACATTTTTAAAATAAGATTTTGAGTTTCAGATTTTTGCTCATTCCCCCTCCCCAAGATGGCAAGCAATCTGATATAGGTTATACATGTGCGGTCATGCAAACATATTTCCACATTGGTTATGTTGTGAAAGAAGAATCAGAACAAAAGGGAAAAGCCATAAAAAAACAAAAAAAACAGTGAAAACAATATGCTCTGATCTGCATTAAAATCCTACTTTCTACAAGCAGCTGTTTCTGGTCTCCCTTAATTCCCGTGACTTCCCTTTGAGATTACCTCCAAGTTTCCCTGAATACATCTTGTTTGTACATAGTTGTTTGTATATTATCTTCCCCTATTAGAATGAGGACAGGGACATTTTCGTTTTTAATTTTGCATCCCTGGTGCTTAGCATGATGCCTGGCACATAGTTAGCTCTAAATAAATGCTTTTTGGTGGAATGGTAGCAATCTGCAGCTGCTCTAGGGGCCAGCCTTCCTGAACGCCATGAAGGTGAATGGCCGCTGACTTTGGGACTTGAGACTGGCAGGGTGTGATAGCTGTCTATGGCGATCAGGCTCCTGGAGTAGAGATGACCATCAGTACTCCCCTGAACTCATAGCATCCAGACAGGGGTAGAAATCGGCAGTGGACCTGCGGTGGGCGGAACACGTGGTTATTCAATCTCATTATCTGGAGAAATGGGGAAGACAGTTTTCTGCTGCCCTTTGCTTCCTTATAGTCAGGTGCAGACATCCCTTTATCCTTTCGGGACCTTTGAGTTATGGTAGTTTGGGGCTACTCTTCTATCACTCTAATAGTTTGGGAGGGTGAGAGAAGTTTCATTAGCTGTGGCTCCATGCAGAAGTCCTTTTTTTTTTTTGCTTTCATTTTTCTGTATTCCATAAACTACTACTTGGTCAAAGAATGTTAAGTACCAGTATCCCATGAATGGGGGCTGGAGAAGATCACTGCCTGAGAGAAAGAATTCCAGATGTGGGGTGGGGGCTTTAAAGTCGCAGATTTCAAGTTTTTTTATATTTTGAGCAGTATTCTATCTTATCCTCCAAATTCCAACTGTTGAGTGCTGTCCCCTGAAGCAACAAGTATCACAGTGGTGGGGAGGCAGGTGGGTATAGGCTGAGTATCCTCTGATAGCCAAGAGAGATACAGCAACCCCTTCAGGAGACTGTTCCATGCACCAGAGAAGAAATGAACAGGAACTCTGGGATCAAGGATCTTGGCCCCTGGTGGATAATGCTGATATTAGACTCCCCTGCTGGAGAATTAACATAGTGGCATGCTACCTTCCTGTAGGCTAAAGGAAAGGCAGCACATGAGTTGATATGGATTTTTTGTACTTGGAGTCTCACTACTGTAGTGCTCCAAAGGTCACAGAGAGGGGCCACGTTCTTGAAACAAATTCCTTAAGTGAGTTATTTGATCTCTCTGGGTCTTAGTTTCCTTACCAGTAAAGTCAGAGACTTGGACTAAATTGTTTCTAAGGTATTTTCAAACCTCAAATGTTTATTAGAATGTCTTTTTGTCTTGTATTTTCTCAATCACCAGGAATAGGGCAACTACTAACTTGTGAGGGAAAAGCTTATTTATTTTTTTTGGGGGGGGAAGGCAGGGCAATTAGGGTTAAGTGACCTGCCCAAGGTCACACAGCTAGTAAGTGTGTCAAGCTGGATTTGAACTCAGGTCCTCCTGACTTCAGGGCCAGTACTCTACTCACTGTGCCACCTAGCTGCCCCCAAAAGCTTATTTATTTTAAGAAGGGGTCTTGTTATGCTTTAAAAAAAAAAGTGTTGAGAATTGCTGAATTGAGAATCACATGGATTTCCTGACATCTCTTTTGACTGCTCAGATACCTTTTCTGCTACCTTTCTGGTCCCAGCTGTACTCCAGATAGTTGTCAGGTAAATGATCTTTGGATAAGGAAGGTGTTACTGTCTTGAGTGACATTTCTACACTTACGATTCAATGGGTGTATGACTCTTCTTAGACACTTTAATGAACTGGGCTCCAGGTAAGTAGAGCTACGTGAATGTCTAGCACACTGTGGATACCCAATATAAAAAAGCACCCCAGAGCCAGCTAAATCTTCAGAAATCTCTACTAACAAAGTGTCATCCCTACGGTTGGGGTTATTTCTTACCCCCACACATTTTAAGCTGTAGCTAATGGCAACTTTCTCCTCATGACGGCCAGATATTCTATCAGTTGGAGTGCCATTTGGGATGGTTGAGATATGTATTTAAAATATCTCATAGGAGAGACTCGTTTTACTCGTTTCTCTGAATGAGTAATTAATTGTCTATGCATTAGCTAATTGTGTTGGGAGTCCCACAGCTCAGAGGCTTTAATGTGAAGGGAAAATGTAGGTGAGTGGTTCTTTTAAAGAGAGAATGAATATCACCACCAAACCTTTGTAATAAATGGGAGTGGAGATGGGATAAGACAGACAATCCACTAACCACTTATGGCCTTTATTCTTATTCAGTCTCTTTCTGTCAGATGATCTCAAGGGACATGGCAGATCTGTGTTCTGAAACAGGGTGAAATGCCATGCTGAGAGAAATTAATAAAAACTATTTTGGTATAAGGCTTTCTTGGAATGTGAAATATTGTAATGTAACAAACTTCTTTATCCTGGGGCTTCTGAATTTTCACAGAAAATGTTTTTTTTCTGTCATTTTATAGATCAACTTGACAATATCCCACCTGCGTTCAAGGACTTACTATATTTGGTATGTAAAGTCATGAGTATAAATGCTTGTGGTTTTCCTCTAATAACATAATATGTTTAGGAAAGTACCTCGAGTTTCAGACTGGTCTCTCTCACTAAGCTAGGTGTGTGACCTTGGACAACTCACTTCACAGATCCTGGGCCCAGTTTCCTCATGTATTAATGAGGGGCTGAAATAGAGAATGGGCCTTAATCTTTTTGGTATCATAGGCTCCAAAAGCAGTCTGATAAAGTCTGTGAACTCCTTCAAAGAATAAGGTTTTTTAATGCATATAATAAATACGTATGATTACAAAGGAAACATTGGTTATACTAAACACAGTTATCAAACATATATACAAAAAAACAAGTTCATAGACCCTGGGTTAAGAATCCCTGGACTAGAAGATATTTGAGCTTCTTTCTTTTAGTTATTTAAAATTATACATGGAATGCCATTCCTCCCATCTCTACCTGGTGCTTTCTTCTATGCCCCCTCCCCCCAGCCATTTCCTCTGAAAGGTTTTCCCTTACTACCCCAGTCCATGGTAAGCTCTGCTCTTACATGTAGTTATCTATTTATAAGTAGGAGGTAGGACAACACAGTCTGTAGGACAAAGTACAAACTCTCTGGGATCAAGAGGATTCCTGAGGACCTCTTCCCACAACCTAAAGCTAGTGGTCTTCTCCAGCTTCAGAGAAAGGGGTGGGGGGAAGAGAGACAGAGACAGAGACAGAGAGACAGACAGAGAGAGAGAGAGAGAGAGAGAGAGAGAGAGAGAGAGAGAGAGAGAGAGAGGGGCTGGTGCAAGTAGGAGGGCACTGCCTGCCTCCTCAGCCTTGCCACACCAGGAACAGACCCACCTGGCAAAAGGGTCTCTGCTGCTGATATATGAGAACCCCTTTCTTCTCTTCCAACTTTGGGTGTTCCTGGGAATACGAGAGGCTTAAATCATTTCAGCTGACAGGCTACATTCAGAATTTACAGAACCAGATTTTAGGGGAAAAATCTGGTCTGTGTTCAGACCCAAATAGTAGATTATGAGTCTCTTGAAGGCAGGACCCATGTCTCATACTTAATTCAATTCAATGAAATAAAATATAAAAAATTCTATGTGCACACTAAGTGATGGGGATGCAAAGATGAAGAATATCACAGTCTCTGCTCTGAAGAAGCTTACAATCCAGTTTGAGGAAAGAAGAGATAAAATGAGTGAACAAATAACCACAATGCAAGTTGTAATGTGAAAAGTATATTAGGTTGGTCAAACAGGAATGAGAGACTGAGGAGGGAGAGATGGGAGGGGGGCGGGGAGAGGAGGGGAGGAGAGATCAGGAAAGGCTTCCTGGAAGAGGCAAGGACCTCAAAGGATGATAAGGATTTCAACAGGCAGAGTTAAGTAGGGAATCTATTCTAGGCATAGGAGATAGGGTTTCTACATGGATGAGAGGAGGCAGGAGATAATCAGGGAAGATTTAATTATCCAGTTTCCTTGGAATGTGGTATGAACCAAAGCTGGAGATAGATTACAGGGGCTTTTGTGCCTTTCTAGGAATAATGAAAGTATTTATTGATTGAGCCAAAAGTAAGCTCCCCTCCTCTGCATTTCACATGCAATGAACAATTATTTTGCCCCATACTATGTGCAGAACATTGTGTTAAGTATGGGTAAGTAAGTAAAAGATACTTCTACTTCAGTTTCAAAGATCTGTGATCACTCCTTCCACCAGTGCAGAACCGGAGTAGGCTGTCCTCAAGATTTGCTGTGATTAAAAAAATCCATTACCCAACAGACATCTGGCAACAACCCTTTTAAAATTTCCCTAGGCTTGTCCTTGGACACAGTCTGCCCCTCGGCTTATTTTGCTTGGCGCACCCTGGTAGAGCTGGTGTTCCGTTGGCATTCACCTGGAGAAGCCAGGGCCGCTTCTCCTTCCAGTGAGGCATGGGTGGTAGTTTGGTAACAGAGTCCTACTGGGGGAAATACAAAGATTAGATGCCACAGTGGGCTAAATATAGACCCCAATTCAGGCTTGTGCAAAGCTTCAATGTGGCCCACAGTCCTATTATAAATGACTTTTTGGCAGTTTCCCCCTGGCTCCTAACTCCGTTTCTGTGAGTCTATCAACAGTGTCTACCTACTGCAGCTGTTTATTGGTATTGTTCTTCTAGTTGGGGGGGCCAGGCTTGGAGGCCTTCCCTGTCCCTCCCCTACTCTGGCCTGAGGTGGTTCCTATAGTCTATATTCAGTGATCTCCCTTGCCTTGAAATCATCCAGCTTTCATGTAAATATATCTTACATGTTATTTTAGGTTCATCAAAACACAAGGAGAGAAAACATGGTATATGGAATGAGTGCTAGATATTTGGAGGCAGAAACTCTGGGTTCAAATCCTGACTCTGCTATCAACTATCTGTATGACCTTGGACAAGTCACTTAACTTCTGACTTTCTTTATCTGTAACGACAATAACAAAAAAGGTGGGGAGAGAAGAAGGCAGATTAGGAGGGAAGGACAAAGACAGCATGACAATAGAGAGAGGAGGTCCTGGAATCTGGAAGACCTGGGTTCTTGAGTATTCTGCCAAACCTCAGGAAATTCTGTGATTATAAGTTACAGGGGTCAGGGCTTTTTCTACATCACTTCTCTTTCTGATGAAATCATGAGAGTGGACAAAAGAAAAAAAAAAGTCGTGAGTTTTTCCCCCACTATGCATGTATGTTTGTATGTATGTGTATATATCTGCTTGCCTATGTCTAGATATATAAAAATATGGACTATATAAAGTAAGCCTTTCAAAGACATTTCACATTAGAGAAATAGCAGATCTTTGAAACAATATGGAAAGACACAGTCCTTACCTTTATGGATCCCACAAGTTGGTGGGAGGAAGTATTACCTAAACAAATAGCTATGATATAGAACAAAAGCTGATCAGTGGATGAGAGCAGCTGCCAACGTGAGACTCCAGGACTCAGGGGAACCTTTGGCCTCCAGGCTGAGTCTCAGAAAGAAAAGATTCTTTTCCTGTGCATTCACACTGACCTTCTCCCTGTCCATCTCCTCCCCCCGGCCTCATTTGCACTCCATATCCAGCCTTGATCCTGTAGCTTACCACTTTAATATTTCACTGGCTACCTGCCTAGAATCCCTTAGCCTGAATGACCATCCTGGTCCAGGGTTGTTAAGTAGTCAGAGAAAGCTATTACATTTAGCTGATTTCTCCCACTATGAAGCAGTTCATGGTACATAACCACATAACCTCTGTGGATAGGCAGGAGTTTAAATCAGGCCTTACATATTTACTAGCTGTGTGACCCTGGGCAAGTCACTTAACCTCTTTGTGCCTCAGTTTCCTTATCTGTAAAATAGGGATAAAATAATAGCACCTTCCTTCTAGGACTGTATTGAGAAAAATGAGTTATTTGTAACGTTCTATCCTTAGACCTCTTTCCTCCTCTCTCTAAACTTTCTCTCTTAGTAATTTTGCTTACTACCACAGCTTCAACTACCTGCCTCCATGAAGTTTACTTCCAAATTTGTATCTCCAGTTTTGAGCTCTTTTCTGAGGTCTAGACCAGGGGATCTTAACCTTTTTATGTGTCATGACCCCAAGGGCAAGCTGGTGAAGCCTATGGATCCCTTCTCAAGATAAGGTTTTTAAATGCATAAAATACACAGGACTACAAAGGAAACCAAGTATATTGAAATAGCTATCAAAATATTAAAAATAACAGTAACAGTAAAAAGAAGTTCACAGACCCAGGGTTAAGAACTCCTGCTTAAGAGGTGGCAGAGTAGCAGAAAGCCATACAGTGAGCTCTTACCACCAAAACTCCTCCAAACAGATCTAGAAAATGTACCAAATGCTGAAGGGAAAATCCAAGAAAAAAATCAAGTCATGTTTCTAGCGCAGCTCAGCATAGGGAGTTAGAGAAGTCTATGGAGACGTGGGTCTGTCCAAGAACAGCCAACCACACTAGGGTCCAGGGAGCAACTGAGCACCAGGGCAAGAGGAAGCCTCAGACCCATATCAAGGCACTACAATGGGATGGGTGCCATTTGGCAGCTTTGCCGCACATTCCCCAGTTTTGGATCACAGATCCAGGGTTGACTAAGAAGGGGAACTGCACCCAGAGTTGGTGTTCTAGGTTAAGGAGTGGCCACAGGCTCTAGGCAGTGTATGGAGAGAGAAGAAGGGCAATGGTGTGGTTCAGACCACAAGAGCAGAACAGGGGTTCAGTTCCAGTTTCTAGGCCAATCTAAA
Source organism: Phalanger gymnotis (assembly GCA_028646595.1). NCBI lineage: Eukaryota > Metazoa > Chordata > Mammalia > Diprotodontia > Phalangeridae > Phalanger > Phalanger gymnotis. The sequence goes on from CM053624.1 coordinate 331,056,321, forward strand.
GCCTACAGAGGAATAACCAGCACAAGAATCCCAGACCAAAGGGGAGCCTGGAGTTCTGAACCATCAAAGCTTTCCACCTGGCCAATCCAGTAGCTGTGGCTGAATCCAGTAGCAATCTACTAGGGCTGAGACCCAAACCCAACTCTTGGGCTTGAGCTCTTGCAGAGCTCAAACCAGTAGGCAGTAGTCAGACTTTCCTGGGTCAGACTACTTTGAGATCACTGAAAGTTTGCAAGCCCCTGGCCTGAGATATCCCTGAGATCATGGAACAATACGACCCTCTGTACATCAAGAAAGCAGTAACAGGACCAGCTCAGATCTTTCCTACAGAAGTGTGAAGAGCCTGCTGCTAATATCAAATCCGAAGTCAGGAAGTAAGCTGGAAGAATGAGCAAACAAAGAAATAACCCCATTATAAAAAGCTATTATGGTGACAGGGATGCTCAAGACATAAACCAACATAAACACAAAAGAAGGAGCTGCACCTTTTCTCAGATACCCTTTGGTCAGCATCTATTTAAAGCCACAAGCCAACATCTGATATTTCCCTTTAACCAGGACAAATTCAAAGAAAAGGCATTTAATAACAAGAGGTACATCCTCCCCCCTCAAAAAACTCCCTAAAAAACAAAGGAACAAACATTTTTTTTTGATTGCTGTGCCATTGATAGGAGAAGGAACATTTGTAACCTAGATAATTTGTGATCACAGGGTAATATCCTCACTGAAGCACCTCTCCCCTTCTAAAGCTGCCACTTGTTGCTTCCATGCAAAGCTGCTGATACGATCTGGTGGGCTGCTTTCTTGATTTAGCTACTGTCTACTCCTCCTCCACTGAGCTGCTATTGCCATATATTGCTGTTGATAGGATCTTCTTCCTTTAAGAGAGTTTAAAGAGTGTTTTTGTGAGCCATTCCGTTGTCTTAGGGCTATTTTTGTGAGGCAGAGCCATAGTTATACCCCATCAGCCCTGCCAGGAGTCCTCAAGGCTAAGTCTGTCTTTTTCTCTATTTTATTTCTCTGTCATTGGGACTTCCCACAGGCCTGTTCGATATTTGACCTGGAGTGAACTTCTGTGCGTTCTTCTGTCTTATGACCAGTTCTGTTGAGAGTGCGGCTCGTGTGTCCACCATTCTCCTCCTGCTCCTCACTCCCTCCTCCTTGTCTGTCTAGATGAGCACACTCTGATGATGTGAGATAATTTTTCCTAACCTTCGCTTTTCCTTCCCCTGCTGCCCCTCAGTCACCTGCCCCAGTTTGTCCTGACTGGTGATGTTCTAGGTGTGGGCAACTCCTAATGAGGAAACTCCCCTCGCCAATGCAATTGTTGTGCAATGTATAGTCTTAGCGAGTTGCATGAGGCAGCCAGCGGTTAATTACCCAGGAATTACCCAGACTCACAAAGCCAGCAAGTACAACTGGCAGGGCCTTAATCCATGTCTTTCTGATGCGAAGGTCACCTCTCTATTTACTATATCACATTGCTTCTCACTTATTATTACTTTCATTTTTTACATAATTATAATTAGTGTATATGCTTGTGAGTCTGGTTTTTCTTCATTCAGTGTCTTCCTACGTCTATCCATGTTTCTTTGAATTATTTTTATTTGTCATTTTTTATGGCACTAACGGGGGGCAGCTAGGCGGCTCAGTGGATAGAGTACCAGCCATGGAGTCAGGAAGATTCATCTTCCTCAACTTAAATCTGGCCTTAGACACTTCTTAGCTGTGTGACTCTGGGCAAGTCACATAACCCTGTTTGCCTCAGTTTCCTCATCTATAAAATGAGCTGGAGAAGGAAACGACAAACTGCTCCAGTATCTTTGCCAAGAAAATCCCAAATGGGAACACAAAGAGTTGGACACAATGGAAACAACAAACAAAAATGGCACTGATGATTTGCGCAGATAGAAAACAATTTATTCAGACATTCTTCAGATGCTGGATACGTGAGTTGCTTCTAGTTTTGCAATTACAAATTAAACTGCTATAAATATTTTTGTACAGATTGATCTTTCTTCCCTTTTAATAACATTGTTGGGGTATATAGTTCTAACAGTAGGATTATTGGGTCAAAGCAAAAGATGAATTTTGTAACTCTTATCATATATTGTCATTCTGCTTTCCAAAAGGATTTTTTTGGGGAATGGGGGGAGGAATATAGAGACCTATGTAAATACTCTCCACCAAGTTTAGTCTTCTATAACTTAGGGAGTTATCTGGGGACACTGAGAGTTGAGGTAATAATTATAACAACTATCTTTATATAATTCTTTAAGGTTTATAAAGCACTATACACATATCATCTCATTTTATCCTCACAACACCACCGAGAGATAGATACTTTTATTAACCCCATTTTATAGATGAGAAAACATAGGCAGGCAGAGATTTCGGGACTTGTTCAGTGTCACATAGCTAATAAGTGTCTGCACTCAGGTCTTCCTGACTCCAGGCCCAGGACTCTAGCCACTGTCCCATCTGGCTGCCTAGTGAAGTCACTTGTCCACAGTCATCTAGGCAGTATATGCCAGTTGGGACACAAATCCAGGACTTTTAGACTTCAAGGTATGCCCTCTATGAGACACCATACGCTGCCCTGACTCTTCAAAGAGATGAGGCAGCACATTTTTCAAACCTTGTACGTCTGGGGTGGACAAATGCCTTCTGCCACAGCTGCTGGTACCAGAAAGTTGTCATAGGAGCTCTCTGAAACAATCTGGTTAAGCATGGATGAATGTCTGCTGGTAACCAGCACAGCAGGGGTGACCAGGAGCTGATACAGCTCCTCTCAGGACTTTAGCACCCAGGGACTACAAGTAATAGTATTAATCATCATAATAACATAACAACAACGATTGGCATTCATGTAGCACTTTACATACGTGAACCTATCTGAGATGCACAACTCTATCAGAAGCTAACACAAGTGTTATTGTCCCCATTTCACAGAGAAGGAGCCTGAGGTTCAGAGGGATTAGATGCCTTACTTATAGACAGTTAATAAATGTTAGAGGTAGGATTTGAACCCATATCTTTTCTACCTCCAAGTCTGGCAACCATTCATCATACTACAATCTCTTTCTAGACTAGAACGTCAGTAGACAGCACTCAGATGCAGCCGATTAAGTCATCCTATAACCCAGAAGAGCTAGTCATTCTTTTCCCAGGAGAAGCATACTTCTTGGGAAGGCTTCCAAGCCTCATTGTCTTCTCTGCTTATATCCTGGGTGGCCTGGGAGGGATGGGGAGGTGGTGGGTAGTGGTGAATGGAGAGTTCAGGGAATTCCAACTGTTGTGAAGACTTTATTTTGGGGGAAATGGCAGGCATTGTGGTAAAGTGGGGGGAAAAAAAGGCCTTGGCCTGGGAGTTAGCAGTACTGGGTTCTAATTCTAGGACTGCTACTGGCTTTATATGCTTGGATAAGTCATTATCCTTTTTGGCATCTTTTCTCTTCTGTAATGAAAAGACTGGATCAGGGCCTTGAGGTCACAGGTTCCCCACCCCTGGACTGGACTATACACTCTCAAGGACCCCTTCTAGCTCTGATCGTCTATGATTCTAAATATTTTAGGGCCATTTCTCTAGACCTTGTAGAGCAAGGTCATAGGCAGGAAGAGCCATAGGCAGATTGGGTAGGATTACTAGGAGGGGGTGTGGAGGTTAACAGAAGCAATCCAATCACATTCATTCTCAGCTCATGGCCTGCTCTTGGTTTTGAGAAGAAGGGGTTAGGTACCTAAGGGGTGGGGACTGTCAAAGGGCCATACTTGAGGACCTAGAGGGCTACACATGGCCTCAAGGCCCCAGGTTCCCCACCCCTGGCCTATTGGTAGGTGGAGGTGCTTTTTACTGATAAGCTATTTCTGAGTCACTACTACCTCCTGGAGGCAGAGGAAAGACTGGGCATGAGTCCTCCACCTACCTGAGAGCCCTAGGAAATCCATCTGTGAATAATTGTTTAACTTTTTTTCATTATCTGTTTTGCTGATGCTTTTAAGGATTTTGTACAGTTCAGAATCATCAAGGCCTATTTATTTTCCAACCTTTCCATTAATGTACCAATATTGATGGATTTTAGAAGCTTTACCTGTCAATGTATTTATCTTTCCAAAAAACATTAAATAATGAAGGTAATAAATTGTGAACCTAATTATTGATTAACCGTAAGTATAAGACCAAAAAAAAATTGTAAAGAGAAGCAAATGGTAAACATTTCTTAAACAATTACGATGTGAAAGTCTCTTACCATGAGAAATTAATTACAAAGGCAAAAAATAGCCCCTGCCTTCAAGAAGCTTATATTGTATTGGGTGAATGGGTGGTGTGAAATGTTATATATGCTGTTAAGTTAGGTAGGAAGACAAGATGAAAATAGTGGCTAAAAAGAAAATCTAGACAAAGTTCTCTAGGAAAAGCTGAGGTGGAAAACTTTTCATGGAAATGTAATTGTTGTAATTGCCGATGAATGTGCACTTTTTTTGAAGTAATGAGACTAGAGATGTTCTGGAGGTGATGTAAGTGATGTAAGGAAAGGTGATGGTGATGTAAGGAAAGCAAATACCTGCAGATATACAGTGGGTGTGTGGGGGGAGATCTCTTCATAATTACAAACACTAAGTCTGTTAAGTGAACTCTCCCCCCTCTCCCTGTAGAATTTCCAACCATCCCTCTTCCATGAAGTATTCCTTGACTCTCCTATCAGCTACTACTTTTCTCCTCACACAGTACTTTACTTTGCACATGTCTTATGTATGTTACCTTTACCTGTGTTTGTGACACCCTCACTAAACTGTAAGTTCTATGAGGGCAGGGATCTTGTTGTATCTAAACTTTGTGGATCCCTCAGCAAAGTAGATATTTAATAAATGTTTGTTAGGAGAATGAATGAGACCTAGGGGCTTAAAAAAAAACAATCAGTTGCATTCATTCAACAACATTTATTAAATGCCTGCTATGCGTAAGGCCCAGTGATAGGGAGTAAAGAAGATAAAAACTTAAATTCGATCCAGGGCCCACACTCAGGAATTGATCGTTTCAGCCTTGCAGCTGCATGGTTTTAGTGGAAAGAGAAGTGCACTTTGAAGGCAAAAGGAAGAGACCAGTGTCCTTATGTGATCTGATCCTGAGTAAGTCACTTAAACTCTCTGAGGAGCCCCTTTATTCTCCTCCATGGAAGGGACACAATGCTACTTACATTACCTATTTGAAAGGTTTGTTTGTTATGAGGACTCCTCTTCGGAGCAAGTGCAAAGGGGGCATTTCCTCTTCAAAAGCCTTCAGTCACTCTCTTTTCTGTGGCCTCTGAAACAGTGGATGCCAAATTTTTCAAGGTCCTACTCTTTTCCAAGTAAAAAAACCATTTCTCAGACACGCTCGCCCACTCTCCCCTCCTGCCCCCTGTGAGATAGTTGTACAGTGGTATCCATTGACTGAGGAAAATATGCAATGATGAAATGACAGTGTTTGGAAGACTGAGACCCTTTGCAGTAACTGCTGCTCCTCAGTGTGGTGGCCCATGACACTCCCAAGTTTTGTTCCAACCAGATTAAAATGAATGGGGAAATATTTAACAAAATACATAAAATATAATAAAAAATAAGTAACATTATGTTTTAAAACTAAGTCAATTTGTAACTAGCACGGAACTTTATGTACGGATTAGGGGGCCCTGTTTCTATTAGAGTTTGACACCACTGGCCTATGGTACCCAGATTGGAGACTTTCCTGCTAGGATTATATACAAACTCCCCTAGACATTTAAAGCCCTCCACAATCAATGGCTGATTTTTAAAAATAATGTTTTAAAGGTACCAATTGGGATATATGGAATAATAATTGCTAACATTTATAGAGTGTTTTAAGATTTGCAATGCATTTAACAAACATATCTTCACAATAACCCTAAGAAAAGTGCTATTTTACAGGTAAGGAAACTGAGGTAGATAAAGGTTTAAGAGGTTAGGTGATTAGTGTCATGGAGCTACTATGGGTCTACAGGCAGGATCTGACCTGAAGTCTCCCTGACTCTAGGTCCCATGTACTATCCACTGGGCCACCTAGTGGCCTATACTTTACCTCATTTGAACCTCACAATAGCTTTGTGAGGTAGGGTTGTGCGAGAACTCTTATTCAGTGTTGTCTCTAATGAAACTAAGGGTCAGAGAGGTCTGGTGACTTGAGCATGGTCACCTTGCTCTGTCTCCTAGCTAATAATGATCAGAATGTAGACTGAGTCTTCCTGACTCCAGGTCCAGTGTTCTGGCAGAATGTTATGCTGCCTTTCTAGCCTTATTTCGGGTGCTCAATACTCCAGCCAAACTAGACTATTACCTGTTTTCTACTTCAGCATTCCTTCACTCCCCCACCTCTTCACGGACTCATGCTGTGTTCGCCATGTCTTCTCCCTCTTCCCTCCTCCCTCTGCCACTCTGAATGCTTCTGTTCCAGGTTCAAAGTTCATCTCTGGTAGTGCTAGCCTTCCTCGATCCTTCCAGCTGTTAAAGCTCTTACCCTTCTTAAATTACCTCCCATTTACTTATCCATATACTAATTGTATCCTACTCCTTAAGGGAAGTGATTTTTGCCTTCCATCTCCATTGCCTAGAATGGCTGCCTTTCCCATTAGATTGGGAGCTCCCTGAGGACTGTCTTTTGCCTCTTTCTGTATTCCCAGCACAGTTAGCACAGTACCTGGCACACAGCAGGTGCTTAATAAATTCTTATTGACTGAATATACAAATAACCTTAATGCAGAGAAAAACATTACAGGAGAAATATGTAGTGCTGTGAGGTTGGGAGTAAAGGGAAGACGAAAGAGGATCGAGGAAGGTTTAAGAGAATGTTTTTTATTTTGGTGATTAAAACCAGGAGCAGATGCAGGAGAGGCATAGCGGAAAAGCCCAGGACTGTAAGTCAGTAGACACTGGGTCAAGCCCCAGGTCATGCACTAATTAGTTGTGTGACCTTAGACAAGTCACTTCTGTTGTGTCCTGTAAAACTAAGGGATTAGACAAGATCAGGAGTAGTAGAGATGTTCTGTTTTTTTCAGTAGAGAGCTTCATCATCAGAAACCCATCTGTGTACAAGTTGTGTGTTTCTGTGGATAACTGGGGAAGAGTACCCCCTGTTGGTTATTAAAAACATATTTTTAAAAACTGTTAACTATTATTTTAGTTAAAACTAAAAACTATTTTTAAAATCTCTTTTGTAGCGGTGATACAGGAGCAGTCCTTCAACCCACTAGTTTAATCCACTTTCTTTGTACAAAAGGGAATAATTATAGGCTGAGGGCCGGTCAGCATGAGTCATATAACAGACTGAACTGTTCTCCAGAATCCTGTTAGGTCTTCAGGGTTTACTCAAGTCTGACTCCAAGTTGCATCACTGATGGAAGCTTCCATGTGGATCTGAGAATTCTCTTGAATATCTCTACCCAGCAGAGCCAGGCATTTTTGGTGCTTAGACTCTACTGGCTAACTGGCTCATGGATGCTGGCTAATTAGGTAAAATCTTTCTTTCCAGACATCATCTCTGATCTCCATCAAGCCACATCTGGGTCATGGGCCACAAGCTCAATGCCTGGGGGACTAGACTAAGGTCCTTTCTAGCTCTAAGGTGCTGTGACATCTATACAAGAAATAAATATTAGGAAAAAATGGATTTTTTTTTTTTGGTCTCACGAAAGAAAATAGTAAATGAATTTTGAATAAGGAAAAGTAACTTTTTGAAATTTCCAGAGACGCATGGTTTATCCAAAGTGGAAAACTGTTGACTAAAGGAAATCGCCTATTTGGCAGGTTACTTATCAAGCAGACATTTATTTTTGCCAAGTAATGTGCTAGGAACTAGGGATACAGATACAAAAATGATACAGGAGCCCCTGCCCTCAAGGAGTGTATATTCTATTAGAAGAAAATTGTGAATGGTTCACTGCCCACAAATTGCATTTTATTGGGCCTAGGAACCCCCAGGAAGACCTGAAGTAGTAAGCCAAATCCCTCAGTCTGCCTGTCAAAGACAGGAGGAAATAGATGTCAGTTTAGGTTTGATGGGGGCAGTTTTAGACTTTAATAAGATACCACTCTCTGAATGGTCCTGGGTCCTATAACTGCTCTGGGGTAGGGGGTGGGGGGCTGCGAACAGGAGGCAGTGACACTGTCATTTGGGCTTGCCAGAGGGTCAACTTCAGGATCAGTACAGTAAGGTGTGGTCATCTGACCCTGCCCCACAGCACCGTCATTCATGCTCTTTCATGTCTCTGCCAGATGAGATGAGTTAGTCCAATAGGATGGGTTTAGCCAAACTGTTGTAATCTAAGGTGATCTATACATCTGGACCTCTTTGTAAGACAAAGGCTTGGATTAGATCCAAGGTTCTTTCCAATTCTAATTCTTAAGATTCCCCTTATTTTTGGTAAACCTGTTCTTTGAGGAATGAAAGCTGAGAAGGGTTAGATGATGCCACCTATCGGGTAATTTGGGAGTTTGATATGGAAGAAAAAGGTAAGAAAATAATAGAAGTTAAAGGACCCAACTTCCCAGGCAAAGCAGGAATCCTGTCTTAAAACATCCGGGACAGTGACACACCTAAATTTAAAAGATGATTCCCATTCACTTTTTTTTTTTAAACTATACTATACTACAGTACTGACTGATTTAGGATTCAAGAGATATTTAATCCTGGCTGACTGTGATTAATTAGCTATATGGCTTTGGGCAAGTCACTTTCCCTTCTGAGTCTGTTTCTTTATTCAAGGGGAAGATCACTTTTTGCTGAAATAACCAGAGAAAGGAGGTGGGACTTGAGATGGGTTTTGGAGACCTGAAGAAGGCATTCTAGGTAAGAAAGGGCTTTAATGGGGAAAAAGAGTATAGAGATAAAGCTTAGTATATGGTGGAGTATATGATGGTGTGAACGAAGAAGATATTTTGTGCTATAATCCACTGATGTTAATTTAGACTGGGGTGGGGAGGGGCTCAGTCCAGACAGAGGTGGGTATGAGTTGAACAAAAAGGCATCCAAAGTAGAAAACCCTTGACTAAAGGAAATCGCCTATTTGGCAGGTTATTTATCAAGCAGATGTTTATTATGTGCCAAGTAATGTGGCACATTCCCTCATAATTTTCCCATGGACAGATAGCCATACCTAGGGTACAAAGACAATCTATAGGGTTTGACAATTCTAATAGCCAATTTGGGCCATCTGTTGATGTTGCTTAGTCATTCAGTCATGTGCGAACCTCCATCGAATGCCATTATTGTCCATGGGGTTCTTTCAGCAAAGATACTGCAGTGGTTTGCCATTTCCTTCTCTAGTGGACTAAGACAAACAAAGGTTAAGCTACTTGCCCAAGGTCACACAGGTAGCAAGTGTCGGGGGCCACTGTTGAACACAGGTGTTTCTGAACTCTAGGCCCAGCACTTTATCCACTGAGTCACCTAGCTACCCCCCCCAAAAAAGATGTGGAGCTCAGCCGGGACCACTGGGATTCAAACCCAGGATCTTCTGTTTATTAGACAGGTGCTTTAAGCACCCAAGCCACAGTGCCACCCAAGGCCATCTACACACTCAAATTGGGACTACAGACCTGTATAAGTCACAGGTCTCAGTTTCCTCTTCTGTGTAATGAAAAGGTTAGACTAGATGGACCCTGAGGTCCCTTCCAGCTGTATAATCCTGAGGACACAATGATTATCTGTTTAAACAATGGAGACTTAATGTGAGGTTTGTGAACTTAAAAACAATTTAATAACTAATAAAACTAGTTTCACTTGTAATCTCATGTATTTTATTTTATGCATTTAAAAACATTATTCCCAGAAGGGGTCCATAGGTTTCACCCCAGGCTTAAACCATCCTCCAGCTCAGGTGTATGTATTGAAAGGTCAACAGGTCACAGAAGGGTTAAAACCATCCAAACTGTGCCCAAGTAAACTCGTGATGGTGGAGAAGTCGCACTGGTTACATGTGTTGCTAGATGTTACCACCGCTGCTCACACATGTAGTTCATGCTTTGGATATATGCTACAATCATATGTGTCAACCACTACTGCATATTTTCTTTTCTGATTTTTTTTTTATATTTTATGTTTTCTGGTTTATGGGCTAATGATATGCATTATATCACTATACTAATAATATACTTAATAATACTAATGTGTTATTGTTGCTGCTTGCTAACCATATAATTTTACTATTTCATATTCACATCTTTCTATACTAGGTATATTCATGGCCCTTTGTTAGGTATTTTTGTAATATATCCTGCATATAATTTAGGCATCTAGTCATAAAAGTGGTTCTATCAAATGATAATTTGCATTGTGCTATGCTTACTTCAGGCAACGTTAACATGGCTGTGATTTGTAAACAGGACAGTGGAATGGAACCAGGGATGCTGTATGATGTTGTTTGACAGTCTCTGTAAAACTCTGTGGGGACTATAAAATCTTTTGCTGAGAGGTCAGAATGTAACACATGCCTAGTTAGGAAGAGCTTTTCTTTGAGTTTTTTGGTTTCTGCCCAGAACTACACATTCCACAAATGAACTAGAGAGCTGAGAAGTGTCTAGTATGTGATGAGATGTAGTTAAATGTCAGGGCAAACGGAGCTCTTTAAAAGCTCGACTGCACTGTGCAGCTGTGGGACTGCCAGAGACAGGGGAAGAGGATTGATACTAAGAAACAGTCGTACCAGACAACCATGTGACCCACCACGAAAGGGAGTCCTTTGGGCTGGATTCAATTTGCCCGGTAGAGGGAGGCCCTATCTCTTTCCCTTGGGCTTTTGGGACTGGAGAGACCGTAGCCACCTGGGTTTCTGGGAAGTCAAGTGAGATTTCCCTAAGTATACTAAGAGAAGTTAAAGTCAGTGAGCCTGCCTGGGGATTTTGAAAGAGAGCTCAAGAGTTCACCTGGTCAGGGATTGGCTGAATTTAAAAGCTTGACAATAACCTCCCACCTGTCTCTTTTCTATGACTGTAACATTGAGAGGAAGAATAACGAATAGAGCTCCTTTTCCAGTGGCTTCTAGGAATGTTGGTTCTTTGGGGTTTTTAGGGACAGCTAGATGGCACAGTGGATAGCCTGGAGTCAGGAAGACGCATCTTCCTGAGTTCAAATCCCACTTCAAATACTTACTGTATGGACAAGTCACTAAACTCTGTTTGCCTCTGTTTTCCTCATCTATAAAATGAGTTGGAGAAGGAAATGGCAAACTATTCTAGTATCTTTGCCAAGAAAACCCCAAGAGTGAAACAACTCAACAACAAATACTGTGTTTATTATCTTTCTTTGTCTTGTAGTAAATATACTTGAACTATTATTTGAATCTGCATTTTTTTTGTTTTTTTAATTAGACTTTTTATTTTTAGTTTACAGCACTCAGTTCCACAAGTTTTTGAGTTCCAAATTTTCTTTCCCTTCCTTCCCTCCCCCCCAAGATGGTATGGAATCTGATATGCATTCTACATATACCTTCGCATTAAACTTATTTACATAATAGTCAAGTTGTAAAGAAGAATTATGACCAATGGAATGAATCATGAGAAAGAAGAAACAAAACCAAAAAAGGAGAAAAAAGAAAAAAAGAGAGAGCAAATAGTTTGCCTCAATCTGCACTCAGACTCTTTCTCTGGATGTAGATAGCTCTCTCCATCATGAGTCCTTTGGAGCTGTCTTTGAACCTTGTATTGTTGAGAAGAGCCAAGTCTATCAAAGTTAGTCATCACAGAAGCAATATGTCTGTGGTTGTGTACAATGTTCTCCTGGTTCTGCTCCCCTCACTCAGTATCAGATCAAATCTGCTTTTCTTTTAGGTCACGTAGATTAGGGATTGAGGCAATCATCTTAATGGGAAATAAGAACCATACACATAAGGTACATTTCAGAGATTTTCATGAAATGTAATTTCAAGTAGGGGCATAACAAGCCAAAACTGTAATAAATTTAGTAAATATTTTACATGAATGATCCTTTTACATTTTAAAAATCCTAGAGAAAGCCTAGAAGAACCTGGATCAAGGTTAGGGGGACAGAAGCTTGCTATAGATAACAATATCAACAGCTTTGATCAACTGTTGAAAACTATACTTCCAGTATCTCCCTTGAATAGGGAAAGGGTAGAAGGAAAGAAGGAAGGAAACAGGCATTTATTAAATTACTACTATGTGCTGGTCAATGTCCTGAGAATTTTACAAATATTATCTCATTTGATCCTCACAATGACCCTAGGAGGTAGGTGCTATTATTATCCCTATTTTACAGATGAGGAAACCGAGGCAGTCAGATTAAATGACTTGTCCAGGATCACAGAGCTAGTAAGTGTCTTAGGGCCCAGTGGTCTAACAACTTTGCCACTGAAATAGACCTGTGATGTTATCATTATAGGGAGCTCCCTCCTGCTAAGGAACATTTCCTTCTTTCATTTAGCAGCATTTTTCTGTAACAAATATTAGAGAGTTGCCTTTAATGATGAAGATTAAAGGTCTCACTTTATGAGGAAACTTCCATCTCTCTTGCTCTGTGTGGGATGTTTATCATCATTTCTACACCAAGAGTCTGGGATTCTGTGAAATAATGGAATCTAATTTCCTTGTTTTACTGATAAGAAAGTAGAGGATAGCAAAGGTAAGTGACTTGTTTAAGGTCACAGAATAAGTGAGTGAGGTGGGAATAGAACCCAGGCCTCTTGAGCTGTGGCCAGGGCTGTTTCCATTCTAATCTTGCTGTCTCACCTAGGATGGAGCACATTTATTTACTCCTTGGTATAAAAGAAATAGTATTGGTCTTTGATTCAGAAGATTGGGGTTTAAATACTGTTATTTATTGTATGACTTGGACAAGTCACCTAACAAATGAGATAATATTTGTAAAGTGCTTATTATAGCGCCTAGTATATAGTAGGCGCTCGTGCTCTCTCTTTCTGTGTATATATATATATATACACATATATACATACATGTGCTTAGTTCTTCCTGGCCTCAATTTCCTATTTATAAAAAACAAGGGGGCTGTATCTCTCAAGTCCCTGCCTGTTCTCCATTTATGATCTTACTGTTGTGATTTTTGGCTTTCAGGTCCTAGGTGTGATAGATCCCTGGATGGAGGGGCTGCTATATGGCATAGGAATATGGCTGGTCTGTGGCTTCCTCTGATTCTGTCCTAAGAGCTCTCTCAGGAGAGAGCAGGGCTCTAGTGACAGATGATGCATCTGCTGCCTATGCTGGCTCATCATAAGAATGTTGGCCACGTAAAGGTAACTATTTTTGACCTTACCAGGTCATGAATATCATCTCACTTAGGAAAGGAGTGCCCACTGGCACTGAAGGAAACATGAATCTTTTAAAGTAGAAGTTCAATTGAACATTTTATGTCTTTTTATTGTTCTTTAATTGTTTCATAATTCATCTAAGTCTTGTCACCCCAAAGAGACTGCAACTTCCTTGAGGGCAAAGATAGATATCACATACCTTGAATTAGTCATGGAAGCTATGCTTGGCATATAGTTAACATTCAATAATAATATTATAATAATCAGTATTTGTATAGCATGGTGCAGTGTACAAAGCATTTTTCTCGCTACCCTATGAAGGAGGTAGTGAAAAAAACACTAAGTGAATTAAAGAGGAATCTCAGCTCCCATGCATTTACTAGTAACTCATGGAGCTGAATGTCCCGCATCTTCCTCTCTTCTGAACTTCAGTCCTGCATCACCCATAGCCTCTTGGACTTCTGGAACTAGAAGCGTCAGAGATAGCTAAACTCAACATTCAAAAACAGAGCTGTGGTATTCTTTTCCTTTACCCCTGTAATATCAATTAAGTTGGGTGTCTTTGATTGAGTCTTATTAGGTGCTAAGCCCCAGGCCCAAACCCATATCTATTAGGTGCTAAGCCTATGTGGGCGTGAAGGGGAGTAGCTAAGACCAGGGCCAATAGTAAGAGCTGAAGTTCCGGTGGCTCAGATGATGTTTGATGAGAGCTAAAGGGCGCATAAAAAGAGAGAACTGAGCTATTGGCTTGGGGCTGTCACTCTTGAAGGTATGTGGACATGGAGACTCTGGGTAGTTGTAGTTAAGAGCCCTCCAGCTTGTAAACCCTGGTAACTGTATATGGTGATTTTGTCAGACAGAAATCTGTTGCTTCGTGTTTATTTGCCCTGTTTGTATTTGCTCTGGAGTTCAGGGTGATGGCTTTTTCCCCTGAGCTGAGGGAATGATATTTGTATGCTGTATTAAAGGAAGATTGTTAACCTCTTAACCTGCTGCTTTTCTTAGTAAAGCAGATCAAAAGAATCTGGGCTTGCAGCGTTCTTGTTGTTGGGCTTATGTTGGTTTTTCACCCCGCCAGCAGCTGCTGGCCGAATTGTTGTAACAGCCCCCAACCCACTGCTCTTGGAAAATTTCCTATTCCTGTTCAGGGTACCACTATCTTTCCAGTCTCCCAGGTTCCTAATCTCAGCATTATCATTAACTCTTTAATCTCCCTCACCCCACACAACCAATCAGTTGTCAAATCTTGATGTCTCTACTTTCAAAACTTCTCTCTCATCCAACTCTTTCTCTCCACCCTACTTCAGGTCCTCATCACTTAAGATTATTGCAAAGGCGCCCTAACTGGTCTCCTGGACTCCCTTTTCCCCATTCCAGACCACACAGCTGCCAAAGTCATTGTCCTTAAGTACAGATCTGACCATATCACATCTACTCAAAAAAACTCCAGTGGCTCCCTATGGCTTCTAGAATCTAATGATCAAATACAAACTCCTCCATGTGTCTTTTAAAGCCCTTCACAAGCTGGCCCCATCCTGTATTTCTGGCTGCATTATATATTACCCTTCTTCTTAAGCATCTTGGTCTAGCCAAACTGGCTTTCTTTCAGATCCTTTCTGATGCCCTTAATCCCTTAACTCTGTGGCTTTGTTCTAACCTATGTCCATTCCTGGAAGGTAGTCCTTCCCTATTTCATCCTACAGAATTTCACTTTTCCTTCCAGACATAGTTCAAACAACCTGCTTGTCTGCATGTAGTCTTAACTGATTCCCCCTAACTGCTATTGACCTTGAATAATTACCGTTTATTCAGCTACCTTTAATTTTGTATTTATCCTGTATATATTTAGACACGTATATAACATCTCCTCAAATAGAACGTAAGCTCATTGAGAGGAGGGATTGTTTCATTTTTTCACTTGTTTCATCAGCACCCAGAACTGTGCCAAGCATATTGCAGATGCTTAATAAGTGCTTGTGGAATTGAATTAGGTCGTTTACAGAATTAATTTCACACTTGCTAGGCCCATGGTCACAGAAAAGAAAGGTCACGGAACATAAATATTCCATGGAGAGCCTGGGTTCAATCAGACTTTGCTCCTTCTAGCTGTGTGACCTTCTGTTTCCTCTTCTTTAAAAAAAAAAGTGGGAGAGAACGGTGGGCTAGATGATTGTTAATCTCCCTTCAAACTCCAAAGGCCAAGATCCTAAGACAGAGGAGATGTATGTCAAAATACCCCTAGCCAAGCGTCCTACCTTGGCAGGCGGGCCCACGGAAGGTGGGAAGCCACGCTCCGCCCCGGGCAGGGCGGGGTTAATCGAGTGAGTCCTGAACCCGGTCTGTTACAGCTTCCAGCTTGCAGGCTTTCAGGCCAGAGTGTGCACAGGCGCGATAAGACTGAGCAGGGCTGAGCCTGCCCCATACCCCCGCAGGACGGGGTTAAGCGAGGGCGCCCTCTAGTGGTCTATCGAAGCTTCTCCAGCTTTCAGGTCAGACTGTGCGCAGGCGTTTGCAGAGCAAGCCGGCTAGGCTCCGCAGGAGCTCAGCCTTACAGAACTGCGTCGGGCACGACGGGGTTAAACCAAGGAGTCGACGGGCCTAGGAGTGCGCAGGCGCTCTGAGAGCGAGGGGTGGGTACGAGAGGAGCGCGCAGGCGCATGACGGTTGGAGACGTGTCCCCCGGACTGGGTGGCCGGAAGTGTCCCGTGCGGAGCTGGAGCCGGAGCTGGCCGGGTCTTGCGGGCGTCCGCCCGGTCCGTCCGTGTTGTCTGTCCGTGCAGCCGGCCCCCAGGATGCTGAAGAAGTTCGACAAGAAGGACGAGGAGTCCGGTGAGGGCCGGGGGCGGCTCTGGGACCCCGGGCCTGATGCAGGGCGGAGGGGGCTACCCGCCGGTTCTGGCTAACGGGCCGGGCCGGCCGGGCGGGGCAGCCAGGCCAGGGCGGGAGGTCAGCCGGGACTAGAAGGGTGGGGGGCGTCCTCACTGCCCGATGTCTGACAGGTCAGGTACCCGAGTTGTTTGGGGAGCCCTTCACCCCTTATCTAAAGGGAAGGCACAGCCGGGACGAGCCCCCTTGAGCAAGCGCCTTCCAGGTGCCAAGCCCAGGTGAAAAAGCTGGACAGACCCTGTCTGCAAGGAGCTTACCTTCTACTGTGCAGCATGTCACATAATTAAATACAGGATATGTGGGGGATATTGACGACGCTGGGGGGAGCAGCATGTCACAGATAATTACAGGACATGGGGGGGGGACACATGAACAACTCTAGAGGGAGCAGTGTATTCCCAGATAATTAAATTAACAGGATAAGGTGGAGGGGACATTAATAACACTAGGAAGGGAAAGCAACAAGGGATATTAACAGCCTTCATTGACAAAGTCTGATAGAATAGTTCAGTCATTCATCCAACAAGCACAGTGCTAGGCACTGAGCAAAAAACAAAACTGCCTGTGCGTTCTTAAGGGTTTATATTCTGTTGGAGTTAACAGCATGTGTACGTACAAGCAAATGCAAAATACATCCAAAGTAAATAAATAGTTTAGGAGGTGAGGCAAGGAGATACAGTAGCAGCTGCAGGGATGTGTAGATGGTGTTATTTGAACCAAGCTTTCAAGATCGCTGGTTATACTAAGAGTCAGAAGTGAGGAGAGTACACTTTTTGCAGATACAGGAGACAGACTGTGCAATGACACCAATATGGGAGATGGAGTGTGTGTGTGTGAGAGTGTGAGAGTACTCAGGGTAGTTTGGCTGGAATGAAAGGTGATGTGTAATAAGTCAGGAAAGATAAGTTTGGAGTGGATGTGAAGAACTTGTGATACCAATTGAAGGAGATTTTGTTTTATCCTAGAGGTGATAGGACTGGAACCAGGAGTGACCTGGTCAGGCTTTGCTTTAGTAATATCACTTTGGTAGCTCTGTGAGGGATGGAATGGGGAAGGGAAGCACTTGGGAGAAGACCATCTGATAATCCAGGCAAGAGGTCACGAGCATCCGAAGTAATGGTAGATGTGTGAGTGGAGAGAAGGGGATGAATGCAAGAAATGTGGCAGAGGTGAAATTGACAACACTTGGCCACATTGGATGGGGGTGGGGATGAAAGAGACTGAGTTTAGGTCACCTCCAAAGTTTGGAACCTGGGCGAATAGAATGGTGGCATCCTTTATAGAAGTTATAAAAGTTGGAAAGAGGAAGAAAGAGCACTCCAGGCATGGCTTCAGCCAGTGTGAGGTACAGAGAGCTTTCACAGGATCATAGGACTGAGAGGTGGCAGAAATCTTAGAGAGTGTTTAGTCTGAGCTCCTCGTTTGATAGGTGGGGAAACTTGAAGCTCAGAAAGGATGAGTTTACCCCTAGGTGCCACAGTAAGTACCAGAGTCAGGACTTGAACCCAAAGTAACTGATTCCAGATTCTTCCATTTATTTATTTGTTCATTTATCCATTCGTTACATCATTCTCTCTTTCATATTAGTAATTTAACAAAATGTTTACTATGCAAAGAGATATCAGTCAGCTAGCATTTGTTATGTGCCACGTGTGTGCTAGGCACAAAGATAAATGGAGTAGATGCCTTCAAACAACTTATAACTAATAGTAACCAAAAAGTATTCAGATATAATACATGTTAAATAATTGTAAGTGTGTAAGGGGAATGTCAAAAGTGCTTTGAGATCAGATGAGACACATCACTTTGAGCTATCTAGCTTGGGGCAAGGAGGAGATGAATGGGAATTCAGGATAGATTTCCTGGAGGAGTGGCATTTAAACAGGGTTTTGCAGAATAGGTAGGATGTCAGAAGATAGAGGTGGGTGGAAGAAGATTTCCAAATTTAGAAAATAACATAAGTAAAAGTTCAAAAGTAGAAAAATTCATGTCAACTTAGGAAACAGTGAACTAGTCTAATTTCACTGAAATGTGGAATACTTGAGGCGGAGTAGAGTGAAATAAAACTGGAAAAGCAAGAAGGTCCCAGATGGTAGAAGCCTTGAATGCCAGCCTGAGAAATTCAGAGACAATGATATTGTCTAAGTTGAAGTATTCATAAGATTACAGGTGTAGAGCTAGAAAAGACTGAAGGGTCATCTAGTCCAGCCCCTTTTATTGATGAGGGAATTGAAAACCAGAAACATGCTTTTACTTGCTTAATACTCAGGTAGTAAGTATGTAGTAAGAATCAGAACTTGAACTCAGGTCTTCTCTAAATCCAGTTCTTTCCCTATTGCACTGTGCCATCCTTGTTCCTGTCCTATACTAGATAGGGTACTTACTGCTCCCTGGAAGTTAATTAGCAGGAAGGACATAAACCCAGAAACCTGCGAGAGTTTCTGCCCTTTTGGGACCCCTTCCATCTAGTATAAACTTTGGCAGCACTCTAATTAGAGGGAGGCAGAGGAAGGGCAGAAGTATGTCATAAACTGTTCAACTGTGGATTTGAGATGCTTTTCATGACATACCAAGAATCTGAGACAGAAACTGGAGCTGAAGCCTGGAATCCAGAGTATACTCCTTAGCAGTAATGTTGGCTTATGCACATGAATGTAGAGAGGGCACAGAAAACCAAAGGAGAGGTTTTCTATGCTTACCCATGGATAGGGTTGCATAATTCACAGATGATCTTAAAAGGTCTTCCTGGTTCCCTTACTGCTCAGGTCTATCATGGATGGACTCATGGATGGACTACGTGGACTACATTCATCTGTGTAGGGCATTCCTACTGCAGCCCTGCTCAAGCCTTTGCAAATGTTTCTCTAGCTATTGAATTAGGATTCAAAGACTCATCCCACTCAGGACATGGATAAAGGTGACATGTAGGAGGATAAGAGTCACTTTTCCCTACTACGTTAAGCTAATACTGTGTTCGTTATAAAGCTCTTGACTTACAGGTTTTCTTGGCTTCTATCACTTTTTTTCTGAACTGTTTGTATTTCAACAGGCTCAATTCTATACTCTCTTGCAATGTTTCCAGCATTCTCTGCCTCCCTGGTAAAATTTGACTAGATCGTTTCACCTTCTTTTTGTGTCCTGAAGTTGTTTTCTTTACATGTTCACTGGCATTGAGTAAAGCTGAAGTTTTTTGTGTAGGATCATCTCTTCTCCCAGAGCTAACATCCTCAGGAGACCATTATTGAAATTTTCGTACTTAGCTAGAGGGGTATGGTAGAGTAAACCTAGAGGAATGCTGTGCATGTTTCTTTTCTTTCTTTTTTAATATTTTATTTTTTTCCCAATAACATGAAAAAATAATTTTTAACATTTGTTTTTAAAATTTTGAGTTCCAGATTCTTTCCCTCTCTCCCTTATCCCACCCTGAGACAGTAAGCAATTTGATATAGGTTATAAATGTGTAATCATGCAAAACATATTTCCATACTAGCCATGTTATGAAAGAAAACACAGATCAAAAGAAAAAAAAAACCATGAAAAAAATAAAGAAGTTGAAAAATAGTATGCTTCAGTCTGTATTCAGACTTCATCAGTTCTTTCTGTGCAGGTAGATAACATTTTTCATCATGAGTCCTTTGGAATTGTCTTGGATTGTTGTCCTGCTGAGAAGGGTTGAGTCATTCATAGTTGATCATAGCAGTGTTGCTGTTACTACGTACAGCGTTCTCTGAGTTCTACTCACTTCACTTTGCATCCGTTCATTTAACTCATTCTATTTTTATCTGAAATTATCCCATTCTTCACTTCTTATAGCACAATAGTATTCCATTCCAACCATATACCACAGTTTGTTTATCCATTTCCCAAGTGATGGGCATCTCCTCAATTTCCAATTCTTAGCGCCACAAAAAGAGCTGGTATAAATATTTTTATACGTATAGGTCCATCTTTCTTCCTTCCTTCCTTCCTT
>CM053624.1:331076550-331095495 GCA_028646595.1 Phalanger gymnotis
GATGTCTGTATGAACAGCAGCAGCATGTGAAAGGAGCTTTGGCCGGGTACTCAGAAGGCCTGGCTTTGGTCTCAGCTCTTCCACTTCCTCCTTGGGTGACCCCAGACAAGTCACTTAACTTCTTATTTTCCTCATTTGTAAAATGTGAATAGTAACACTACCTACCCACCGTACAGGCCTGTGTGAATCAAACAAGGTGATATATGTGAAACACTTTGTTATCCCTAAAGCACCATATAAATGTCAGCACTAGTAATTATCCTCTGTCTTAGTTGTGCCCTCTCATTTCCCTGAATTCATTTCCTCTGTGATTCCTAGTTTTCCAAAAACATCCTTCTCCCCTAAACTTGACCTGTCTAATTCAGTGACCTCATTAGCACGCCAGTAAGAATAGGGAGGTCTATTCTCAAGGATTAAGAATGGTTGAAAAGGAAGGAGAGGGAGGGCATGCTATGGGAGTTTAGGAAGGAGACTATCTTCTGGGGAAACCTTTATGGAGACTGTCATGGTTAAAACTTGGCCTCGAAGTACAGGTAGGAAGGGATTCAAAGCCAGAGTCAAGGGCTGGGGAGAAGAACATTCATTAAGGGTTTGTTGTATGCCAGGAGTGGTACTAAGAGCTGGGGAGACAAATACACGTAAGCAAGAGCTTCCCTGTGGAGAGCTGGGGGGTGGAGGGGAATTCCATCCATCAAGGAGAGCTGCAAAGAGGGAAAGGATGAGGATTGGTGGGAGTGGGAGCATGCTATGGAGACTGGCCAGAAAGTTTCATGGAGTCTCCGTTCTAGGCCAGATAACCATGATAGGGTCTGAGCTTAAAGTTCCTGTAGTATGGAGGTGACAATGATAGCTATAGAGTAGTAGGAGGTAGGACTGAAAAGGGAAATTGGGGCCAAATTGTGAAGAGTCTTGAGTGCCAGGGTCAGGAGTTGCGATTTTTTTTTTTCTGTAGGCTGTGGTGAAGTTGTCCTCACTTGTAGCGTCTTCTCCATGTCTGGGAGGTTGGTGAGGTTCAGTGACAGAATCTAGTATTCACCATTCTGTGTTCACTGTCAACTTTCAGGTGGAGGCTCAAATCCATTTCAACACCTGGAGAAAAGTGCAGTGTTGCAGGAGGTAAGTTCTGTTCTTTTCTTTATTCTTTGTTCCTTCAGCTTTGAGAAGTAAACCTAACTCAGATGGAAATAAAATATGCAAAGTATTGGTAGAAAGTGAGCTAGAGAAAAATCCTCTTAATTTGGGACATTAATCCCTGAGTAACTTGGCAGCATCTCATGCTCCGAGAGAGTCCCCATCATGCCAAGTTTCCTTTGTCAATGTTGATTTCTCTGTGTGCATGTAACTTTCTTTGGGCTTTAGTTAAGAAGGCAGTAGAGAGTCCAGAGCTGGATTTTTGTAGGGGTTATGCTCCTAAATTCCACATATCTGATTTCTGTGGCTGGCTAAATCTGTTGTGGTTTAGGGCCAAATTATTTGGATCATAGGGTGAGAATTTTCTGGGATGGTGGGTGGAGGTATCTGGTTTGAAACAAGTATCTGAATAGATTTCTATTTTATGTTTACTAGAAACTTTTTAGATCTTATAGCTCTTGCTCAGAATATCAAACCCATGTTTTGTCTTCACTAGAGGTTTAGTACCCTCTGCTTCTTCTAGGAATAGAATTTATACAAACAACCACAGAAAAAATAAAAATTGAGCAAGGAAGCTGCAGGGCATATGGGTGAGATTCACCTTGGTCCCTCCTCGGCCTCACTTCTGCTCTTGATATTTTGGAGGAGAAGATGAAAGCTGTACAGGCCCAACCCCAGGACAATTAGCACAGCTAATGTGACCCTGATTTCTTCTCTTGCCAAGAAAGATCACAAAGTTAGCTATCGATGGCTTGCTTAGTGCAACAGTGTAATAAAGTTGGTATTTGGTACTTCTCCCACCCTGTCGCTCACAGATTCCCATTTCCTTCCCTTTTGTCATGATTCAGAATCACTATACAGGTCTGACCTAAGACTAATTATTAGTGCTGACATTTATATAGTACTGCAGGGCTAACAGTGTTTCGGATACATCACCTTGTGTGATGTTCCCAAGCTTGTAGGGTAGGCAGGTAGTGTTTCTATTCACATTTTTACAAAAAAACATGAGAAGTTAAGTGCCTTGCCCAGGGTCTCCCAGGGAGGAAGTAGCACAACTGAGACCAAAGCCAGGCCTTCTGAGTGCTGGTCCAGGGCTCCTTCCACATGCTGCTGCTGCTCACACAGATGTCCACCCTCTTACAGCCAAGAAGGGAAGCAGCAAACAGCTCCTGCTAAGTGTCTGCTCTGTCCTGCCCAAGCACTGCTGGCTGTATGGGAATAGTGAGGATGAGGCTAGCCCTGCCCTCTTGAGAAACGTGCACAGGACAGGGTTCCTTCGTGCTTACTGTGGCTTCCTCTTCTCAGGCATGCATCGCTGTTTCTTTCTCCTTCTCAGCTGAGTTCTTCAGTTCTGCTTCATTGATAAAATTGAAGTTGTTTGCTACAACTTTTATATTGTCTTTGTTCTCTTCCTTTTTTTAAATCTCTGGGAAAGAGGTGGCCCATCTCCCCATGAAGGCCAGTCCTTCTGCTCGCACCCTTGATTCCCAGGGTGCGATTCCCTCACTGATTCCCTCACTCACCTTAAGTGTCCTTATTTACTGCACCTCTGCCCCTTCCCTATTGCCTACAGCCATGTTTAGATTTCTTCATTTATTCTCCATGCCCTTAAGTTATGGCACTACATCCCTTCTCACTTTCATAGCAAGACTCCTGGAAAAAGTTCTCTCCTCGTCTCTACTTCCCCCCCGCCCCGACCCAAGTTTCTGACTCCACCAAGACCCTGGTATTTCTATAAGGGAACTGTCCTGGGGGCTTTAACCACTCTGGGAGACATCTGTACTCCAGGGGCAGGAGGTAGATCGTGATCTGGCAAGGGAGACTGGCAAAGAACATCAGGTTCTAGGAGAACCAGAAGAGAACAGTGTCTTAGGAGCCAAGAACAGATAGTATCTCAGAAGAATGGATGTCAAAGCATGTCTGAAGCTGCTGAGTGGACAAGGGTGAGAAAAGGCCACTGAATTTAGCTTTTGTTAATTGCCTGACATCTCTCCTGAATGTCTTGTCAGCGTGTCCAAAATGTAATACACTGTCTTCTCCTTTAAAGCTGCCTCTCCTCCAGATGTCCTTAGTTCTGCTGCAGGTCCCACCATCTGCCCAGCTCTGCACATCCTCAAGCATGGAGTCATCCTTGTCTTGTCATTCTCTTTGGCCCCAGGTTCTCTCCCAGTGGAAGGATCCTTTCTTCCCCTTATGTTCCTTGTGATTTCAGGTCTGCATCTTGACTAGTAATGACTGAATTTGCTTAGCTGTTTTCTTCCCACCTTATAACCTGACGTGCTCCTGGTTATGAAAACTACAATATGTTTACTACAGCTGTGTTTGGAATGGAACTGAGAGTTGTAGGAGGCTTAGTTACAAATCTTGTGAAAGGCTGCATAGGAAGTGGGAAATACTTAGGCCAGCCCTTTCTGGTCTGTTCTGGTTGGTACCTTTATTAATTACCAAGTTTTTCTACCTATGAGACCATGTTTATAATAGACTAATGATGTTTAATCAGTAAATAACTAGCCAGATTGGAGGATTTAAAGCCCAAAGAAAAGGTTTGCAAGGCCAGCCCTTTCCTTATGTATCATCTAATTGTCTTGGTTGCTTCTTCTTTTTAGGCCCGAGTATTTAACGAGACTCCTATCAACCCTCGGAAATGTGCACATATCCTCACCAAGATCCTCTATCTCATAAACCAGGTAATGGGGTGAGGTGGAGGCTGGAGGATGGTGATGAGGAAAGCAAGCATGACTGTCAGTGCTGCCAGAGTCCGTGTCACCTGCTGGCTCTTTGGTGGGCTCTGTGTAATGGGGGGATAGTTCTGTTCTAGTGCTCCTACTGCTCCTGCTTCTGACCTGTTGTCTTGGGTGGAGATTTCTGCAGAGTTCCTTAATCAGGGCTGTGATTTGCTAGGAAGACTGGCCTGACCCTCCTCCCCACCACAGAGCTCAGGAAACTTAATTTTATTGTCTCTTGGTTCTTTCAGGGGGAACATCTGGGGACAACTGAAGCAACAGAGGCCTTCTTTGCCATGACCAAGCTTTTTCAGTCCAATGATGTAAGTGTTTCCAGTGACACCTTATTAGATCTCACAGATAAGTCTGTCTACAAAATGAATTCTCCTGGCTTGTGTCCTAAGCAAATAGAATGAGAGAGAGGAGAGAACAAGAGGGATTTCAGCAAGCTATCTGTGGGTGACACCGAGTCCTGCCCAGCCAGCTCTCCTTGGAATTCATGGTGTTACCTTGATGATGGCATGGGCTGTTAGTCTGTTCCACAGCATCCCCTTTCCCTCATTCTACTTGTCTGTGCCATGGTTCTCAAGACAGAACTTCATTGGGCTATCTGAAGCTCTCCTGTTGGCAGCAGGGTCTGTTCTCCATGCAATGCAGCCTGAGCTTGGAGAAGTTTTCCTCTCTCCCAGCTAACCCTGGAAATGGCCCTGGGCGGTTGTGTGTCCCTGGAAATAGTCCTGGGCGGTTGTAACACAGAACAGAATGACCCATTGGAGAGGGGCAGGCCTTCTAAGCTTTGGGTTTCCTAGATCTCTGAAGAGTCTGGAGGGAATTACAGGAAAAGGATGAAGTCACAGAAAGGCATGTTATTTGACATCTGCAAAAGCACAGGTTTCTTCCTGAGGCACCTGTGACTGACTAGGGGATTGACATCTTGGAGAAGAAACTGATGATGAGGAGTAAGGGAAGCTGCCTTCCTCCACGTGGCAAAGATTATTCTGTGTGCAGAATCTCTTTTTAAGTTGTGATATAAGTAATGAAACTTTTAAAATTTTGTTCATAGCCCACTCTCCGAAGGATGTGTTATTTGACAATTAAGGAGATGTCCATCATTGCTGAGGATGTCATCATAGTCACCAGCAGGTTAGTTTTGGGGATTAGAAAGAAGTAGTCTATCCAGAGGACAGAGTCGTGCCACCTTTGCTCTTCAGACCCTCTCTCCTCCGCAGACTGCTACTTATGCCACAGAACTAGGCTTCTGGGGCTTCTCTGTCGCCCTGTGTTCTGGTTGCCGCTGGAGCTTGGCTCTTGTGCAACAGTCTTAGTTTTATTTTTTTTCTATTGCCTCAGGGCTGATATGACTTACACATGGGGGGTGTCCCTGTACTGCGACTCTGTGAAAGATTGCTTCTCACTTTTACAGTTTGACCAAAGATATGACTGGAAAGGATGACAACTACCGAGGCCCAGCCGTGCGCGCCCTCTGCCAAATCACTGATGTGAGTCCTCTTTCCACACTACCAAGCTTATCTTTCTCTTCTTTGTTTCTCCTTACCTGATTCTCAACCTAGATTTCTTTTTTATTTATTTATTTATTTATTTTTTCTCAACCTAGATTTCTTAGGTCTGTCTGTGACCTCCCTGTCTTTGTTTCTCTCCCTTCTCTCCTTTCCTGGTGTTAATGACGCACACTCACCCTGCCTTTCTTCACAGAGCACCATGCTGCAGGCCATTGAACGCTACATGAAGCAGGCCATTGTGGACAAGGTGCCCAGTGTCTCCAGCTCTGCCCTGGTGTCCTCCTTGGTATGAATGTCTTAACGGGAGACTTTGAGGAAGTAGTGAATAGCTTAGGATTAGAGATATTTAAAGAAAAACCAAAGCCATCACTTTTCTGATTTATCCCAAATCTGTGTAAAAGCCAGAAAATGTGTTTTTTTTTTTCCCCTCATCTCTTCCATGTAAGAAGGTCTGGTTTCAACAAGAAAGGGAAGGGTTGAGCGAGTTAGGTTTCATCCTGTCTAGGGGTAATAGCATTGGGGCAGCTGTAGGTTTGCACAAACCACCTGTTACTTACATAACTACAAACTTACACCATCAGGAAAAACAGACGTGTGTTGTGTGTTGATATTGGTGGACCTGATATCTATCCATGTAGTAGTAAGTACTACATAGTAAGTGGGGCGGGAGGTTGGTGGGTGCCTGACAGAATGTGTGAGGTCTAGCTGAAGGATAGCAGGAAATTCAGAAAGGCGTCAGAGTCCCCTGATAGCAACAGTTAATCCTCTTCCTTGATGGCTTGATCTTCTTTCCTTCCCAGCATCTGCTGAAAAGCAGCTTTGAAGTGGTGAAGCGATGGGTGAATGAGGCTCAGGAAGCAGCCTCTAGTGATAACATCATGGTCCAGGTGAGCGCCTTAGAGCAGCTCCAGGCCTGGGAAGGGAGGGATTATTTCGGTATTCAGGCACATACAGTTTTATTAACTGGTTTAGCACAGGGCCTGGCTCATAGTAGGTGCTTAATAAATGTTGGTTGGCTGACTGATTAAGTGCTCATATGTTGCCACGCCATACCACCATGTCATCTGAGCCCTGGCCTGAGAGTTCTCATTCCTGCTTAGCCATTGATTTGCATTATGATCACTACCTTTCTTCTCTGTGTCTCTTCCGTATCAGTAAATCAGCTGAATATCATTCTGCTTCATGGAGTTATTGTAAATAAGCTCTTGTCGGAAGAGTCATATAAACAGAGCTTCTGACCTGTGCCATCTTAGGCGAAGGACTTACCATGCCTGAGCCTCAGTTTTCTCATCTGTAAAATAGAGGGCTTGGCCTGAACAGTCTCTGAAGTCCCTCCTAGGTCTAGCTCTACAAACCTCTGGTCTGATCTAAGCTGTATTTCTGTCTCTGGTCCAGTACCACGCCCTGGGTCTCCTCTACCACGTGCGTAAGAATGACCGCCTGGCTGTCAACAAGATGATCAGTAAGTTCACCCGGCATGGCCTCAAGTCACCCTTTGCTTATTGCATGATGATCCGTGTCGCCAGCAAGCAGCTGGAGGAGGAGGACGGCAGGTAAAGAAGTTTATTTCTCCTTGAATATATACTTCTCTCACCAATGTTGTATTTCATTGGCCAAGTCTGTGCCATTCTCTTTTACAGCCGAGACAGCCCTCTGTTTGACTTCATTGAGAGCTGTTTGCGCAATAAGCATGAGATGGTCGTGTATGAAGCTGCCTCTGCCATCGTCAACCTGCCTGGCTGCAGTGCCAAGGAGCTGGCACCAGCTGTGTCAGGTAATCATGGCTCAGGGTGGGAAGTTCATTGGGCATGGTGGAACCGTGACAAGGGAAGAGGCTCCTCTGGAGGACCTTACCTTGGTCATCCAGGAAGAGTACTTGGGATGCTGTGTAAACTAACATTTATTAAATCTACACTATGTGTCTGCCACTGCGGGGGTTAGAAGTAAAAGCCCTTTTTAGCCTCAAAGAACTTAGAGTCAAATTGTAGGCTGATCCTTCCAGAGCTAGAAGGAATCTTAGAGGCCATCTGACCCAGCCTCCTTGTTTTACATATGGGGAAACTTAACCAGAAAGGTGACATCCCTGACCCAATGTCACTCAGGTAGGCAGCTTCAAAAGTGGTATTCAGATGCAGGTCCCTGGACTCTGGAGTAGCATTCTAGGCCTTCTTTTCTGTCCTACAACCTTGTTTGGTAGAGAAGACTTACACGCAGATGATTAGAGTAAGACAGACAGAATGAAATGCTGAATCAGGTGGCATAGAAAATAAGTGCCTAGGGAATTCAGAAAAGGAAAAATCACTGTGCCCAGAGGTAGCAAAACAGCCCTTCTCAGAGGAAGTCAGGTCCTGAGGGATGGCAGCGATCAGGTAAGAAAGGTGCAAGAGAGAGGAGGAGGAGGACGTTCAAGGCTGAGGGGCAGTGTGAAAGCCCGATCGTAGAGACAGAGCAAGTGAAGTTGAAAGTCTTTATGTGGGATGATCCTTTTTCTCCAATGAAGTCTTACCATAGCATAATTTGTGTAGATGATGTGACAAAGCTAGAAAGAGCTTTCCTTTGCCTTAAATTCAGAGTAGCATTTATTAGTGGCCTTTTTGTATAGGGCTTAAGTGGCCAGGAAATCTTTTGCTTTTATTAAGTTCAGTAACGAAATGGAAGCAGCTTGGGGGTGAGGATGCTGTAAGGTGGTGGGGGCGGGGGTTGTATGAGAATTTGAGTGTGAAACAGATAACTCTGAATGCATGTTCTCCTAAACACCTTACTATACACTGCCTCCACACATAGTCCCTTTCCTCTTGGTTCTTCTTGTCACTTGGCAAAGAGACCAAAGTAACATGTGTCTTCATACAGTGCTCCAGCTCTTCTGCAGCTCCCCAAAGGCCGCACTGCGATATGCCGCTGTTCGAACCCTCAACAAGGTAGGATCCTGGGATATGAAGGAGAGAGGTTTCTGCATGGGGGAATAAGGGAGTCAAGCCTAGGACAACTAGGGGACTCTCTTGAGCTTTCCATTTTTTTGGAGAAGGAATCAACTCTTTTCTTAAGTGGACCTCACTCTGAACCTAAAATTAAGTGGTGACAATGGTTAGCTTCCCAGGAAGAAAATGTTGGAAAACTTCCCTTGATGCCTTTGGGTTTGAGAATCATAAAGGAGACAGGTACAAGAGGCCTAACTTCTCATTCTCTTTTCAAACAGGTTGCAATGAAACATCCCTCAGCTGTGACCGCCTGCAACCTGGACTTGGAGAACCTAGTAACAGACTCAAACCGAAGCATTGCCACTCTGGCCATCACTACCCTGCTCAAGACTGGCAGCGAGAGCAGCATTGACCGCCTCATGAAGCAGATCTCCTCTTTCATGTCAGAGATCTCTGATGAATTCAAGGTACTTAATGATGCAGAATGGTCTCCCCATGTAAGAATGTGATTTTTGAATGGTTTGATGGGGTCTAGACTGCATTGTGAGTGGAAAATTCTAATTAAGATGAAAGTGTATAGTCTTGCGTTTATGGGGAAATCTGTTTTCAGTTCCAGACAATCAGCTTACAAACTTTTAGAAAACTATGTATTCCTAAGTTAATGATTACCTAAATATCTCTAGCCTGCTGGGAGGGATGGGTGTGCACCTAGTTTTCTGTCTCTGAACTTTGATATTAGGATTGGTCCCACACATGAGAGTCAGTCTGTAGTACTTCATGTTTGTGGGCTTCAGTCTCTGGGGCGTTGGATCTATGTAACCTTTTCTATGACCGTAGCATTCTGAGACATTCATTGCATTGCTGGCCAGGCAAGCCCATCCTTCCTAGGTACGTCACTAAGGAAGGGGGAGGAGAGGAAAAGAATCCACTTGAGTCTCACATTGTAGCTTTGAGCAGAGGCAGAGTTGTGTGGGAAGAGACTCCCTGTTTAGATCTGGGGCTAGTAATTGTAGCCTGCCTTCCATCCTAAATGACCTCAGTTCTGGAATGCCACCTGCTCACACTTCTCCCTCTAATTTAGGTTGTGGTTGTCCAGGCCATCAGTGCCCTGTGTCAAAAGTATCCTCGAAAACATGCAGTCCTTATGAACTTCCTGTTCACCATGCTTCGGGAAGAGGTGAGACTGAGAAGCTGGGGTTGGGGGCAGAATATCTAGTTAAGTGTCTGACACTCACTTTGAGCCAAATTACTTTTCTTCTTATCTTAGTTCCTCACTGATTCCTCCTTCAGGCTAAAGAGAAAAATCCCTACTTATTCTCCTTTCCCTCTAGCATTCAAAAAAAAGTCTGTAGTGATGTTATAATGAGGTGGTATCTGTGTGACTTTCGACTCTTACAGACAGATGGAATGGAAACACTAAGTGTTGTTAATAACATTAATAGGATAATTAATTACTATTCCTGGTTTCAGAGAAATAGCAAACTGCCTAGGAGCTACACTACTGAGGAAGTAGGAAGGCAGTCTTCTGTGGTTCGGTTGTCTGCCTATGAGTCTCTAGGACAGTGGGTCTCGTAAAGGGCTTTCATAGGTATTTGTGTGATGGTTTCTTGAAATATTTACAACTATATTTTTGTTTTGGCCACAAAATAGTAATTGATTTATTCTTAATTGGTATCTCCTTAGATGTTCTCTTTACTTCTAATTAGTGGCAAGCAGGAGCAGGTGGGTTAGATGTGATCCACCAATCTTTGTCCTTCCAAAATGATACACGAACTGAGAAAATTTAGAACAGTTAGTGAAGTGGGACCCAGGGTCCGTGTATCAGCTTTCTTGCCCTGAGCGTTAGTGCTAGTTCAGGAGAAAGTGGTCTGCATGCCCAACTCTCTACTTCGTTGCAGGGTGGCTTTGAGTATAAACGGGCCATTGTGGACTGCATTATTAGCATCATTGAAGAGAACTCAGAGAGCAAAGAAACAGGGCTATCCCACCTGTGTGAGTTCATCGAGGACTGTGAGTTCACTGTGCTGGCTACTCGAATCCTGCATCTCCTGGGCCAAGAAGGACCAAAGACCAACAATCCCTCCAAGTACATTCGCTTCATCTACAACCGTGTAGTCTTAGAGCATGAGGAGGTCCGAGCAGGTGGGTCTCAAAAATTATGGAGTGAAAAGTTCATCCAGCATGGATGGGGCTCTTATGCCTGAGGCTAAAAAAGAGGAGCTTATGGTGACCTCCTACCAGTTATTGGGGGGAAGTGCTTTAAGGTGAAATCGAGCAGTATTAGCATTATAACAATAGGAATTGAGCTTTTGCTACAGTCTTTCTGACTATTTGGCTTTGGGGCTTGTGTCTTCTTGAGCATGGGGACAGCAGGCAGGTCTAATGGTAAGTGTAAATGACTAATTAGTGTTTTGTGCTGTGACTATAGGTGCTGTTAGTGCTTTGGCCAAATTTGGAGCCCAGAATGAGGAAATGCTACCCAGCATTTTAGTGTTGCTGAAGAGGTGAGCCCCATGTCTGGGATGGGTCAGAGGTCTTTCTGCATCTGTATCTCATTAGGGCCAGATTCAAGTTCTCTGTGTTGTTTGACACTCCCACTCTGTCCCAGAGGCAACAAATAGTTTCTGTTCCATGTGTGACTATGGACTAAAGGATTGGATCTTGGTAGGGAGCATTGCTTCCTAACAGATAAAGTCATGGACAAAGTATAGTGCCCATCTGCAGTCCACATTAGTGTCATTAGGAATCAATCTCTAGGGCCCTAGTTTTGATATTTCCTGTGATGAGTAGTGAGCCATACTCTTTGCTTTCTCTAGAATTAATAAAAATCAAGCAATTAGAGAATTCTTATAGTGCATGAAAATGGATCTTGCTTGGATTTGGACATCCTCATTGTTTTTGTATTTTGTCTCTAGGTGTGTGATGGATGATGATAATGAAGTGAGAGATCGAGCCACCTTCTATCTCAGCGTTCTAGAACAGAAGCAAAAGTCACTCAATGCTGGCTACATTCTAAATGGTAACTGATTGAGAAACCTTAGGGAGCCAAGCCTCTGGAAACTTAAACATCCCCGGGGTTACAATCTCTCACTTAGCTCAGACAGGCTTCTGCTGGGGTTTCCATCTTGTTATTCTATGACAGGGTGCCCTCTACTGGAATATCTCTTGGGACAATAGAATGCATTACTAGGAAGCTGAGGCTCTTTGGAGATAAACCTGAGCATCATCACAGTGCCAGTGCTAATCTGGCAGAGCTGTGGGTATGTTCTTCACACCAGAAAGAGGGGGCAGCATAGGGTGCCCACAGGCCTTCTCTGGGGAATTCTTAGTGGTTGTTCTGCCTAGCTTCCATTAGAATAATAGCTAGTGTACAGCCCTGAGCTAAACTGACTGTTTTCTCCCTCATTTCTAGGTTTGACAGTGTCTATCCCTGGCCTAGAGAGGGCACTGCAACAATACACTCTAGAGCCCTCAGAAAAACCTTTTGACCTGAAGTCAGTTCCCTTGGCCACCACTACCACTGCAGAACAGAGACCAGGTAATGTCTTCCCTTCAACTCTGGGTAGGTACGAGTTGTGGGGAGGGCCTCAGCGGCCTGTGTTGACTGAGGAACCGCAGACTTAGAGCTAGCAGGAATAATTTTGTCATTTGTAAATAGGTCTTAACTCCTGCTATTGGTGTCGTCATTCATTGTAGGTCAAAGAGGCTGTTCTTAGAGACCAGAGGCTTTTGATGCCCTTACTCAGAAACTTTGTGCCAGGAAGAAATACTCCTGTCATTGCTTTGGGGTCGACTGTTGGTAGAATTGGGATGCATGCCCCCAGACACTTCAAAGTCTTCCTTCTTTTAAAGCCATGGACAGCCGGGATGTCTGGAAAACTCCTGGATCATAGTAGTTAGGGCACTTTTACTAGTAGTAGTGTAATGTGGTCAGTCATTTTCCTCATCTGAAGAAGCATGGCTTGTGCCAGATGATCTGTCTGAGGCTCTTTTTGGTCCCAAGAGTCTATGGCACTCCAGTCATAGTAACTAGACTATTATTAGTTATGTGTTTATTTCTTCCCTGTAGAGAGCACTCCCATCACAGCAGTCAAACAGCCTGAGAAGGTAGCAGCCACACGACAAGAGATCTTCCAGGGTAAGTCATGGGCAGTGGAGCAGGACAAGGCTCTTAGAGCCAGGGACAAATCTTCTGGATTTGTCAGTTTTGGAAAGTCAGTTTTCCCTCAAAGTGTTGCCTCTTTGCTTCTAGTTGAAAGTCAAATGTCCCTAGTGCCCAATCAATGCAGTGATAGCCATTAGCTCTCAAGGTAGGCATGTAGCCCTCTAGGTCCTCAAGTGCAGCTTGGATTCAGTCAAAAGGCCACACTTGAGGACCTAGAGGGCCACGTGAGGCCTCAAGGCTGCAGGTTCCCCACCCCTGGTCTAGAATACCAATCCCATTTTTATACTCATTGAAGTCCTTTTTTATGATATACATATGTGTAAGAAAGCTCTAAACTAAGTTTCTCTAAATATAATCCTGCAGAATTTTTTGTTCTGTCCCACACCTCTACACCTACCCATCCCTTAACTTCTGCCTAATGCCGCATCCATGTTAAATGCAGGCCTCCAGCAAGGTGTGCCGCCATTTACCATCAGTACTGGCTGGTCTAATGCAGCTCCTCACACTGTAAAAAGACAAAAATAGAAGCATTATTTGCTTATTTAAGACTGTTAGCAGTTAACAACTGAGTGAGTAGCACCTGCATAAACTATTCAGAGGTTGGAGGTTGGAATGGTCAGGTGGGCTTTGTGAAGGAAGTAGGGTCTGAGTTGGGCATTGAAGGACTGGTAGAATTGGAATAGGTAGAAGGGAAGAAGAAGAAAGTGATCTAGGTAGAGTAAAAACAAGTGTGCAGGAGCGCTGGACCAACAGCGAGTGTCTGGTTGTGTATCTGTGTGCACACGCATGTACATGCCTGCACAAGCACCTGTGTAGAGGTGTGTGTGTTTTTATATGTACATTTGTGTGGCCGCACATACGCACATCCATTCTTTCGTGTAGGCATCAGCCATCTAAGAAGGCTCCGCTGCACACTTGTCACCCAGCCTGCCGCAGGATAATGCGTTTTCTCTGTCCTGGTTGATTGGCCTTCCTGTTCCAGCCTTGTTGTTTACTTAGGCCATCCAGATCCCCTCTTCCTTCTTTTCAGCTGAGGACCCCATCTCACGCTTTATAAAGACTGTTGCTATGAGCTCCTTCTTACCCTCTTCTGTTTGTCTCAAAACCCCTGAGGTCCCCCACTCTCTCTCCTTGTTTATCCCAGTCTCTGATGATGAGGAAGACCTTCTCTTTGACGAAACCAGCCCCTTCCATCTTCTGCAGCAGATTGCTCCTCTAGTTGTCCATCTCTCCCTCTCCTTCCCTACTGCCTTTAAATACATCCTTAAAAACCTTCACTGGACCTCCGTGTCCCTTCTGGATGTCCTATATCTCTGCTCCCTTTTCAGCCAAACTCTTCAAAAAAAAGTTGTCTAGTTAGTTCCACTTCCTCTTCTCTCATTGACTTTTTAACTCTTTGCACTTTGATTTCCGATCTCACCACGCGGCTGAAATTTCTCTCTGAAGCTGCCATTGGTCTCTTAATTGCCAAATCCAGTGGCCTTTTTTTATAGTCCTTGTCCTTCCTGACCTCTCTGTGGACCACCCCCTCCTTCCTTACCAGTTTCATTATATCTTGCTATCCATTCCGCCTTCTAAGCTCCAGCCAAACTTGCCTTTTTGCTTCCCTAACATATGGTGCTTCCATCTCTTATTTTGACTTTGTACTACCTCCATGTCTATAATGTGTCCTAGCCTTGTCTGCCTCTTGTAGAATCTCCTATTTCCCTCAGGACTCAGTTCAACCACCAACTCCTATAGGGAGCCGCTCCTGATTGCTCCCAGCTGCCAGGACCCTCCCTAAACAACCTTGCATTTATTTTGTATTTATTCTTTGCATATTTGCATATATATGTTTTGTCTCCTTTAATAGAATGTAAACTTGTGGACAAGGACTATTTCTTTTCTGTTTTTGTATCCATAGAGCCTCACAGAGTGACTGGCACATAGTAGGTGTATTGAACACCTACTATATTAAAAAAAATAGATTTACATAATGAGAATTGGTTGGAAACCTTTAAAGATTTATTTGGAAATCTGAACAGTAGTAGCTGACATGAAATAGGGAGTCAAGTAAGTGTTGCTTTTTGGCTTTCAGAACAATTGGCAGCTGTGCCAGAGTTCCGTGGCCTGGGTCCCCTCTTCAAATCCTCCCCAGAGTCTGTGGCTCTTACCGAATCTGAGACAGAATATGTTGTTCGCTGTACCAAGCACACATTTCTCAACCACATGGTGTTCCAGGTTGGTAGGGGAGGTGGGCTATGAGTGAGGCCTTTAGGGTTTGGGCCAGGGTGGGGATGTGGACATCAAGCTCTCCTTTCTTACCTCCCCTGGTGAATGTTTGAGATGGCCCAGGATTGCCAAAGGCACCACATTAGCTCTGGTGACTCAGCTGCAGTGAAAAGAGGGTTGTCCCTCATTAGGTGGTGTTTTTCTTCCACGTAGGGAAAAGGATCTCAGGACTCCTTGAGAATGAGCATGAGAAAATAGAGTCTGGGGCAGAGTTTTCCTGGAATCTGAGAACAGAGTGCCAGACTTGTGATGGGGTGCTAGGACTTGGACCTCCCAAAATGAAGAGGTTTGGGGTAATGGAACCCCAGGAATGCCAAGTCAGAGTCACAGGGAATGAATTCACACACTCAAGCCATCTTTCAGTCAAGAAATAGTTTATTATAATGCCAGTAGAAGTGGGAGAAGTTCCTTTTTGGGGGAACTTGCACCCTAATAGGGGTGAATCTAGAACTTCTAGAGAAGAGGGGCATGGGAATGGAATGCCGGGGATACTAATTAGGTAATCCAAGGGTCCAGGTGTCTTCAGGAGCTATGGATGGGAAAGTGTAGGGAGTATACCAGACATTGAGGGAGAAAAGACAAGTCTTTTGTTTAGCTGCCAGAGGCACGGATCTTGGGCAAGCACCCGAGAGAAGTTCCTTGGGCCAGGCACCCCTCTGTTCTGATAAAGGAATTACAGAGTCAGACCTGCAACAAGGGAACATTTTCTCACAAGGCGGGGCAAGGCTGGGTTGATTTTAGAGACAGTCTTAGGGCTTTTTGGAGTCTGGGTCCCGCCACCTCGTCAGTGGGATGAGCAGGGAGCAGTGGAGGCTGTTCCTGTGAGATCTGGCTAGGTGCCCAGAGTACTCTAACCGTTCTCTCCCCTTGCCAGTTTGATTGCACAAATACCCTCAATGACCAAATCTTGGAGAATGTCACAGTACAGATGGAGCCCACAGAATCCTATGACATCCTCTGCTACATCCCTGCCAAAAGCCTGGCCTATAACCAGCCAGGGACTTGCTATACCCTTGTGGCATTGCCTGAAGGAGACCCCACAGCCGGTAAGCTCATTCCAAACACTGCCCACATCCTCAGAGGGAGGGACTTTAGGGGCTTGGATAACACTGTTTACCACGAGTGTGTTCGTTATGATCGGGAAATTTGGTTTTTTAAGGGATTTTTGGGGATTTTTGGATTTTAAGGGAAATTTGGATTTTAAGGATAGCATGTATGGGCATGCACAGATACCCCCTCCCAAGCATGACTTTCTCTTCCCAGTTGTGAAGTCACTAATTTCTTGAGCATTATGTGGCCATCACCATCACATGAAGTCTCCTCTCATTTTCCTTATGTTTTATAGTCTATTCTACATCTGTGAACGTTATAATAGGCACAGGGAAAACCTCCCCCTCACCATCAGTGCATAGCTTGGTCCTTAGTCCACACCTTAGAATTGCTCTTGGCCCTGTTGTCTTTTCTGATAATATAGGAGAATCCTAAAATTTAAAGAATCAGTCCACCTCATGACCAGTTGGCAGTAATGCCTCTTATCATTTCTGGAGTTATATTGACCATTGGCTTCTCCCAACAGTGGCTTGTACTTTCAGCTGCATGATGAAGTTCACAGTCAAGGACTGTGATCCCACCACTGGTGAGACTGACGATGAAGGCTATGAAGATGAGTATGTGGTAAGTGTCAGGTACCAGGAAACGTCATTTTATGGCCAAGCACCCTATTCTTGAGAATGTCTAGCCCAGTTTTTAGTCTGGGATTCCAAGGTGTCCTTGAACTTAAAAGAGGAAAAAATGACATCTTTGTTTTCACTAACCCCTATCTGAAATTTAGAGTTTCCTTCAATAAAAAAAAAAAATTCTAAGAGGTGTATAGGCTACCCTAGACTGTCAAAGGGGTCCATGACATAAAAAAGGCTAAGAACCCCTAGTTAGACTGTTCTCAGCTGTAGGTTTTCTGATTGGAATCCTCAGATTTGCAGAAGTTCATTGTATTATAAGTTAATGAAGATCTGAATATTTTGGCTGTGAAGCCATCTCTGTCTCGCATCATTCAGTGATTCAATTCTGCTTTTAATCATGACACTCATTAGGGATAAACTTCTCATGATTTTGAGGAAGGGAAAACTATAAGTATATAACCATATATAACTAAAACTATAATTCTGATTTCACCTGAAGCATTTGTTACACCACTCATATTTGTTCAGAGTATGACTACGAGGATCTAAGTCAGAAATTGTTTAAAAAGACATTAAGGATTGAGGCTCTGCTCCCCACCCCCATCCCATGCTTGTATGAGTTGCCAGACAGTTTGCTCTGACAGAATAACTAGCCTTTGCCAGCACTTCTGGTTTGATATAGGGACATCAGGGTTCTCTCCTTTGGAGCCTTGGGTTTTCAGACTTTCAGATTGTGATTCCCCCTTCTCATAGCTAGAAGACCTCGAGGTAACATTGGCAGATCACATACTCAGGGTTTTGAAGCCAAACTTTGGGGCAGCCTGGGATGAGGTGGGAGAAGAATTTGAGAAGGAAGAAACCTTCACTTTATCCACCATCAAAACACTTGAAGGTAAGTTCCAGACCCAGGAGCAGCTGCTTCCTAGATTTCCGTGTTGACCCCATACCACAACTGGAGCATGGAGCATGAAGTGTCCTCCCCTTCCCATTGGGAGCAAGGCCTTCTGCAGAGCACATCCTGGGCACAGTTGCGTGTTCCCTGTTTTGTGATTTCAGCAAGAAACTTTGGAGTTGGGTGGGGTGAGCAGAGAGGCGGCAGTTGCCAGTTACGTGTGGGCTCACACATCTGGGTTTTTCTTATAGAGGCTGTTGGTAACATTGTGAAGTTCCTGGGGATGCAGCCCTGTGAGAGATCAGACAAAGTACCTGAGAACAAGAATGCTCACACGTTGTTCCTCGCTGGTAAGTGGCTGTCCCCAGGACAGGAAGGAGGCTAAACCAAGAATCTGTTTCCATGTGGACAGAGATCACCCTTTATGGTCTTTCACAGAGACTTCCCCCCCCTCATTTGGGAACACAGTATTGCATTTACTGATTCATCTGTAAACAGAGTCTGCTTCAGGGCCTTGCTTACCAGCTGATCTCCGCTTTCAGTGTCAACACCAGTCCCCTGGGATGCTCAGACAGCTGCTCTGTGGCTCTGGGGTTTGGGGACTGTCCCCACCAACTGAAGCTTCTCTGTGTTATATGAAAGTCATTGTTGATTGCTATTTTGGGCACAGTACTCAAATAACTGTCTCTTGTGCTCAGTCTGAGCCCTTCAGTTGGCCTCATCAGCACCAGTTTACCATGACAGTAGGGTTTTATATATGTTCTTCTGTCATCTTTTGTGCCCTAATGACATGGAAAAGCAATGTTGCCTTTCTAAAATGCCCCTTTCCCTGGGCCTCTTTCCCTAGACTCATAACAAACATTCTCCTTTCTGTTTGCAGGAGTATTTCGGGGTGGTCATGACATCCTTGTGCGCTCAAGGCTGGTTTTGACAGACACGGTGACAATGCAAGTTACAGCCAGAAGCACTGAGGAGCTGCCTGTGGACATCATCTTGGCATCTGTAG
Organism: Phalanger gymnotis; assembly: GCA_028646595.1. Lineage (NCBI taxonomy): Eukaryota > Metazoa > Chordata > Mammalia > Diprotodontia > Phalangeridae > Phalanger > Phalanger gymnotis. The sequence goes on from CM053624.1 coordinate 331,094,856, forward strand.
GCTAAGGAATTGTCCCTCTTGGGCTCAGCACCCTCTGATACTGCAACTTAAATGGGCCTATTGACCCAGGAGACTCACTCCTTCATATGGACACAGTGAAAACCTTCCCTTGGCAATAGCTTCTTTATTAAAATTATACATTTCTGATTTTTTTTAATTAGATCATTTTGTCTTTAAGGCCTAAATGGTAGTTGTTTCAGCTTGTGCTGAAGCTTGCTACCCTACCTGTTGGCTGGCCTTTGGATGAATAAAGTTACCACACGAAATCTCTGAATTCTGTCTTCAAAGGAGTCCTTCCTGACCACATAAATCATCAAGTAATTAATATCTACTCTGCTTATATTACTGTGCTTCCTTGAGGGGAGCTTCCAGTCTTATTTCCTGATAAACTTAAAAGTTTTCACTAAAGAAAAAATAATCCTGAAGAGACCCTAAAAACCAACTCTTCTCTGCACTCTAAAATCATCACTTGATATGGTTTCATAGGATTCTCATTAGATAATGAGAGTATTTACCAAGCAACAGTCATGATACAACCCCATTCCATGCTGTTATTTAAGTACTGATGATGTACAAGAACCCCTAATTTTGTCCTAGGTCACTCAATCTCATATTAGAAGGGACCTCAGAAAGCATGATT
>CM053624.1:331095995-331125150 GCA_028646595.1 Phalanger gymnotis
AGGGGTGGGAAATACTTTCAGGACGGGATCAAAGACTTGGTGGTCTGGGTCGCAGCCTTGCTCCTGTACCTCCCATAGAGCTCCAAGCTTTGACTTCTAGAGCTGCAAGGGCACTTTAGGTCAGCAAAGTCGTGACAAAGAGCCTTGGCTAATGAGTGCGTTTGGAATCCGGCTCTGCTACTGTGGGGACTTTTCCTCCTGTACCAAAAATTCCTCCTCTGAAGAATGAGAGGCGATATGATCTGTCACTTGCTGCTCTGAATGAACCCTATGCCCTAGTCTAGCCCTTACCCTTTATTTTATGCAGGAAGAAACAGGCCCAGAGAAAAGAAAGGACTTGGCATTGGGATGGGCAGTCCAGTTTTCACAGAGATAGGAAGAAAGGAAAAAAGATCATTCCCCAGGAGGGACAAGCTAGGTTAAGAAGAGTTTAGGTTGTGGTGGTCCGAAGCAAATTTAGGCAAGAAGTCAGGATAGTGGTGTGGCACAGTGGTTAGAGCGATGGACCTGGAGTCAGGAACACCCGAGTTCAGATGTGGCATCTGACATTGCCAGCTGTTTGATCCTGGGCAAGTCTCTTAATCTCTGTTGGCCTCAGTTTCTGAGATAATAACAATAGCTCTGACTCCTCTTTGGGTTTTGCAAAGCACTTTGCAAAACTGCTGTAGAAATATTAGCCATGATTATGCCTCCTATGCAGAGCAGTATGGCAGATCTGGGGACCAGAGCCATACAAAGTTTAGAAAAAGGGGCTAAGATAACACTCGACTATGTGATGTAAAGGTGGGGAAAGGTCTTCAGGGTTGGCTTCCTGGAGGAGATGGCTTTGGAATGGGGCTTTCAAGCAGGGGTTCTTAATTTGGCATCCAGGAACTTGGTTTTTGTTGTCTTTTTTTTTTAAATAAGCACTCAAATGTAATTTGTTTCCTTTGTAATCCTACTTATTTATTTTATGGGTTTAAGAGCTTTCTTCTGAGAAGGGGTCCATGACACAAAGGGGAGGAACCTCTGGTTTAAATGAGAACGAGGTACTCAGGTGAAGTATAGGGAGGATGTGAGAAGTTTAGGGATCAGCTTTAGGAAAGGCAAGGAGACCTGAAGTGGTGGTGAGGAGGAGGGGGAGGGATAGTCCTCATTGACTGGGCTCTCCAGAGTGTCAAGGACGTGACAACACAAGATACCAGATTGTGGAGAACCTGGAATTCATTGCAAGCTTTGGATAGGTGACCTCTGGAGTCCCAACTCCAGACCGTATATTCACCAGCCATAGAAATTTATCAGAGAAATGTCACAAGATACTGGAGGGGCCAAGGGGAATGGTTATTCAAAGATGCAGACTCCTGAAGAAATGTATGATGGGATGTTAGGAATTCTCTTAGCAGAAAGCAGTCAAGGATATTCCCAAATGTACCAGCCCAGAAGGGTGACAGCTGTTACCCCTCCTCTCACCTAACTAATGAGGACACAGTTCAGGTATAGACACTCCTTTGATTTCCAGACAGCCAGACTTGTTGCCCTACCCTGTTTCCATATCTTTGCATAGTCCTGGTGGTGTCTCTCCTTGGCTCCTTATCTTAGAATCCTTAGCACCACCTTCTAGAGGATCTTCCTGATTTCCTTCCATTGTTAGTCTTTCCCTTCCCCCGTGTCACTTGACATTTATCTCCAGTACATCGTATCTACAGGCATGGTAGCCTTCCAGTAGAATGTAAGCTCCTAAAGGGCAGGGACCATTCCTCATTTTGTATTTGAATCCTCATTGATTAGCACTGTTCTTGACCACATAGTAGGCACTTCTTAAATGTGTTGATCCATTCCTTGAACTTTGTGCTCAGCCAATTTTTTTTTCATTCTAATGATGTTCTCTTTGTATGCAAATCTCATCCCTTATCAGTTCCTTGTGGGTGAGTTTTTTCACCTTTTGTGCTCCCTATTCCCAGTAGAGAGCCTTAGCAGATTGTTAGTAAGTGTTTGTTGGATGTCACTGGAAAGATGAAAGTCTATAAAATCTGAAATTTTCATGAGAAGTGGAAGGCAGCTGTAGAAACCAGTTGGCTGCTTAGAGAGCTCTCTAATGAGCTCATTTCAGGACTTAAAAGAATGTAAACAAGCATAGATATTTTTAAAAATGACATATGAGAGTCGTTTCTAGAAGGCTAAAGCCAAAAATTCGATTGAACAAATATTCATTAAATGCCTACTGTGTGGAAGGCACCGAGGATGCAGAAACCCAAAGTAAACAGTCATTGTCCTCACAAAGCTGAGGGTCCATGGATATGTGGCAGGAGGATGCATGGGACAGGAGGCAGCCTATACACAGATAATATTCGTGCAAAATATATACTAAGTAAATTTTAAAATGTTAACAGCTAGGCTGGCCTTGCTGTGTTGAGGCAAGAAGAGGAACAGGCCCGTTTGCTTGGGACAGATGGTGTAATAGAATGTTTGTTGAATAAGTGAACGTAGGAAGAGAGAAAATAGACCTACTTCTGTTCTTCTCGCTCCCCCAGAGAAGAGAATGATTTTCCAGCGGAAAAAGGTAAAGAACATGGTTTGTGCTGGTAGAATTGTAACCTCTTTTAGGGCAGAGACTCTTCATTTTTGTCTATTTCCCCAAGCACCTAGCCTAATGCCTAAAATATAGAGGTTCTTAAGGAGAGAATGGAGACCCCCCAAAGAGATGAGAAAATGATCCTAGTTCACATTGATATAGTACTTTACATTTACAAAGCACTTTTCTTATAAATGTGAAGAAACTAAGGAGAGATTTTGCCCATGCGATTTGCCCATGGTCACATGGTTAACAATTAATGAAGTCCAAAATAGGAACTCAGATCCAGCTTCTGACTCCTAGATGAGTGCTCGTTAATCTCCTATGACTCTCCTCCTCTCAACATTTTTTTTCTTTTAATGTAAGTAAGCACCCAGGTGCAAATGTCTAAGCCCTGACCAGTCAAGTCAGACTAACGGAAGAATCACTGTCAGGAATCTTGGAGAATAAGAGAGAGGCTAAAAATTCGAGATTTGCATATCTGCATTTAATTTTATTAAAGGGGGAGCCTGGGATTGGATTCTAGAAACAGACTAATTTCACATCAATCTTGGGAGGGAGGAGGAATCTAGAAAGGATCTGAGACTAATGCACTATTTAGAACCATACTCCGAAAGCCACTGAACTGTGTACATACCGTTTGACCTAATGAAATCACTACTAGGCTTCTGTGTCCTAAAAGGTCAACTAAAGAGAGAAAGGAAATATTTGAAGCTGCAACTTTCTGTTCTAACTGAAAACAAAGTGAGTGCCCATCAACTGGGAATGGCTGAACAAATTGGTGTGTATTCATGTAATGGGGTTATCATTGTGCCATAAGAAGTAACAGGTGGGACAAATTCGGAGAAACTTAGGACTTGTGAACTGATAAAAAGATAATTTCTCAGAACCAGGAGAACAATTTTTACAATGACTGTAACACGTTCAAGGATAACAATGGTGAAACAGCCAATAACTGGTGAATGTGACAACCCACCTCGATTCCAGAACCCTGAGGAGGAAGCCTTCTAACCTCCTGGAAGACAGAGAGTGAACTAACTTTAGGTGCAGATTAAGACCTGCATCATCAAACATTGCCAATATGTGCGTTTGATTTTCGTACTTGTACGTAACATTGATTTGGAGCTGAATAATGCAAGGGGGTGACTGTGATTCTAAAAAAGGAAAACTGTAAATGAATCTTTAAAAATACACAGAAGGTTTAGAAGGGGACAGAGACAAGCAGGGCATTGTTAGAACTACTATGTTAAGTCTGGAATATTCAAAAAAGACTGAGCTGTACAATAGTAGAGATTCACAGTTTCACATGTGGTCCTATTTTTCCAGTGGTGTTTTTTTTTAGTCTGTGTGTGTTTGTGTAATGAATTGTACATGTTTGTTGAAGCTTGTCAAGTTCACAATATTAAAAAGAAATTTTTTAAAGCCATTGTTTTTTGGTACTTTAAAAAGCAAATTGTGATTGTTACGAGCCACCCTAGGTCCATGAAGAATGACTCATACTAAACTAACCTCATTTCCTTTCTTGAAAATGTTATGGGGCTGGTAGATCAGGGAAATGTTATGTCTTAATTTCCTACAGGCATTGGACATGGTTTCTTGTGACATCCTTGGAGATGGAGAAATGTGGATGGTATGATGTTGAATAACTCCCCAAAGAGTATGAGTTCATGTAATCATGATGTCCATCTTGAGGTACTCACAGGCTTCTGTCTCTGGCTTTATTCGGATCATTTTATCAGTGACTTACATGAATGAAAACACAGATGTAAGGTTTACCAGATTTGTAAATGTCACAGCACAGGGAGGAGTAGTTGATACCTTGGGTGACAGAATTAGCAGGAAAATTAGCTGGAACAAAGAATAAGAAATTGAAGGGGGTGAGGAGTAAATGTGAAGTCACAGAATCTTGGTTGAAAGGGACTTCATAAGGTCTCTATAAGATGTTCTCAGCTGAGCAGGATAACTTTCTCTTTATAGAAATACAAGACTGAGTAGATCTGGTTTGATAACAGTTTATGTGATAAAGGCCTGGGTGTGCTCTAATCACTGAGACAGGGGAGGATAGTTAGCATTCCAGATGACAGAATCCAAAAAAATTTTTGATAAATTAGAAGATCCCTCTGAACCTAATTTAAAGAAGTTTTGTAGGAGAAAAAATAGCATCATATGTAAAGTTTTTTACAGGTTGAAAAAAGAAACTTCACAAAGTCAAGATGACATCAAGGCTTAATCAGTAGTTTATTTGAAAAAAAATCTAGGGGGCAGCTAGGTGGTGCAGTGGGTAGAGCCCTGGGCCTGGAGTCAGGAGGACCTGAGTTCAAATGTCGCCTCAGACACAGGCTGTGAGATGTGAGCAAGTCACAACCCTGATTGCCTCTCTCCCTCACTCACCCAAAAAGGAAAAGACTAGGGGTTTTAATTGACTGTAAATACAACTTGAGTGAACAGCATGATCAGGCAATTGAAAAGACTAATTGGAGCTCTTGGATTCTATTGAAAGGCTTGTGTTTATCCTTCGTTTTCGAAGAGGACCGCGACAGGGAAATGATGACGTGACTTGCAGTTGACTTTGATTTGAGTGAGGGAGGGCTGTGCAAGGTCACCAGCCTCAGTTTCTCCTTCAGAGCCATCCCAGTGGCCAGATATTCTTCAGGAGGACTGGAAATAGCACAGGATGCAATGGGAGACCCTGGGCCCTTTTAGGCTAAGGTCTTTTCAGGTTCTCACTTTCAGTGAGGTAAGGCCCATCCAGTGAATAGGCCTCTTAAAAAGTGAGTCAAGGGATGGCCCCTTTAATTAAAAAAAAATCAAACTGGGAGGGGAAGACCCTCAAGGTTGCTAGTCAAAAGAGAAATAGTTACTATTATACTATATAGTTATTATACTATATAGTTACTATTACTCTATATTCTAACTATATACTATAATAGTAATTATATGCTATATAGTTACTATTCACTCTATATTCACTATATTCACTCTGAGCCCAGAGGGCCCAAAATATAGCCAGTAAGTGGAACCTATAGTGGTCTCGACTGAGGGGCCTAACTTCCAGGAATGAGGAAATGTTCATTCTCTGCTTTGCTCTTAATGGATCATAGGCAAGACATTTTCAAGAGGATGTTGAGAAGCTAGAGTCACTAGTGAAAGACCTCAGGTCCGTGGCCTGTGAGGATCAAGAACCAAATTTACTTAGCCTGGTGACATAAGAACAGTCTTCAGGTGTCTGCCCAGCTGCCTGGTGTTCAGCTTGGCCATTGTTCAGAGGGCAGATCTAGGCTTGATGCTAGAAAAACTTCCCAACAAGTAGGAGAGGGGATAGGGACCGGGCCTGTGATTTCCTCAGTATGGAAACTCCCAGGTGAGAATTTCTCTACTGATGCCTAGAGTTGCCTGGGAGGCAGAGAGGTTCTAGGTGAGTGTCCGAGTCAGGAATCAGCGAAGCCAGGACCACCTATCAGCATTATTATACTGTTTCCGTCTAACAAGTAGAGCTATTTGAAAGGCTGCCTGGGCAAGGAGGTTGGACTTTTCAGCTCTAGGGTGCTGTCGTTCCATGATTCTGGATCCTTTTCTGGACTGCTGGTTTCTTCAAACCCTTCCAGAACCTACTTCCTAGATGTCTTAGTGTTAAAGCCACAAGACCCTAATTTGAATCCCAGCTCTACCACTTAACCATGTAACCTTGTCTAGTCATTCATAGGAGTAAAAGTCCCCAAGATCTCTCTGACGAGTTGGACTAAATGACCTCTGAGCTCCCATCCCCTTCTAGGTCTTCGATCCTGGGATCTCTTGATGTCTGCCACCACATCAGCTCCAGAAACATTTATTTCCATGTGTGCGGCACTGTGTTAAGCGCCAAGGACATCAAGATGATATGGCCCCACAGTCCCTCTGTCTTTGAAAAGCTCACAGCCTAACAACGCAGCAGGACATAGGGTTTCCTTTGGCTCTGAGAAGCCAATCCTCTCTGCCTTTGGAAGGCTGGGCCCCAAAGAGTCTTTCCCATCCCCAGCTTTAGGTCACGCTATATCAACCCTGGTGAAAAAGGCAATAGTTCTGTGTGCTCCTCATGCTTCACTGCAAGAAAGAGCTATTGTGGGTTCTGAAGCTCCCTCAATGTCTTTCTAATTTCATTCCTACAACATATACCAGGACTACCTTTTCCTTCTCCTGTGAGGGGATTTCCACCTCACACATTTTTTCAATCTCCTAGATGACACCATTTCATTCCAGAATTCTTCTGGGAATCCTCTTCTATGGTGAGACTCTTCTTAATTGTTCAAATATAGAATGTTAGAGCTGGAAGAGACCTTGGAGACCTATTTAGTTCAGGGGTTCTTACAATGGGTTCAGTGAATTTCTTTTAAAAATATTTTTGATAACTATATTTCAATGTAATTGGTTTCTGTTGTAATGCTATGTATTTTATGTACTTAGAAACATTATTCAAAGAATGGGTCCATAGGTGTCCAATGGGGGTTTCACCGCTGTTGAGTGTTCCAGAACACAAAAAGGGTTAAGAATCCCTGACGTTTAGTCCAGTCTTCTCTTTTGACAGAGGCAGGAAGGAAGGAACAGAAGGAAGTTTGTACCAGTTGCCTTCTGCTTGGCTTGCTCAATCTACACTGGTATTGCATAGTCTTGCTTTATTATTTCTCTGAAGACCTAGGCCCTCCCATAAGAGAGTTATTACTCAAGAGTTGGGCTAACCCAACTCCTATCCACTGGGCAGGCCACTCACACAGGAGATTTCTCCCTCCTCTCATCTAGTTCCGAAGTGTTCCTCTTTGGGAGATATACTGCTTAAAGAGGGATGATAATGTGTTCCCAGCCCCACACTAGCTATTTCCCTCTCCCACCTCTACCTTGGACTTCTTGCTGCTCAAGGATCTGGCAATTTCAATCGATCAGTAAACATTTATTCAGCACCTATATGTGCCAGGCACTGTGCTAAGTGGTAGGGATACACAAAGAGGCAAAAGACAGTCCTTACCCTCAAGGAGCCTACAATCTAATGGTGGGGGATATACGAAGCAAGCTATATACAAGATAAATAGGAAATAATTAACAGAGGGAAGACACTGGAATTAAGAGGGGCTGGGGAAGGCTTCCTGTAGAACGAGAGATTTTAGTTGAAGTTTACAGGAAGCCAAGGAGGTCAGTAGTGGGACTGGAGGAGGGAGAGCATTGTAGGGATGGGGGATGTGCAGAGAAAATACCCAGAGATGAAAGATGGAGAGTCTTGTTTGTAGAACAGCCTGGAGGCCAGTGTCACTGGAGCATGGTACATATAGGGGAATAAGGTGTAAGAAGGCTGGAAAGGTAGGAAAGGTACAAAGCATTTTATATTTGATTTGGGAGGGAGCCACTGGAGTTTCTTGAGTAGGGGGGATGACATGGTCAGATATGCCCTTTAGGAAAATCCCTCTAGTAGCTGAATGGAGGATGGATTGGAGTGAGGAGGCAGGTGGACCCACCAGTGCTATAGTCCAGGTAGGAGGCAATGAAGGCCCGCACTAGAGAGATGACAGTGTAAAAGGGAAGCAGCATGTGTGTATGTTTGGGGGGCAGGGATTTAGGGAAAAGATAACGAGTTCCATGTCGGATATGTTTAGTTTGAGATGCCAACTGGGCTTTTTGGGATGTCTGAAAGGCAGTTGGAGATATGATATTGGAGGTCATTAGAGAGATGGGGCAGGATAGGTAGATTTGACACTACTCGGCATAGAAATGGTAATTAGATGCATGAGAACTGATGAGATCACCAGGTGAAGTAGTATAGCAGGAGAAGAGAGGAGAACACAGGACAGAATCCTGAGGGACAGCTGTGGTTAGAGGGAGTGATCTGGAGGAGGATCCAGCAAAGGAGACTGAGAAGGAGTAGTTGGTTTCCAACACAGCCAGTGCCCAGTCTGGTGGGGCCCTAACCAATCTAAGGACTACTTTTCCTTTCACCTGAACTTGGAGGATCACTGAGGAGTAAAGGTCCCACCATTCCATCCCTCTTCTAGGGTGTTGTCGATTCTTCTCATTCCTCAGTTGCTGAATTCCACCACCCTGTCCAACTCACCACGAGATGACAAACCAGCATTCTGTATGTGGTAGCAGACCTTCCTATGCTTTCTTTGACCAAGTTGCCTGTTTGCCTCAATGAAATCTCAAAGTCATTTCCACTAACCATTATAATGGTCAATATTTGACCTTTGTTGCCTACCTGACCATATAATAAAGCCTCTTGAGGTCCTATTTACCTTCTTCTGGGTTCTACTTGGACAGGCCTGTTGAAATCCTCATCATCTTTTAATGCCCAATGTTACCTCTGTCATGAAACGTCCAATCGGAAGAATAGCTATTATTCTTCTAAACTTGGTGAGCCTTGCACACCTCTTACATCCTTCTCACCATTCTACTTTATATTTACTTGTGTTTATGTCATCTAATCAAAACTTAAGGTTCTCGAAGGCCGGGACGGTGTTTTATTTTTCCTTCTTTCCCACAATCCTAACACAGTATCTCAATTTGAGCAATTATCTATTAAATACCTACCACATACAAAGGCCTTCAGAAATGAAGATTCATCATGACAGTCTATGACTTTTAAGGGCTTTCCTAAAATGAATATTATCCACATTTACCTGTTGGGCATTTGAGGTCCCACCATCACAACAATGTCAATATATCTAAAACCGCATTTATGATCCCATAGTTTTTGACTACATAAATTTTACCCACCTTAAGGCCAAATGCCATCTCCTCTAGAGAGCCTTACTGAGTCCCTCAAGCAAAAGTCTTCTCTATCCTCTGAACCCCAGTAGCTCTTTTGTATCCGTAGGGTGACATGCAGCCCATCCTGCCTTATTTAGCTATTTCTGTCTGTGTCTTTTTTCTCACCCTAACTTGAAAATATCTGGAAGGCAGAGGCAGTTTGGCCACAGGCCTCTTTCATCTTTATCTCTCTCAAAGCATCTGGCACAGCATTCCAGATATCCAAGGAGTAAAACTTTATTAAGCAGTGTTCCTAAGAAATGGAGACTACCTGGTCACAAAGAACAGTAGAGTCCAACTCAAACAGAGTCAGAGACTGCCAAGCCTTGCATGAGGAGTCCTGTGGGCAGCATATTGACTTAGAAAACCACATATTAACATTATTTATGTTCTCTTGTATTTTTATTTATTTTGATGAATATTTCTCAATTGCATTTTCATCTGGTTCAGTATGGCCTGCAGCCGCATGTCTGACCCCTCTGAGGAAGAGTTTGAATGTTATATGGATATCCCCAAAATACTAAAAATAAAAAGAGGTAGAACTCTGGGATATGAGGTGAATACTCTATGCTTAGCATAACAATTTGCCCATATAAGTATAATGAATTATTTTTCATCCATCCATCCTTCCATCCAGGAATGGCTAAACAAATTGCAGTACATGACTGTAATGGAATAGAATTATGTTGTAAGAAATAATAAAAATAAAGAATTTATAGGAACATGGGAAAATGTATATGAAAAAGCAGAACCAGGAAAGCAATATACAGGATGACTACAACATACACATAAATAATGATAGACTAAAATTTAACACTGTGTAAATTATAATGGCCAATTCAGGACCTGCAAACACAGGGAATTGGGAAGATTTCATGTCCAAGGAGCAAATAAGCTAATTGTATTGGAACAGCATAGGAGGTAATGTTGAACTAATTGTGGGAAGGTACATGGGTTAGCACCAGCCCTAGACGGTCGCTTACTAGCTAGCTGTGTGGCCCTGGGCAAGTCATTTAACCTGTTTGCCTCATCTATAAAATGGGCACAATAGCACCTTCCTTGGGTTGTTGTGAAGATCAGATAATTGTGAAGCGTTTAATGTACAGCACCTGGCATGTTATTATTAAGTACCGTATAAACATTAGCTATTATTATTAAATGGCAGGGCAAGATTGTGGAGAGCTTTAAACGCTGAATGTGAATTTTGTTTTATCACAGTGGCAAATGAGATGGCTACTGAAGTTTCTTTTAGACAGAGCTGTTTTAGGAATATCAATATGTCAGCTTCGTGGATAGACTAGAGAGGGGAGAAGGGAATGTAGCTAGACCAGGAAGCTATTATATAGTCTAATGGTGAGGTGGTGAGGCCCTAAATAGGGTGGAGCCAGGGTGGATAGAAAGATGGAGGCAAATATGAGAGATGTAATCAACAAGCCTTGGCAACTGACTGGATATGGAATGCAAATGAGAAGGAAGAATCAAAGATGGCACCAAGGTGGAGAACCTAAGTGCCTGGAAGAACAGTTATGCCCATCCTTGGGAACGTAAGTACATTTGGAGGAGGGACACATTGTTTGGGAAACGTCAACTCCATTTTGGACATACCGAGTTTGGAATGCTCATGGACCATCCAGGTGGAGATATCATCAGACCTTCGTAATTTGGGATGAACTGAAGACTTTAGGGCCACATAAGAGTTATCTCCATGAAGAAGACAGCTGAATTCATGGGAAGGGAAAAGGAAAGAGAAACAGAAAAGAGTCAGAGCCAGAGAAATATCCACACTTAGTTGGCAGATAGAATGATAATCCAATAAAAGACGGGGAAGGCCAGGACGAGAGAGTATTTAGGAAGGGGGAATGGCAAAATGGCAAGAGCCGAAGAAAGGAGACTGATAGTGGGGGAGGGGGAGCTCTGTGATTTGCCAGATGACACACAATGAATAGTTTTCAGAGGGGGTATCTGAACCTAGATTATTGACTTCAATCTACTCTTTCTCTCAACCATGATCAGGCTACGTGGAGGCCAGAGAACAGCTCAAGTGTTGGGAATTTCAGCTCCCAGCACTTGTTTTGCAAGACTGTTTCTTCATCTGTGAAAGGGGAGTATTTAACAACATCAACCAATCAACATGCATTTATTAAGCACCTACTATGTCAGGAACTAGTATACAGCACTAGCTACAAAGATGTATTAACAAGATAGTCCCTACCCTCAATAACTTAAAGCTTACTGAATTACTCTGTGACTAGCATGAGGTAAAATAATACATAAGTAAATACAAGATAATATGTGAGTATACACATACAAGATAAATAAAAAGTGATGGGGGGGACACCTAAAAACTAGGGAAATCAGGAAAGATCTCTGTAAGGAAATAGCCCTGGAGTTTGGCCTAGAATTGAGGTTTGGGGTTCCAGACATTCAAAGAGGTAAGGAAGGAGTACATTTCAAACCTAGGGGGCCACAAAGGGGAGGGGGCCTATTGCATTGAGAGAGGACATGTTAACTGGATTATAAAGTGTGTTAAAGGGAGTGATAGGTAATTAGAATACACAACTGGTAGAGTGAGCAGAAACCATTTTAGGAAAGGGCTTAAAGAATTAAAGGGATGAGTTTGTTGATCTTACTAGGGAGCCACTGAAGTTTCTTGAGTAGGGGAGTAACATCTCTGCTATCACTTTGAAGGGGTTTAAATGCAGGAAGACCAATTAGGAGGCTATTGCCATAGTCCATCGAGAGAAGTCTGATATGGCTGTAATGTAAACAGAAGGGGATGGATGTGGAAGTGAAGAACTGCGGGACCCTAGGGTTGCTGAACTTGAGTGAATGAAAGAATAGTAGTTACCCCTATGCTCAAAAGGCTATAGAAGTACACATACCTTCCTAACAATACCAATAATACTAGGTCTGTATCCCAAAGAGATCAAAGGAAAAGGCCTCATATTTATAGTAGCTCTTTTCGTAGTGGCAAAGAATTGAAAACTAAGAGGCTGCTCAGCAATGCAGGAAAGGCTGAACAAGTTGTGATATATGATTGTGATGCAATATTATTGTTGCACAAGAAATGAGGGGGTGGTTTCAGAAAAACCTAGGAAGATACATAAACTGATGCAAAATGAAGTGAGCAGAACCAAACTATTGGACGCAGTAACGGCAGTATTGTAAGGATGACCAACTGTGAAAGACTTAGCAAGTCTGATCGAAATGATGGTCAGAGGCGAATTTCCAGAGGACACTATCACGCCTCCAAGAACTTAGGAACTCTTGAATGCAGACAGAAGTATACTTTCCTCACTTTTTTTGCAACATTACTAACATGGAAATGTTCTGCATGATTTCACACATATAATCAATATTGCTTGGCATCTTGGGAGTGAGGGAGGTGCAGGATGAAGGGAGTGTTTGGAACTGACAAAAAATGAATGTTAAACATTTTTAAAAATGTAATTGGGAAGTATTTAAATATTTTTTTAAAAAAGTTACCTTTAGCAGAAATAGCAGTCAGGAAGAGGGATGGGCTGAAGGAAAAAAAATTCAGCTTTAGACATGCTGAGTTTGAGAAGCTGATAGGTCACCAAGGTGGAGATGAGGGCTGCTCAACTCAAGAATTGTAAGGAAAACTGAGGATTCTAGGAATCAAGCCAAAAAACTTATACTAAGAAGAAAAACGCCTTTAGGGTAGTTAGTACCCAAAGCCTAGGTGGTATTGCTGTACTTTGCCTTCTCTCCAGACAACTAGGAAGGTCAGAACCCCAGGGCCCCACCCTTAGAGCAAAGCAAAAACTTTAGGATTGCTCTTTGGTCACTCTGTCTCCAAACTTGTCCTAAATTCAGGGACATTCAGAATGTCAGTAACATTTGAAAGACTGGATAATAGGAGAGTCTGGAGGACAAAAACATTTGGACTTCCCAAAAAAGGGAAGACAGAGGTCTGCAAACTACCGTTTCAATTCTAGAATGTTATTATCAAAGAGATGGTCAGTGGGCAGAGCTAGAAGAGCTAGGCACGACTCTAAGAATACATCATGCCAGACTAATCTATTTTTGACAACCTTCCTAAATTTCTATCAAAGAAGTGTTACATAATTTAAGCATTTTTAATTTTAAAATCTCCTATGCTATTCTTGTAGAAAAGAAAAAAAGCTTGGAACTTGACAATGTCCAGATTGATTGTAGTGTGGTTTAACAAGTCCTCTAACTAAAGGAGAGCCCCAAGAACCAGTGCTTGGCTCCCTGCTGGTTAGCAGTTTATGGAATCCACAGATGAGGGGGGAGGGGCAGCAGAAATAGATAATGTACTCCAGGACCAACAGGATTAAGTCTTGACAGGACAGAACCAATATCAGCTTTAATCTAAGAAAGTGTAGTCCCAATAGGGATATGGTAAAACCCTAGTTTTTTTTTTGAAATGGGCTTCATTACACTGTAATTTAGGGGGTTAGCATGTTAAAACAGTAGTGCCAGAAAAAGATCTGGAGACTTTGGAGGCCAGAAAGCTCAGTCAGTGTATGGGAGTCCATGTCATTCGAGGCTCACAAGGAACTGAGGTTATCTTGGAGAATGCCAAGATTCAGCGGGAACACTACAGCAGACCTTGTATTCTGAGACTTTCAGGAGGAAAATGAATCAGCTTGTCTTCTTTTGCCACAGGGAGAAGAAAATTCAGGTTTAACACCAGGGAAAATGCAAGGGACCTCCCCTCATGAGGACTCCCTTTGCTGGAAATTTCCCCGTCGGAGGCTAGATTGGACGATCACTCGCTCGGAATGTTGTGCTGGGGATTTTTTCCACTATGGGTTAGACTAGCTGGACAGAGCATCCCTCATGACTTTAAAATCAACCAGTCTCACCCACCCAGAAAGGATTCTTAGATCAAAGATTTGGAGTCGGAAGACCAAACTCCTTACAAGTGTGGAGAGTCAGAACGAAGATTTAACCCTCGGTCTTCCAACCATCTTCACCGTTCTCATTTATTCCCTGGAGGTGGGAAGGGTGTATTTTGTGCTTTTTAAACAAAACGTTATTTCTGACCGCTTTTACTTGTCAAGGATTTAAAGACAAGTTTGCCTGAACGCAGCGGTCAGCCTGGTGCCCCGCCCCATGCTTGGATAGCTGTAACGGGACCGGGCCAGCGTATGAGCCCTTGGAGAGGTGGAAAGAGAGAGGGCTGCCCGTTTTGCCGACGTCCCCAACAGCATCCCCTCCCCAAAGTGAAGGGCTATCACGGCAGGGTCCTGGAAAAAGGGGTGGGGTGCATACTGTCTTTGGCCCAGGAATCCCCCAACAAAGGGGAAGGTCAGAACCGGACCCTATCGTAGGGCAGAGGCAAGAAGCAACGTCGAGGGTCCATGCACTGTCGGGGGATGAGACCTTCCCCCGCCCCACGGGGCGCCCCCTTCCCTCTTTCCCCCCCCAGCTCGGCCGGCCAAGAGACAGAGCGAAACCAAAGGTTTAAACAATTTATTGAGCCAAAAAAAAAAAAATAGAAAAAAGGCCAACGAGGACAAGTGAAAGCGCCGAGGGCCCCGATCCGCTGCGTGCCGGAAAGGACGCGGCCCCGAGCGATTGTACACTGCGCACAAAAGGCATCAAGTTCCCGCCGGGCCCCCCACAGCGGAGGGGAGCCCTGGTCCCCAGCCCCACCGCCCCCAGGAGAGGAGGGGCGCGAGCCCGCCCGAGCCGGGCCCATGGGAGGAGGGTGGGGCGGCTCCCCTCCCGCCCCCTTCTCGAGCGCCAGGAGACCCGCAGCCAACCAGCGGCCTCGCCCGCCCCTCCCCCCCGCGCACGCGGGCTCCAGCAATTGGAGCCCAAGGACCCGTCGCCATGGCGACCGTCCCGTTGCCAATGGCGAGAGCCAATAAGGGCGTCGCCGGGGCTGTTTCAAAATTCTAAAGCAAACAACAACAAAAAAAATCGCTACAGCAGCCGGGGGCGGGGATCGGAGAAGGCCAAGCTGTGGGAGGGTAGCTCGGGAAGGCATCCCGACATATCCCCGCGCCCCATCTCCCCCGGCCCCCGGGACCCCCGTGGTTCAGGCCGGCAACAGTCCTAGGGTCGGAGGTAGGGCCGCCCTGTAAACAAACAGTACAAAACCTACACAAAGGGCTTAAAAAAAAATAAAAAGGAACCGGGATCCCCTCCCCCACCCCCGAGCAAATCGGTATAAAAATAACCATTTTGGCGTCGGGGCGGCGAGTACTGCCTCTCCACCCGATCTCGGTCCCAGTAGACTCGCTCAGTTCGTGGCGGAGGGTGGGCACTCGGCAGGTGGCGGCTGTCACAGCTTGGGTACCGCAGGGTGGGCGGGGGGAAGGGCGGAGGGGGGAGTTTGCAGAGTGGGGGGCGGGGAAGAGCGGGGCGCGCACCCCGCCCCGGCGGTCCCAGCGCCCCGGAGCATCTCGTCCGCCCCCTCCCTCCCCACCCGGGCCGCGGCGCGCTCACTTCCTGCCCTTGGGCACCTTGGGCACGCTGGGCTTGGCAGACTTCTTCACCTTCTTGCCCCCGGACGAAGACGCCTTCTTGGCCGCTTTCTTGGTCTTGCCTTTGTCCTTCTTGCCGCTACTCCCGCCGCCGCCCGCGCCCTTCTTGTGGGAGCGCTTCTCGGGCTTCTTGGCCTTGGCCGGCTTCTTGTCGCCCCGCCGCGCCGAGGCGGACGCGGAAGACGTCGAGGCCACCGCCTTCTTGGGCTTGTGGTGCGAGGCGGCCGAGCCGGAGCCCGAGCTCTTCTTGTCGGCGCCGCCCTCTAGCTTCTTCTTGTTGAGCTTGAAGGAGCCGTTGGCGCCCGTGCCCTTCACCTGCAGCAGCGTGTCGTTCTGCACCAGGGCCTTGATGGAGTACTTGAGGTAGGTGCGCCCGTTCTGCTGGTCGAACCAAGGCACCTTCTTGGCCTCGTTGTAGATCTTGGCCAGCGACGAGCCGTTGCGCTCGCCCAGCTTACGGATCGTCTCCACCACCAGCTGGCTGTACTTGCCCGGCTGGTTCTTTTTCTTGTTGTTCTTCTTCTTCTTGGAGGGCGACAGCGACGATGAGCCCGTCTTGGCCTTCTTGCTGGCTGGCTTCTTCTCGGGGGTGCCGGGGGCCTCCTCGGCCGGGGTCAGGGGCAGCGCCTCTTCCAGTTCTACGGACATGGTGGCGAGCGGGTTGGTGGCCGGCGGCGCGCGGAAGCCGGGGGGCCGGGAGGGGAAGAGGAAGGCGATGGGAGCCTGGCGCTCCGGGGAAGGGGGGCGGCGAGCGCACAAGGAGCCGGCTTGCAACAGCGCGAGGCCCGGGCCGCTGCTCGTTCTGCCGCTGGGCAGCAGGGTTAGGGCTGGGGAGGAGCCTATGGCGACGCTCCCGCTCGGGTGTCTGAGCGCCGGGATCTGGCGGGGCGGGCTCCTGCGCGCGCCTTTTATTGCTCGGCGGCGGACCATGTTGAGAACAACAACAGCCTGGTTCGTGGCCAGCACCAACTTGTGCTTCTTGGAGTCCCTTCTCGGGGCTTTATCTCGCCGGACCACGCCGCTGGGGACCCGGAGTTGGGGCGAAGGCGTAGCGCGGACGGTGCTTGACCGGGCTGCGCCTCGCTGGGGGCCTCCCGAGGCCGGGAAGAACCCCGAAAAGGGAAATAAAAGGGCGCACCCTACGCTCCGGGAGAGGGAGAGGAGGGGGGCGCCCTGTTTCAGGGTGAATATCGTCCCCTTACATCCCTGTCCCCTGGATCGGAGCTGGGCTTCGGGGAGAGAAGAGTGCCCTTCTGAAGGCTGACCCCTCTCCCGGTCCCGGGGGGCTTCTGCGGGGGAATTGCCCCGGGTTTAATTTGTTGTAACTAACACAGTGAACGCCCTCACGTGGTAGGCTAGAGCAACATTAGTTAGCTGAGAAAAATTTCTGAGGGGGGGGAGTCTTCTGATCCAGAAGGAACGTTGGTCCCGAAGAACCTGGCGGGGCTTGGTTACCGGACCCCCCCTTCCTATGTAGGGGAGCCTGTGCGTGAGAAGTCGCGCTGACAGCGATCTTTGGGTGCATTTCTAAGCCTTGACTAATCAACCTCCCCCTCCCCCAACCTTGTGTTCCGTTTCATGAAACCCAGGGAACATTCCGCTTGCTACCCCCATCCCAAAATCGGGTCCGGCTGGGGGCCGGATAGTTCTCCAAGGGCATCTTTTGCTAAATTTGTGTGTGTGTGTGTGTGTGTGTGTGTGTGTGTTGGGGGGTCATCACACACAAGTTCTTCTGCCTCCCCCTCCCTTCCGAACAGTGTGGAAGGAAAACTGACATTTGGCAGTGAAAGACAGGACCAGCCAGGGAAACGGACCGGTACTCAGCCCGTTCCGGATGCTCCCCAGCCCTTTTCAGTCTCCAGCCTAGTACCGAGCTCGGCTGAACCTAGGGAGGATCCCACCCTCAGGACTAGCCTCGGCTGTCCCGGGAGACAGTCTCGGGGAACGTTAGGTGTTTGAGGCTGGGGTCCGGGAGTGCGGAGGCGGGATGGGAGGAGGAAGTGAGTGGCTGTTCTCCCGATCCTAACCCCCCCCCCACCCTCAGAGCCCCCTGGGGGGAGGGGAGGAGCCCGTGCGCCCTGGGGAGAAAAGAGGGGGAGTTATTCCCACTTCAGAAAGACTGGCACGGAGGATCCAGGGGCGCAGATCTGGGGTTGGGAGGAGGGGAAGAAGAGGAACAATATATGGTGAGGAGTGGGGAGCAAGTGGAGAGGAGATGAAGGAAGGGGCAGGGATCTTCTAGGATGGAGGCTGAATTGAGAAGCAGCGAGTTATGGTAGAGGCCCCCGAAGTACCTTCCAATTCCGAGATTCCTAGAAGAGAAAGGGCCAGGTTTTCACACCAGGGGATGAGGAGGGTGATGCCCAGCACTGAGCCGGAGTGGGCAGTAGGCTTTGTCCCTTTCCCTGACTGCCCTCTCGGTGGAAGGGAGCAGACTTTTTTTTTCTGTGGGGTCCAATTTTCCCTTCTCTCCAATTATCCCAGCGCCACTTCCCCTCAGCCTCCCAGACTCTGGGGTACGATATTCTCTGCCAGTGAATAGACAGGGCTTGGGTCTCATTACTTCCTAGGGCCAGTCCTCGTTGCCCATTTCAGGTTGTAGGAGGGCATGAAGCTGAGGTGTCTCTCACTAACCCCTCAAGGCCCTTCTTTTCAGCTAGTAAGAGATGCATAGTTAGGAGCTGGGTTTGAATCCCAGATCTGCCACTGAGCACTTATTTCTGAATTTGGTCAAGTCCTGTAACCTCTCACGGCCTCACTCTCATATGTGAGATGAAATTAGATTAGATGAGGTCTAGTCCCTTCTACGTTGAAATCAATGATCATAGCTATGATCCCTTTTGGGGGTCAGTCACTCATGTTCAAAGTTGGAGGGGACTTCCAGCCTGCTAGTTGAACCCAGTCCTGAAAAAGGACAGTTCCATCCTCCCCCTCCACAGACCCTTAAAAGGCTCAAACATCTTGACTAAAGTGGTTCTTAGTCCAGTTAAAGGATGCATAGGTCCCTCTCCTCGACTCTTTCTTTATCCACTTTCTTCTGTCCAGCCTCTGTTCCAATCCTCTTTCTCCCTTCTGGAGTAGACTCAGAGATTGTCTCAGCTGGACAGGGCCATGAAGTCCACAACTCTCTCATTTGACAAAGAAGAAACTGAGGACCAAGGCTGTATAGCTAGTCAGGGGTATGCTCAGAGAACCAAGTCTCCTGCTTCCCCCTCCCAAGCCAATTCTATTTCCACTATCTTATAGCTCCTTTTTGGGTCTTTAATATTTCATTCACCCAGTCTCAGAATCTCAGAATTGGATGGGACTTCCAGAGACCTCTACCATAATCGTAATAATAATAATAATAGCAGTAATTAGCATTTATGTAGTGCTGTCAAGTTTTTATCTTATTTGAGCCTCAAAACAACCCTGGGAGATAGGTACAATTGTCCTCATTTTGCAGATGAGCAGAGGCAGACAGAAGTTGTGATTTGCTCAAGGTTTGTGAAGTTAATGTGATTAAAGATCTTCCCTGCCCATTTAATAGGCCTCAGATGGAGCTAGTTAAGAGCAGCTGGATTAGGGGAGGGTTGTTTGTAGGCAGGCCTACACACTTTTGCTAACTAGGTGCAAAGCCCCAGGCCTACAACCTTTTGCCAACTAAGTACAAAGCCCCGGTCCACACACAAAGCCCCGGTCCACACCCTTTTGCTAACAAAGTGCAAAGCCCCAGGTCCACACCCTTTTGCTAATTAGGCATGAAGCCCTCAGGCCCTAAAAGATATATATATATATATATATATATATATATATATATATATATATATCCTGAGGGTAGCCAATAAGCTGAGAGTTGGAGAACTGGAAGAGATGGAGAGACAGAGAGAGAACTAGAAAGGCTGAGAGACAGAGACAGAGAGAGAGAGAACTGCAAGGACTCTCAGAATGGCAAGCTCTCAGAACTTTGGGAGAAGATGCAGGCAAGTGTTTATGGGAAGGCCCACAGGAGAGGGGAAAGTTATGGGATGGCTTCGTTCCTTGCTGTTGTGTGAGGTAAATAAAATGTGAAGACTTCTTTCTTTGGGTTCTGGTTTAAAGATTTGCTCGGTAAGAATAGGGTCACTGTGACCTGCTTTTGTTTACTGTAAAAGTACTGTAAGAGAATGGAGAGGGTCTCTCCTTCCCCTTATCCTATTCTCCTTCTTTAGATTTATAGATGTCACCTCAGTTGTAATCATTAACGAAGAGAATGGGAATTGGAGTTTCTGTGCCTCAATTTCCCGGTTCTTTGTCTGGCTTTGTGTTCAGATTGTAAGCCCACCTCCCAGCCCATGGTGAGAAGGGTCAGAGGTGGGCAGGAATTCTCTTGTGTTAGGTATAATTATTGGTGCTTTGCCCCTTGTACAGCTCCTCCTTTGCTGGTTTTGCTCTGTGCTAGCAGAGGACGCCTAATTCTCGGGAATTGAATAAAATTTATTTCTGTTCCCACCCTGAGATGGCTCCTTATTATAAATTTAATTGGTGAGGGTCCCACATACTGTGATACTGTGTTTTAATTTCCTTGCTGTTACTTTGAAGTGGACTTAGATACAATTGTTTCTATGTTGAATTGAAATTGCTGGTTTTGATATTTGATCCTCTGGTGTCTGAATAAATGTTTTACTTCTGCCTTCTATATGGAAAGTCTCTTATATTTTGTGATTCCAAACTATGCAGGCATATTCATGGTCATCACTGATATCTTGCCTCACTGACATAGTTAACCTCCAGATTAAGGCCGTGCTCCAAAAGTCTCTATAACAGAGGCTAATTGAGCTCTTACTATTTGCAAAGTCCTGTGCTCGGCAGGGGGATGGGAGAGTCAGATACAGTCCCTGCCCTCTGGGACCTGACAGTCAAGCTTTTAAGTCTCTGACATTGCTGGGCAGAAAGTGGTGGTGCCATTAATGGAAATAGGCAAAGTCTCATCAGTTTGGAGATGTTTATGCTGGCTGGGTATATAAACAGAAATTATCCACCCAGTATTTGGAAAAGTAGGATCTGAGCTCAGGGCTTGAAATTTAGAAGTCATTACAGAAGCAAGAGAAGAAACTGGGAGGCAGTTGGCAAAATCAATGGGGACAGTATTATTATAAACATATATTTGACTGTTTTTACCCTTTTTTTGTATGCTCAGCTTTAGGTAAGTGTATTTCAGGGGTGAGAGAGAGGAATGAGTCTGCTGGGGCTGAGGTAGGAAGGAAAAAAAAGGACAATCTCGTTACCCAGAAACCACCGGAAGAGAAAGTTGCAAGAAGGAGGTGGGAGGTTGTCAACATTATCAATGCTGAAGAAAAATCTAAGAGGAAAAAGATGGGGTGGGGGGGGGAGAGGGAGGAAGGGAGGAAAATTATTGAATTTAGCCATTAAGAAATCATTAGTTACCTTGGGAGAAATTAATTTCAGCAGCTTGAAGGACTTCAGGAGTCAGATTTCAAGGAGTGGGTGGTGAGAAACTGTAGGCGGTAAGTGTGGGCAGTTAAGCCTTCAACACATGCAAAACAGTACTCAGTATATCTCTGGCATAGTCCACACCTCCTCCTAACTTCCTTATTCTGATACACCACCATCCTTTTGTTCACCCTAGTCAGGAAGACCCAAGTTCAAATTAGGCCTCAGATACTAACTGTATGACCTTGGGGAAGTCACTTAACCCTGTTTGCCTCAGTTTCCTCATCTGTAAAACAGGGATAATAATAGCACTTACCTCACAGGGTGGTTATGGCAGTCAAATGAGATATTATTTGTAAAAGTGCTTAAAATATTTTAATAACATGTGTAAATATTTTCTTAAAAACATGTAAAAGCTTATTCCTTTCCCTTCCCCTTCACTCAGGTTCTGAGCCTTGGGGACCTCCATGGCTCTTCCCTCTCCCTCA
This sequence comes from Phalanger gymnotis, assembly GCA_028646595.1. NCBI lineage: Eukaryota > Metazoa > Chordata > Mammalia > Diprotodontia > Phalangeridae > Phalanger > Phalanger gymnotis. Next base: position 331,117,697 of record CM053624.1, read on the forward strand.
TTCCCCCACATCCAGTTAGTTGCTAAGACAAGTCAGCTCTGGCTCTATGGCATCTGTCTCCTCTCTACTCACTCAGTCTCTGGAAAAACCTTATCATTTCTTGTGTAGATACTACAGTAGCCTTCTGACTGATCTCTCTGCCACTGCCCTGTTCAGTTCAACAAGCATACCCTGTGCCAGGCATATCGATCTTCTCTCCCACCCAGGCTTAAGACAGCCTCGTTGACATTCCTAAAAGAAAGAGCTGACCAGGGCACTCTCCCAGCCCCCTAATGGTTTTAGGATAAAGCTCCTCTGTTCGGCATTTGGATAGAATGCTGGATCTGGGGTAGCACTTGCTTCCCAGGGTTTTTGTCAGGGTTAAATGAGATACCATTTATAAAAGGGCTTAACCCAGTGACTGACACATAGTAGGTACTATAGAAATCTTATTCTTGAGCTCCCTCCCTGGTAGCTCGAAAAGGTATGTGAGTTAAAAGGATATGGTTGATCTGAGCAGGTTTGTTGGTGGAGAAGGAGTACCAGTAATACACTGAAGAATGAATGAATGAATGAATGGCTATGTGCAAAGTGCCGGCAATACAAATAGAAAAGCAGGGTGGTCCCAGCTCTCAAGGAGCTCACAGGCTAATAGGGGAAGGTAGCACATCCAGGAGGTTTTGGAAGCAAGCTAGATTGGAAGCCTCCATGGTCTTTAAGATACAGCAGCACAACTTATGGAAGTAATGCATCTTCTTCCATGTCATTTCCACTGATGAAGCCCTAAATGTTTCTGATGTTAAACCATTTGCCGGGGCCAAGGATTTGGGTGGGATGAGCTTTCTTTTCTGGGTCTTCAGTAGAGATTCTCAGGCAGATATCTTCACAAGGGTTGAATCCCAGGATGGAACTTGTGGGTGCAGCTGTTCCCAGGATTCTTGAGCTCAGGATGCTGGGCTCTCCCTGTCAGGGTCTAAGGCAGGGGTTCTTAACCTGGGCTCTGTGAACTTGGGGTTTTTGTTTTTTGCTGTTTTGATTCCCTTGATTCATCGAGGCTGGCTTGTCTGGGGTGAAAGAGTTAGCAATAGAAAGGATAGCAGGAAAGGAGATGGGGAGTATGTGAAAGGTGAGGAAGCTGAATCCTAGGTCATCTCAAAGTAGGAGGCTGATCATGTGCTGAACACCAGAGACACAGGGACTAGATGGAAAAAGGGAGTACCATTGGGAGTTTAAGGAGAATAAGGAAGGTCAGTAATAGCTCCTGTAGGAGCATGAGGTGGGGATTAAATGAGAGAAAATTGGAAGAAGGCTGGGCAGCAGTGAGGAGACAGCTGAGTCACGTGGTATAAATTGGCTGTGGACCCAATAAACAAGGTTTTGTAGTTGACACTGGGCTTCCTTAGGGCCTTCAGAGCCAAGGTGGGACTCATGAATGAGGAGACCTTCCCTCATTCCCCCTTCAACTCTCACGAAGTCTGGCTCCCCCTCTCCCAGGGCTGCTTTCTTTCCTGCTGGCCCCAAGACCATTGTCTGCTCAAGAAGGCAGCCTGTTGGAAGGGGATGGCATCTTTGAGAAAGCCATACAGAAAAAGAAAAAAATGGTCTCTGGTTTCAGTCTTCCCTTAACCCTGCTACCCCCTGAATCTACCATCCTAGAACTCATGACTTATGGGCAAGGTAAAGAATTTCCCATATAGTTTCCCAAGGTAATACAAACCATTGGGAATACTTCCTGGCATTTCTGAGGTCAGGAAGGTGGAGCACTTTAGAGTTTAATTCACACTTTAATTAGGCAGCAAGGGGAAAGAATGACAGCAATAGATTTTTTAAAATAAATTTATTTTTTATTTTTAGTTTACAACACTCAGTTCCATAAGTTTTTGGGTTCCAGATTTTCTCTCCCTCTCTACCCTCCCCCCAAGACAGCATGTAATCCAATGTAGGTTTTACATACACCTTCACATTGAGCTTATTTACATAATAGTCCAGCTGTAAAGAAGAATTATAACCAGTGGGATGAATCATGAGAAAGAAGAAACGAAACCAAAAAAGAAGGAAAAAAAAGAGCAAATGGTTTGCCTCAGTCTGCATTCAGGCTCTATAATTCTTTCTCTGGATGTGCTTTTTCCATCATGAGTCTTTTGGAGCTGTCTTTGAACCTTGCATTGAAAAGAGGAGTCAAGTCTATAAAAGTTAGTCCTTATAGAAATCGTGTGTCTGTAATCTTGTATAATGATCTTGTGCTGCTGCTCCCCTCACTCAGCATCAGTTCATATAAGTCTTTCCAGGTTATGATGAAGTCTGACTGTTCCTCACTTCTTATTACACAATAGTATTCCATTACATTCATACACCACAATTTGTTCAGCCATTCCCCAGTTGATGGGCATCCCCTTGATTTCAGATTCTTTGCCACCACAAAAGGAGCTGCTATAAATATTTTTGTGCAAACAGCAATAGATTCTACAGCCTCATTGAACCAGCCCAGGGCAGGGGAGTCAGGAAAGCTGGCTTTTAAGCCTGGCTCAGGACTTCAAGTAGTATGCGATGGGCTCACCATTTGTGATTGCCTCCATTTACTGCCAACTTCACTATGTCAATCTCTAACTCCCTCAACATCTGTAAAAACAATTTGGCTAGCAGCTGCTGTAGGGGTCTAAGACCCAACACGACCAGCAACAAGAGCTGCCAGCACAGGTTCTTTGATCTGCTTTACTAAAGAAAGCAATTTTAAGGGGTTAACAATCTCACTTTAATCAAACATACAAACATACGTTATGTAAACAGGGCAAATAACACAATTCAATCTATCTATAACAATACATAGTTACCAGTAAAGAAGTATCAACATCTGGGTTTTTCTAGAACCAGGGGTCTCTTAACAATGGCTGCCCAGAGTCTCCACACCAACACTCTTCCAGTGAGCCCCAAACACAACATCTGGGTTTCTCCAAAGCCTGGGGGCTCTTAACAATGGCTACCCAGAGTCTCAACACTCCTTCCATGGGTAAGCCCCAAACAAAATGCAAACCTCTAAGTTTTATACACCTAATTGGCAAAAGGGTGTGAGCCTGGGGCTTTATACCTAGTTAGCAAAAGGGTATGGGTTGAGTCTTTGCCCCTAGTAAGGCTTAATCAAAGGCACTTCATTACTTTAGCATTCTAAAAGAGAAAACAGTAAAAAAAAAAAAAAGTACCACTTTAATTAGTATTACAACATCTCTGTGCCGACTTGCTTCCCTACTCATCATTCCAACCTGCAGTGGTCTGAGTGGGGACCATCAGGCCTCAATGTCATTTCCCAACCATCTCCAGATGGCACTACTTCTCATCTCTTCCTTCCTGGCTTCCTCAGTAGAATGTAAGCCCTTGAGGGCAAGCACTTTCTTGCTTGTATTAATGGCCTAGCACAGTGGCTGCCCTGTAGTAAGCACTGAATAAGCTCTATCTGTCTGTCTGTCCATCTGTATCCCCATATCTATCTACTCTCTTATCTACCTATCATTTATCTATGTCAATGAGCATTATCAGCTGTCATTACTCTATCTTCCCATATTCCTACTTACCTATCTCCCAGCCCTTTTTATCTGATTCGAACCCCCTGAATTGATCAATTATATAACTTTCTGGTCCATAGTTTCTTCATCTGTACAATGAGGTTTGCAGGTTTAGGTTCTCTGGGGAGGTGGGGAGAGTTGTGGTGTCTAGGACTAGGAAGTTAGAAGAAAAAGATGACAATATTGAAGCCAGAGGAGACGAGTTAAGACCAGAGAATATCATAATAAGGGTTTGATGTTTCTGAGGTGCAGAAACCAGAGGGGGTGGGGTGACGTGACAGTGCCAAGAGTGAAAATACAAGAAGGAGCGTGGGGGTGTCTGTATATGGGAGCAGTGATGGTGGGAGTAGTGGGAGGTTGAACGAGGTATTGAGTGAGTCATTAGCTATAAGATTTAGAATGGGATGGAGTGAGAGGAAGTGATTCACAGTCTTCCAAGGGACAGAGAATAGCTCTCATTGAATACATCCAGGGAAAGTGGTCCCACTTGGGAGAGTGGGTTTTAAGGAGAAGTGGCCGAGGCCAGGGAACCAAAGAGAGGAGTAAGACAGATTACATCACAGGCTTTTGACCTAGGTGACCTGTAATTAGAACAAATATAGCTCCGATCTGAGGACAAATGTTCCTTTTCAACATAGGTATGATGGGGGTGGGGTCACAGTAAAGCTGTTAGCATCTTGGCTCCAAGGGCATAAACATGGGTCACTGCAGTGGAAATACTATTTAGCCATTTTCCCAAAGACCAAAAAATGGCCACTTGCTACCACAAACATTTCCTAAGTATAAGCCTTTATCTCTGTAAAGTGTGCCAAGTGACTGAATATCCCTCTTCCAAAAAGCGATTCAGAAATCTGAGGATTCTCCCCAGGCTTGGGCACTCACATTGCGTGTTGAGATGTAAATGTGGGGTCTTGAGTATTTGGAAACATTTATTATGGGTAGAAAAAGAGGACAGTCCAAGCCAAGGAGGAAGCAGTCTGATGCAAATGTAAATTTCTATGGGGAATGTAAGCAGAGTCTTTTAAACAGTTGTAAATTATTGAATTAAATGTTTTGAGAGGACTTAGGTCCTTAAGAGAATTAAGTTTTGATGATGGGTAGGGTAGAAATCTGAAGTGTTTTTGAGAAAACAAAGTCTGAGTGAAAACTGAGGAGAGCAAAAGAGAATGAGCCACAGAGGATTAGAGAAAGAAAGAGGATGAGAATATGAAGGATGTTTTGAAGTCAAAGGTTGGAACTAGGGATAGCACCCTTTGCCCCTTAGGAACAATACTGGAGAGTCCGGCCAATTAGCCATGGCTATCACCTGTGTATTTATTTGGGATACTGCAGTGACTAAATCAGGGACTTTTCCCGAGGTTGGAGAGAAAAAAGTAAGGTCCAAAGAACTTCTGGATCAGGCTTAGAGTTAGGACCTTTAGAGCAATTCAGTTTAACAAATTTATTTTACTTTTATTAATATATTTTGGTTTTGAATAAACTTTAATTTCTATCTATATCCTTCTCCCCTCTTCTACTCAGAAAATCATCTCTTATAACAACAAAAGGCAGTTCAGCCAAACTAACCATCAATCATCAACCATCTGCTAGCCTCAGCCATGTTCTCCACCAAAAAATATAAATTAATTGGGGGAGGGGCTCTAACAACTGGGGAACCAGGAAAGGATTCTTATGGGAGGAGACGCCTGAACTGAACTAAAGGAAAAGGTCAGAAGACCCATGTCTTCCCCAGGGAACATCAGAGAATGCTGAGGGGAATAATGTGTGATTATCTTCTACAGATAGACTAGAGTGAAGGAGGGGCTTTAAATGGCTTTAGGAGGATCACTTGGGTTGCTGTGTAGAGGACAGAGTAGAGAGGGGACAGAGTTGAGAGCCAGGAGAGCAATTAGGAACCTATTGCAACAGACCAGGTGAGAGGTAGCGAAGGCCTGAGCTAGCGTGGTTTTGTTGTTAGTGCAGAGAATGAGACAGGTGGGAGAGATGTTGGGAACCTAGAACCCATGAGACCTGGCAGCTGATTGGATGTGGAGAGTAGAGTGTAGATGGAAAGAATGGCGGTTCCCATTCTACAATGAAATACATCCTACAGTTTTTACCATTGGGTAGCAACAGGAACCTGAGATCTTGGAGTGACAGGTGGTGTTAGGGTGTCTTCTTTCATCAGTAAACCCTTTGGAAACTTCCTCATAGTATTACTTTTATGGACTGTTCTTTCCACAAAGGAATAATGAAATGAAAGCAAATAGTTTTCCTTCTGAGAGGCAAGATGGTGCCCAGTACTTCTGTGTGAGAAGCCCATAGGGAAGTGGGAGTGAGATAGAAGACTCCTCAGTAGAGAGAACAAAGGCCCATCTTCTTCTCTAAAGGCCTGTGGACTAAGTGCTTCCCTTCTCCTCCTCCTGAGCTTCAGAAGGGACTGAATCTATCATAAGAAACCTTAAAGACAGGAGGTGGGCTTTAGAAGGACCATCAAAAGGACCCACAGTGCTGGGGATGGTGGGGCCTCTGAAGGAGCTCCCAGGGAGCCAGAGAGCTAGCCAACTCTCCTTCGAGTGACATACTATTCCTACTTTGAGATCTCTGGCTCCAAACAAATTGCTTCCTTTCTTATCTATTTATCTTAAGACGTAAATGGAATGGAAAGTCTATGGTAATGGGATAAATCTACTTGCTCTTATTAAAACTCTGGAGAATAGGGAATCCTTTGCTTTTGCTACCTTGAAACCTTTCTCTCTCCCCTCCCCTAACATCACAGAATAGCTGAATAACTTGATAGAAGGGAAAACAAAAAAAAAAAAACAAAACCCCAGGCCTGTCCGAACCTTCCATACAAGGTCATAGTCTGTAAAAAAATGTTCAAGATCTGATCTTCTTTTCTGAATTTGGGCCTTGGGTGGCCTATCTCTTTCCTCTCAGAACCAAAGATGAGAGCATTCTCGAGTGGCTCCGACTCCATATTATGGGGTGAATACAGCATCCATCGTAGGAACACATACACACGTAAGGCAAAAGACTGTGCATGTTTCTTAATTAGCAAATTCTGATGAGTTCATCAATGACAGAGTCTGTAGGAAGGGCGGTGTTCAGTGCACCCAAGCTCCCTCCCTGGTTTCAGGATATGGCATTTATTTTCTTTCTTTCTTCCCTCCCTCCTTTAAAAGAAATGTGCATTTAATCAGTTACTGAATTGAAATGGCAATCCAACTTTCCCCTGGCAGGATATTTATGGCATTTATTTTCAAAAATGACAAGAAAAAATTGGCTTAGTTTATGTTAGCTTTTTAGGAGCTCTGTGAGTCTGTAGGAAAAAGTTTCTTGGAGGCAGAATAGAGAAAAGAAAGCCAGGCGGGTGATTCAATAGGACGGGAAGAAGACTTTACACAGATGGGTAGCCAGTTCTGTCATGTGCAAAATGAAGGAGGTGAATTCAGGAGGCTCCTCAGAAGTCCTTCCCAACTCTATGGTTCTGTGATGCTCATTTTATAAAGTCGTTGATTCTGTCTCTCTCTTTTTTTTTTTTGGAGGGGGAAGGCAGGGCACTCTGACTCCAATCATGGTCTTTCCACTGAACCGAGATTTTCAAAGCATTTTCTTCTCAACCACCATGTGAAGTAAATGGTACTGTTGCTACTCATAGTTCTATAGTCAGTCAGTATTGGAGTGGACAGTGGAATTCATGTCTTCTGGCTGCCCATTCTAGAGATCCTTCCACTTTCTGCTTTACAGAATTGTTTATTTTAAAATTAAACTTCACTGCCAGAAAAGGAGGAAAGGGTTTTTTCCCTGTAATAAAATTATGAATTCCAAATGATGGAGAGGAGGAAAAGGGGAGAATTCTTTTTTTTTTTGCATTTTTTTTAAAATTTATTTTTAATATGTTTGGTTTTCAGCATTGATATTCACAGGCATTTGAAT
>CM053624.1:331125250-331171301 GCA_028646595.1 Phalanger gymnotis
TCCCTTCCTTTCTTGTAGGGCAAGATAAATCTCTATGCCCCATTGCCTGTGCATCTTATTTTCTAGTTGCATGAAAAACAAAAAAACTTTTTTACTTTTGAACATCTATTTTTTTTAAAACCTCGAGTTCCAAATTCTCTCAGAAGGGAGAATTCTTGACAGCCTGAAGTGAAAGGGTATGTTTCCAAGCCAGAGTGACGGCAGGAGTGGAAAGTCTCCTCCTCTCCACCCGCACTGCCACCATCTTATTTCAGACCTTCCACTCTCTCCTTGACTATTAACAACAGCCTCCTGGCCTCTCTCTGCCTTGAGGCCCCTTCTCTAGAATCTGTCTTGACCCAGCTACCAAAATCATCTTCCTGATGTACAGACCCAGCTATAGCATTCCCCTGCTTCAGCGGGTTAAAATCCACACTCTGTGCTTTGATGGTCAGTGGTTTCTCCCAGTATGAAATCATGGGAATCACAGAATGCTTAAATACCGTTGGAAAAGTGGGTGCATTTGGCGATTGGCGAACAATCACCAAAGGGGTTGGACATATTAATGAGGAGGTTGGCTAAAAGTTTTCTTTCAGAGAACTTGACTTGGGCCCATCCTGAAACTCAGCCTCCAGCACTCCGGACAAAAGAATCCATCTCCACCCAGACCATTTAAGCTGAACTATGGTGTTTCAAGGTTGTGAGACTACTGCTTTTTAGGGCCAGAATTCACCTAGATTAGGTTCTCTTTAATCAGAAATAAGCTCTCCTAGTTGAGTGGGGTCCTGCCCAAGATAAAGAAGAATGTTCTAAGAGGGTTATAAAGGTTATAAAGGTTCTAAGAAGGTTATAAAGGTCCCAGAATGAGGAAATAAAAAAGAAAAAACCTCAATCCTAATTTAATAATTGGTTATTAATAGAAAAATAATTACTTCTCTCATTAAGGACACCCACAATTTGGATTCAGCCTTCCTTTCCCCACCTCGTATCTTATGGTCCCTGTCCCTTTTCATGCAGTTTCCAAGCAGATTGGGTCACTGGCTCTTCCCAGCCTTTTCCTGCTCTCTCTCCCTTCCCCATCTCTTCATTTCTGTGGTTCAGCTCCCACCCCTGGAAATGCGCCCCCTCCACGTCTCCATTTCAAGACCCAGCTCAGCAGTGGACTTCTCCATGACATTTCCCAGCAATCCAAATGATCTCTTTCCCCCTCAAGTTTTCTAACACCATTTTACTGTTATCACCTTGTACCATGTACAGTCATTGTATCTGATTCCTCCACTCTCCTCTCCTCCCCCATTAATCAGGGACTCAGGACATGGACTGTGATTTTCATCTCTGCATCCTCAGCAAGTTGCATGTAGTAGGTACCCAAGTCCTTTGACTGAAATCTACTACATCAAATCCTCTGCCATTTATTGAATTAAGTTATACAAATGGATCGTGCATCAAATGAATTGGACAAAAGGAAAGGGAGGTGACAGGTGGGGGAATAAGAGAAGGCGAAGACAATGTGTTGTCATCCAACTGTTTTGTGTCCCTAGCTGGAGAACAGAGGCTGATTCTCTTGGAATTTTGCCTAGTACCTTGCTGTTGGGGAGGTGAATAAAATATTTGATTGAAATCAGGGAGTTTGGAGCCACCTAGTGAAGGATGGGTTGTTCTGGAGAAAAAGCATGAGGTCACCTGTAGCTGCATCGTGTCCTGGGGTTTTTGTTTGTTTTGTGGAAGGGTGAGGCACAAAGGGGAATAGTAATTTTTAAAATGATCTTGACTTGTAAAGTCCAAGGGAACTTTGAAGTGATGGTCAGGGCCTGCTAATACTATAAGGGTGTAAACATCTGACACATAAAGGGAAATGTGCTGGCATACAGATTGGTTTGGAAGAAGTTTTAGGGATTTCTTGCTTGGGAGGCCAGTTTCGCTCTTAGGATGGGGAAATTTTTGATTAGTGCGTTCACCTAGGAGGTCCCCCAGATGATCTACGCCTAGCTATCAGCATCTCAGCCACAAACAGCAACATCTGGAGGATTTCCCCATCTATGATGAAGCTTCTCTGACTTGGGCTCTGTTATTCATGGTCGTCTCTGTTATGTTTAAAGGAATCCACATGAATAAGAGCGATCTTTGTTCACTGGATGACCTAGTAGAGAGCTTGGTTGGATCTATATGTACATGGTGGGCAGACACCGCAAATAAAAAATGAGATGGGCCTAGAACTGAAGAGGGCCAGCTGGCTGGGATACCCTTGGGAAACTGCATAGTTCTCATCTCAAGCTTCTCCCCAAAACTAAGGCCCATCGTTTAAACAATATTGTTCAGCTCTTGTATGGCTGTGAGTCATGGAACTGAAGGGGAGCCCCATCCAAAGAGTAATGGAGATGCACATAGTGGGCTTGGGTGAGATTAAGCAGGAGACACAGTGATTCAAGGATATCATCAGAGAAACACAGGATAGAAAATGATGGGCCAGTTCCATGGTGACATAGATAACCAGTGGACAACTTGCACATTCCATTTTTGGCAATCTCTCTGGGATACTCTCTGGGCAACTACTATTCTCACAGGTTCTAGAGGTATTGGGGACGGGGTGGATCAGCCACGAGACCATCCTTAACAGTCAGATAAGAGTAAAAACAGAAGTTACAAAACATTGATCTCATAAAGCTGGGGACACTTCCAGAAATACATGGGAAGAATAGACAAAAACTTAAAGAGTTCAGTGGTACTGAGGGAACACAAAGGGTCAGATGACTCATGTTTGGCGTCACAGAGGCTCAATGTCCTTTCTCTCCTTGAAGCCTTCAGCTCGCTTGCCAGGACTGGTTCTCCTTGGAATCCACAGTCCACTCTTTTCTCTTGCCCTCTGTGTATCCTTCAGACTGCTTCTTCTCTGGACACTGGTGGTGCAGTGAGTAGAGCATCGGCCCTGGAGTCAGGAGGACCTGAGTTCAAATGTGGCCTCAGACACTTGACACACTTACTAGCTGTGTGACCTTGGGCAAGTCACTTAACACCAATTGCCCCACCTTCCCCCCTCAAAAAACAAAAAACAAACAAAAAGGTATTAGGAACATACTAATCAAAGAACCAAGTCCAGAAGCCAAGTTTCCCACATTCCAATCAGGGTTCAATTCTGTCGGGTTTGTGACATCAACAGAATATTGCGGTTGGGAGATTCATCCAGCAGGCAGTTGGAAATGGGGGATTGGAGTTTAGCAGTTCAGGAAAGGGATCAGGGCTTCATCTCCATGGAAGCTATTCTTATAGAGGTTGAGAGCACCATGGGAGGGAGAATATAGGTCAGTGCCCATGAGTATCTGGAGGTAAGGGGGGTAGGGGAGGTGAGGAGGCCCAGAGCATTCAGGCTTGGGGGGTGAGGAATAGAGGATGCACAAGCAAAGGAGGTAGAAAAGGGGTAAACGGTGAAGAGGAGAGTGAGGAAGCCAAAGAAGAAGAGAGTGTCTGGGAGAAGGAGGTGGTCAGCGGGTGAGAGAGGAAGAGAGGGACTGCAGAGATGTGGAAGCCTCTAGATGCCTTCCCACGTTTCCGCTTGTTGGTAAAACAAGGTTGGATGGACTATGTTCTCTGAAGGCTCTTCCATCTCTAAATGATACTGGGTTTGAAGTTCCCTCCCTGTGTCTTCTGTCTGGTACTCCCCAGTAAGGGAAGCTCAGATGGGGAGGGGGTGTTTCTTCTGTCTATAGCTCGGGGGTCCCGTTTGGCCCCAAGCCCTTTCCCCTCGGTGGGCACACCTGGTACCGTGGGAGGACGCTCACAGCCTCCGATGTGGAGTGCTGAGAAGGGCGCTGGGAGCGGGAGGCTGCGGCGGAGGAAACTCGGGCTTCGGGCCATTTGTCGTCACTGTTACCATGACTACGCCACAGACGCCGTGCAGCCACAGCGGGTGTGTGCTGCCGCCCTCGGCTACTTTGATTCTGCTTTTCCCGAGTTGCAGGAGCTGCCAGTTTTTGCTCGGATTCTTTTAGCCTGAGGGAGCCCCTCCTGGTTCAGGATCTGAGGATTCGGCAGCTTCCCCAGGATGAAAGAGAAAGAACGGATCCCACTGGGGCAGAGAGCTAGACCACAGCTGTTTTTGCCATCTGGGAACAGCTTCAACAGGTAGAAAGGACCTGGGGTTTGCAGAACGCCGTAGTGGGCATTCCGATTCACTAAAGAAACGATTCATTAAACGCCAGGAATAGGGCACGTAAAAAAGTGAGATAGTTCTTGCTCTCAGGAGCTTACTTTATAATTACACTAAGTCACAGGATGCATCCTCAGGTGGGTACCTGGCTAAACTGCCAGTGGCAGGAGCATCCCACTGCCTCCTGAGGCATCCCACTCCCCTCGTTGTAAGGCAGAGTCAGTTCTGTGACTTCCACCCTATTGCCCCCCTTCTTCCCTCTGGGGCCAACAAGAACAAATCTGATTCCGCTTTCCACTGGACAGCCCTCCAACTACTGGAAGACCCCTGCCACATCACCATCCAACCTCCTGTGACGTAGATGGTCTGGGGGCCCCCCTTGGACACACCTGAGTCACTTAAACTTTGAGGCAGTAAAATACATAGTAATGGTGTTACCCATGGCTAAATGAGATAGCGTTATATAAACCAGAGGCACCACGGCATACTGGATACAGCTGGAAGCCGGGAAGACTCACATTTATAGAATCCTGCAGACTTCACAAAGTGCTTTTTTCACAACCCTGGAAGGAAGCTAACTGAGTACGGTCATTCACATTTTTAGGGGTGAGGAAAATTGAGGGTTTGAAAGGTAACTTGCTGGTCACCATACAGTTTGTAATCAGAGGCAGGATTTGAACTCAACCCTCCTGATTCCAAGTATCGCACGGGTCTTTCTTGAAGTCATAGAGCTGATCTAGATAGAGTAGGAGGAGGCCTCAAGAGACCATTTAGTCCAATATTCTCATTTTATAAGAGAAAAGCGAAGTCCGGAGAGTTTGGGACTTGCCCAAAGTTGCTCAGGTAGCAAGTGGCACAGGTGAAATTTGAACCCAGATCCCCTGACCTCAGATCTGCACCTGTCTTGGATGGTGAGTGAATGCAAAATCATCTAGCCACCTCCTGGCTCTATTGCCATTTCCCCCAGCTGCAATACCCTCCCCTCCCCCAGAGATTACATCAATAGTAACATCATTCTGCAAAGTGCTTGTCAGCCAACTGCCCTGTGGACAAATTCACCACCCCAGTGACTCTCCCATTAGGCTAATTCCTTGAGAGCAAGGACAGCCCCACATTTGTATTTGAATCTCTGGGGTTACCGGCACAAGCCAATCGCCCTCTAGCAAGCCTTTGGCTTTGCTCCTCAGACACCAGGCTCCAGCAAGTGAGCTCTTTTTGCCGTACTTTGGCTGGAGCCAGGGACCACCATCACTTCCAAGCCATTTCCACACATCTTATGTCTCCCCTGGACCAATGGATGTGTGTATCTCCCATTAGAATGTGAGCTCTCTGAGGACAGGCCAAGAAGCACTTGTGTTCAATACAGTGCCTGGCACATAGCCACATGAAGCATTTATTAAGTGCTTACTATCTAATAAATGCTCCATTCCTTCGTCCATTTACTCATTCTCCTGAATGAACGCCTAATAACCCCTTCTGGGGAAAAAAGGAGTAAACTCATTTCCTTTTTAAAGACAGTGATGATATTTATATCACTGGCACTTGGGTCCAGGCTTCTTTCATTGTACATGTCTTTTATGCCACTTCTTGTGGGCAAGTCATTATTGTCGTTGTCATTCCACATGTGCGTTTGATTTTTCTGAGATGACGATGTTCTGTGAATCACAGATCTCCGAGTTAGCTGTGTAACTGTGGGTAAGTCAGGTCTCAATCACATCACCCGATGGCAAGTTCAGAAATTACCCATTTCTGCGGTGCTCCATTTGCTCTCAACTGTGAGGATGGCATTTCAGGCTCCAAGAGATTATGACGGCTCTAGCTAACGTCAGCAGGGAGGCCCTCACTTTCAACCACCAAAGTTCTGATGTGAACTACACTGCATCGCTACTCCAGGTTGGCTTTTTCTGCTCTGAATTTGGGTGGAACTGAAAAACTCCCTACCTTGATTATGTCATGCTTCCATACTATTCAGCAGTCCATGACTCATATATAGCCTACTTTAAGGTTGACAAATAGACTTAGGTAGTTTAAGAACCACCATAAGATCTAGCACTGGAATTATCCCCATTTTATAGATGAATAAAGCAAATGTCAAAAGTTCATATAGTTAATGGCAGTCTGGTTTGAACTGGGTCTAACTCCCACGTCTGACATTCTTTCCACTACACATTGCTGCCTCAAGTTTCCCCTCAAGTCCAATGGGAAAGATTTGAATGAATAGCTCACAATCATAGTTTACTCCTGGCAAATGCAATAAATCCTACCGATCAGATTTTTTTCTATTCCATCTAGAAACACCCCTCTCCAGATGACTCTATACCTCAGTAAGTTGCAGGATAGGGTCAACCCCAGAGCAATGAGGATGGACGAGTGTCTGGAATCTGGATAAAATAAAGCCTATCCAGAGGGCAGATTGAGGGTTCTGGAAATCATCATACATGGAAGGACAAAAGGAAATGGCAGTGTTTAACCTGCAGAAGAGTGTGTGCTAGGGAACTGGGAAAGCCCTCTTCTGGTATCTGAAGAGTGGGGGAAGGAGGGGGGCACAGAAACAGTCTATGTCTATTAGCTAGGACTAATGGGGTAGTTGCAAGGAAATAGATCCAGAAAGTTCTCCCTTTGATTCTGACAACTATCTGTGTAATTCAGTAGTAGTCCACGGTCCAATATGGTGTGACAGGAAGCATTCTGTCACAGGGGTGTTCAAAAACAGCAAAGGTTAAATGACTGCCAGGGAAGGTTGAGTGGTGGATCTCAATCTCTCCAAAATAACCTTCCAACTTTAGTATAACCTGCCATTATACCAGAATATTCATAGGACTTTTAGTCAGGGGGAAAAAACTGGAAAAACCGAGTTTTGGCACATTAATGTAATATTCCTCCCCCACTTTTGCTGGATCTATGGTCCTGGAAAAGAGAGGGTCAAACACTTCCTCTCAGTAGAAAGATTTGGGGATTATGGTTGCAAAATGTTACACATGCTGTCAGGTATGGTTAATTTGTCACTTGGTTTTACTAACCTTGTTACAAAGGAAGGTTCACTACGTGGTGATGGCCAGTTATAAAATCTGACCTATGTGGCCTAAATGCCTTCTTTGTGCCAGGTGGATTAAGCTGAGTATTAAGTCAAGGTTTACATAGGGAGCACCTCCAGAATCGGCTTTTATAATGCTAAAAAGATGGAAATCTCAAATCCCAAATCTCAAGTCTTTCAAGTTCTCGGTGCTAAAGAGGCTAAACTCCTTATAGCAGACAAAGGGAAGGAAACTATTTAAAAAGAGAGGAAGAAACAAACCAGTTATAATTTATGGGTAAGTGTTGAGAATACCCAATGACCTTAGCTGCCATCAACCATTTCAGATGTAGAGATCACTCATCTTTGTGGCCTTCTCACCCTGAAAGATCCCTCCACCCCTGCTGCCTCCTCCACCCCTTGATGAGTTCCTTCCTCAACCTCCAGAAGAAGAGCCCAAACCAACCATCCTCTTGTCGTCACCTGACTCCATTTCTGACTTTCCTGTGATTATCCAGTTCCACTATATAACTGTATAGTCATCCTCAAGAGTGGTCAAAGTTACTCACCGGCACATGTTCCATGCCTGCCCACTTCCAAGAAATTCACCATAGGGGATACTAGCTGGCCTGGCATTTATAAAAGATACTATTATATTTTATAATTTAGAGACAGCTAGGTGGCACAGATGATAGAGTGCTAAACCTGGAGTCCGGAATATAACTAAATTCAAATCCAGCCTCAGACACACAATGTCACAGTGATACTTGCTCAGAGCCTAAGGTCAAGTAGGCCCTGGCAGCATCCTCCTTAGGCAGAGTTGACCAAATCTAACATGATCTATTAAAACAAGAAGAGAATAAAATTACATTGTTTCATTTGGATTTTTGTTCAGTCATCTAGACCAACCCTCTTCTAGCCTCATCGTCCCCCAAACAGACATTTTCTTCTGTGAATGAAAGGGCAGCTAGAACAAGAATGCTCAATGATACTGTTTCTGAAAAGGCAATGTTTTTCTTGGGGGAAGGCCATGGGGATGGATGTGGGGGGTGGGAGGGATAAGATTCAGGTATTAGAAGGAGAAAGGATACTGGCCCTTTGAAGGATATTCAATAACCATCCAGAGCCAGGAACCCTGGGCCTGATTCCATGTAACGTTTATTATAATAGGGCAGAAACATCAGTTCCCTTCAACTGAACAACAGTTTATTTGAGGGATAAAATATGGGAACTAGTGAAAAGTCTTTTTTTCCTTCTGCCCAACCAATGGTAGAACATAACCATGTCAACATCCACACTCTCTCCAAACATAAACATGCGGTAGCATCAAGATCTCTCTACTTAGGACAGAACAGAGCTGTTTCATCAAAAGAAAGCATGAAGAGTGTGTGTGTGTGTGTGTGTGTGTGTGTGTGAGACACTTAAGTTGCCTAGACAGAGTAGTACGACATAGCTATTAACCTGTCAGTCTAAAGCAAGAAACCCATATTACAGGTAGCAAGATAAACAAAACGGATTAATTTGCATAATAAAAAAAGGTGAAGTGATTTGGTGACCAGACTTGGACACAGACCATCTCGTATAGGCCACTTCATAGTGCAAAGCTAGAAATACAGATTTCTAGAAGAATCAGTGATCAAAAGGAAGCTAAGGCCACCAAGAGCACAGATGTCTACAGACAAACCAGCAAAGATCCAGTGACAAAAGGATGTAATAAATATCATCAGACTAGAGACCTAGGGGTTGACCTATGGCCCAAACATAAAAACGTCCCACTCCTCTGAAGACCTGAAATCTCAGCCCTGGATTCAAGGGTGCACTGAGATTAAATGTCACTTTAGCCTTAGAGTATGCATATCATATGTTACTTCATTTGTTCTTCACTTGTTCCAAGTTATTCAAGGTGTCAGACTTTTGAAACTCCCTGAACAGGAAGTGATGGAGCTGTGAGATCACAGTTATGGGCTCCCTCCACTACATTACACTTCAGTTCTTCCTCCTAGCACCATAACCCTGGAAGGCAGACAAGCAGAAAGGGTTTAAGTTGGAACTATGACTCTAAACATCACATACAGTCTATCTCTAAATTTACCTATGTACTTTTCAAGAAGTCTGGCAGACACAACCCAAATGTAAAGAGAGTGAACCGGATTATAGTAGACCAGGATATGGAAAAGAGATTCCACTCAAGTTAGAAAATTAGAAAGGCCAAAACCTCAGGCAAGACTGGTGAAAATTTTCCTGTTCTTTTTATTATTTGGGTCAAGGCAGCAAGATGGGAACCCAAGCAGCAATGGGCCCGAGGTGCTGTACCCCATTTCATTACAAGCCCATGAAGGCAGAGACGATCTGTGCTTAGTATAATCAATATTTCATCTTGGATCTGAACCACTAGGGAGATCAATACCATTTCCTATAATGTATTATCCCCACATCAGCCTAAAAATAAGTTCACAAGTGACTTGTTTGTTCAGTGGATTGAGAGGGGAAAGCAGAGGTGAGAAGACTCTGTGTGTGCTGAAGTGACTAGAACTACTAATTTCAGAGACCTGGACAATCTCTTTGATTGTTAAATAGCTCAGTAATTAGTTGAAGTGATTTTTATTAGCTACTTGGACTAGAGGTTTGTGTGGGGGAAATAAAGACAGGGAGAAACAAGATGGTCATTGTTCTTGTTAAATTTTATTGGCATCACGTTCATCTCTTTACAGAAGAACTCAGCCCACACCCTAGAATGTAGACCTCTGGAAAATAGGGAGAAGTGCTCCATGTAAGCAAGCTACAATGCAGGAACAGATACTAGGGAGGGGAGCTAAACTGTAAATTTCTCCATACCAAAGAAACAGTAATATGGGCAATACTGGGGCAGGAGAGGGAGGAGGAACAAGTTTTCTAGCCTAAGAATACCACAACCCAGAAAGGAGCGCCTTCTAGAACAAAGGTAAAATCACTAGAACAGCTCTGTAGATTTTCCTTTTTCACTTTTGTAGAATGCTGATTCAGTGGAGGTTTTAAAATGTGGAGCAGGGAAAAAACAGGAAGAATTTTAAGACCTGCAAATAGTCTCCATTAATCCATTGCACACATCAATATATTACGCCAATCACCCTTTTGAAAATTTAGACACAGAAAGGTAGATAACCTCCCCTCCCCCCACCAAGGAGATGAAAAGCTTTTTGGCTCTTAAGTCTTCAATAAAAAGGCTTACATAATTCTCGCTTCTACTGTACAGAATACTGCCTCTAGCTGGACTTCAAAATTCTGTATTGCTACCACTCTGCAATCCAGAACAAAGTTCTCCCCTCATCCTACATACCTGCATTACAGGACTTAAACACGTAATCCAAGAATTTCTTACACTAATTTATACATTTTAATTGGTTGCATATATTAACATGTACTATAAGATTTTTCCTAAGAAGCATTACATAATAAATGGATACCGTAAAAAGATCTGATTAGTTAAAAGTAACAAGCATTAACAGATACATACAAAACTCCACCTAGTTAAACTGGGTGTGAGCTTGCAATGAACTATGGGTAACCAGCCTTCCCAGGTGCAGCCTTCACAAGGAGGAGGAAAAAAATGAGACAGTTTAAAAAACCAGGTAACTAATTATACACAGATTAACTGTCAACAGTTTTTCTCCATTGGATAAGTGGAAATGTTTCCAATGTCAAGCCCACATCAGAACTAATTCTTTCCACAAATGGACAGTCCTGCTAGCATACAGAACAGCTGATGTAGAGGGGCTGACACCCATGGAGCTGTGTACAGAAGTGGGATCGTGTTTGCTCGTGGCAGATTTGGGTGACATTTTTTGGCAGCTGGAAATGAGAGAATTGATTTCTTGTTGGTTTGAATAGGAGAGGGGGCTTGTGTCTGAAGGCCTAAGTGTGATATCGGTTTGTGAAGGGCTCTGTGCTCTATGCCGCCGCCTCTTCAGCAGCTGCAGCTTTCGGCAGAAGCCTTTGCTCGGTCATTCTTGTCCAGTTTGATGGGCTCAGGGAATTCATTGTACAGCTCCACCTCTGTCTCCTGCATGGGACGAAGGACAAGAAAGGTGATGCAGAAGCACCCAAATAACAGTAAAGGAACTAAATACGGAAGGTTTGTTTTCAGGAACCTGTCGAAACCCAACTAAGATAAACAATGACTTGTGTGTAAGTATGTTAGCAGTTTAATAGAAAAGGTGGAATTTTTCCCATGTCTAGAAGTGATCTTGATCTCTTACACCACAGTACTTTTCACTTTATGTTGTTCTCTGTAAATGCCATTTGTCCCCTAAGTTCTTAGCTTCCTGAGAGTAAGGGACCATCAACAATTCTAGTTGGCAGACACTGGAGAGACAAATACCAAACACAAAACCACAATGGACCTCCCCCAAGAAGCTCATGTCCTACAAGCCCAACACACATATAATAATGAAGGAGGGGGCACTGCACGATGGAAGTCCAAGAAAGGTCTTATGAAAGAGGCAGCAGCTCAGCTGTGGTTTTAAGACAACAGAAATCTTATGAGGTGGAAGGGATATGGGGGGACAAAGCCTTAGACGCCAAGCTAAGCAGCCTGTATTTGATCTTGATGAGGGGCTTTTAACTTTCAGGTGTGTCATGGACCTCTTTGGCAGTCTGGTAAAACCTATCTACCCTTATCAGAATAATTTCTGTGTTTTATTTCAGCTAGAAGTTAGTGAAAATAAAGATGTGATTCTGTGTCCACTCCTCCAGCCCCCCATCCAAATTTATAGACTTCAGAGGTAAAGAATTCTCTGAAGAGGCAATAGGAAGCCTGTAAATACAGGGGTGATGGTCAGCTCTGCATCTTAGAAACAGTAACAGCAGTTGTGTGGAGGATGGATTAGACAGGGAAAAAAAATGGAAGGCAGGAAAATAGGCCATTGCAATGAAACTGATGAGAGATGGAGAGTAGCAACAAGACAAATGCTCTAAGTGGAAAGAAGCATGAGAAGTGTGGAAGAACTGGCTACTAACTGGATGTGTGGGGGGGTTGGGAGGGCTAAAAACTCCAATGTTGTGAACCAAGGTGAGATGCCTTGCGTACTTATCTAAATTCTTGTATCCTCTACTGTACTTGCACAGGTCCTTCTATGTAGTAGGTGTTCAAATTTGTTTGATCAAGTGATAAGGTCGAAATTTGTATCATTATTATACTATGATAGATGAAACATTTTGGGTGTTCTGGTAAAATTCAATTAAAGTAAAATCAGTAAGACAACATGACTATATTTTCAAGAGTTAGAATGCTATGTCAACCATCTTGTCCATACAAAAGGCCTAGAATGCCAATCCCCAGGCCAATCAGTGGTTAGAGCCACTAGAGGGAGACAGATCATTCCCTGAGACCTACCTGTTTAAGTGCATTTCGTGCAATGGTTTGGAAAGCCTGCTCCACATTGATGGCTTCCTTGGCACTGGTCTCAAAGTATGGGATGTTATTTTTGCTGTAGCACCAGGCCTGTGCTCGTTTTGTGGCAACCTGTCAGAAGCAGAGGAAAGGCAAGATGTAAATGAGGCTTTGGTTTTCATCATAAATGGTTCTGAATTATATTTAAAAGATTAAAATACACACTCAATACTTATGTATAGATAAGATGCATACATGATATGAGAGAGGAGGGAGGAAAGGAACAGGAGACAAAGAAAGTGAGCCCAACAAATCTCCTATTGAGGAGATCAGTTTAATCTTTTGGAGTACTATAGCTTTTTCTAAGGTGTACGGGAGAGTGTTAGCAGATCAAATAGTTTGTGGCTTTAATGAATTGTATCAGTTATAATATGATATCTAATTAGGTTCTATTAGCCACAAAAGATATTTTACACAGACTTAACATCAGATGCTACCATTAACTCTCTTCTGCTTTCATGTCCTTCGGAGGTCCCTGGAAGCTAAAGGGAATCTGTTTCGCTGCCCACCAGTGTCATTTCATGTCCTTAGGAGGTCCCTGGAAGCTGAGGGGATCTGGGGATCTGTTTTGCTGCCCACCAGTGTTATTTCAGGCCCACTGATAACCATCCTAAAGCTCTAGAGCTGCCATACTCTCGTAGCATGGCCTTGCTGGGAAAGAAAGCTGCCTCTAGACATGAATGGGAGGAGAGGCTATACATAAGATCAAGACATGAATGGAGCTAGTTAAAAACAGAAAAGCTTGACGCTCCTTGGGTATTTACCAAGCCCACTTCTTCCTTTTTTTTTTTTTTTTTTTGCCTGAACTGATCCTACTTTGGACAATTACTACCATTCTTGTCAGACATAATTGGCAAGCAATTCCCATTTTACACTAATGGGAGATAGGGAGCTATTTCCCTGATGGTTTTAATGAACCAGCACCAAGCGTAGATCATGTCCAAGAACCTCACTTTCATTAGTTAGTGTTCTTGTGTGCACACCACATTCTAGAAAGTAAGGATACAACTCATCCGTAGACAGGTTCCTGCAAAAACCCAACTACTAGAGTGCTGCTCCCCACTCCCCCAATTTCACTCAAGTATAAAAAGCAAGACTCAAGACCTTGCAGTGCTCTAAACATGAAGCCCTTTACCCAGTCTTGCTGCCCCAGGAGATTCCTCTAATCCATCTGTTTAAAAATAGTAAAGACTCAAGAATTGAACCTTTCTCCATTTTCTAAGTGAGAGATGGGCATATTACTTACTTGTCTGTTTTCTAGGTCAATCTTGTTTCCCAATACAACAAAGGGGAAGTTTTCAGGATCCCTGGGACTGGCTTGGATGAGAAATTCATCTCTCCAGCTGTCAAGAGTTTTGAATGTGTTAGGGGCAGTTACATCAAAGACCAGGACGCAGCAGTCTGCTCCTCTGTAGAAGGCCACGCCGAGGGACTGAAATCGTTCTTGTCCTGCTGTGTCCCAGATCTTTGGGAGACAAAGAGTTATTCGTCAGTGTGATAGGACATCGTACAGCACAAACAGCTGGGGCACAGAAGAAAGGAGAACACAAAATGATGACTGTTGCTATTACCATCACCCAGAAGAAATCAATGCTGGCCCTGTGATTAAGAACTTGAAACCAAAAAAATGGATGTGCAACATTTGCAAATGTAATGGCCCCAAGGGGAAGAGATTTTGGAGGTAAAAGAGAAAATAAATGGAAACCAAAACACAAAATCTTTGGAATACAATAACCCAGTTCAAGTAGCTCAATCCTCAGTACGTGGGTCCTCAAGAAGATGGCAACATCTATGACCATAAGGGAGAAATCACTGCCCACAGCTCGTTAGGCAGGAGCAGCTAGTGAGCTGGATACAGATCATGCATCATTGATCAAAGGACAAAACAGCTTTAGATATACAGTTTGTAACTGCAGTTTACAAGGCAAAAGCAACTGTTCTCTCATCTATCCTTCTGGAATTAACCTACCATTCCCAGAATGTCTACCAGGATTGAGTTCACACAAAGGGGTGGGATTTTACCTCTTATGCTGCTTGGTATACCACTAAAATATGGATTATAGGTAGGAATTTTACTGCTATTATTTGCCATTAGTCAGAAGGGATTAATAATGGCATGGCTTTTATTCATGGGTTTTAACCTATGAAACAAGCTCTTTTGGCCTTCTACAACACACAAAGACTTTTAAATATAGTCCATTGTGTTGCCTCGCAAAAAAATAAAAAAAAGCACCCCCAAAACAAACAGTACTTGGTTCCTTTGCCATATGCATTTACCCAACAGCTACTATATGCAATTATGTTGTGAACAAATGAGCTTGATGAAAATTAAATCATATGCCAGTCAGCATTAGCCCAACATATATTATTTCAGACTACTGAAACAAACCCAAACCTGAAAAGTTCAAAATTCTGCTACTTAGCACACTTTTCACTAGTGTATACTCTACTAGGCAAAAACCCCAAATCATATGAATCAGACTTCAGAAGTCATTAAGAGTTAACATGTTCTGGGAAGAGTTAAAAGACATAGCATCAAGCTACAGACTAAAAGAAACTGGTTCATTACATATGACACCTGTGGCTCATCACCACTAGCCAGGAACCATACTAAACACCCTGTGGCAGGACAAATAATAGTTACAGAATATAGCTATAAGTAACCCAACAGCAATGAGGTGTGAAAACTACAATCGGGAAGGCAGAAGAAGCAGCTTAAAGGATTCAACATAAGGAGTGTCTAGAAAACCCTCCCCAGCATAACTTAAAAGCCTATGGATGCCTGTCAAAGCATTGTAAGGAATGAGGGTAGACTTCTTAGAGAGAAAAAGTAGTTCTCTCCTGGCTTTTGCAGTCCTAACTGTACATGGATAACAATTAACTACCATCTTTGAAAAACAATCTCTTATCCCACAAATGTTAACGTATTCTAGCGGTCACATACAGATTATCTAGCTGGAAGGGGAAGAAGAGATCAGGAGCAGAGAACTAGAAGGCTTTTGGGACAGTCAAGGCACACAGTGACTGGTAGATCTGATATTACCAAGAACAAATCATTAAGATTTGATGCAAAGAGTATGAAGAGAGCCTAGAGTCATTTCAAAAGGGAGAACTACATAGAACCATGAGGAAAACTGGGACTAGATGAGTTCCCAGGTAGTCAGATAGGAAAGAGATATTTTTATAATGTGAAGCACTTAGGACCAGGTTATAAAGTGATGGGAAATGTCGATACTAGGCCTACCATTCCATCACAAAGAGTTTTTAAGGTCCAATTGCTAATCAAACAAATTCATTCTAGAGGGATCAAAAGGCCTACATCTGGTCACTTAAAACACTTTCAAGTTAAGCTAGATCATCAGCAGAAACATTAGAGTAGAAGCAAATCCTGCATCCAGCACTCTGAGTGTTAGAATTTATATCAGAAGACAGAAGCGCTGATGTAACTGTTGGACCATTTTTGATCTCTCTTGGTAGTGAGATGTGAAAAATCAAGAGGGAGCGCTCTTAATTTCTGCTACTCACAGGCACGAGTAGGGGAGGGTGGGGCATCACTAAAGACCAACGATATGAGAAGTGGCTTTACCTGCATCGTCACTAGTCTGTCATCCACCATCACTTCCTTCGTCAGAAAGTCTGCTCCTATTGTTGCTTTGTACTGATTACTGAATTTCTTGTTCACATACTGGTTCATGAGTGAGGTCTTACCCACCCTAAAATGGAAGAAAAACCACAAATAAGAGCTGACCTGTGGAGTGGTATAGAAAAGAATCTACAGATTTGTACCTATAGATTACTCAGGGTATGCTTTAAGCTCCTCCCCGATTTTTTTTTTTTGATCAGAAAGTGTTCCTAGAATCACTCAAGTGCCCAAGTATTTGCTCCTGCCCTTCAGGGTTAGCCACCCTAACCCCAACCTCACCCAATCTAAGAGAGCTCAGAGTACTTGCAACTTGCATATGTTCTATACTTCTACACTTCTTAATGGTTAGAGCTAGGTTAGGGAGGATACAAGAACTAGAGTTCAACATTTTCTTGTCTATTCTAAAGGAAGCTTAAGCAAAGGAGCTGCTATTTCAAAAATACCAATTCACTTCTCAGTGTTTCCCAAGTGAATGTTTCATATATTCAGTTTACTAGCTGAGAACTGGCTCTTATGGTATATCAGAGTTGTGTTATAAAACTGTGAATGGAAAGAAGGAAGGTAGAGAGGGAGAAAGGAAAGAAAAGAAAAAGACTCTACTCAGGGGGCTTCCATTCTATCAGGGGAAAAACATTACACACACACACACACACACACACACACACGCGTGCACGCGCGCAAAATGCAAAATAAATATATGATAGGGAAGGCACCAGAAGTCTGGGGTTTGAGCAAGGTTTATGAAGTGAAAAGGATAGGAAGGAGTGGACAAGGGCAGCCAAGAGAAGGAAAGAGTGCCATGTGTGAGGAAAAGGACCTTTGGGCTGTGCTGTAGCACAGGTGAAGAGGACCTATAATGAGATAGAAAAATAGGTTGGGAACCAGGTTGTAAAAAGCTTTAAAAGCCAACCAGCAGGTTGTATTCATCTTGGGGGCAATAAGAAGCTGCTGGCATCTGAATAAGGTATGTCAAACCTGTGCTTAAGAAAAATCTCTTTGGCAGCTATGTAGAAGATAAAGGACAGACTTGAGGCATAGAGGCAATTGGGAGAGGCCTACAATATTTAGGCAAGAGGTAATGAGGGTTTGGTCTAACATAGTGAGTAGGTGAGTAGTGAGAAAGGGATGGATGTAGCAACTGAATGAGTATATAGGGTGAGGGAGAATGAGGAGTGGAGGATGATGCAGAGATTAGTAAGCCTGGAAGGATGATGGTACTTTTGAAAGAAATAGGACGGGCTGGGCTTTTTGGGTGGGTGGGAAATGCTAGGGAATAAGATGACTCCTATTTTATACAGGCTGGGTTTGAATTGTCCAACAGGCAGTCTGGTGAAATAGAAACAGAAGCTCAGGGAAGTACTGGAGCTCCATATATAACTTGGACTCATTTGCATAGATATTCAAGCTCATAGGAGCTGGATGAGGTCACTGAGAGAAAGAAGAGTGCCTAAGTGAAGAGTCTTGGGAAAACTAAGAATACTCATTCTCCAAAAATTGCTATTTGTTTATAAAGAGTTAAGCTAACCAGAAAAAAACCAAAAGTATTAGCTTTTGATTGATGATCAGAGGACAGATTTTGAATTGGAAAGAAGGCTTTATATCACCCAGTTTAGCCCCCTCATTTAAAGATGAGGAAACTGAATGAGGTCTGGAGAGACTCAGTGATGTACTCAACTTCAAAAAGAGCCAAAGCCAGGTCTTCCGCATTCGGATTGTACCTCGATACTCTGGAGTCATGGACTGATCCTTGACCTGTCCTACAACATGATCTTACCCTGTTCCTTTGCTCAGACTCTGGTGAAGGACAAACCTAAGTGCTGAATAAGCAAGTTTTACCCCTAAAATTTGGATCAAGAGCCATTTGTACGTAGCCACCCTATATAAAGAACACACCTACTCTACAGAAAAGAACATGATTTACAAAATTTCATTTCCTGGCAACCTGGGCTTTAGCGTCTCACAGTCCTGGGCCTACTATTAAATCACAGCACTAGAGTGATCTTCTCATCCTACAGATGAGGAAGCTGAGGCCCAGAGAGAATGATTTATTTAATAGAAAAAACTTCCATGAGAGAACATGAAAACAGGATTCACTGTGGAAAAGTGTTTTCAATCACTATCTAGTTCACTGGTAGGACAGTACTACAAGGTATGCCCAATGTTCTGATAAAAGTAAGCAGCCATCCCTGACACTTCTGGGTTTGACACCATCAGTTCTTGTATCAGATTAGAAAAGAGAATGTCATCTACACTGGGATGACAGTGGAAAGAACAATGGATTGGAAACCAGAAGAATTTAGTGTCCGTTCTACAATTACGTGACCTTGGACAAGTCATTTACTTCTAAGTCTCAACTTCCACAACACTAGGAAGCAGGCGGATAGTGCACTGTAAAGCACTATTAAGCATTATCAATTCAAATACTTTGGGTTTTTATTTTTTTTTTATTATTACGGGCTTGAACACTCCAGTATACGACAAGCAAAAAAAAAAAGATAAAAAAATTTTATATATGAATTCATGAACTTCTGTTATGAATACTTTGAATGTGTATCTTGTGTTTTCTGAGCACTTTTGGTGTTTGATTACTTTTTTTTCTTCTATCTTTATCTCTCCCCTCATCCTCATGTCCTGCACTCCCCACCACATTCTCCCTTGTAACAAATAAGTTTAATTAAGCAAAACCAGTTTATACCTTGACTATGCCTGAAAATGAATTTTAAAAACCTGATGAAATATGCCACCTACTTACTGGCAGAAAAGTGATGGTTTACAGGTGCAGACTGAGACATATAACTACTTCCTAAAAGGTCTCTTTCTTTCCCCAGGTTATACTAGGGGGAAATCAGCTGGTCATTATTAGAATATAAGAAACCCCATGGAGGGTAGCCTGTCAGAGATACACTAATGAGGTCAGCTGAAGATAAAAAAAATATGACAACTTATTTTGGTAAGGAACCAGGTTGGTCTTAAAAATGCTTACCCAGAATCTCCTAGAATGATAACTTTCAGCAACACTTTCTTCCTAGAGGTCATCTTTCAAGCTAAAAAAAGAAAAGAAAAGAATAATATAAGCTTGATGGAAGTATAAACTTAAACTACTTAACATTATTAACGTCAAGAAGTCTCTAGGATAATTATATTTGATCCAAAGCAAAAGCAGCACTCTTTTACATTCAGGATCTCTGTTTTCAGCATGGGGAACTCCCTGGACTGATGCAGGTCTGCCTATAATTTGGTGTTAAGAGAGTTAGGTTGCCCAGGACACTGTGATTAAGTGACTTCCCTGGAGTCAAAAAGTCAGCCAACGAGCATTTATTAAATACCTACTGTGTGTCAGGTATTGTGTGAAGTGCTGGGCAAAAACCAATTCTGGCAAAAAGCAGTCAGTCCCTGCTCTCAAGGAGCTCACAGTCTAATGGAAGACACAACATGCAAGCAAACAACCAAGTACCAATAGCATATATGCAGGATAAATGGGGAGGTATTCTCAGAGATAAGACATTATGACTAAGAAGGACTGGAAAAGATTTCTTGTAGAAGGTGGGACTTAAAGAAAGTTAGAACACACAAGTGAGGTAGGACTTGAACATGGGTTCTCCTGATGCCCAAGCCAGCCCCCTGAATTACTAAGCTGAGCCACCTCCCTTGTCCTTCATCGTTGTTTTATCGTTTGTTCTTGAAGAGGACCATAAGATCAGGAAGGTGATGCCACGATGTGCAAGTGAATTGGATTTAAGTGAGGGAGATCTGTGCCAAGTCACCGGCCTCACTTTCTCCTCCGGAGCCATCTGGATTCAGTGGCAAGATATAGATAAGGATGACTGGAGATGGTCCCCTGTCCTTCATTAGGTATGAGCTTAAGGAAGGGCTTCATACTGAAATCTGTTCACTGCAGATGTCTGAACTGTGAGCTTAAGATCAGAGTAAAATGAGTGGTGTTATAACCAGCAATCTATTGTGGTAGGCCCACAAGGCACTAATAACGTCTCACACACACACACACACACACACACACACACACACACACACACGCATGCACGCACACATGCGCACGCTTGCTTTTTCCAATCCAATATCTCAGAATAACTAAGCTTGACAGATGGCGATATTGGAGACACTCTCGGAGTTCTTACCCACGGTTAAGCGTAAAAGCAATATTCAGTGAGCTCTCTTTGTAAAAACAGAGTGTAGTACAGGTAGAAGATGGAACACAGGATCTAGAACTTGTGTCAAATTATCCTTGAAAGCAACATTCGTTCTACATACACGTCTCCTTCATCTACCTCAAATGTAGCAAGAATTAAAAAATGATTTCTCATGGCCGGGAACTTAAAGCCCCAGTCCTGGAAAAAAAAAATCAACTGAGACTTAAAATGCCTAGGTAACAAATGAGATCTGCTGATACTGTTCTGACACTGAAATTTTCAGACATCTGGGACTTACAGCCACTAAACAAATCATTCTAAGTTAAGACTAAAAGAAACCTACCAAACCTATCAGCAAGGCTTCAATCAGTACCTCCCATTCTAGTGTAGTTACAAGGGGTAGCTGCAGCAGACCACAGAGGTTATACCAAGTCCAACCTGCATTTACTTGGGTTATCAGCATCAGGAGCTGCTCACCAAACAAGGCTGAGAGGTCAAGGGAATTTACAATCATTGGTGATTAACAGAGCTTGTATTCTGTGCTTCTTGATGAAGTATAGACTTAGCTCAGTCTGACAAAGGCTGCTGTAATGATAAATAAGACTGAGATTTCCATGAGACTTTAGACAGAATTTGAAAAAAAAATCTAGCTAAGCACACCCCCATTATCTATCAAACTATTCTGCTGGGCTCTAAGAGACTAATGTTTAGATAAATTAGAAAACAGAAGCATTTGGGTGGCATTGTGGGTGGAGAGTTGGATCTGGAGTCCAGACGAGTAAAAGTTGTGTAACCCTGGGCAAGTCACTTCACCAGAAATTTAAAAGCCCGACTCAGCTTCCTCATCAGTAAAATGGGAATAACAGCACCTACCTCACAGTACTGTTATAAGGAGAAAACAAGAATATTTGTAAATCACTTTGCAAACCATAACATGGCACTATTAAATGATGTTTCTACATAAAGTCCTCAAGTTTGGATAAAATCAAGGTGCATTTTTTTTCTTTTTAAATCAAGGAGAGAGTTTCCAACCTAAGTATTTTGGGGAATATTCCTAGTCTCCTGGAAAGAAGCCGACTATACAAAAACAGAGCATGTTTATGTCTTTCCTAAATAGGGACATTTCACATTTACACAGCTTTTCTGGTAGGCCTGTGGAGATTTACTAGCAGGGAAACATCTTCCTCCCCTGATACATGTTAGATGGTAAGTGACTCCCATGGTCATGCCACTAGTATATGTCCAAGACAGAGTCTGAGCCTAAGTTTTCTTGATTCCAAGACTCCAACCACTTCATCAAATTGCCTCATGGTTTACAAAACACCACCTAACAATATTTTAGTGTTAAGGAGATAAAGGTCAGAAAGGTTAAGTGACTTGCCCACAGTGGCAATGGATAGAGCACCAGGCCTGCAGTCAGGAAGATTCATCTTCCAGTTCAAAGCTGGCCTCAGACACTTAGCTGTGTGACCCTCGGCAAAACCCCATTTACCTCAGTTTCCTTATCTGTAAAATAAACTGGAGAAGAAAATGGCAAACTACTCCCCAGATGAGTTCATGGAAGAGTCAGAGATACAACTTAAATGACTAATAGCAAGTTATTAAAGCTGAGCTTCTTAGTGCCCACTAAGGGCATAAATGTATTAACAGTCTGGCTTAAAATGACAATTACTGACCTACAGTCTGCTTTAGAAAAAAATAACCCAATAGACTATCACTTGCAAAAGGATTATCCAGTAAGGCAAGAGAAACAAAGGGAACAAAGGGACGAGTGCTAGGACTAGGGTCAGGAAGCCCTGACTTTAAATCTGACCTTGGACACCAGCTGTGTTACCCTGTTTGCCTCAGTTTTCTCAACTATAAAACAGGAATAATAACAGCACCTACCTCCTAGGGTTGTTATCAGGATCAAAGGAGGTAACAATTGTAAAGCTCTGAGCACAGTGCTGCTATAACTGTTAGCTACTGTTGTTGTTAACTGTAACTTGCCAGCTATAGACAGGCCATTAAGCCTCTAAAATTTTTTTTAAAATAAACTATCATTGTCTTTTGTTTTCTACGTCACCATAGTTTCCCCAAGTGTCCCTGCACCCCTTGTTCCCAGAGTCAGTCTATGTAATAAGTAGTATTTTTAAAGACAAAAGAAGAGGGGAAATCAGCATGGATCAAGATGTTATAAAAGTCTGAATATATGCACAATGCGAAACACTAGTGGACCTCCCTCCTCTGCAACTCCTAACCCTTTAATAGATGGTATTGACACTACCATCAAGCAGTTTTAACATTTGTCTACACCAGTCTACCGAAATCTCTGATCTCTGTCCTTCATTTAGTCAAACCTCATTCTTCAAGGTCTTCTATCCTCACAGTTAACAGTCATGTCTCTGTCCACGCAATTTCCTCTGGTGCTGTTTACTAGGCCTGCCTTCTCCCCTTTTAATGCCAAAGTTGTTGTGCAAGACACTGTGCTGGTCAATTGTGAATTTTCTTAGGAGATTACTTATCTGGACACCAATTGGCCCAACAAAGACTGCTCCCATTTGAGATGGCACTACTTCACATCTCTGCGCTGCCTGTATTTACTGAAAGGTAAGTAGAACATGGCAGATAAAGATTTTTAAGGCACTATTACACCACCTTCTCAACACCCTATGACTAGCAGCTAACAAACACTGTATGTTTGTTATACATATATACACTGTATGTTTGTATACTGTATGTATATAAACATTGGAAAGTTTCTGCTGACAGCTACCTTTGATTCATAAGCTGAAAGTTCAACACTCAGTTTAGTTCTAAACTTATTCTTAATAACTAATCATATCTCAGACCATGTGAACAATGATAGCTTTCTGACCTTAATATTTACCTGTGAAATAGGAAAAGGCGTGTGGTAGTCTTAACTGCTATCCATATGCTCCTATGGTCAATTAAACCAACTTGTCAGAGGATAGGAATAATTATCAAAAGAACTTCAAACTTTTTTTTTTTTACTTTCAACCAATCTTAATGGTACAAAATTATTCCAGTCATTGAAGGAAAACAAAGCTTTCAACAAATATAAGTGCAGAAAAGTTGTTGAATTTTTATAAATGTACTGAAACAAAATAAATGTGTTTAGGAAAGCTGAGGCTATTACTATAACATGATTTATTCTTCCTTTGAAGCTGTTCATAATCTTCAAAAGATTTTTGTACTATCATACAAAAGACAGAATCCCCCCCCCCAATAAAAATATTTGAGACTCATGGAAAAGGTGGTGCACAGCTGTGGATGATGTTCGAGCAGTTTTCTAAGGAACCCATAGAGAAAATGAACTTGGAATGGTGATATTTATGGCAAATGAGCTTTGTATCTTTGTATAAAATTTTAAAAGATGAATTCTGATTTCTGCAGAGAAAAACCACATGGCATTTTAAGTTAACCTTTGTTTTATGACTAAAAAGTAATCAAAAGAAGATTACATGTAAAATATACAAGACTAACCTGGCCTTAAAAGGGAAAACTCAATTCTAATGGATGATACTAAAAACAAAATGTAACATTAGTTTCTTCTTAACAATGAGAAGAAATCATTTAAAAGAACACAATTTCACTAAAGGCATGGGTAGAAAAGGAATTACTCAGTTTTGAGCCTAAATTTGTAAACCTCATAATCCAGTATCATTCATTTTATAATGGAAGATCAGATTTTTACATGGAGCTTGTACTTTTGTTATTACCACTTATCCCAGAAGTGAGTAGGTTATAGATGTTAATATGTACTCAAATGAAAAGCAAAGGTGATTTAACAAAAAGATGGTAATCTTGTCATGAAGCAATCTCCAGCAAAATGGAAAAAAGGCCAGCAGCCTAGGCTAAAAGAAGGGCACCGACCTATATATTACTGTGTCATTGAAGTACCACAAATTAATATTTATACAATCCTAAATGAAAATGAATTTTCACTAGAATATACTTCAAATACTTAAGAAACTGATACTGCCAGCAGGCAACTATATAACAATTAGAAGAAGCCAGTCCCTCTGGAAAAGACTGACCCATTTTAATAACTGTGGATTCATTGTTCTCCCTTTTGGAAGCAATGTTCCTGACATGGAAAGAAATGAGTTTGTGATGATTTTCCTTCTCATGTCCAAAAGGTTGCTCACCATAGCTCAGAAATTCCACTACAGTTTAAAGACATTTTTTACAAGGTTACCAATTGCCTTAACATGAAGTATACCACACGCAGAACTGCAAACAACCGAAAGAAAGACTGCTCCAAATAACTAAGGAAATCAAATCAAATCAAAACAATTAGTGAAGTTTCACCTCACAACTAGAGATGCCCCTGCTAGACATATACCCCAAGAGAGTTGATGACAAGACAGGCCCAAAGATACCCCTAAATTTTTCTTTGTTGTAGATGCTCATGCATTTAAGTGCTAAACAAATTGTGGCACATGAATGTAATAAACTATTGTGCTGTAACAATCAATGAACATGAAGACATATATGACCACCAGCTACTGAAGACCAGGAAAAGAAAGTTCTTGCCCCCAAATCCTTGGAGCTAGCAAATTAGAAGAAGCGTGAGCATCTGCTTTGCTGATGCCCCCAAATGACGTGTAGCTGAAACCTTTCATCTGTGATAGGATGTGAGCTCTACTGTCTTAACTTTTATATTTATATCCCCAGCACTTAGCACAGAGTGATCTGTACAGAGTAAGCATTTAATAAATGTGTCATTCATGTGGAAAAGAACTGAAATACTGAAGTAAACAGAACAGGAAAACATACCCCAGGATGACAATTTGCATGGAAAGACTATGTGGTACATGAATGCAATGGAGTATCATTGTGCTATAGCTATATAGATATAAGAAAAGATGTTATGTGCTGAAAAGAGAGAAGCATGGAAAGATCTATATGAACTCCTGCAGACTGAAGGAAGTACAGCCAAGAAAATACATACAGTGACCACACCAAATGGAAATGGAAAGGACAATGACACAGGAAAAAAAAAAGTAAATCTGACAAAATTATAAAGATAAGCAGGATTCAAATGAAGAGACTTGAGAAGGCACCTTCAACCTACCCCTTGGCGGAGGTGGGAGGTCCACAGGTGTTTCACACTGCACACATTTTTAACCATTCTCAATGGAGCAATCATTATGCTGACCTTTTTTCCTTCACTAAAAAACTCCTTATTTGTCATATGGGATGGCTCAGGGTGGGAGGGTTTACATATACTATGGTGAGGTAAGAAACAGAAAACATCAATAAAAATTTATTAAAACAACAACTATGTACTATGAAATAAATGACCAAGCTTGGCCCCCAAAGAGCTATGAGAAGGCACCTTCCTTCTTTCTTTGAAGGGTGGGGGGAACTGTGGCTATTTCAGACTACTTTATGGAACTTTGTTATGAGAAAGGTTTTGGGGGCAGGGGGAAGGGGAATACATTAGAAAATGTAAATGATGTAAAAACAAGGTATCAATAAAAATCATCAGTCATGATTTATTTGTCCAATAAACTAGCATTTATTAAGCATCTATTATGTGCCAGACATGGCTAGGCATACAAAGAAAGAAAAAAAAAAGTCTCTGCTCTCAAGGAACTTGGTCTTATGAAGAAAAACAACATACAAACTGGGTACAAATAAGATATATACAGGATTAACTGGAGTAGTCTTAGAGGCTTCTTGTAGAAGGTGGGACTTGAGCTGAGGAAGCCTGGAGGCAGGGATAAGAACGAGAGCATTCTAGGCATGTGGGTTAGCCAGTCAAAGCACCTTGGAGTCAGGTGTTTAGCCACCAGCAAGGAGGTCAGTATCAAGAGATGATAGTATGTGAAGGGGAGTAAAGTGTAAGAAGACCTAGGGGGGAAGATTGCTTTACAAGCCAGAGAATTTTATGTCATCCTGGGAGTAAACAGGGACCCACTAGCATAGGAGAGTGATCTGGTCAGACCTGCATCTTAGATCAATTTGAAATGAATTATAGAGTGGAGGCAGTGAGACCAAGAAAGACTACCTGCAATAATCCCAGCCTGAAGTGATACAAAGTGACTACATCAAGCTGATGGCAGTGTCAAGTGAGAAGAAATGTTACCAAGGTGCACTTGACCACTGACTAGATATGAGGGTGCAATGGGGAGGGGGTATGAAGAGTCAGACAAGTCTGGGTAAGTGGGAAGATGGACAGTAAAAGGGAAGTTATGAAGAAGGGATGGTTTGGGGAGATGAGTTCAGACATGTCAAGTTTAATATTTCAATGGGGCATCAAATTCAAGATGACTTATAGGCAGCTGGAGACCATTGGTTGGGAGAGAGGTTAGGGCTAGACAAGTAGATTTGAAAGTCATCCACATAGAGAAGATAATTGAAACCATGAAAGCAGATGAGATAAACAAATAAAGAAGTATAGAAGGAAAAGAGGAGAAAGCCCAGGACAGAATGATTATCAACACATTTTTTAAAGTTAAAAAAAATTTCTACAGAGCTGTGATTTGTCAAGAGGCTAATGCTCTTATCACTAACATAAATTTCTACCCTGGCAAAAAATTCTACTCAACAACTAATTACGTGCCTGCTATTTGTCCATTTTATCTTAAGCCCGCCCCTGGACATAAACTTCTGGATCTATCCTTAGTTTCTCACTCCTCTAATTTGTTTGTGATATGGCCTTCAACATACATAAATCAAATATTCACGGGGAACCTGCATCTTGGTATATGGTGATATGTTGGTCTAAACCTAATTTCTGCCAAAACTGCTTTCTAGTTTTCCCGACAACTTTTGTTGGACACTGAGTCCGCCCCAACAGTGGGGGTTTTTGGGTTAGGTTCTATTTGCTTCTGTTGTTTTTTAACCAGCACTAAGACATGGCATTGCTAAACTATTTTTTCTCTACTTTCCCCCTCATTATTTCCCTTGAGATTACTTACCTTTTCTCTATCAGATGAATGATTTTTTTTCTAGCTCTAGAGTAATCCTTTGGTGGTCTAATTTGTATGGCATTAACTATGTATGTTAACTTAGGCAGTACTGTTATTTATATCATACTGGCATGGTCCAGCCATGAACAATTGATGTTTTCCTAGTTACTCAAGTCTGTAGTGTTGTAAAGAGTGTAAATGTAGTTGAATTAATATAGTTTCTACATGTGCCTTGGTAACTATACTCTCTAATATTTTATACATTCTGTAGTTAGTAGAATTTCTTTTTATTTCTTCTTGCTGATTTCTGTTGGTAATAAAGTTGACAATTTGTGTAGGTTTACAGTAAAGTTACTGTTTCAATAAATTTTAGGTGATCATTATTATCTTCAAAAATGGTAATTCTTTCTTTTTGATTATGCCTATTTCCTTAATTTCTTTTACTTGTCTCATTGCTACAGATAGCACTTAGATGCTTATGTCAAATGATAAGATGATGACAAAATCATTCTTACTTTTACCCCCTCATCTTTTTGAAAAGGTCTCTAGTTTACTCCATTATATTACCATGGTTTGAAAGAGATACTATTTACCAGTTCTCACATGGGCACCTTCCTTTTAGCCGCCTAGGTTTGCAACTGCCTCTGACTTTGTTCTGCTTCACTTCTCACATATTATCAATTGCCAAGTCTTAACTTGTATCTTCATCATTCACATGACAGATACTACAGGTTAATACTACCACTCCTGTGGACTACTGCAATAGATTGGTCTAGCTGCCTCCCACTTTTCCTGCTCCAATCCAATCTCGCAACATAGCTGCCAAACCAATATTTCTTTAAATTTATCAGTTCACTATCAAAAATCTGAAGTGGCTCCCCACTGCCTCTAGAATAAAGCCTGACGCACAATGCCTTCAACAATATAGCTCCCACTTTCCTTTTCAAAATTAGCTCATATTCCTCCCTTTCCTGCACTCTGCTCTAGTCAAACTGCCTGCAGAGGGTTCTGTTTACTGCTTCCATGACTTCCCTCATATCTCACTTCTGGGTCTCAGCACAACTTGGGCCCTGGGGCTCCACTGGGCTGCCTTTCCTAAGTCCTAAGTGTTAGTGCTCTACTCACTACTTCTCACCAGTTTTCCTTATGTACTGTGTATATATACTTGTCTGGGTACACATTGTATTCCTTCTCCCTTTGAATGGCAGTACTCCTGGACAGCTGGGACTATTTCATTCATATTGGCCTTTCTACGAAGTGAATGTTTAATAAGTGTTCATCGAAACTCTTTCCCTATTGCTTACAATAAAGGTCAAAACCATCATTCAAGCATCTCTACAGTCTAGCCCTTACCTACTTATGTTCCAGCTAACCTAGTCTATACAAGCAAACATATATAATCGAAAACAGGAATGCATTGTTCTTTCTGTGACTAACCAAATCCTAACTCAGTTCTTTGAATGTCACCTTTCCATTGAGTTTCCCCTAACCAGACTGGCCATCATCTCCTGCTTCTGAAGATTTGGTCAGGACTGATGAACATTCTATCCTTTCCATATACCCTCCCCCACACATACTTAAACTCCCACACCTAGTCAATACTACTCTTGGTTTTTTCAGAGCATGAATGCAGGGAACTATTTTAAGTTCTTGGGATCCATGAGGAGCTTAGAATTTAATTACTGAAAAAGCATAGAACTAAGATACAAGGTAATACATAAACTCTGAAATGTGTGGCCTCCATAGTAAGTGCTACTGGAGGTCAGGAATAAGCCATTACTGAGGTCATCTGGTCAAACTCAGTGACAGAAAGGACTATAATCTTACGATTTTGAGCTCTACTTTGATAGATGTTATAAGGAAGCTTTTAATTTATATTTTCTCAACTAGCATAAGTTAGGCAGGGAGAATGGTTCTCAGTGCTCAATTCTGCTGAATCAAGGAATAAATAGAGCACAGAAACTTGAAAACCTAAAGGCAGAATGTAGGGGAAGGGGGCGGGGGAGGTGGGGGAGAGGTATACAAAAAACTCCTAAAATCTGAAAATAGGTACTAGAGTAATTAAATTTCACTTTCCCCTCCAGATGGTCTGTAGCCTCACCCCTGTCCTTGGCCATTCATTAACTTGATTATTACACTCTTTCTAAATAGGTGGCATTGCATAGGATGAATTTACTGTTTCAATCTAAGGAAGTAGAATTACATTGGGCAGAGCAGTAGCAGCTCTTTCCTGAAGTTAAGAAAATGACAAGCTCCTTGGCTTTATAGTGGTTCTGCCAATTCTGACCCGCACCAAATAGCAATGGACGAAATACTCTTCTGTAACAACAGCCACCCTCCCAGTGGACAATTGTTCACTAGTCATTTTTACAGCCAAACCAGGGGTGGGGAACCTTAGGACTGGAGGCCACATGTGGCCCTCTAGGTCCTCCAGTGTGGCCCTCTGACAAAGTTTGGATTCAGTCAAAGAGTCACACATGGCCTCCTGGCAGAAGGTTCCCCACCGGAGCCAAACTAATCTCAACAGCCTGGCTCAGTGAGACTCCATGTGGCCTGTGGCTGGGTCAAGGACAGAGTGGTTAAAAAGAAAAAGGAACTGTACAAGAGCCTACACTAAGTACCTTCTTCATATCCAAGTCAGTATGAGCCTGAGTTATTTTACAAATGATGCTGACAGTTTTTGTAGCAGCAAAGAAGAGGAACCAAAAAGTGTACATTGACTAGGAAATGACTAAACAAATCACAGTGCATTAATGTAATGGATTATTATTGCACGAAGAAACTATGACTATAAAGAATTCAAGGAACCATGGGAAAATTAACATGCACTGATAAAGATAGTGAATGAAGTAGGCAGAACCAGGAAAACGATACATACAATGAACAAAACCACTGGAACACAAATAACAATAAAACAAGATAGACTGTTGTGCAATTATAACAACCTTTTCCCCTGCTAGCAAGTAGCATATCTTGGGTTTCAGTTCTATGGCAAAAACAGACATTACTAAACCAGTCTTTCATTTCCCAATGACATAGCAGGTATCTGTTGATAGGTTAAGGGGGTGGAAAAAAAAAAAACCTATGGAAGCAATCTGAAAAGAAAAAAAGATCACTTTATTAAACCAGGTATTTTTGATTAGTGACTTCAGAAAAAATACAACCCTGGGTATTTCTAATACAAAGGGAGACCAGGACAAAAATAATTACTCAACACAGACAACATGCTATTAATCTAAATATAGTCTGTCCTTAACATAAACTATATCCCAAAAGTGAGAGCTCTCTGAAAAGATAAAAATAGATATATATTGAAAAAATAAATGCACAAAGTTACAAATATAGAGACAGATGATTTCTAAGATTCATAGATCTACGACCTTATATGTCCTATGGGCAAGCTTTTAGAGGGAAGGAAGATGCAGACAATGAAGAATAACTACAAATTCTATATTCAATCTCTGCCTCTTAAGATAGAGGCAAAGAGATGAGGTGGTCAAAAGTCAACTAAAATGCCAGAATTGTGTTTTGTTCTAAGTTAACTGGGTGGGAGCTGGGGTGGGGAGATGTTTATATTGCAACTATAATATATTCTATGTAACCACTTATAGTAACAAAATATTGGAAAAAGTGATATGCTCAATGACTTGGAGAACAACTTAAATGTGTATATGAATATAACAATAACTGTGCCACTAAGAATAACAAAATGGTCAGGAATACAGACTGGACCTATTATTTCACTTACCTAGAGGACTATACCTAAGGAAACTTTGTTTTGTCAAACTGAGTTCAAATCTGGCCTTATTTACTAGCTATGTGACCTGGGCAAGTCACTTAACTTGTTTGAGGAAGCTTAACCATTTCCTCATCTATAAAATGCGAATAATAATAATAATACTATATTACAGTAATAATACTTCTCAGGGCTGTTGTGAGGATAAAACAGTATTTTTAACACACTTTGCAAACCTCATGGCACTATATAATACTAATGATTACATTCTTACTTAGAGTTCTTAAGTCTTGCAACATTGTTTTTACAGCATTGTTTTTACAAATTGGTTATAAATTGTTCTGTTTACTTAACTCTGCATCAGTTCATATAATTCATCTTAGGTTTCACTGAAACCATCCCAGATGGGACAATAGTGTCCCATTATATTCATATGCAAAATTTGTTCAGCTGTTCCACAACTAATAGCTACCCCCTTACTTTCCACTTCTGTGACATTAAAAAAAAAAAACAAAAAACAAGCTGCTATAAATATTTTTGCACATATAGATCCTTTTTCTTTTTCTTTGGACTCTTTGTGGAGTATATAGGTCTAATAGTGGTATCGTTGGTTTCCACTGATGTCCTTACATAAGCAGGCAATCTTCTTTTTAAAAGGCAACGGGGCTAATAAAACGCTGTGCCCTGAGTAGACATAGGATCATATTTCAGATCAACACTATACTTCAGCAACTAAGTGGAGCAGAGTGAATGACAAAATAGAGAAGATATCAGGCCACCATGCCTGGCTGGGCATCTGCCTACAGTGACATCTGAGTACTATTCTGGCATTTAAAAATTCTTTCCAAGTTCCACAATGGCAGTTTTTAGACTTCTTTAAAACCCAAGTACATTTACTTCAAATGGCATAACTTAACC
Source organism: Phalanger gymnotis (assembly GCA_028646595.1). NCBI lineage: Eukaryota > Metazoa > Chordata > Mammalia > Diprotodontia > Phalangeridae > Phalanger > Phalanger gymnotis. Next base: position 331,157,183 of record CM053624.1, read on the forward strand.
TTCCCTTTTTAAATCAAAGCTCCCCCCCCAGATCCACCTCAAGTAGTAGATTTTGTATCATTTCCCCTGTGAACCCAGTTTACTTTCTTCAAATTATCACCCATCACAGACTTCCATGTACTCTGCTCACAGCTGGAAGGAAGGGAAAAATTTCACAATCTGCACTTGCTTTTTAACAACTGGCAAATCAGAAGCTATTTACCATACTGACCTCATACTCTAATCAATTCAATTCAATCTGACTGAAAGACTTAGCAAGTACCTACTGTGTGCCAGGCACTGTGGACACAAGGAGGAGGGGGGAAGGAGGAGGAATGAAACTGTTACCTCCTTAGTTCTGGATACTGTGCCTTCTTAGTGAAGCCTGAGATATCAGCTGCCCTTACTCCATGCTTGTATTTCATATTTGGCTTATCAGGGGCTTCCTACTATTATCAATGCAGTGTCTCTCTAATACAAGGAAGGGAAACCAACATGACTCATTTAAGCAAGGTGATCACAAGAAATCCTGTACCAAGCAGGAGAGACTAGGAAAACAACCAAATTCAGTGTACAGAGTGTCAGGACAGCATATCTCAGAAAGACCATGACTGACCCCTTTCTTCTTGCTACTTAGGTGACTACACAGATCACCCTGGCTATATTTGAACCAGATGTTGTTTTAGGTCTTGAAACCTCACCTTTTTGAAGATATACCATGATAAAGAGTTCATTTCCTGACCATATACTTTTATAAAAATCTAAGTTCCAGGGGGAGGGAGAAGAGTAGGAAGAGAATTTGGAACTGGAAAAAGAAAAAAGTCGAAGAGCAAGATTTCACTTTTCATTTTATTTGATTCAGTCCATCATTCTCACCTCTCAAGACCTTGTAAGGGTCTTGACTGTCGTCCATAATGTTAGCAACCCCCCACCCCACTTTGTGGTCATCTATAAATTTACTATGTATTCTGTATCTTCATTCAGGTCACTAAAGGAAAAGCAAGGTGTAAGCCAGCACAGGATCTAGGGCAGTACACTACCACAACTCCTTCCCAGCTGACAAGACACTAATACTAATCACTTTTCTGGGTAGCCATTCTATCTATCTAGAAATACTGCTACCAAGGATGGCATAACATCAAATACCTGCAAAATTCTGGGTAAACTATATCTACAGCTTTCCCTTGATTGAGCAGTCCACTTAGCTTGTTTTTTTTTTAAAGGAAATGTTAATCTAGCATGATCTGCTTGCCTATTAATTACCTCTTTAATATGTCCTAGAATTGTGCCAGAACTGAAGTCAAACACACTTAACTATAGTTTACAGACATCACTTATCCTTAAAAAAAAAAAAATCTTTTTCCAGTCCTACTGTCCTTCTCCCATTCTTCAATTCATGAAAGCTCATCATTGGTAGTGATGGGGGTGCTTGGACCCTAACTCTAACATCACATTTCTCCTTAGCCTCTGCTTGGGTGCCAGTGCCTGGACCCCAATTCCAAAATCACACCCAGTTCCAAAATCACATCTCTCCTTAGCTTCAAAACATTGGCCTTAGCAGTTCCTCTCCAGCTGAGGGCAGCATGCCTTAGCAAAACACTTATCTCTCCTCCTGATACTTCGGCCAGCCACGCCTATAGAATTTATTAGTTTGGATTCCCTGTGCATTGCTAATTGGCTGTGCACTGGGACATAACAATATTTACTGCTTACTCACCTTCCTGATATGTATCCTAGACATAGTCAAATGTATAATCCCTTATATTCATCTTGTCTAACAAGACATTTGATGGAAGTAACCTCGATATCTTCAGCCAGCCCTGATAGTTGACCTAGTGAAAATTCACAGTCAAAACCACACCCCCAGGTAAACCCCCCCCCCCTTGGGCTATTTCCCAGTGAACTCTGGGTAATACACCTGCACACTAGCCTCAAAAAGTGTATGTTTCCTTAAGAACTGACCATCTCTTAACCACTCCCTAATCCCACCCCAAAACACCTAATTGACATGTTTCACCCCCAAATCTTGTATTTAAACTTTTCCTGTGCCCTTGTAAGGTTGCAGGTTCCCTAAGAATTCTAACCTGCAGTAATAAATCTTTGCCACCTTGACTTAAAGAACGTTTGAGATCATGAATTCATTCCAGGTAGCGCTGACCCTTTCCGGTACTCGAGTCCTTGAGGGGCACTCCCCCTCAATGACCCCATCTGGGAATTCCAGTCTTGGGGTTCCTGGACCTCGTTTCTCCCAACCTTCAACATTTCAGCACAGTCATCGGTTCTTTCATGTAGCTCAATTGGGCCTACTGACTTAAATGCACTGAGAGGACGAGGCTGCAGGGTACCTCTCAATCTCTTTACTTATCTTGGATTTAGACTCCCAATCCTTTTCAGTCTCAGGGAATTTAAAGCTTTTTAGCATTCCAGACACTTTATTTTTACATTCGTCCTCCCTTACTGCTATTTTCTCCCTACTGAGGGAACTGGAGGAACAAGTAGTAGTGGGAATTAAGTGAACCATACTGACTCCATCTTGTGACTCAATTTTGAAGCTAGCTCTGTTCCCTTTCTATTCAATTATGGGTCTATTCCAATTTCCTTCTTGTGAGAAAATCATTCAACAGTGGGAAATGAAAGAAAACTTTGTTGCATTGTTTGAACTTAGCCCTGTGTGGCTAGGAAGCTGGACCACTTCTACCTGCTCCTTAGAGACCCTTAACTAAGGATTGTTATGATGAAAAGAAACTCAGTCAGATCCAAGCACTGATGCAAGGAGGTTTTCTGTTGCTGTTTTAACAAGTGTACATCTCAAGCCACCCATGTCTTATCTGAAAACTGGTGTCATTCTGATCAACCAGTTATTGTTTCCATGTTCACACATGGTTCATGGACACTTGGGGGGAATGGGACACCTCTTTTTCTGATTTCGTAGAATTGTACCTGTTTGCTCCCCTCCCCCAACTTAGAAAGTCCCAAATCCTTGATCCAATTAGAATCAGATTACCTAATACCGTTTACTTTTAATTAATTGGCCTTATTTAATTGTCTGACTCCCCCTGTATTCAGTCTAGCCTTAAGCTGAATGAGGAAGGAGCTTAGTTCTCAACTTGTTAAGCAATTGCACTGCTTAATAAATCAACATGCTCAGAAGATCTAACCTTTGTTTCCTCGGTTATCTTATCTTTCATCCACCACATTACTACTTTAAAAAAATTGGTTGCTTCCATACTTTTCCTCTTTAGATGACGATGACTACTCTTCCTTATCAACCAGATTTTCCTTACAAAGTGCTTTTGCATCCCCTTGGGGAGAGTTCTCTTGTCAAATTTTAAGCCACCCCCTCCCCTTTCCCTGCTCTCTCCACATCCAGAATAAATGTCAAAACAATGCCTAGCTTGAAGTACTTTCTCATTTCTACTTCAGCAACCAGTTCTTCTCTTTTGATCAGAATCAAATCCAAAAGGGCTGATCTCTCGAGTAAAGGACAAGCCAATTATTATCTCAGAGAAAAGGTAATGAAATACATACTTCCTCAAAGCAGAGAAGTAGGAGACTACTAGGACCACTCTTTTCTCTTTGCCACAAGGGAGAATTCAACCTTGAAGGTAGGTAAGAAAAGACTATAATATGAAGACAAAGAACATCAATAAAAAGTATGTTTTAAAATAACTGGGTCCAGAATTGGTCCCTTCATTATATCTGCCTTTTGAAGGATAAAATCATTCATGCAAAGAGAGAATTTGTTCTGTTCATCAGAGACCCAATGTATGTCAGGATAATTAATGTCCCCCAATCATTACAACACCGTGCCTTTGGGCCAAGCTTCTGATTTATTCCCTCAACAATTCATCTATTTCTTCTCTGTCCAGGTGGTCTATAGTATACACTAGTGTCAATATCATTTGTTTCTGACACTAATGATATTCACCCATTCACTATGTCTTTCCACCCACTCTGGTTCTTAGATCTCTTCATATGAGGGATATATATCCTATTCCAACCTCCTCCATACACTTTTTTATCAAGCCCATTTCTTCTGAAAAAGGTTGCCTTTCAGAGTCATATAGCAATTCTTTCTCATGTAACAGCCTACCAGGTCTCGTTGATAATCATGGGGCCAGATTTGCCTGTCAGGATTTCTAGCTCACTTGAGATTTTCTCAATTTTCTCCCTGAGCACCAACTCAAAAACTTGGAATACCAGGACTTCACAGAACCATAATTTCCTTGAAAGCAAGGGTATTATTCTGCCTTATACCTTTGTATAAAAGTAAAGGCCAAATTTCTCTAATCTCACATTTAAAGAGTGCTTTAAGGTTTTCGAAGCATTTTAATAAAAAGTCCAAATAGTGTTAATGAATTCTCACAACCCTGAGAAGTAGGTACTATTTTTATCGTACAGATGAGTAAAGTAAGGCTTGACTCAGGGCCATAAAAAGCCAGTGGCAGAGGCAAGATTCTATTGAGCCCTGATGACCACCTTGTGGGCAAATCTTTTTACAAATGGAGGGGGAGGGTGCCACAGGATTGGGGTTGACATATGTTTGAAATTATTTGCCTATGATCACATAACTACATAACTACTAAGTTTCAGTGGCAAGATTTGAGCAAATCTGTATAGATTCCTAGTCTAGAGCCCTTTCCATTGTAATATTTTTGCCTCTGAGAGGAATTTTTAAAAACCACTGAAAGAAGTTTCTCTGGTATGTTAAAATTACTATTCATAAAAATTTAACTCACAGCCTTCAAGAGGCTCAACAATTATTGAATGCCAATGTACAAGGTATTTTAGAAAACAGAAAGATATCCTAGTTTATAATCTAGTAGACATGTACACAAATAATATAGTAGTAGTTTAAAACTGGCAATTACATCTGACAGGAAAGTTTTGTTAGAAGATATCATTTCATGGAAAAAGTATTTTAGCAGGGTCTCAACGGATGGATGGACAGCTAGTTCGGTGGATAGAGTCCCTAGCCTGGAGTCAGGAAGACCCAAGTTCAAATCCAGCCTCAGACACTTGCTAGCTGTGTGATCCCTGGAAAGTCACTTAGCCCTATTTGCCTCAGTTTCCTCATCTGTAAAATGAGCTGGAGAAGGAAATGGCAAATCATTCCAGTGTATTTGCCAAGAAAATTCTAAATGGCGTCACAAAGAGTTAGACATGACTGAAAATGACTAAAAAACAACATTAAAGAAATTTGCCCCACAACCATTCAAGGCTAGAATGAACTCAGATCTTCCAAATCTAGTGCCAGCTGTGTTTCTGCTACAGGCTATCTTCTTCTTGCTTGGGGAGGCCTAAGAACTTAACACTGAAAAAAAAAAGTCACTTCTTCATAATCTTGGAGAAAAGTAAACTCATATTTAACAACTAGCTAGGGAGTGTACATGGCAGAGTAACAGGAAGCAATGCAGCTGAGCGCTCCCCTCTACACAGACCTAGAAAATGCAGCAGACTGATGGAGATATCCAGAAAAAGTCAGTCATTTGTTCAGCCAAGGTTGACATAGGGAGACAAAAAGGTCTGCTGACATTGGGAATAGGGTCAAACTGTGACACCCCATACTGGGGCACCCCCAGGCCCATACTGATACACTGCAATAGGAATACACTCAAGGAAGCATCAACAAGATTAGCCCAGACTTTCCTTCCAGAAGTGTGGTAGAGCCCAGCCCGAACATTAAGTCCAAAGTCAGAAAGTAGATGGGAAGAATAGGTAAAAAAACAAAAAAAAAAAAATCTTACCACAAAGCTATTATGGTGGCAAGCTATTATATTATGCTCGAGACATAAGGCCAGAACAGAATGACTCCAAAACATCTGCAAGCAAAGCCTTAAAGAAAAACACAGCTTAGGCATAAACTTAAATCAGAATTCCTTAGATGACATGAAGCAAGAGTGGAAAAAAAAAGTTGAAAAGTTTTTATAAATGAAATTAGAGCACTGGAGGAAAAAATTGGAGAAGAAATGAGAGCTACAGAAGAAAGAATCGGAAAGGGAATCAACGGCTTGGCAGAAGAGGTATAAAAACCTTGCCCAAAGAATAAACTCCCTGAAAATGAGCATGGACCAAATAGAAAGAAATAGCTCCACGAGACAAGAATTAATAAAGTCAAAAGGCTGGAAGAAATAGAAGAAAATGTAAGTTATCTCATAGGGAAAAAAAAACACTCATCTGGAAAACAGATTAAAGAGAAAAAACAAAAACTCACTAAAAAAACCAAAACAAACCCAATCACAGCCAAAAATCCAGTTTCCAGGTCAGAGAAAAAAAATACTGTGGTAGCCAGGTCAAGGAGCCGGTTTTGGATCATGTGACTTTTAGCAGCCTCCACCATAAAGGAGTACAGAATTTGGAACACAATATTCTAGAATAAAAATGATACGGACTCATGCAGCCAAGATTAATATATCTAGAAAAACTGAATATAACACTAAAGTGGGGGAAATACAGACCTTCCATGTCCAAGCATTCCTAACAAAAAGACCAAAGCTGTGCAAAACTTTGAAGTTCAAACACAGGAGTTAAGAGAAATATAAAGCAGTACACATGAATAAACAAAGATAGGAGACTAAATAAGAATAAATTGCTTACATTCGAATATAGGGGAATTATACATTTGTCCTCTTTGAGCCTCATCATCATCAGGAGTCACAGGAGAAGTCTAATTAGATATGGTCTGGAAGTAGTTCTAGTATGTCTTGATGATCTTAAGAATGGGAACAGGGCAAGAGGAATACAAGAGAACTACGGGGGGAGGGAAAGAAGGTTAGAGAAAATGATCTCATACAATTAGAAGACCAGAAGCAGGTATCTATACTAACTGGGAGAAGGGAGTGATGGGGGAGGGGAAAACGGCTGATCTTTCAATCTCATTCCCATCTGTACTGGTTAAAAGGAAGGAAGAATATACACAGACACAAACAAGCAATTGGGTATAGATGTACATTTCATTCAATACGGAAACAGGAATGAAAGAGGAGGAGAATGAGGAGGGACTTAGAGGGCCAGTACATTAATGGAGGGATTAGTCCTAAGCAAAGTAAAAATGTACTAAAATATTTATAGCCTTTTTTGAGGAGGCAAAGAATGGGAATCTGGGGGATTGCCCATGATTTGGGAAATGGATGGAACATTACTAAATGATGAAGGGCATGGTTTAGAGAAATCTGGGAAGACTTGTATGATCTGATGACAAATGAAGTGAAAACAATTTACACAAATGATAGCAATATGGTAAAGGCAAACAACTTTAAAAGACTTAGGGCCTGCATAATGACTAACCACAATCCAGAGACTAACAATGAAACAAGCTACCCATCTCTGGAGAGAGGTTTAGGATCAGTGTGCAGAATGAGACAAGAAAAAAATTTTTTTTGACAAAGCCAATATAAAAATTTGTTTTGCTGGATTACACATGTTGTACCAGGGCTTAGTTTTCCCTTAGTTCTGAAGTGAGAAAGAAAGGTTGAGGTGGGAGTGAAAAAAACAGATTTTTGCTGATTGGGGAAAAAAAAAATTATATGCACACATATTTAAATTAGCTGAGGAAATCTAAACTTTTGAGGAGGAAAGATGATGAAAAAAGTAACATTGAGGCACTCTCCAAAAAGGTCAGATTACAACTCTGGGCAATAAAGTAGGATGGCTCAGGTGTCTTCCCGATTTTGGAATTTTGCCTAGAGGCAGCCCAAAATAACAATGAGAAAGCCTGTGACCATTTAACTTCCTTGATATCAAGATTCCACTACATCTTAATTTAAGAGTGATAAATTGTCTGTTAACGAGTATCTGGGTTCATTTGAATTTTTTCATGGATTTAGGAAATCTGCCAAAATTAAGTCTTCTATCAATGAGAATTCTAAGACCCAACTGTCAGAAAACTGGTTTAAAAGGTTCTCTCCTTGGTTTTAGCTTCCCATCACCTCCCTAAGAAAAAAACTATTTTAAGAGAAAGAGGGTGTAGCATTGTTAAGATCCTAGGGGTAGCTTCCCTATTCCAATGCCATTAGTCCATACTGTAATATACCACTCTATTAGGTGTGTACACTGGACCTGAGCATTACAATTCTGTGTGTGAGACAGTAAGAATGTGACCACTGAACTAATGCTGGGAAAATCAAAACTTCCCCCCAATTGCTTCTGTGCCCAGGATAAGTCTGTTCAAAAGAACACTCCCTAGAGGATTTATAAACTGAGGAATCTTTTTTTTAAAGGATAGATAAAATCAAACCCTAGGGGCAAGTTAAAGTACCTAAGTTTTTTGGTGGTTGTTTTCATTTTGCTAAATTAGCTTATAAATTTTCTCCAGAAGCCATGAGTACCTGGATTTAAGTTAGGTATTCTGGTAAAATATTGGCTTTGTGGCCTGGGCAATTCATTTAACCTTTCCATGCCCCAGGAAAGTCTTCTACGACAGTAAGCTGCAGAGATGGTGACCCTATTTCCTCACATGGGAATTCCCTATACCAATAAAATCATGGTCTCAGTTCCTGTGCGTGTCCCTAATTCCTATATTTTCTTAGGCAAGATGTAATTTAAGCTACCATTCTCAACATAAATGTGCAGTCCTAAATTGAGTTGTAAAAGTTTTATTTTACTTCTTATGCCCTTAGCTCTACATGCCTATCAGAGTACAACATGTAGCTTAATTCTCAATTCATCTATTGAGAAATAGCACTAAACATGCAGTTTCCTGTTCCTTGAGCATATGGTAATTTTTCTTTAAAATGAATGGAAAATACTGGGATGACAAGAATTACCTACCAAACCAGTCATGGTGTTTACTGTACCTATCAGATTTCTTTATTTGATGTTAGACAGCCACATTACGTTATCGAGCTAAATATTTTGATGTTTTCCTTAAATATTCATTTCAAACACAGACTCATCACCATTTGAAAGGGCTGGTTTCTAATGGTTTTCAAAAATAGCTAGAACAACTTGATAAATCTATTCAGAAAGGCGAGCAGTTCCCAGAATGGTTAACTTTATCAAAAGCTGAGGCTCCAACTTCTTAAGAATGAATTACCACCCAAGACGCCTAACTTTTGTTGTTGTTCAGCCCTTTTCAGTTGTGTCCAACTCCTCGTAACCCCGTTTGGTGTTTTCTTCACAGATACTGGAATGGTTTGCCATTTCCTTCTCCACTCATTTCACAAATGAAGAAACTGAGGCAAACAAGTCTAAGCACTAGAAAACACTGTTCTCAATGAAAACTCCTTCACATGAGGGAGGATGGGGACAGGGGGTTACTAGAGAATTCTCCCTTACAACAAATCAAGTCACTCACTGCCATCACTGTTGAGACTTTTTTAGAGTGGTTTTCTTCCTTCATCACCAAAAATTTCTATGACTTTCTAAGTCATAATAGCAAAAAGAGAAGGAATGATTCTTTGGGCAAGACTTAAGTGCTTCCAGTATATTTTTGAAAGTGCCCTTTACAGATTTAGTTACACTGTTAAACCAAGAAGTCCAGCAGATGAGAATTCCCCCCCTCCTTTTTTTAAAGAAAATTAGCTGAGGTAGATTGTTTTCCTTTCCCCCTCATCATCCAATTTTTAAAAATTCATTTTACTGTTGCCTTATGTCTTTTTCTTCACAATCACCTCCCACTCAACTACTAAAAGGAACCCTCCTTTTTGAAAAAGAAAAGCCAATAAGCAAAATTATCTCATGCAGAAACCTTGCTGATATCAGAACATTCAGAATCTGAATGTTTATTATCTAGCCACAGTGGCTTAATAATAAGAACAAGGACTGCATAGATGATATCATGTGTACAGCAAAGTATTCTCAGTGCAATTCAAAGAACAGCTGAAAGAAATAGGGGGTTAACTGCCAAAGGTCACACAGCCAGTCTGAATCAGAAACAGGAATTGAACTCAGATCTTTCAAACTTCCAAGGTCATCTCTCACATCCAGCTACCTCTCAGCTCAATAATGCTAGTGATACTTAAAAATTTTTTTAACATTTATTTTTAAAAAATTTGAGTTCCAAATTCTCTCCCTCCCTCTAGCCCCTACCCTCCATTAAGAAGGCCAGCAATGATAGCAATTATATATGTGAAGTTAGGCAAAACACTTTCATATTAACCATGTTGAAAAAAATGAATATAAAAAAGTGGAAAAAATATATGCTTCAATCTACACTTAGAGTTCCTCAGTTAGCTCTCTGGATCGAGGTGGATAGTGATTCCTTTAGAATTGCCATGGATCAAGTATTAATTATTGTTACAACACTGCTGTTACTGGGTACAATGTTCTCCTGTTTCTGCTCACTTCACTTTGTATCAGTTTATGTCTTCCCAGTTTTTTTCTGACACGATCTCCTTCATAATTTCTTTTACAAATAATAGTATTCCAACACAATCATATACCACATCTTGTTCAGCAATTCCCTAACTGATGGGCATCCCTTCAATTCCCAATTCTTTGTCACCATAAAGAGAGCTGCTATAAATATTTTTGTACATAGAGGCCTGTTTCCTTTTTTTCCAGATCTCTTTGAGATACAGGCCTAGTAACGGTATTGCTATTTCAAGGGGATGCAGTTTTATAGCCCTTTGGACATAGTTCCAAATTGTTCTCCAAAATGATTAGACCAGTTCACATACCCACCAAGTGTATCAGTATACCTATTTTCCCACATCCCCTCCAGCATTTGTCACTTTCCTTTTTTGTAACATTAGCCAATCTGATAGGTGTGAGGTACTACCCTTAGAGTTGTTTTAATTTGCATTTCTCTTATCTATAGTGATTTAGAGCATTTTTTCATGACTATTGATAGCTTTAATTTCTTCTTCTGAAACTGCCTGTTCATATCCTTTGACCATTTATCAATTGCGGAATGGTACTCATAGCTCAGTTCCCTATATATGAGATGAGACCTTTATTAGAGAAACAATGTAAAATTTTTTCCCCAAGTTTCCTGTTTTCCTTCTATTTTTGGCTGCATTGGTTTTGTTAGTACTTTTATTTTTTTTTTTAATTTCATGTAATCAAAATCTCTTTTTTACCTCCTATGATTCTCATTATCCCTTGTTTGAATGTGAACTCTTTCTGATGGGAATATTTTCTTCCCATGCTCCCTAAATTGCTTATGATATCACCCTTTATGTCTAAATCAAGTACCTGTTTTGACCTTATCTTGGTTTAAGGTGAGATATTGGTCTACTGCCTAGTTTCTGCCAGACTGCTTTTCAGTTAAGCTTCATTCATGGGGTAGTTAGGTCTGCAGATCCCTTCCCATGATGTTGCATCTTTGTTTTTGTTAACATTCATAACTGAAGGAAATGCTAAACATCAGTTAGAGGTTAAGGAAAATAAAGATGTAATTCCTCCACCCCCACCCCCCCCATGTACATAGATCCTTCTGAAATCTCTCCATGGACAGAGAGAATGTGAACATTGAGTTATAGGTCTCTAATCCTTGTTACTTACTTATGTAACCAAACCAAAAAAAAAAAAAAAAAGAAGACTGATTCTTTTGTCTTCTATACACAAGATAAGTTTTGTGTGATGTAAGATCAAGGGCGAAAAAGTATCATACAAGCACAATACAGTAACAAATGCTATGAACTCTGTATACATTAAGTCATTCATGAAGAGCTGTTAATAAGGATGGCTTCCTAGGACTGACAGGCATTGCTCTAAGAAGAACCTTTGAGGTACTTAATCACTTTGTATAATCAGATACTTTATGAAGACTAACCCCAGGTTGTTTAGAACATGTTTATAAAGTGTCATACAACAATTACTCACTTGGGGGAGAAAATGTTTTTCAATTTCTTCTGTATCATTAGAATACAGTGTACACGTGTGATAGGGGAAGGCCCAAGGTAAGAAATCTAGGAAGTCTGCCAAGCCTGCACTGGATATACACCTGATCCACCAGGTCAAGTTTAGCTGAACCTGGACTCAATGGTCTCAAATGAAGCTTGTAGAGAATGATGGTAAGTGGAGGATAAGTGATCAGAAAAGGCTACACAGTTACCTCATTGTCAAATACTTCCTTATTATCTTGTCTAAAGCATGAAGAGTAGATAAAATAAAACAACCAGAATAGCTTATCAGTTTGACAAGGGGTTCATTCATTTCTACTTAAAGCAGAATGGTCTGGATTACCTCAGGGTCATATCCAGGCCAAAAGAGTTAGTGTGAATTAGCCTCGAGTCTGGGTTCAGATGTTTTGTCCAAATACCTTTTCCTACTGAAAAGGTTTGTTTCATACTGTCACCAGGGCACTGAGGAGCAAATATATAGTCTGTGGGTCAAAACTGGACTAAAATCATAGGAAACTTAACCAGACTGGCAAAAAAAAAAAAATTGCAATAGCTATTTGTATAATAAAGTTATCAGAATCATAGGAAACATTGGTAGAGCTGTTATGATACAGATCTCTGGTACTTCTGATGTTTTAAGATAAAGTAGCATTCTGTCCATGATAGTGTTAATATAAAAATAAAGAGAAATTACCATTGGAAATTCAGGTTAATAACATGTTGTAGCATTGGAAATATCCTAAAGTATTTTCCTATGTAAGCAAGATCATTACACTTCCCTACCAGTTTAGGAAATTTCAAATATTTGGAATTATAATTTGTTATAGAATTATAATTTTAAAAAAAGATAAACTGATGAATCCTTAAAAGGATTCAAAACCGCCTCTAAAAGAAAAAAAACTCCAATGCTTACTAAGCCCTCAAGTGAAAGGCTATAAGTGGTCCAGTTATAAAGATAATGTAAGCCATTCCCTTAAGGTGTTTCTGTTATAGTTTGAGCACCAATGACATCAGGAGGGTAAGGTCTTGACTTGGAAGAGAACTGGATTTAAGTAAGGCAGAGCTGGGCAAAGTCATCAGTCTCATTCTCTCCTGGAGAGTCACAGGAGTCCAGTGGCAAGATAAAGAACCAGCAATGGCTCGGGCATCGGGAGGCCTTGGGCTTTTTAAGCTAAGGTCTTTCCCAGGTCTCATTTTATCTGAGGCAACACCCATTCGGTAGTAAAAGGCTAGGTAAGAATTGAGGCTATATGTGGCCTAGTTTGCCTTCACAAGAATTAATCTGGGAAGAGAAGACCTTCAGAGTTTCTGGTCAGTACAGAAACAATTGCTATTAACAGGCACTCTGAACCATCAAAACCCCTATGGAAGTCCTAAACTAACTGAGGAGCTGTGGGGGTAGGCAGTGTAAAGCCAGTTCACAAAGGATGTAAAAGAATGAGATTAAGTACAAAGATGAAAACAGAGCAAAAAGCTATGTGAAATTTGAGGCTAGAGGTCAGTCTGGGCAGGGAGAGAAATCAGAGAAAAGACTCCAGGAGAGGTGGCAAATAAAGATGACCCTTGAAGGAAAGCTGAGACTGTCAGGGTAGGAAAAGAACAGAAGAGACAGTAAGGGGGGATGAAAAATAATGTGGTTTGTCTGGAGTGCATGATGAAGGGGAACACTATGAACTGAGGCTGGGCTTAGAAACTGGCCCAAGGACATGAAGTATCTCGACTCCAAACCAACATGCTCCAGAATGGGCTGTGTTGAGTGTACAAAGACAAAACCAGAAAACCATCCCCGCCCTCTGGGAGCTTACTTAAACTCGCAGACAATACGATCTGAGGAAGAGTGGCCCAGGGGAAGATCGGAAAGGCTCCTTTATTAAAGAATTTATAAGAAGTTAGTGGTATGAGTAGAGGAGTAATTTGATTAAAGAAGTACATGTAGACCATCACTAAGAAAGCAGACAGCAGGGGGCGGAGCCAAAATGGCGGCTGGGAAGCAGTGACTGGCGTGAGCTCCCCACCAAGACCCTCCAAAAACCTATAAAACAATGGCTCTGAACAAATACTAGAGCTGCAGAACCCACAAAGTGGCAGAGGGAAGCAGGGCTCCAGCCCAGGACAGCCTGGATGGTCTCTGGGTAAGGTCTGTCCCGCACTGAGCTCCCAGCTCCCCACTGAGGGAAGCGGAGCTGAGCCCAGCGCGCACGGCGCGAACAGACCAGACGCGGACCTACCAGACCAGGAGCCGAGCGGAGAGTGCCCTGGCATCCTGAATTACTGAGCTGTGGCATCCACCAGACCTCTCAACCCACAAAGAGGAAAGACATCAGAGAAGGTTAGTGGGAAAAGCTGCAGGGACT
>CM053624.1:331171801-331197070 GCA_028646595.1 Phalanger gymnotis
TATGGGACACTTTCCCCTAGATATCCTGTGGACACCTCAAACCCCTTATATCCAAAACCAAATCTGTTATCTTCCCCTTCTTCTGAACTTCCCATCCTTCTAGTCACCCAGGCTGAAACCTCCGAATCATCCTCAGCTCTTCCCTCCCACATCCTGTCAATTCTCCATCCACACAATCTCTGGCATCAATTCCCTTCTCCGCTTACAGAGCCAGAGTCTAGGTCCACATAACCTATTAGTAGAACTATTAAAAATAGCCTCCTATTCTGGGAGGCTCCAGTCTATCCTCCACACAGCCGCCAAAGTAATATACCTAAAGGGTCTGATCATGTAACTCCTGCTCAAAAAACTTGGTGACTCTCTATTGTCTCGGATAAAACACAAATCTAATATATAAAGTCCTACACAACCCAATTCCAGACTATCTTTCCACTATACTGTGTATTATTCTCCTTCAACACTCTATGTATTAATAGCTATAATAACAAGTAGGATTTATATAGCACTTTAAGGTTTGCAAAGTGTTTTATGTGCTATCTTATTTGTTCCTCACAACTCTCTGAGGCAGATACTAAAGCATCTCCCATTTTACAGATGAAGCTGAAAAGAGACTCACTTGCCCAGGATCATATAGCTAGGCAGTACCTGAGGCAAAATTTGAACCCAAGTCTTCCTGATTACAAGTCCAACACTATCCACTGTACTATCTGACTACCCTGACCACCTTGAGGATCCTCACATACAGTATTCCACTAATTTTCTCCAGGCCTCTGCATAGGCATAGAATATAATCCCTCTTCATTTCCACCTTAAGTTTGAGGCCCTTTCTGCTTCTAGGTACTAGTGCTCCCCCCACTATATAACTTTACCTATATGTATCACGTCATCCCCATCTAGTCCTCCTGCTCCCCAAAAGAACATAAGCATTTGCTGGCCAGGAACCAAGTATCTGATACATAGGTGGTCCAGTGGATACAGTGGCAGGCCTAGAGTCAGGAAGACTCATATTCATCTTCCCGAGTTCAAATCTGACCTCAGACACTTGCTAGCTGTGTGACTCTGGGCAGGTCACTAAGAAAACCCCAAATGGGGTCACAAAGAATTGGACATAATTGAAGGGGATGAATAACAACAAAAATCATGTACCCATATAGTAGGAGCTTAATATTTGCTTGTTGACTGATGGGGAACTGGAGCTTAGGAGCGGAACAAAGACATGATACACAGATCAATCATCTGAGTGGAGGTGATAACTGAACCCACAAGCTCAGTCAGTGAATAGAGAAAGCAAAAAAAAAAACCAGAGTTTTGAGGTACATCCAATTACTTGGGGGTGGAGGGGGAAGCTGAGATAGATGGCTCAATAAAGGAGAATGGGCAGCACAATGGTCAAACAGGTAGGAGAAGAACCCAGAGAAAATAGTATCAGGAAAAGAAAATCAAGAAATGTAAATAATGGCAATACCATCTGGGAGGGGATGATGTTAAACAATGCAGAAAGGCAAAGCTTGAGGAATTAGAAAAGGCTACTGGATTTAGCCAACACAATGAGACTAGCAAATTTACTTTGATTATTTGAAATGTTTAAGAATAATGAAAATCTATACTGGGTCTGGGGGTAGAAATGAAGAGCATGTTACTATTTCTTGTTTAATGCCATCCATCTCAAACCTACCCTGCAACATCCCCCCCTAGCATTTCTATAATTTTCACTACACTGATTGTATTCTCATAGGTGTTATCTTACATGTGTTTTCTGATATTTTGCGTGTTTGTGTGTGTCTTGCTCCCTAGATAGACTGCAGACTCTGAGTCACCCTTCCTCAGCACCAAGCAACCCAAGTTTCAGCACACTGACAGTACCCACCTCTCCTTCACTGAACTACATTCACAGAAAGGCGGCTCCATTTGAACAAAGATCTGCAGCAGCAGCAGCGGCACAGCACAGGGAGGGCTCCCTGGAACAGTTTACTGAGCCCTGGGGCAGATTAGTTACTCCCCCTGGTTTGGCAGAGCTGTTTCCCACAGGAAAAGAGGGACTAGAAGTGAGGGAAGACAAAGCCAAGCACTGTGACTAAACCAAGACTGCCAGTCTACTAAAGGATAGAAACAAAAACTAAAATGGATACAAATACCAGAGTTTGAATACAAAGGACGGCATGTAGGCACCATGGAACAGCTGAGAATTGTGGCCCTGAAATCAGGAAACCTGAGTTCGAATCCTACCTTAGAGACTTAATAGCTATAGGACTCTATCTATTGGACAAATCCCTTAACCTCAGACTTTCGGTTTCCTCATCTGTAAAAGGAGAACACTTGCACAACAGTCCTTAGCAGGACTGTTGAGGAAAGCATTTGACTAAATTTAAGGTACTATAAAAGTATAAAATATTAATATTTTCCATAGTGATTCTCTTTAAAATCTTAAAAACAAAGATAGTTGATCTCTTCCATCCTTATAAACTATGTAATGGATAAGCCTGGTACAGATACGACCTCAGCTCAAAAGCTATAGGGCGGTTAGAAAGACCAAAGAAACCAATGCCCTCCTGTTTTTTTTTTTTTAATTCATTTTTTATTTTTAGTTTACAACACTCAGTTCCACAAGGATCTGGGTTCCAAAATTTCTCTCTCTCCCACTCCTCCCCCCAACGGCATGTAATCCAATGTAGGTTCTACATACACCATCACACTGAACTTATTAACATAATAGTCCAGTTGTAATGAAGAATTATAACCAATGGAATGAATCAACTCCTGTTTGTAATAGGTTGTTTTTATTGTGTTCTCAATGGTGGGGCAAGAAGGTGGGGTTTAGAAGAAGAGGTAAGAAGGTGGTTTTTGGCCGATGAAAACAAATATGTTAAAAAATAAACAAAGCAAATAGGACAACTAAAAAAGAAGGAGAGGGGAGATACACCTTTAATACACATAACAGCACTAACACAAGCTAGGCCATACGTAATGTACTCATTAAATTCGAGAATTCCTAAAGTGGACATTAGTTTTCATTTTGTTGCCACAATTTTGCTGTGGCCAAGGAACTCATACTGCTTGGCATTATGCAAAGCAGGCAGCAGAATCAGTTAGACTGATCTCCACAGCAGTGGTGACATCACTTAAAAAAAAAAAGGAGCATATACCAGAGGTTTCTCTATCCTCTTGCATAAAGTAAAGAATTTGCAATGAAGTAAGCAAGGAAGGACTGAAACAAAACTTTCAAACTATCTCCCAAAATGAAATATTTTGAAAACAGCTATTCTTAAAAGTTGCTTTTGAAAACTGCAGCCCAGAACTGTAACTGATTTCAAATTTAAATATATTTTTGTAAGGAGTAAAAGAGGCAAATTCAACAAACATTTCTTTGACCTGTTCAAATCTGTCTGACATACCACTCACCTTTGATTTGTAGCTGATACAACTAACCACTATTACATTTCAGAGAATTTCAAGAGGCAAAGGCACACTATTTTCCCTGTGTTCAGTATAAAAAGTGGGAAGAAAACCATGGCAAGAAGAGTGAAAATGTGGGGGCAGGTAATTCTGAGATTAACACATTGCAAAATGTTACTGCAGCAAACTGCAGGTGGAAGAGCAAAGAAATCTATTTAAATGGAATTAATAGATAGTAGTTTGATAACCCAAAGAAGTGCAACTGAGAATTCAATAACAATGTTATATATGAGGTAAGAGGTAGCAGTAAGACAGTAGGCTTTGGAATACAGGGTATGAGAAGAAAAGAGAAGCAAGCACTTATTTCTATCCCCTCAGTCCTTCACAAGATGACATCAGTGCCAAGTGAACCATTGTTTAGTCTTAATAAGGAGGAAGCCTCCTCCTAGTTTCCATTCCCAGCCCTTGGCTCCTTAGTTTAGTGTCTAATAAAATTTGTCATAGTTCGGATGTTTAAATTACTTTAGATTGTGGACTAATACTGGGCTCATTAGCAGAGAGCTAGATAGCTTTCAAGAAGTACAAAGGACAAACTTCAGGTAAAATCACTGAGACCTCAGTTGTATTTTGCATTAATTCAACTGCACAAGATACATCAAATGCAGACCACACCCATAAACTTTAATTCACAGTGCTTTCTTCAAAATCTGGTTCATGCTCAAGAAGGGTAAACTCCTCAAACTAAATAAATGGCTGAGTTGGGAGAAGGGGGTGTGAGAGGGCATTTATTTATTTGCATTTTGATGTTCCAACTTTGTATCATAAAGCTGAGGGGTTTTGTGATCATAGGGCTTCCAACCAAAGACAAAGTTAAATCAAAAAAGCAGACAAAATAAGCATCACTGTTTGGAGGCTGCAAGCGTTCCTTCATTAAGTAATTGCAAACAAGCACATGAGATACAGCAGTATCAAAATACTGCTCTTCTGAAACATCAATGTCCCTCTGATCCACACGGTCTTGGCTATAAACCCCTCAACAAAAATCCTTGTTTGGACTAAGAAAAAGGAATGCGAGCTGCAGGCATTTCACATGGGCAACAGGTTAACAAAGATATGCTGAATGTAGCTGATAGGATTTCTTCCAAGTGTGCAAACTCCTCAATCACTTCAGCTAAAGAAATCAAGAATCTAGCCTATATCCAGTGTGACTGTTTCAAACTTTTTGAGTAAGTACATTTCAACAAGTCATTAACATCTGAAGATGAGTAGAAGTAAAGTATGAGGAACTTATTTGATAAAAAAGCACCACTAAAGCAACAAGGACAAGGAATAGTAGTTAATCCTCCAAATTAAAGGTACGCTTTAAGCAAGAACTGAAGTCCTAGGGGTAACTTGTCACAGAGATACACTGGCAATATTAACTAGTTTCCCTCAAAATTCAGCCTAAATAGATGTTTTCCTAACCCATCAAATTCCAAACATAACCTAAATTGTCATGTGTCATCTTTGTAATCTGGGTTGACACAAATAAGAAAAAGAATGTAATAGCTATTCCCCAGCTATGGTCTACATGCTCCCCTTCAGAGAATAAGTTTGTATGTTTCCCAAGATTTATCATTCCAACGCACGTTTTTATGACATCCAAATGTATTCCTCACAAATTCTTGAACACAAAAAATTTGCCATTTTTAATCTGGAGAACAGTACTTGATAGTAATATTCCACTATAAATCCAAGGAAGACTAAAAAGTACTTCACAATGAAAATCAACAAAAAGCTGGAATTACTATTTCAGGTTAAATTGGGAAGCTCTTCTTTCCCACACTTCTATCTTTGCTTCTGCTTTCATCTGGAATTCCCAATCGAAAAACAAACTCTACTTATAAACCATTCTTTAATGCCAAACATACACACACACATATGTGTACACATGTACACACACAATGACGCTTTTAATGTTAGACAGCTTTAAAAATAACATTCTCTAAGGAAGACCCATTCAAACTCAAATTATTCTAGCCTCTTGATACAAGGTCTATTTCACTCATCACGAAATATTTGAACACTCACTATGGGCAAGTTACCCTACTTAACACCAAGTTCTCATGCTGCACATCTGGAAAGACCTCAGTTCTCTAAAAAGAATAACACTCCGGACAGACTTTATTAATCCACGGATGACAAGTCATGTGTTTAAATCAGCTGCTAATGTCACAAGGAATGGTCAGTACTTATTCTTTCAGGATCCAAGGAGAAGATTTACTTTAAAAGGGAGTATGAACATTCAAACACACTAGATCTTCACTTATTTCACTCTGATTTGTTAAAATTCAGATTATGGTAACAGAAACAAGCAGGTACAGAAGGCCAGCTGCCAAGTCTCAGTTTATCCTTTAACAAAGCTTGGTTATCCTGACAGCACTCAAGTGCTCCTAAGTTACTGGCACTATACAAGAGTGTACTTGAAGTAGCAACTACCGGCTGAATTACTGGCTTTAGAAAAGAACTGTTCCTTGCTGTTGAAGCAGCTCTACAAAAGCTTTGCCAAAAACAATATCAGACATTACAAGAAAAGTCACTGCAAACTTCAGGATTCCATTAAAAATGTATATTGAACCTACTAAACATAACTCAGTAGGATAACCGGAGAAAGCTACTGGGCAGGATCTAAATTTAATACCCCCCCCCAAAGTTCTAGAACTTCACCCCACAAAGGAGCCAATTTGTTAACACATGTGGATCACAAAAAGCCCTGTCTTCCATGGCCCGAAGGGTCTCACATGTACACAACACGAAGGAAAAGCATACTGGCCACATGACTCGGACTGATTCAGCTTGACTCAGGTGTTCTGGGGAAGCCTCTCCCAAACAAAAGAATCGAGTTTAATAACTTAATGGGCTCGCAGCCTTGACACTCGTGACAGATCCCCGCACACTCGACTGCACCCGGGGAAACTGTCACCGAAAATTGCTGTTTTGTCGTCACTGTCACCGCACAGACGACCTGCTCCTCGTCGCTGGGGAGCCACCAACGCTAATTTCATCATTGCACAAGGCCGAAATCCTTCTCGACCTGACCTCGGCGGCCGCCCCGCTCAGCGAACCTCCCCCGAGCGGGTGCTGCGGCCCCGGAGGCCGGCTGGACGGCTGCCCTTTCCTCCCCACTTCCCGGCACCAGGCGCCTAGTAAACAAGCCCAAGACATCTGACCACCCTGGCCCCCATCCCCAGGCCCCTGGCGGCCCCCAAGGCAAAGAAGGGCGAGCCCCGAGCCCCCGGCGACGTGCCCGTCAGTATCCCGCTGCCTCCGACCGGCTCCGGGCCCCTGACCAGCGCTCGGACACCTCCCGCGAGACCCCGGAACCTCCTGCTTCACTGCCGGGGGGCAGGGGGGGCCGGGACGGCGGGAGTCCCAGTCCCGGAGTTAGAACCCTCGGTAGGCCCCAGCCCCGAGGGACGCGGGAGTCGGAGGGAGAAGGGCGGAGGGGGCCCGGGGGCGGGCGGGCGGCAGGACTGCCGGACGGAGGGAGGGGGCAGCTGGGCCCGCGGCTTACCGCAGGCAAGAGGGCGGGTGGCTCCTCCGGGGGCTCGGGAGCGATGCCGGATGCGTCTCGAGGGCTCGGCGAGCAGGGCAGCAAGGGAGGGGACGCTCCAAGTCCGCTTGACGAGTTTCCCTTCTCCTTCACCTCCTCCTTCTTCCACCACCGTCGCCGTCGCCGCCTCGGGCTTTATGGCCAACACTAGGGCTCAGCTCTCACTTCCGCCACCGCCGCCGCCCCGAGCGGAAGTGCCTGTCACGAGACCCCCGACGCCAGGGCCCGCCCCGTACGTCCGCACGCCTGACACCGGCCGGGCCTGGCCGCGCTGGAGGTCACGTGAGACAAGATGGCGGCCCCCGCGCCGAGAGGCCTCTGCTCTAAGGGCGGCGCCATGTTGGACCCCAAGCTGACCTCCTCGGCTCTCCACCCCGGAGAGAGAGAAAAAGAAAGCAATGACGGTTTCTCCTTGCGTTTCTCAATGCTACGGCGTCCCCACAGCCACAAACAGAGCCCTAGG
Source organism: Phalanger gymnotis (assembly GCA_028646595.1). Taxonomy (NCBI): domain Eukaryota; kingdom Metazoa; phylum Chordata; class Mammalia; order Diprotodontia; family Phalangeridae; genus Phalanger; species Phalanger gymnotis. The sequence goes on from CM053624.1 coordinate 331,179,250, forward strand.
CTTCCATGTGCTTGTAGAATTCTCATTCACGCCCTTTGTCCAACGAGGATTTATTAAGCGCCTACTGAATGCCAGGTGCTGGAGATGTTTCATGGGCAAGCCATGAGGTTCAAAAAGACCTTAGTGTTAAAGCAAGGTGAATGCACGAATAAAACATTTATTTAGCACTTACTACATGCAAAGCACCAGGCACAAACACAGAAAAAAAGGCAATTCCTGCCCTCAAGGAACTTACATTCTAAGGAATTCCAATTCCTCCTTTTCAGGAGGTCCGTGAGCTTGAATGGGGAGGAGGAGAGGGGATTACTCTTCTGTTTTCACTAACCTCTCACTGAAAAATCCACTATTGTGAAGCGTGCCAAAGAGGGGTGCACGCCACAGAGAAAGGCTAAGCACTCTTGGGTTCAGGCCCAGGTGGCTGGAAGGACGGCGGAGCCATCCAGAGATGAGCGAGTCAGGTGACGGATCTTGGACGGGTTGAGTTTGAGCTGACTGTGATGTGACAGGCGTGCGCTGGTGGCTGCTGGGGACGCGAAGGTAAAATGAGGCATCCTCCGCTCTCCACGAGGTTACGTGGTGGGTATGGATGGGGGCGCGGGGAGAGACGCTGCAACATATACACAGATCAGTGAGTACCAGATTATCTGAGGAGGGGGAAAGGACTTGACTGGAGGGCTCAGGGGCGGATTCATGGAAGAAAGAGGTAGCACCTGAGCGAAACTAAAGGCACGAAAGGATGCCGAGAGGTGGAGGTGGTGCGATCTAGGCACCTGGGAAAGCTCCAGGTGGAGGTAGGCAGCAGGTAGTCGGGAATACAGGGCTGGATTCACTCTAGGAAGAGACTGCGAAGGGAATTACCCATTTGGAAATGCGCTTTAGAAGTGGGAGGTGAAGCCCGGGTCCTGGACAAGATCATTAAGGGTGAGAAGTAGGTAAAGAATGCCATTAAGTAACAATGCAAGTCAATGAATAAGTCCCTAATTAGTGAGGCAGACTATAAATATTAAAGAAATTCTGAGGAAAGAAGGAGAAAGAGAGAGAGAGAGAGAGAGAGAGAGAGAGAGAGAGAGAGAGAGAGATGTGGTGGTCCAAGTAGCTCTAAATTTAGAGTTTAGTCAGATATCAAAGATGCCAAGGTCATCCACTGCATCCCAGGCCATCACCAATCATCCTGACTTTTTTCTTGCTACCCGACTTTGATGTCTCTGAAAGAGAGAGTGAGGCCCACAACTTTGTGCAACTCTGCCCCACTTAAATCCAACTTATGAACTAGTCAAGACATCGTCCTGTGACGTAGCTGGTCCCTCTTTGATAACAAAGAACAAACAACAAATTTGGAGTAGTGCCTGTTTTCAAATCCTGGCTCTCCTACTTATTACTTGAGGAAAGTATGACCTTGGGCGGGTGACTTAACCTCCCGGCACCTCAGTTCTTCATCTGTAAAATAAAAAATCTGGACTAGATGACCTGACTAGACTTCTAGCTCTAAATCTATATAATCCCATGATCAGTGTGGCATATAAGAGGTCAGAGAAGGCTTTGGGAAGAAAGTGGCCCTTCAAAGATTTCCAAGATATGTCCAAGGAGAGAGGAGGAAGTGGAGTTTTCAGAAGAACACATCATTTGCATGTTACAAGTGTAGAAACTGAACCTCAAAGAGACCCAGTGACTTACCCAAAGTCATACAACCAGGAAGCGGCTGAGCTATGTGGTAATTGGAATCCAGGTCCTCTGACCCCCAAGCATAGTGCTCTTTCCCAAAATGAAATAACATGTAAAGTGTATAATACTCAAAGTATTATATAAATACAAGTTTTTATTATTATTACTATTATGACACATGTAAAAAGGACTAATCGCAGATCATTTCTTGTTTTGATAGCTGTGAGGGGTTTAGACAGCAAAAAGACACTGGGCATTCAAAGTGAAGAGATCATCCACTGAGAGACAAATTTCAATAAACCCCTTTATTAACTGTAAAACTCTATATAAATGTGAGCTATGATTATTATTCACAATTTCATATAAAGACCTTCAATTGTAGGGAGCCAAATTAGAAGCTATAGACAGGAAAGTGATCTGTAATCTTGTCAAAATGGGTATTTCCCCCATTGGTGCAGATTAAAATCCATCCTTGCCAATTGTCCATAGTCAATAAACATTAGTAAGCACCTATCAGGCACTGTGCTAAGTGATGGGGATACAAATACGAAAAAGACAGTCTCTGTCCTCAAACTGCTTACAGTCTCATTGGGGAAGATTACAGATAAAAGAAAGCTGAAAAGGGAAGAGAGGAGATACCCAGCACATTGGCACAATGAAATCAAGTATGTCTGAAATGGGTGTAACCAGATGGGGAATGAAGAGATGTCTTAGGAGATATCTGTTCTGTCTTCTTTCCTTAAATGGGGGAGTTTATGGTTCCACCCTCCAATGAGAGGGGCAGGTGTGAAGAGTATAACAAGGCTGATTGGATCTTACAGGATGAGATTTCCCAATGACAAGTTTATTGGATCCATAGTGGAAGAAGTCAAAGAAGTAGAGAAGGGGTGCAGCTGGTGGGAAATGAGATGTCAGATGTCCTTGCCTTCACATCTTATGCATTTTTCTTCTCTCATAGATGTTCCATAGAGGAGGATCTTCCATGTGCTAAAGCCCTTCCTCTGGGTATTCTTCATGGATATTAGTGGATTATCTGGGTAAGGGATCTACTAGCCTTATAATTGTAGCCAGCCTCTTTCTTTCTTTCCGTCCTCTTTCCTTCCTTCCTTCCTTCTTTCCCTTCCTTTCCTCCTTCCTCCCCCCCTCCTTCCTTCCTTTCTTCCTTTCTTTCTTCCTTCTTTTCTTTCTTTCTCACTTTCTTTCTTTCTTCCTTTCCTTTTTTCCCTCCTTCCCTTCCTTCCTTCCTTCCTTCCTTCCTTCCTTCTTTCCTTCCTTCTTTCCTTCCTTCCTTCCTTCCTTCCTTCCTTCCTTCCTTCCTTCCTTCCTTCCTTCCTTCCTTCCTTCCTTCCTTCCTTCCTTCCTTCCTTCCTTCCTTCCTTCCTTCCTTCCTTTCTCTGTTTCCCTATTTCTCCCAGGCTAGAAGTCCACTAGTCACTCATGAGCCAGCTTTGACCTACTCAGTTTCCAGCCTGTGCTGGTTTGTCTTACTTTAAGCAGACTGTTAGCCCAGATGCTCAATATATTGGTCACCAATACAGATGCCAATCAGCTCTAGCCCTTTTGCAGCTCAGAAATCTCAAACTCAAGTGATCCACCAGCCTCAGCCTCCTCAGTAGCGGGGACTATAGGCCTGAACAACTATGCCTGGCCTTACCTTCTTTTCTAAACACCTATTTCTTCAGTGATATACCTTATGTCGTGGTTTTTTTTTTTGCATAGGTCATCACTGGAAGCAGGCTGCAGTATGCCCATTATATATCTCTCTGTTGCCATTAATTCAAGGTCCATGTGATGAGGCCAACGTGACCTTGCATGATTTGTTAAGTTTTAGTTTTATGTGTGTATTCTAAAGCCTGACTAAATTCCTTATAAAGGGAACCCCCCGCCCTGCCCAGAACATGGTAATTTAGGTATACCTGCACTGCAATTCCTATAAACCCTCTAGATTTTCAGCCCTACATCTTATCTTTCCTGCTATTCCTCAGTCCCACCTCTATACAACCTGGCCAGATTGATCTCCTCGAGTGCCATGCTCCCTCTTGGCCTTTGTTCCTAAGGCCTCTCCTCTATGACAACCCTCTCTCTGCCCTCTTCTGCATTTCTAAAGCATACCCATTCTTAACATTGAAGCCAAGTCCAAAGTCTTTCTGAAAGCCTTTCCTCACTCTTCTGGTCTCCATGAATTTCTTTCCTTCTGACTCCCAAGAAACACCTGGTCTGTAATATAGCGTTGTCACTTCATTATTTGTAGAACTGTCTTACAAATCTCAGGTGTATACAAAAGGCTACCCCTTTCTTTCCATGCTGGAGTCTTTTTCTTTGGCCCATCCAGGGAGGTATCCAAAAAACAAAACAAAATTTAAGAGAATTTGTATTTGCAGATGTAAAAGAAAGCAAAAAGTTGCAGAAGACAGAATGAGTTTAGAAAAGCTTATCCAAGGCCAGGACCTGGTCTACCTATAATTCCCTAAGACATCCTCTGCTTGCTTGAATTATTTCATTTCACTTCTGCTTTGTTTATTTGCTGAGGTGGAAGGTTAGGAAGAGGACTCCAAGAATGGCAGGTGTAGATTTATTCAAGATAACAGTCATCCTCTTTTAAAAAATATGAACAATTCTAGAATGGTTAGGTATTTCTAGGTCATTCAGTCTCATATTAGAATAAATTAGTTGAATCAGTTTGCTTTTCCTATAATATGCAGATGACCACAATTACACTGAGGGAATGGAAGTTTCCTAAAGAGGGGGAAAGGATAGCAGTTAATTTTGGAGCTTGGAGCACTTTGGGAAGTAGGGCAGGTTTAGGAGGGGTACCAGAGTATGCGTGTTTTGAGGAAGAAGGTCAGGGCGATCTGTACTAGACCCCTTGGGACAGTGCAGACAGGAAAGTAGGAGGGGTGCTCAAGACAAAGTTGGCCTATTTCAAAACTTTACTCTGCTTCCTGGAGCTGGGAAGGACCTTAAAAGCCATCTAACCCAATCACTTTATTCTATAGACATGTAAGTCCCATGACAGGTTCAAAAACCTACATCTCTACAACTCTGATGTCCTTTCGGTGGAATAAGGGAAGACAACTCAACGTGGAGTCAAGAGACCTGGATCCAAACCCTACCTCAAACAGTTCCTAAATGTGTGACCATGGGTGACTGTCATAGTTAATAGGGCAAAAGGCTTGGAGTCAGAAGACCTAGGTTCACATGGGCCTCAGCTACATATGAGTGGCCTGCCTTCTTTTCTGATCGCTTTATCTTTTATGACATTTCTTGCCTTCATTCTATCAGTAATAAGTTGCATTGTCTGTATACTCACAATATGACCTTCCATTACCCTGTGGGAGATTGCGAAATTTCATGATTGGGAATTAATAGAATCACCAGAAGAATAAATTGATATTTAAAAGATGGGCAAGTAACTCAACCTCCTCATCTATGAAATGGGAATAATAATTACTAAGTACAATAATAATGATATCCACCTGCCTCATGGTGGTATTGTGAGGAAAACGTTAGACATTACTCCCAGAGCCCACTCCTCTTGGGACATACACAGGAAGGGCAGGATAAAGTTCTGAACTCAGGGGAAAGATTCTTTGTCTCTTAATCCTATATAACTTGGGTTCTTGCAGGGCCCACAACACCTCCCCTCCAGGTAGAGAGATAGGGTTCATTTTGCTTACCTGATTTTTGCAACATTATCTCGCACTGCTTCCTACCATGTATTTCCATACCACCGCCAAGCTGTCTGACTTTCCATCCCCTGTAAACGTTCTGCTCTCTCCCTCTCTCACTTTCGAGCCGATAGCTCAGCTCCCTATGTGGGCAGCACCCCTCCCTACCAACTCTGCCTGTTGAAATCCTACTCATCCTCCCAGACCCTGCCCAAATGCCACCTTCTCCATGAAGCCTTCCCTGGCCCTGCTGCCAGTCGGGAGTGGTCTTGACATCACCCAGCAAGTCCTCTGCCTGTCTTGCCTATGTCTCATACCATTTTACTTTGTAGTTCTTCATGAACGTGTCCCTGTCATTTTATTAGCCTATACACTCTTTAGGGGGATGTTAAATATAACCTCTACCACACAAACCCACATGTACAGAAACAAACACACATATGGATAGAATCCAGTAGCATAAAAATCCATCATTTTCCGTACTGACAGTACAAATACAAATTTGGTCTAAATGTACATTTTAACAAGCCACAACATACAGCTATTCTACTTCCTCTGTACTAAGAGATAATAAAATGTTAAGGTTCAAACAACACCAAATGTACAGGCTTCATAATCATTTAAGTGAAGTCGTCACAAGTCTTAGCTAAGATACATTTGAAACACTAACCAGCGTTTCTAGCATGGGATGTAAAAGCCCAGATAAAATGCAATGACCATATTTGATTCCAGAGGGCCAATGATGAAACATTCTCTCATTACATTACAGAAGGGTGATGGATTTAGGGTGCAGAATGAGGCACATATATTTTTTGTGTACAGCCTTTGGGGGAATTTATTTTGCTTGACTATGCATATTTGCAACAAATGCAGTCAACAAACATCTACTATCTGCCAGGCACCGTGCTAAATGCTGAGGATACAAAGAAAGGCAAGATAGTTCCGGCCCACATGGAGCTTACAATCTAATGAGGGAAACAACATGTAAACAATTATATGTACAAAGGACAGGAGAAAATGTAAAAAATCAACAGAGGGAAAGTCATAGTATTAAATAAAACATTCAAACACGAACATTTCTTATTCCTTGTAGCAAAAATGGAGAGGTGGGGGGTTGACAGAAACCTATTAAACTTTTCTACTTCCTTATGGGAATGAAAAGGCTCCCTGACCCAGAATGATCACTGGCTTTGGAGCCAGGGTCCTTCTGTCACTTACTACCTGTGTGACCTTAGGCAAATAAATCATTTTACTGGGACTCGATATCTTTGTCTGTAAAATGAAAGGCTTAGCTAGGAGGTGTGAGGCAGGATTCAACAAATATTTGAAAGAAATGTGCTTTTTGCCCCTTTTTTTCTTTTCTAGTAGGGTAGGGGATAGGAGGGAGAGAAAATAGATTTCGGTTGATTTCTTAAAATGGGTAAAGGTGAGGTACTAAATATGAAATATAATGTGAACTTCCATTTGAAGTCACTGTATTAACAGTTTTGTTTAACTGTTTTACTTTGTTATAAGAGATTTCACAAAACAGGAGTAATCTGTAAATGTTTGTAACGTAGAAAAAATCAATAAAACTGAAGGCATTAAAAAAAAGCAGAGAAGAGAGATGGAATGCTGTCTCTAAGGGAACAGCAAAGATCCCAGTTTGGTTAGAATGTAGAGTTCATGAAGTGAATGTGTAATCACCTAGAAAAATAGGTTGGGGACAGATTGCAAGAGTGTTTCATGTAGGGCTAGGCCTCAGGACAGTGCCTCTGGCCTTTTTCAGGCTAGAAGCTGCTTGGATAAACAATCTGGTGGCCTTCTCTATTGATCTGTTCAGAAACCTCAGGCTCTGTCCAGCCTGAACTTAGTAGGTTGCTTAGTACCTTTTGAACTAAAAATTTAATTGAGCTGTCTAGCCTAACCAATGGCTTTTTGGACCTCAGCACTCCAATTAATGACAATCACAGTATAGAGTGGGAATGACATACGAGTGCTGAGGCCCAATGAGCCTGAGGGATGGACAATACTAGCTCAGAGTGGATAGTTCCATTCAATTTTCAATTCAACAAGTATTTATTAAGCACTCACCATAGGTTAAACTCGATGCTATGTACTGAGGATACAAAGAAAAAAATCAATCCCTTTCTTCAAGGATGGGGTACTTCTACTGGGATGGGGTAAGGGAAGAAAGATAGACTGAGTTGGCCAAATGGGTATGATGTGATGGAAAGATCTTATCCAAGGCCAGGCTTACTCCATAGAGGATTTTTTTCCTTTCTTTCCTCCTGATAAGAGGAATCTTAAATTCTCTGTTCTCAGGCTGGTGGGTCTCCATAGCTCTCCCAGAGAAGCCCTTAAATACTGTTGTTGTTTAGATGTTTTCAGTTGTGTCCCACTCTTCATGACCCCATTTGGGGTTTTCTTGGCAAAGATACTGGACTGGTTTGCCATTTCCTTCTCTAATTCATTTTACAGATGAGGAAACAGAGGCAAACAGGGTTAAGTGACTTGCCCAGGGTCACCTATCTAGGAAATGTCTGAGTTCAGATTTGAACTCATGAAGATGAGTCTTCCTGACTCCAGGCCCAGTGCTATTAGTACAGTGCCTCTGGTCTTTTTCAGCTGCACCTGGAGAGAGAGAGACAGACAGACAGAGACAGATAGAGACAGAGAGAGGAGAAAGTCAGAGGGACAGAGAGACAGAAACATGGAAAAACAGAGAGATAGAAAGAGACATAGAAAGATAGGCAGAGAAACAGAAAGAGACAGAAACAGAAATGGGGGAGACAGACAGAGAAAGTCAGAGAGACAGACAGACTGAAAGACGAAGAGACAGAGACAGAGAATCTGGGACATACGGAGGCCAACTGCTTCAGAGCCTTTAATTACTCATTGCTACCCACACTGGAGAAGATCACGTGAGATGGAAACTCATCAGCTCAGAGAAGAGAGAGTAGGAAATGGAAGGAAAGGGAAAGGAAAGCTCGCAAATCCATCCAATTAATACCACTGCTTTAGTTGGGGGCAATGTGGTTCAGTGGAGAGAGAGCTGGTCTTGGAGTTAGGGTTCAGTTCCTGCCTGGGACACTAACTCACGTCTCCCTGAGCACATTGCTTCATCTCTTAGTGCCCTGAGGCAACCCTCTCAAACTGAAAGTTATGGATGGAGGAACAGCTTATCTGCCCTGCTTAAGGGAGTTCCCTCTTAATGAAAACACAGGTCAAAAGCCCAGAAGGGGGAGGCAATTTCCAATCCTCTAAAAGAGAGTTTCTTCTAGATCTTGTGGAAAAGGTAAATGAGCTGCAAGTATCATTTCGATGATCCCAGACAACAAGACCAGTCAGCTCTCGAGGGCAAAATTCATCTTTTTTTGTGTGTGTGTGTTTCCCCTTCCCCTCTCCCTGCTCTCCCAGAGTCATTCCTTCTAGGCTTGACTAACCCCAGAAAGCCTTTGCTGATAAGGGAAAAAGGACTCTGGGAGACCAAAAGGTCAACCCGAAGGCTTTGGCTGCAGAATTTAGAATCAAATTTTGAGATAAGATATATCCATTCCATTGTCGATCTGACTCATATCTGTAGAATACTAAAAATTGTTTTGCTTTTCATTTAGGTCTCTTCTATCTGTGGTCCCCTGCTGGTTGGCTAGTTCTTCCTTCTTCTTGGCTTGTGGTTCTTCGGGATCCAGGCTAACAAACAACTATTGTCCGTAATCATCATATGCGATCTACCCAGTCCTGGTCTCTTTCCCTTAAGTAACTTCCAGTAAATAGCAATAATCATTTTGGTTTTTTTTTTTCTACTAAGCTTTGAGATTTGTTGAGCAATTTCTTCACAATAAACTTGTAGACCAAGCATTTTTGCCATTTCGCAGATGAGGAAACAGAGGCACAAGGACCTTAATTGAATTTGCTTCAGTAAACATATATTGAGCACTAACTACATGCCAGGCACTGTGCCAAGTGCTGGGGATACAAAAAGAGACAAAAGACAGTCCCTGCCCCCAAGGAACTTACAATGAAATCCAGCGACATCATGTAAACAAACAAATGCATGTACAACAAAGCAAGTTACATACGGAATAAATAGGAAATAATTTAAAAAGGAAGGCACTGGAATTAAGAAGGATTGAAGAAGGCTTCTTATGGAAGGCTCGTATGGTGGCACACAGCTAATGAGTGTAGTTCCTAACATTATACCCATTTTAAAGATGACGAAACAGAGACCTAGAGAGATGCATTAATGGTTCATTGTCAGTAGGGCAGGAGGCCTCCAGTGGAGTACCCCAGGGTCTTACACTTTTCTATAAATGATTTGGCTAAAGGTATAAATGGCCTGTTCCTCAAAACTGGAGATAGCACAAAAGTGGGCTAAAACCCCAAGAGAGACAGGTAAAGTGACTTGTCATACACCTAGTAAGGGTAAGAAATGGATATAAACCTGGGTTCTGATTCCATATATACTGTTCTTACCTTGATGCCTCAGACATCTCTCACCCCCTGGAGAGATCTTTATTTGTTCAGTTCAATTCAGTTCATAGGATCATAGGTCTAGAGAAGAAACCATCTAGTCCAACCCTCTCTTTTTTCAAATGAGGGAACTGAAACCCAGAGAGTTTAAATGACTTGCCTGAGGCCATATAGGTAGTAAGCAACAGAATCAAGATGTGAATCCAGGTCCTGATTCAAGAGTCAGGGCTTTTAAAAAAAATTTATTTTATTTTGTTTATTACAAATACACTGTTGCCTCTGCCACCCCCTGGCCCTTAGTAGTTAACTTTGTCATTAAAATAACACAGGAAGATATTAATAAAGAGATATCTAACTTAGAGTGGAGTCCAAAAGGTGGCCAGATTTAAAGCTGATCACATATAGATGATATAGCCAGGAATTTGAAATAAAGTGAAAGTGCAGGATTGTGTCCACCTGATATACCTTTACCTGAGAATTTCATCTCTGTCTTTGCCCCTTTCATTCATCTGCATAGGCAGCTAAGTAGTGTATCAGAAAGAGCTCTGGACATGGAGTTAGTAAGGCTTGAGATCAAATTTGGCCTCAGACACTTATTGGCTGTGTGACCCTGGGCAAGTCACTTAACTTCTATCTGCCTCAATTTCCCCAACAGTAAAATGGGAATGATCACAAGGTTGTTGTGATAATTCAGGATTGTTTTGCAGATCAAATGAGACAATAACACAATGCCTGGCATGTGCTCAGTAAATGCCTATTTCCTTCCTCCTATTTCCTTCCTCCGTGAGATACAAATAAACAAACAAAAAATCTTGATGTTAAGCTAGACTAGAGGACCTCAAGCCCAAAGAGGTCTTCTTTTGAAAGGACGTTTTCTAAAATGATATTGAATAAGTAAAATTTAGCAACCAAGGAGCTACAAGAAATTTCTAACTTTTAAGTCAAATAGTGACTGGAGAAAGAGACAGTGAACATAGTGAACAGGACAGTGAACGTAGAATTGAAGCCTATGGAGATACTTGGCTATCGTAACTACTTCATCAGTTTGGCTCCTGTGACTAAGAATCTGTTCTAATCCAAATACTACTTTCATAAATGGTGAAGACTTGGTTGCTGGATGGGAAACCTGGGACCATACATAGACATCCTGTAACTGGTTCCTGTCAACTAATCACATGGTCTAGGGGAGGCTTTGGAGGTATTCAAAATGTCCCACCATCTACAGCTACTTCTTTGTGTCTCTGCTTTAATCGGTGACCAAACTTTCACTTATAACATCAGGTGAGAGACCATGCCCTAAAAGGAAGGCCCATAGGCTTTTTCTTTCTCTAAGGCTTCATGGCCTCTGAGAAATGGGTCTTTAGCCAAAGCCAGAAATCCATGGGTTTTGTAGCTGGTGCAGCACCAATGACCTGAGGAGCAAAAAGTGATCTTTGGTAATAGCTTTTGGGATCTGAGCCCAGCAGAAGACTTCACCCCAAAGTTATGCCACTTCTAAACGTGAATTTGGTGGGACCAGGAACTGAGCTGAGTCATAAGCCTTATTTTCTCTCTCCATACCCAACACCATTAAGTTGGAGTAAGGTAGATTATGCCCCTGAGGCACTGGGGAAAACATCCCTTTGTAAAAGTCATGAAAAATGGGATGTGGTCACTGGTTTCTAACAGTGGGAGGAGCACAGATTATGGGGGCTAGAACCCCAGGGGAGGTGTAACACTTTGTCTCTGAGAGAGTGGAGCCAAAGTGAACTCATTCCACTAAACTCTATTTAGAGAAAAAGAAAGGTCGAAGAACAGCCAGGACCTTTGCGTAAGGTGGATGAGGTGATGTTAACTGATCCCAGGAAGAAAACAGAGCTGCCCAATGTTTGGGTAGTTTCCATTTCCTCTGCCAAGGAGAAGGATCTTTGCCCTGTAAATGACTGAATGAAAATGAAGACTGGGAAGCTGGATAGCCAAGATAAATAGAGCACCTAGTACCTTGGATAAATTCAAGTCATCTGTTCCAGAAGAACTTTATTTTGGGATACTGAAAGAATTGGCAAAGGTGGCTGGTGAGCCACTATCAATGATTTCTTAAAAAGTCATGGAAAATGAGAGAGTCACCATAAGACTGGAGAAGGGCAAATACTTTGATTTTCAGAGAGAGAAGAGAAGAGAATCTGCAAACTCTAGGGCCTTTAGCTCGACTTTCATTTCTGGGGAAATTCTGGAATGGAATGTCTAGAGGTGGTTGGAGAACATCGAGAAAAGAAACGATGATTACAAAGAGCCAGCCTGGCTTCATGAGGAACAGGTCATTCAGTCTCATTTCCTTTTTGGTCAGGATTCCTAAATAACTGTGGATATAGTTAACTGAGGTTTTAACAAAGCTCTTGATAAAATGTTCATACTGTTCTTGTGATGAATATGGAGGGATGTGGATTGCAGTTAGATGATTCAGAATTGATCATTTGGCCTTACTCCAAAAGTAGTTGTTAATGGTTCATTGTCAGTATGGCAGGAGCCCTCCAGTAGAGTACCCCAGGAATTGTGCAGGGTCTTAGGCTTTTCAACATATCTATAAATGATTGGTATAAAGGTATAAATGGCCTACTCTTCAAATCTGGAGATAGCGCAAAAGTGGCCTTGCTATACACTAAGACCCCAAGATCTTTTTCAGAACACCTATCCAGCCATGTTTTCTCCAACTCTTACTTCTGAAGCTAATTTTTGGTACCTAAATACATTTATTCCTATTGATTTTCATCTTATCAGATTTAGCCCCCTGCTCTGACCCAGCAAGATCTTTTTGGATTCTGAATCTACAGTCAAATGCTTTATCCTTTCCAGTTTTGTGCCATCTCCAGATCGATATCTGTTCCTCATCCCTTCATATTCCAAGGTCCATAAAGGCAGCTGAAACAGGTGCTGCAGAACATGTAGAGCTTGGGCAGACATTGGAGATGTCAAAGTCATCCACTACATCCCCAGTCATCACCAGTCATCCTGACTTTTGTCTTGCCACTGGACTTGGATGACTCTGGAAGAGAGAATGAAGCTGATGACTTTGTACAACTCTGCCTCACTTGAATTCATTTCACAGGCAAGATATCACCCAATGATGTCATTGGTCATCTTTGAAAATGAAGGATGAATAACAAATGACTTCTCTGTGCTATGTACAGTGTTAAGTAAGGATACTTAGGACATCATGCCTTCTTGCCCCAGGAAGCTCGTCATTGGGAAATTTCATGATTTTGTAGGACTGAATTAGACATGGTTCTCACATCTCATCAGTATCTTCTGCCCCTCTGGTTTAGCCCCTGACTGGAGGGCAGAGCCAGAAGCTCCGAAGCCTCCATTTAAGAAGGGGCCCAGCCCAGTCTTCTCCTCATTGCCTACCAGCTGCACTGCTTTGGGACTTCTTTGGACTTACCCATTCTTCCTACCCCTTCCTGCTTTTCAGCTTACTTTTGTGCATTGTCTTCCTTCATCAGACTATAAGCTCCCTGAGGACATGGACTGTATTTTTATTTGTGTCTGTATCCCCAGGGTTTAGCAAAGTGCCTGGCACATAGTAGGAACTTAATAAATGTTTATTGATTGCTGCTTGACTGAAATAATTTCTTCTCTTTAAGGACCTATTGGGAGAAATAACATATACATAGATAAGTACAAAAAAATAGAACAAAGTAAATACAAATACAATGGTCAGACTACTTAAAATGGCATCATCCACATGGGGGGCCCTGGAATCTGTTTCTGCAAGACAGAAGGACTGGCACATCTGTGTGGACATTCTATGTTGGCCTTCCACATGACTGAGAGCAGACTTTTTCCACTGGCTGTATATCACAACGGGCTACTTCTTTAAAACAACCCGACAGGGACAATCTCTCTCTCTCTTTCTGATGTTGTCCAAGGGTGATGGCCTAATTCAATTACAGCCAGTGACATCAATGTAGTTAGTGAGGAAGGACCTGACATGCACCCCCCTTTTCTTGGGTCATGTGGTTATATCAACAATCTGGCTAGCAGTTGCTGTGGGGGTGTAAAACCAACAACAACCAGCACACAGAACACTGCAAAAGCCCAGGACCTTTTGATCTGTTTTGCTTAGGAAAGCAAAGTTAAGGGGTTAACAATCTTACTTTAATCCAGCATACAAATATCATTTACTTCATTCAGGGGAAAAAACCAGCACCCTGAATTACAGACCAAATACAGTTCATAGTTATCAACATCTGAGTGTTCATCCAGGAGCGCATTACAACAGCTGGCCCAGTGGATCAGAACTCCAAGAGAGAATGCCAACCTCTGCGCTTATATATCCTATTCAGGGCCCCGACCTCACCCAGACTGGGCATGGAAAAGCCCCCCACTCCGAGTATCACATCAGATACAAATCAAAGACTCCCAAATGTCTCAGTGCTGAGAAATACAAAAACATCTCACTTTATCTGCCCCATTCAAACAAAGGCCAGAATCGTTAAAGGTCAACAGCAAAAAGTCCCACCTTAATTACTATTACATTGGTCCCAAGAAACAGCTCCCAGTTTGGTTCTGCGTTGTTTTATTTTTTGTCTTTTTCAGTTCTAGGTACAAGAAATGGAGTCCCAGACCCAGGAGTTCAAGCCATGGGGACCTTGGAGCTCAAGATTCCCCCACCAGATGTTATAGTCAGCCCAGCAGGGGAGCCCTAATAAGCCAGGGTGCCAGGGTACTAGAATAAGGGGGAACTTTGTACTTGAACCTACTGTAACTAATATCACATAGGAACTAAGTTGGGACTCTAATGCCTCTCCCCTCCCTAGAGACCAAAGTTGTACAAGGGATGACTATGTCCCTTAGGCGTTAGGGAAATATTTGCATTTTTTTTTTGCCATACTCTTGAAATAAATATTCATTTGGAAAAGAGAATCTGATGTTAAAAGATTAAATGTAGCTGGGATGCTTGCACCTCTAAAACTAGAAGGAGCATGGGAGCTCTAGCCGGTTGAAGAGAAGAGAAACTCGCCAATCCTCACTTGTTCTTGCTGTTGTTTGCCCTTCGTTTTCAAAGAGGACCAATGATATCATGGGGTGATGTCTTGACTTGTGTGTGAATCGGATTTCAGTGAGGCAGAGTTGCACAAAGTTGTCAGCCTCACTCTCTCTACCAGAGTCATCTAAGTTCAGTGGCAGGACAAAAGTCCAGATAATGGTTCAGGATGCAGCGGATGACTTTGGTGTCTTTGATATCCAACCAAGCTAGAGCACCTGCTTCAGCCACCTTCTTGGCTGTTGGAATAGATTATTCTCATCGGGGGAGAAGTCTTCACATGCTTAGGGTAGATACCCCACTAAGTCACCAACAGGTTTGAGGTCTGTCAGTTATCCTCAACCTAGTTTATCCCACCTACTGAGTCAGTTGTGTAGCTGTTACACACGCTACAGCTTCTTGGAGTCACAGGTGAGAGACGACTGCCAGGTAGGCACCAAAAGTGGATAAGCAGCCCTGAAAAGGGCTTGGCAGCTCTCACACCAGAGGTGCGAGTCCTTCTGAACACTGCATACACCCCAATCCACACTTAAAGTGCTGGGGAAGGATGTGTGTAAATGTAACAGACCTGGCCCTCTGAGAGTGAGAGCCAAAGCATAGGAATCATCCACTCACTAGGGAAATCTAGAATGATCGGAAGACTGAAGAAAGCTGGAGACTAAGAGGTGGAGATTGGGGGTGGGGAGAGAGAGACACAGAGACAGAGAGAGAGAGGCAGAGACAGAGACACAGAGAGAGACAGGGACAGAGAGAGAGACAGGGACAGAGAGAGAGAGAGAGGGACAGAGAGAGAGAACGTATCCTAGAAAGGTGCTTTGGAGCCAGGTGGTGGAGGACTTTAAATGGAAATCCCAGTAGTTCTTGTCTTATCCTAGAGGCAATAGGGAGCCACTGGAGCATTTAGAACCGGGGAATGCCTAGGCCAGACCTCTGCTTTGGAAGGATCACTTTGGTGGTTGTGCCGAAGATAGACTGGAGAGGGGAGAAGCTTGAATCACAGCTCTGTTCCTTATTAGGTTTACTGTCGGCAAATCACTTAATCTCTCTGGGTTTCCATATCCAATTGAGTTTTCTGAAGAAATTGTACACTGAGGTCCTTTCCAGTTCTGAATCTTATAGCCTTTACAATAATCTATACAATTGAAAGACAGTATGACCACGGAAGGAGCCTAAGTGGAAGGAGACTGCGAGATGAAGGGCCTGGTTTCCTATTCTAGCCCAGATACTCACTAGCCCTGTGATCTTGAGCAAGTAACAATCTTTAAGAATCTTGGTTTCAACAGTCCTGGGAGGTAGGTGCTGTTATTACCCCCATTTTACAGATGAGGCAGCTGAGACATCAGGGGTTAAAGCTTGCCCAGGGCCAGTCAGCTAGTAAGTGTCTGAGTCTAGCTTTGAACTTCCTAATTGCAGGCCCAATATTCTACCTACTGGGCCTTATGACAAAAGAAATTGTGAGATTGAAAATATGTGAGGCTCTTATTTTTTAACTGTACCATTTCCTTACATTTTAACTGTAGAAGAACCTTTATGTCTATTATATTTATCATTCTCTTTTTAAGGAACTTACTAAAGGCCACACTGTTATCACACAGACACCGAAAAAAAAAAGAAAGAATCTTGGTTTTCTCATTTGTAAAATAAAAATAGTCATCTCTACCCTGTCTACCTCTCAGGGATATCTCAAGGATCTAATAAAAGAATATAGGGAATGGTGCTTGGAAAAACTGGAATAAACTCTGTGCATGTAAGTTTATTATCATTAATTTGTTCTCTCCTCTAAGAAAAGAAAAAAAAACATGGTAATTTACTCATCTTCACAACCCCAGGGAAGCAGGGAGAAGGGAAGAGAGGAATGTGATAGGATACCTGTTTGACGGACAGGAAAATTGAGGCAAACAAGCAAAAAAAAGAATGTGAAACAACTTGTTCGAATGAATGAAGAACCCTGGGCAAAGGAGACAGGCCATTTAACTGACTCATCCACTAACATATGGTCAGCTCTTTTCTCCTCTAGGTACAAATTGCCTAAGAAGGGGCTACAGCTTCTAACTCATGTCTCAGAGAGCCACCTTCACAAGGAGACAGAATACCATGGTGTCAGGCAGGCAATAAACATTTATTAAGCACCTCCTGGTTTGCCAGGCATCATGTTAAGTGCTAGGGATACAACAAAAGGCAAAAGACATTCCCTGCCTTCAGAGAGCTCACATGAAGGAGACAATCTGCTGACTGCTATGTATGAACAAGATAGACACAGGATAAATTGGAGATAATCAATAGAGAGAAGGCACTAGTTTTAAGGGGCATCAGGAAAGGCTTCTTATAGAATATAAGATTTTAGTGGAACAAGAAGGATGCCATGTAAGCCAGGGGCAGAGATGAGGAGGAAAGAGTATTTCAGGCATGGGGGGGATAGGGAAAAAGCTAGAAGTCTGGAGATAGAGTGTCTTGATGGATTTAAAGTCAGAGGTTCGAGGTTCAAATCTCCCACTGACCTACATTATTTCTAACATCATCAGTTTCTTTATCTGTAAAACAGGTGGTTTGGGGGGGGGGCAGAGACAAGACGGCAGCTGGAAAGCAGGGACTAGCGTGAGCTCCCCGCCAAGTCCCTCCAAAAACCTATAAAAAATGGCTCTGAACGAATTCTAGAACTGCAGAACCCACAACATAGCAGAGGGAAGCAGGACTCCAGCTCAGGACAGCCTGGATAGTCTCTGGGTAAGATCTATCCCGCATGGAGCTGGGAGCTGAGGGGAGCGGAGCCCAGCGTGGGTGGAGACCAACCAGACCAGGAGCTGGGTGGAGCATGCCCTAGCGCCCATAATCAGTGAGCTGCAGTAGTTACCAGACTTCTCAACCCACAAACACCAAAGACAACAGAGTAGGTGAGTGGGAAAAGCTGCTGGGGATGGGGATAGAGTTTGAGGTTCAGCCACTGCCCCAGGGGCAGCAGAGGTGAGGCAGCTACAGAATTACAGCTGCAGTTGCTTCTGGCCCCAGGCCCACCTGG
>CM053624.1:331197570-331227006 GCA_028646595.1 Phalanger gymnotis
TGTGGTAGGAAGATGATAAATTTAGTTTTAGAAACGGTCTCTTGGATCATCATTAATTATTTCACTCTGTTTGCTGGCAAGGTGACCAAAGGGACTAAATGTGGCATTTTCTGGGTCTACACAATGTGATTTCAGGATTCAAGAAGATCCCATTACCAAAAAAGATCTTTATTTACCCACTGCCTGGTATTCCACCATTAGAGATTTGTGCTAGCTTAAAACTTTGATTCCTGCTGATTATTGTTAATTAGATAACTGAAGGTAACAATGAGATGTTCAAGGGGCAATGACTTTAAAACCTTAAACCTAAGTCATGGTAGCTTTGAGGTTTACTTTTTATCTACTGTATTATATTGCCTCTCAATAGATATTGGCAATACAGAAATGAAACCGTGCCTGCCCTTATGTAATTTACATTCTTGTAGGGAAGACATCATTTACGCACACAGATGCACCTATCTATGCATGTATAAAATATGTACAAAATAGATACCAGGTAATTTCTTACATTATTAATTAATTAATTATTGAATAGCTAGGTGATACAGTGGATAGAGTCCCCAGCCTGGGTTAGGAAGACCTGTGTTCAAAACTGGCTTCAGACATTTACTGGTTGTGTGACACTGGGCAAGTCACTTAACCTTGTTTGCCTCACTTTTCTCATCTGTAAAATGAGCTGGAGAAGGAAGTGGCAAAGCACCCCAATATCTTTGCCAAGAAGACCCCAAATGTGGTCATGAAGAACTGGACATGGCTGAAGAACAACAAAATGTCTTACACAGTAATTTATTCAATACTAGCAACTGAGAGGAGAGAAGTCTCATATAGGAGATGGCACTTGATCTGAGCTTTAAAAGAAACTAGAATTTCTGAGAGGCAGAGATGAAGAAGGAGTGGATTCCAGAAATGAAGGCACAAAAAAGGGAGATGGAATGTATGTTTGAGGAAAAGCAAGAAGCCCAGTATGACTGGGCATGAAGGAGAGTAATATATTCTAAACCTGGAAGAGTAGTTTGGAGCCAGTTTTAGCAAAGAGATATTTATTTATGGAAAAGATACAGCAAGAATAAAAATGTAAGCCTTCCTCCCCAAACCACTGGGGCATGCTCTCCTCTCTGCACCACCTTGGTCTCTGGGAAGAGTGATCTCAAACTTAAAGAAAATGCTACAAACCATTTGTTCCTACTGAGTTCACTTCTGAATGCAGAATGGCAGAAGGGCAAAGTTGATCCCTTAGGTGTGTTTGACTTGTATCTGGGATGCAGAGTCCAACTGTTGGGCTGAGTTCTGGTCAGTATTCAGGTTGCACTGATAGATTGGGCTCTGCTGTTTGTAAACTCTGCCATGGATTCTGGCTCCTGGACCTCTGGTGGTTTTAAAGATCCCTGCCAAATAAGTTCCATCTCCAATACCCCTTTACCTAAGGCAGGAAAGAATAAACACAATAGGAACAGAAACAACAGTTGGATTATGTGCTCATTGTTTTGTGTCAACACAGATAGGGAGAGAAGGCTGCTATCTCTCTTTCTATATGAATGCTTACAAGTTATTACCTCCTCACTTGAACACAACCAGGAAGGATTGAGAATCTCACCCCAGCTAGCCAGCACCCTCTGAACATCCACCCAGTAAAATCTATCCCTTTACCACATGAATAGTGGGCTGGATCAGTTACCAAATGCCTTTACATGTTCCAAAGTCCACATCAGACTAAGTCTGTTGCCTAAGCTCATAATGATTGGGCTCTCATTGACCAGTCCTCCATTATGCTTATGAATTTACTTAAGGGTTGGGTCTCCAAAAGATGGCTGCAACTTCCAGATTCTAAGGTAATCTGTGGATCTACATTCCTGGAACTACAACTCATGAGCCACCCCCATCAATGTGCTTCCAATTAACAGTTAGCCATTAGACAAAACCAACTCAGAGCAAAGGTATTTAGTAAGATGATTTACCAAGATGCTATTTACTAGCATAGTAAGAACAGTACATACAAAATGTTTATGTCCCCATAAACCTAGGGAACACTCTCTCACAAATATACATAGCATAGAAGAGAAGAATGGGCACAAACTTGGAATACAATAACAGAGAGGCACATATTTAGGCAATGCATGAAGACCAGGCAATTCATGCCTCCGGTAACGAAGAACCTCAATGTCTTTTCTCTCTTCATGGAATCCTCTTGCATTTCCCCACCGGGTACAGCATCTCTGCTGGGTGGTTCATAAGCTGGGTTCCCAGGTTCTGCTCTTCTCTAGAGCTCCACTCTCAGTTGCCAGGGTTAACTTCCTATTGAGTGTGTAGCCAGCTCTCTTCTACCAAAGGTCCTGTGCTTAGTGTCCGTTGACTCTACTTGGGCTTCTATTCTCTCAGACCCATACGGCTTCTCAAAGTCACCCCTTATCCAAATGCATTGTGTCCTTGTCTCACCAGGATCTAAATTCCTCTTTGAGTCCAGTTCCATCTGTGACTCTCTTGGAAGTGACTTCCTCTCCCACTGTTCCACTGTCTTTTAAACATCGCTCAACCATTGTTCAGCCAGGGATATTGCTCCTTTTCTAATTCACTCAAGGGATTTGGTCATACTTCATAAAGTTGTGAGCAGGCTATATTTTTACAATTAATTAAACACCTATTAGGCATCTTTTCTTTGATCAGGTTTGGGACTTTCAGAGACCAACTCCTTTATATAAAAAGGTCCTTCATAAGTCTGAAGGAGCCAGAAAAATGGATGTCAACAAAAAATACTTTGTACTTAGTATGTTTCTTGCTTAAAAAACCCCCAAGATGGCTTACAGTTTGACAGACAATGTAGAAAACACAGTAGGCTAGACTGAACTCTTTAGGTTCCTGTGCTTACTAAAAAGATACAGGGTTAGGCACTGACAATAAAACACTCCCTGCTCACATATTCTACTGGGGGAAACTAGTATGTACAACAAAAAGTAAATATGAGATATATATATATATATATATATATATATATATATACATACAAAGCAAATAGGAAGAAATTTTGAGGGAGGATTAATACTAACAATGTTGGGGATCAGGACAGGCTTTCTAAAGGCTGATCCTTGAAGGTGACTTGGGGCTCCAAAAGAGGAGAAACAAGAAAAGTAATCATTCTAAGAACGATGGACACCCTATGCAAAGGTAAAAAGATAGGAGACCACTCAAGGAAAAGTAAGCAGTTCAGTTTTGCTGGCCCATAGAATATGGGGGAGTAATGTGTCATAAGCCTGGAAAGACAGGCCAGAGCCAGATTGTGAAGGGCTTTAAATGTCAAAGGGAGGAGTTTTCAGAGTAAAGGAAGAATGAAGATGTAACTTTCAGGAAGTAGGAAGAGCAGCATATAATGACCCGTACAGGATGGGGGATGTTTGCATTCAGGCTATTGGCTGCCCCCCATACCTGGATTTCTGGGCCTCTTCACCCTCACCTTTTAGCTTCTGTGGTTTCCTTCAAGATGCAGCTTGAGATCTCGCTTCCCAGCCCTCTTGGCAGCAAGTCTCTGGTAGAGGGTCCTCCCCCACTACAGGCGGGAAGACAGTGGTCACAAAGAAGATAAAAAAAGTCACTAGAGTCCGTCAACTCGAGGCTCCCGGTGGTTCTGAAAGTGGCAAATATGTACTAGGCTATAAATAGACCCTGAAAATGATCCGACAAGGCAAAGCCAGATGGGTTATCTTACCGTCCAACCTTAAGGAAATCATTTTTGAATATTACGGTATGTTGGCCGAAAATGAAGTACGTCACTATACTGGCATTGAGTACAGCATGTAGGAAGTACTATAGAGCATGGACACTGGCTATCACTGACCAGGTGATTCTGATATCATTAGAAGCATGCCAGAACAGACCAGAGAAAAGCAAACTGTACAAAAATATTCTATAAAAACCTGTTTAAAAAAAAAGATGCAGCTTGAATCTCACCTACTGGAGGAAGCCTTAGATGGTTCTCCTGGCTGCTAGTACCTTCTCAGAGATTACCTTCCATTCCCTCTGTGTATATCTTGTATGTACCCAGTTATTTACATATCATCTCCCCTGGTAGAATGGGAGCTCCTAGTGCTAGCACATAGTAAGCACTCAATAAATGTTTCCCGATTATTATTTAGGCTGGTCTCTCTCCTAGAAGAGAAGGTCAAGGAGATCAAGCATTGCCCTTCTATTCTCGAGAGAATTTGGGAGAAAGGAAGGAGTAACCTGGCAGAGTGGAATGAGGAAGACTGGGTTCAAATTCTTCCTCTAACTCTATAGAGTTTTTGTAAGATTCAAATGGGATAACACAAGTAAGGTGTTCTCCACATACACATCAGTTACTATTATTGGAATAATAAGACTTGTCTATCTTAGCTCATGAAATTATCGTGGGGCTAAAGTAGTATATGAATGAAAGCATCCTAACTGCTTTAGCCATCACATGCTTTCTCATCCTCTCTCTCTCTCCCTCCTTCCCTCTCTTTTTCCCCTCTCTCTCTCTCTCCCCTTCCCTCTCTGTCTCGCTCTCTGTCTCTGTCTCTCTCTCCCTCTCCCTCCTTCCTTCTCTTTTTCCTCTCTCTTCTCTCTCTCTCTTTCTCTCCTCCCTTCCCTCTCTGTCTCGGTCTCTCTCTCCCTCTCCCTCCTTCCTTCTCTTTTTCCTCTCTCTCTTCTCTCTCTCTCTCTCTCTCTCTCTCTCTCTCTCTCTCTCTCTCTCTCTCTCTCTCCTCCCTTCCCTCTCTGTCTCGGTCTCTCTCTCCCTCTCCCTCCTTCCCTCTCTTTTTCCTCTCTCTCTTCTCTCTCTGTCTCTCTCTCTGTCTCTCTCTCCCTGCCTCAATCTCTCTCTCTCTGTCTCTCCCTCTCCCTCCTTCCCTCTCTCTTTCCTCTCTCTTCTCTCTCTCTCTCTCTCTCTCTCTCTCTCTCTCTCACACACACACACACACACACACACACACACACATTCTCACTCATTTTCAACCTCTCCTTTTCTAAGTAGATCCTTCTCATCTATTTATTTAACCACTTTAAAAAGGTGTGGGGGGGCTTCACTTATTCTTTTATCCCATGCAAGGGAGCAGCCTTTGTGACTGAGGTCTGCTATGTCTATCACCAACACCAACAACAGATCAACTGCTAGGAATGGGCAGGCACATTCAAGAGCTACCCAAACTACCGGCCCTGCTTATGCAAGCCGTCATCCAGGGGAGCAATGTAGAAATGTGACCAGGCAATTACCTCTGCAGGTGCGTCAGCCCCCAACCTCTATGTGAAAAAAAAATAAAACAAGGAAAAATAGTCATTGTCAAAATATAATTATATATACATATATAGTCAAGCTTAAGGAGCATAAATTCTACAGGAAGATACAACATATAAAAAATAAGTGAATACAGGATAATTTAAGGAAGAAGAGAATAGTCACACTTAGGAGAATCAGAAAAGGCATACTTAAGAGGTGGCACCTGATCTAAGCCTTGAAGAATGCTAAGGATGCTAACAGAGAGCTAAGAAGGGAGGGCATTCCAGTCATAGGGAACGGCCTGTGAAAAGGTACAGAAGTGGGAGAATGCTATGTCCAGAGAGCAGCAATCTGGCTTCCTCCCCACAGTCAGTGAGTAAATAACATTTATTAAGATCATACAAAGTGCCAGGCACTGTGCTAAGCATCAGCCATACAAAAAGAGACAAAAGATAGTCCCTGCCCTCAAGAAGCTCACAGTCTAACGGGGGAACAACAGGCAAACAAATGTATATAAGCTATATGCAGGATAAATAGCATATAATTAAAAGAGGGAAGGCACTAGAATTAAGAAGGATTGGGAAAGACTTCCAGTAAAAGATGGGCTCTTAGTTGGGATTTAAAGGAAGCCAGAGAGGTCAGTAGTTAGGACAGAGGAAGGAGAGCGTTCCAGGCAAAGGAGACAACCAGAGAGAATGCCCAGGACTGAGAGATGGAGCATCTTGTTCGTGGAACATCCGGGAGGCCAGTGTCATTGAATGGAACAGTAGAGGTTGGGGAGTGAGGTATAAGAAGACTGGAAAGTTA
This sequence comes from Phalanger gymnotis, assembly GCA_028646595.1. NCBI lineage: Eukaryota > Metazoa > Chordata > Mammalia > Diprotodontia > Phalangeridae > Phalanger > Phalanger gymnotis. The sequence continues at coordinate 331,203,602 of CM053624.1, forward strand.
GGAGAGCGCTAGGTTATGAAGGACTTTGAATGCCATGTTGTATATGCTGCTGGAGGCAATAGGAAATTGCTGGAGTTTACTGAGTAAGGGGGTGACATGGCTAGACCATAGGAAACTACTGAAACTGCTCTCTGAAAGGTGACTGATGATCTAATTCAGGGCTGTCCAATCTTAGGTTATCTTAGGGCCACATAAATAAAATAATCATTCTAGGGCAGCACCCAGAATAAAAAATACAGTACACTAATAGAAAGTGGGCAAATGCGCATCATCAGTACGACAGGCGCCAAGCGTGAAAGCAAACACAAAACAAAGTGACAACACAACAGTATTAAGGTAGGTGCATACTGACTAGTCTGCATCCTACAGACGGAACGTATCTCACAGATCGATAGAAAATTCCGTGCGATATGTTCTGTCCGTAATACTGCTTAAAAACACCAAAGAAAATTAACATCAACGAGATTATTTATTAGTGATGGAATTAAAAAATCTAATATGCATTCCATGCAAAATATAATTTTATTTTTTCACTCGTGAAAATTAAAACCCACAGGCAAGCCGCATAAAATCCACACTGTGGGCCATATGCGGCTCGTGGGCCGTATTTTGAACAGCCCTGATCTAATTGCCAAATGCAATGGTTGCTTTTGGTCCCCACCCTTCTTGACCTCCTTGTAGCATCCAACACTATTGAATACCTTCTTCTTCTCCTGGACACTCTCTTTCCTTAACTTCTGAGATACCGCACTCTTCTGATTCTCCTTCCTAACAGCTATTTCTGTGCCCACTTTGTTGCATCCTCACTCCCTTCACGACCTTGAGAGTCTGTCCTCTTGGGCTTCTCTCTCTGCCCTCTCTCCCTTGGCAATCTCATTAACACTTACAGCTTCAGTTCTCTTCAACCTGTATACAGGTGACTCCTAAATCGTTATCTTTAGTTCTTCCCTTCTAAGCTCAGATTCACATAAGAGAGCTCGATTTCAATATATCCAAAACTGTGCCTGGTATCTTTAATTGTTCTCTGCAGTTACATTTACAAACAGCCCCTCCTATCTATTCCCCACTGCTGCTATCATCCTATATATCCCCATTACCACCAGCTTGTTAGAACAGTAACTAGGAGGGGACAGCTGGGGCTTAGCCCCAGGGTACTGGATTCACAGGTTGCTGACAGCACTTCAAAGCCAGAAAAACAATAGAGTTTAGCGTCTAGTTAGGCACCGTGAGTTCCCCTTCTGCCCTCCCTCCACCCTAATCTCTACTGAGAGTGAGCTTCACACCACCTGCCCCACGGCATGAAAAATCCTTGTTAGGCTCTACTCCCTGAACTATTGCAATGGCTGCCTAACAGGTCTTCCAGCTTCTCCTTCAGTCACTCCTAAGTCATTCTTCTTACCACCACTTCTTTATGCATCAGTCTAGGTATGCCTCTCCTCTGCTTAGAGCTATGCAATGGTCTCCCACTTCTTCCCTGGTGAAGTTCCAACTTAAAGTGGCTCTCCACTCTGGTGCTGCTCTATCTTTCCAGGCTTTATTCATAGGGGAGGAGGAGAAGGAGGAGAAAGAGAAGGAGGAGAGAAAAAGGAGAAGGACAAAGAGAAGGAGAAGGAGAAAAGAAGGAGAAGAAGAAGAGGATGGAGAAAGAGGAGAAGGAGAAGAAAGGAGGAGAAGGAGAAGAAAGAGGAAGAGAAGGAGAAGGAGAAGGAGAAGGAAGAGAAGGAGAAGGAGAAGGAGGAGAAGGAGAAGGAGAAGGAGGAGGAGGAGAAGGAGAAGGAGAAGGAGAAGGAGAGGAAGAAGAAAAGGAAGAAGAGGAAGAAGAAAGGAGGAGAAGGAGAAGGAGAAGGAGAAGGAGGAGGAGGAGGAGAAGAAGAAGAGGAAGAAGAAAAGGAAGAAGAGGAAGAAGAAAGGAGGAGAAGGAAAAGGAGAAGGAAGAAGAGGAGGAAGAGGAGGAGGAGGAGGAAGAGAAGAAGGTGCTTTGTGGGAGAAAAAAAAAAGAAACATAAGAACTCTGATAAACACAATGACTGCCTGTTAGTCCAGAGGATCAATGATGAAGAGTGCTCCCCACCCCATGACAGAGAGGTGATGGACCAAAGATACAGACTGAGGCACACAGTTTTGCCCATGGCCAATCTAGGAATTTGTTTTTCAAGACTAAGGATATTTGTCACAAGGATTTTGTCTTTCCTGTTCTTTGTTCTTTTTTTCTTTTTAATGTGTGTGTGTGGAGGGGGGAGGAGTGGGAGCAAGAAAAAGAAATGTTTTTGTAGCGAATAAAATTTTTTTTAAAAAAAGGAGAGAGAGCTCTGTTCCATTCCTACCTCCCCCGTGAAGTCTTCCCTTATAGCCCTAGCCAGAACATCTTCCTCTTTTAGGAGAATACCCATAATGTTCATTGTTTATATTAAACCATTTAGGCATTTAATCATAGATTCTTTTCTGTATGCATGACCTAGTAACTGCCTTTAAGTATCTGAAGGGCTGTCATGTGGAAGAAGGATGAGCCCATGTTTTGCTTGGCCTCAGAGGACAGAATTTAGAAGCAGTGGGTGGAAGCTGCTGAGAAGCAGATTTAGACTTGATGTCAGAAAAAGCTTCCTTATAATTAGAGCTGCCTAAAAGTAGAATGAGTTGCCTTGGGAGTCTAGGGATTCCCCCATTACTGAAGGTCAAGTGGAAGCTGGATGACCACTTAGAAAGCACTTAATAAATGTTTTTGAATTGAATTAAAGTAGATGTGGCAGTAGTGGGAATTCCTGCTTAGGCACTGGATGGATCAGTTGTGCTTCTGAGGCTCCTTCCAACTGTCAGATTCTATGACCTAAATAGATTGTAAGCTGCTATAGGTTAAAGATGGTGCTTGCATTATATTTCTTTTGTGCCTTGGTGTCTAACACACATTTGAAACTCAAAAATGTCTTAGATTTAGCCTAGTCTCAACCACAAACTAATATAGATTAGGGTTCAGGAAAGCTAGCTCCTTCCTACTCCTGGATCCACCACTTACTAGCAACATGACTTTGGGCAATTTCCCTATCTTGGCCCCAGTTTCATCTCCAAAATTAGGAGCATCGGAGTAGACAATCTCTAAAATTCTTTTCAATCCTAGAGTCCTCAAAAGCATTAGTGAAGCACATCAGATAAAAATCTCTGGGTTATGGCAGACATCCATAAATACTGCTATTAGTAAACCTATTACTAATATCTCAATTAATGTGATTAATCTTTTCCTGAAACAGTCCTAAACACCTCAACTACATCAGTAAACCAGCATAACAGACTATAGAGAAGTAAGAAATTTTAGAAATATTGGAAACAGGACTCTTATTAAAGGCAAAGCTAATTTTTATTTTTTGTGGTGGTTTTAAATACTATAATTCTTGAGAATATATTACAGTGACTGCAGATATTACCTTGTAGCATCCCCTCTGGGCACACCCTCTCAACCTGTACTCCCACTTGTAGGTTGGTCCCCAGAAGAATAACTGATTACTCTTTTTCATGGTTCTAAGGCTCTTTCTACTACTGTCACTCAAGAGCCCCCATTGGTGTGCTTCTCATTAACAATCAGCTAGTAGATTTACCTTTTACAAAGTCATTTACTAAGATGGTATAGTAAGAATTGTTGGTGTGAAACATTCCTCACAAAAGTCTAGGGTCCATTCACTCTCCCACAAATATGCAGAGATGCATGGAAAGAACAGGCTTAAACAATATGATAGAACTGAGGAACACAAATAGTATGCATATGGGGCAAAGGGATAACTCACAACATCTAGAAATTTGTGGCTAAAAAGTCTGTTTTTTAGTCCACTGTCTTTATTAAGCTGCTGTCTATTTGGGTGACTGCCTCAGAATCTGTATCACTCTGTTCCCATGTATATATGTTATCTTCTATTAGTCCATTTTCTTTGATCCCAGGTGGATGACTGTCTGCTACTGGTCCATGTTCTCTAATGACATGGTCAATAGAAAGAATGGGGGAGGAGTGCAAAACAATTTGACTCCAGTTCTGAAAATGAAATCCTCAGCTCTTGACCTTGGAGTCCTCTACTAATAGACTAATTCACTGCTTGCCTGTCCAACTACTAAAATTTCTCTATTTAAAACCCCCAGAGAATCATGGTCAGGTTGTTTGGTTAACATATTAACTTCCCTTTTTGACCCAAACAAAGAGGTTCACAATTCATAAAGGATATAGACCATCTTGGTTACATACTTAAAATTTCGTCTTGCCTTTACACTATACTAATTGGGGCTCGTAGGGGATGCCAAGCCCCTTCCTTCATACTGTATTTCCCAAATCTGTCTTTCTAGTCTGGCCATTTCTTTCTCTTCTAACCTCTAAATCCACATTCCCAACTACCATTAAGACATTCTACTCCAGGAGTGGGGAACCTGTGGCCTTGAGGCCACATGTGGCCCTTGAGGTCCTCAAGTGATCCTTTGACTGAATCCAAACTTCACAGAACAAATTCCCTTAATAAAAGTATTTGTTCTATAAAAGTTGGACTCAGTCAAAAGGCCGAACCTGAGGACCAAGAAAGCCACAGTTTCTCCACCTCTGTTCTACCCTAACGTCTCGTTGGATTGTCAAACTCAGCATCTAAAGTACATTGGATTTAGAGTCAGAAGACTTGGCTTCAAATCCGGCCTCTGTTACTCCCTGTGTGGTCTTGGGCAAATTACTATCTGGGCCTCAGTTAACCATATCTATAAAATGGGGGCTTTGGATTAGGAAGGTTTTAAAGTTTCTTCTAATTTTAAACTTATGATCCTATGATATTCCCCTCCTCAAAACTTATCTCCCTCAAATCTATTCTTTTTCTTTTGCTATGTCTGTTTTTAAAATTAAATTTTACTTTATTTTCAGATCAGCATTATATCCCTCTCATCTTATCCCTTTCCCATAAGAAAACAAGAAAAACTAAACCCCTGTTAGAAACATGCATGGTGAAGCAAAATAAATTCTCACATTGGCCAACCCCAGGAGGGAAAAAAAAATATGTCTTAATCTCACCATTTCAAGCTTGGAAATATCAAGGCCATCAATGATTTATAGAACCCCAGAATCTGAGAGCTGTGGGGATTTCGGGGATCATCTAGTTCAACCGCAACTGGACAAAAATTCCTCCTATAACATCCCCAACAAATAGTGATCAAGCCTTTTCTGGAAGACCTAGAGTAAGGAAGAACCCACTGCTCCTAAGGCAGCTGATTACACTTTGCTGCAGCACTAATGCTTAAGAAATGTCCTTGGACATCAAACCTAAATCTTTCTCTTTATATCTTAGACCCATTGCTAATAGTTCTGGCCAGGAGGCCCAAGACACTAACTGTGTGACCTCGGGCCAAGTCTCTTAGACTTTGCCTCAGTTTCCTCATCTTTAAAATGGGGCTACTAATAGAACCCACCTCTGAGGGCTGTCATGAGGATAGGATGAGATAATATTTGTAAAACACTTTGCAAACCTTAAAGTGATACGTGAATGCCAGCTATCATTGTTATTAATATCAATATTATCATTAAGGAGAACAAATCTCTTTCAAGGGACAGTCTTCAAATACTTGACAACAGTAATGTTCCTCTCCCCCAAGCCTTTCATCCTTCATCCTCTCTACCTACTTACAATTAACATCTATATTACGCTTATTTTGTTCTCTCACTATCACTTCACATTCAATCATTTCTCTCCATTTTCTTTTTTTCCCTTGAATTACTTTTTTTCTTTTAAAAATCTATTTATTTATTTTTAGTTTACAGCATTCAGTTTCCACAAGCTTTTGAGTTTAAAATTTTCTCCCCTTCCCCAAGCTGGCGTGCAATCTGATACAGCTCTACGTATACATTCATTAAATACACATTATCTACATAAACATACAATTTATATGTACATACATTAAATATACATATACATTAAACATATTTTCACATTTTGTAAATTTGTAAAGAATTATAACCAATAGAATGAACCACGATTTCTCTCTATTTTCTCTGCTACCACCCTATTTCAATGGAATTCAATTCAGAAGCCATAGTAGAGATAATCACTATACTAGTGACAAAAAAGAAATAGACCCTGCTCTTAAGGAGCTTTTATTCTACTGAGCTGGAAGAGAGGAGAGTGAAATATAACAGGTATACAACTACACACGAAATAAATACAAAGCAACTGCTTAGTAGGAGACGCTTGAGATGAACCTGGAAGGCAGTTAGGGATTCTAAGAAAGAGAGGTAATGAGGGAAAGCCCTCTGAGCGTGGGGACAGTCTGGAGAGAGTTTCAACTTCTCCTAGTCTACTGAGAGTTTCCTAATTGGGCTTCCTGCCTTCCTCATCTAGTTCAACCTGTGTGCTGACTGCTCCTACCAGATTAATCTTCCTAAAGGATCACAGAATTTAGAACTAGAAAGAACTTTAGAGATCAGACAGTTTAGGGGTTCCGAACCTAGAGTCTGTGAGCTTGTTTTAAAAAAATTTTTTTTATAATTGTTTTTTCTTGTCTCTTTCCCCTTTGTTTCTTAGTTTCCTTCCTTCCTTCCTTCCTTCCTTCCTTCCTTCCTTCCTTCCTTCCTTCCTTCCTTCCTTCCTTCCTTCCTTCCTTCCTTCCTTCCTTCCTTCCTTTCTCCAATCTTGCCCACACTTGAGCTTATCATCTGGCTCTGCTCACTTCCCTCAACATCACTTCATGCAATTCTTTCCAGGTTTTTCTGAAGTCCATCTGTTTGCCATGACTTATGGAACGATACTATCTCTTCACAATCATACATCACAGCTTGTTTAGCTACTCCCCAGTGATGGGCATCCCTTTGATTTCCAATTCCTAGCCACCACAAAAATAGTTGCTATAAATATTTTTATACAAATAAGTCCTGATATCTTTGGGATATAGACCTATGATAGTTACATTTCAATATAACCAGTTTCCTTTGTAATTTCATGTATTTTATTTTATGTATTTGAAAACATAATTCTGAAAAGGGCTCCACAGTTTCCACCAGACTGCAAAAGAAGTCCTTTTAAGAACCCCTCATCTATTCTACCCCCTCATTTTGCAGAGGAGGAAAGTGAGACCCAGAAGGGATGACCACTCTCTGGGGATCATAGAGGTACTGCTGTCCAAGTATAGATTGGACTAAAGTATCTCCGAGGTCCTTTCCAACTCTGAATTTCTGTGATAAAGGTCTCAAGTATGTTTCCCATTCTTCTGGGAACAGTGGTCCTCACCTTGCATGTTCCTACGGAGAACTACCCAACCTTCTGCCTCATGTTGGATGATCTTCAATATCCGATTTACAGAAGAAATATTAGCAGCATGGATGAATCTTGCTGTTAAGAAAGCAGTCTGTGGCAGCCACAGGCTGACAGTTTGCTCAGGAAGTTGGAGGGACTGTTTGTCCTCACACAGTCTGTGAGGTTTCTAGCTTAAGCTTATTATGTCATTCCTGGCAAATTGGGTGAGGACTCCATCTGAAATCCTTTATTCTTTCAACACATACTTTCTGAGTGCTTATTGTGGGGACAGCATTGTGTTAGGCAGAGTGAAAGATACAAATAATACGAATATAAAGAGATTTGGGAATCATTTGCCAAAGGATGGTAGTCGAAGTAATGGGAATCGATGAGATTGCCAAGGGAGAGAGTGTAAAGAGAGAAGACAAAAGACTATAGAAAGCCAACAAAGAGGGGGAGGGGAAGAAAAGAAACTACCAGAGAAGATAACAGAAAAATAAGCCAGATGTAGGTAGAGGACCGGGAAAATAAAATGCCCCAGAAATCAATGGAAAAGTATATTTCAAGAAGGAAGGACAGGGTGGGTTAACAAAGTCAAAAGAAGTGAAAATCAATAATGCATAATAAACATTGTTGGTAGCTCAAAGAAACCCACAGGTCCTTCATAAATTCCTTTTTCCCTCAGAATAGGAGAGACCTGAGCAAACCTCTTTCTAGACGGGAGGAAAGAATCCCATGGAGGCTGGAGATGGAACATACAAGAGAAAAACGGGGATGTGATGAAATAATGAAGAAGCCAGAGAGGTTGAGAGAGAAGAACTATGAGGAAAGACTGGCATTTCAGACAGTTGTTTAATGTATGCATTAATCTTAAGATATAATAATAATTATAATAATATATTGAGGCCTTATTTGTCTCAATAAGAGTATAAGCTAATAACAGCTAGCATGCATATTAACACTTGAAGGTTGGCCCTGCGCTTTACATAAAGAATCCCACTCCATCCTCACAACACAAAGAGGCAGTTGCTATTATTGACCTGGTTTTACAGATCTGGAAACTGAGGCAGAGTTGTTAAATGATTTCCCCAGGATCGGCTGCAGCTAGCAGTCTGAGGCCAAGTGTGAACCCAAGCGTTCCAGACTCCTGGTCTCTCCAATGGCACCTCCCTAGGGCTCACTTCTCTTCTCCGTTATCCCATGGATGACCTTATACCGGGTAGAAGTATCTTTAAGGTATAGTTGACCTGTTTTAAGAACCCCTTTAAGAACCTGTAGAAAAAGTCCCGCCCTGCCCCCCTCCCCAAATAAGTCGTCCAGGTTTAAATAAGTTTCCTGGGCGATCAATGCATGACAGCTTATGAAGAGGAGGTGGAAAGATTCGGGCACGTTCCGGAAGTGTTCATTCAAAAGTCAGTCCTTGAATTCTTTATAAGGGACGGCTCTCTGGGAGGGAGGGGGAGGAAGCAGTAGAGGGATGGGGGAGGGGCGACTGCAAATACCAATGATGTCAATAAACATTGATTAAAAAAAACAAACAAACCGAGACCCAGCGCTCCTGGGGTTCCCATAGGTGGGCAATGACTAGGAAGCCCTCTGATTAATCCTTGGTCATCCGCCTGTCCAGTAAAGATGGGATAAATACATATATAGAGGGCTTTGGGTTTTCAAGTCACTTTGTGGTCATTATTCCTCACAACAGCCCCTAAAGGTAGTAAGTATTAGGGGTGTCATTACTCCCATTTTACAGATGATGAAACTGAGGCTCGGAGAAGCTATGGCGCACACGATGGTAAATGAGAGAGGAGGCATAAGAATCCAGGTCTCCCGGACTCCAAATCTGGGGTCCCGTCGGCGGCTCAACTCCCCGACAAGCGCAGACATAAACCGCCCTCCCCTACTCCACCTCCTCGCCCCGCCCTGGGGCAGCGCGCTTACGGAAGGAGGGAGTTGCTTGGGCTACGCCCTCTGACGCAGGGCGGGGGGGGATGGAGGAGGAGCCATCTCGGGAAGGAGTGAGGTGAGAGGGGGCGGGGCAGGCGAGAGTTCTCGCGCGTACGGCGCATGCGTTGCGTTTAGGCACCGCCCCTCCGAGTTCGGACTCCAAGAACAGCCGCCATTCTTTCTCTAGTGGTGGTTATAGTGGGGAGGGCCAAGGAGGGGGTGGGAGGAGCGGTAGCAAGATCTGTCAGCTCCACCCTTCCTGAGTTCCCTGACACCTCGAGGCATTCCCAGCCTCGATGACGACGAAAGAAAGAATCGTTGCCTTCGGAAGACGTTTCCTCCTGGAGAGGGAGGGACGTGTCCGTACGACCCTTCGTCTTGTACGGCATCGGCCTTACACCATTTCCGGCATGTGTTCCGGCTGATGTGGCCTGACGCTGCGAGGAGGGGGGAAGGGAGGGAGCGAGCGAGCTGCTCTGCTGCCCTCTGGCGGCGGCATGCGGCACTCCAACCGCAAATTCTCTTAAATGAACATTTCTGAGCTTCACTGCCCGTCCGCTCGCGCTCCGCCCTGCCTAGGGCATCAGCTGCTGGGGTGACCCTGTTGGGGCTGGAAGGAGGGGTAGTAGATTGGAGCCAGGGGGCACCTTGGACAAAAGTTTGGCCCAGGGATTCTTAACTTTTTTGTGCCATGGACCCCTTACATGAATAATGGAGCCAAGATCTGAAAAGATCTGTAAAATATAGATCACAAGGACTTTTATTTTCATTGCATTTAATTTTATGGTCTTACGCTTGATTTTTTTTACTAGTAGTTTATTTTTTCCCAATTACATGTAAAGACAATTTTTTGCATTCATTTTTTACAAGATTTTGAGTTCCAAATTTTTTCTTCCCTCTTCCCCCAATTCCTAAAATGGTAAGCAATTTGATAAAGGTTATATATGAGTAATCATGTAAAACATATTTCCATATTAGTCACAGTTGTGAAAGAAGAAACAGATCAGAAGGTAAAAAAACCACAAAAATTTAAGTAAGTGAAAGAAGTATGCTTCAATCTACATTGAGTCCATTAGTTGCTCATGAGGATGTGGATAGCATTTTTCATCGAGTCCTTTGTACTTGTCTTGGATCCTTGTGTTGTTGAGAGTCATTTATCACAGAGTGTTGCTGTTACTGTGTAAAATGTTTTCCTTATTCTGTTCATTTCATTTTGCATCAGTTCATACAAGTCTTTCCAGGTTTTTCTGAAATCTGTCTGCTCATTATTTCTTATTGTACAGTATTATTCCATTTATATACCACAACTCATTCAGCCATTCCCCAACTGATGGATATCCTCTCAATTTCCAATGTTTTGCCACCATGAAAAGGGCTGTCATAAGTATTTTTGCACACGTAGTTCTATTTCCCCTTTTTTGATCTCTTTGGGATACAGACTAGTAGTGGAATTGCTGGATCAAAGGGTTTGCACAGTTTTGTAGCCCTTTGGGTATAGTTCTGCTCTCCAGAAGGTTGGATCAGGTTCCAACTCCACCAACAGTGCATGAGTGTCCTGATTTTCCTACATCCTCTCCAAAATTTATCATTTTTCTTTTTCGTCATATTAGTCAATCTGATAGGTGTGAGGTGGTACCTCAGAGTTGTTTTAATTTGCATTTCTCTAATCAAAAGTTACACTTTAAACAAACAAGCTAACTTCATAAGTATAAGATTGAAGAGATGTAGTTAGAAAGCAGTTCCTGAAAAAGATCCACTGGTCTTCGTGGATTGAAAGAGCTTCATGTATGAGTTACAGGGTAACACATCTGAATCTGACAGATCAATGGTTTCATAGATGTGGTGAGTGGGGAAGGAGACCAGGCAGACTTTATTTGCGGAAACTGTATTTCATTTATTCTTTGTATCTCCAGTACCTGGCACATAGCTGCTTAATTAATGCTTGTTGAATTTAATTGAATTTTTATCATTGCCTACAGGCTTCAGGTCTATTCTCTGTTTGGTTACTGCTGTTTGTCCTTGTTCTCAAAGAAGACCGTGACATCAGGAAGGTGATACCTTGACATGCAAGGGAATTGGATTTAAGTGAGGGAGGGCTGTGCAAAGTCACCAGCCTCACTTTCTCCTCTGGAACCATCTGGGCCAGTGGCCGGATATAGATCAGGATGACTGGAGATGGCCCAGGATGCAATGGCCTTTTCAAGCTAAGGTCTTTAACTCTCTTTGGAAGGCCTTGGGGTGCCACCAAAGGCTTCTGAGCAGAGGGGTGATATAAGAGCAATCCATTAGGAAGGCATGCAGCATGTACTGGAAAAAGGGAGACACTAGGGATAGGGTTGGTAAACTATGCTATTTATAATAGAACAAGTGATAAGGTATGGGAGGGGATGGGATTAAACAAGAAGAGCAGGGAGTAAAAAATGACTGAGGTTTCTAGTCTGAGTTACTAGGATGATGGGGATACCAATAGAAATAGGGAAGTTAGGAAGTAAAACAGTTTGTGGGGGAAGGGAGGGAATGATGGAGTCTCTTTTGGATATTTTCCATTGGTTTCAGCAGAGTACATGAAGTTACTAAGAAGGATGTTTTGAGTGAGATGTAAGGGCAGAGCCTTGGAGAATTCCACACTTAGAGAACAGAAAAGGGATGAGGAACCAGCAAAGGAGTCTGGCAAGGAGTTGTTGGAGAGAGAAACACCAGAGTGTAGTATCACAGAAGCCAAGAGAAGAGGGAGGTATTGTCGTTCACTCAACATACATTTATTAAGTATCTGCGAAGTACAAAGTAGAGTAGATACAAAGATACAGGCCTTGCTCTGAAGGAGTCTCCAATCTAATCGGAAGGGAAGATGCATACAAATACCTAGAAAGCAAGGAATGGATAAGTGCAAAGCAGAGGTCCAGACCAAATGCTGAGAAGTCTGAATAGAGAGGAGAAGATAGTGAGTGGTTGTAAGGCTTGATGGAGGAAATCGTACTAGAACTGGGACTCACTTGGTAGAATATGGAAAACCACAAAAGGCTTTTGGGCATAGGAGTCAAATGAGTATATTGGGAAGATTATTTGGGCAGCAATGTGAAGAAGGATGAACTGGAGAGAGGACAGAAAGGACCTGCATGCAAGACCCTAGAGAGTCAAAAGACCCACTAATAGGTCACCTTCTGCAAAGACCTGTCTAGTCTCTGGCTTTTAAAAGTGCCCTGGATGGGGCTTCGTGTGTGTATGTGTGTGTGTGTGTGAGTGTGTATGTTCACCCTTGTGTGCTCTCTCTCTCGTTCTTTCTCTCTCTCTCTCTTGTTCTTTCTCTCTCGTGCTCTTCCATGACGCTGCTCCCTTAGTCTCTTTTCTCTTCATGTTGGTTTTTCTTCTGGCAGCTTTCTCTCAGCTACCATTCCACTGGTGCTGGCTTCTGCCATTTTCTAGCAGATGGTACTCATCACCTCTTCCAGGGGACTAGCTGTCCAGCCCAGGTGGCTAAGTCACTCTGGAGCCTTTGACTACCCAAACACATGTGTGTATCATAAATACACTGTTCAACCAAAGTTTAAAAAAAACAAAAACCTTGTTTTGTTATTTTCAAGATATCTCTCAAATGAAGGACGGGAGAGACAAAATTGGATGCGTCTGGTGCAGGCACCCTGACTGAAGGAGAAGGAAATATTGTAGTCTGCTATATTTAGAATAGGAGAGACCTGAACATATTTGTAAGCAGAAGGAAAGGAATAGAAAAAAAGGGGGGACTGAATATGTATGAAAGAGAGTACATAGTTGAGAGAGACGTTCACAGAGGGGAATGGGATTAATTCAAGGGTAGAAGTAGGAAGTTTAGTCTCGTTAAGGGATAAGGACCTCATGGTCTGAGTTTGAACATAAGAAAATTGGTGTAAGTATAGAGAGTTTCAGAGGCATTGAGAGAGCTCTGATGAGATGATTTCTCCTTTCTCATTCAATAGGTGAGACCATTGGCTGAGAATGAAAGAGATTAATTTCTCTTCCCTCCTTTTCCCTCTTTCCCATGTCCCTACCTAAAGAAGGCAATATTGAACAGCTCTGGCTGTGAATGAGAGGACCTGGGTTTGAATCTTGCCTTTGATGATATCTGGGTAAACCCTGAGCAAGTCATTTAGCCTTTGTGGACCTCAGTTTACTCATCTGTAAAGCAAAAGGGTTAGCCCTTTCTGAGGTTCTTTCTAGATTTAGGATCCCATAATCAGTTTGTCCAATTCTTACCCATCCTTCAAGATCGATCAAGTGAATGCAGTCTTTAACCTTCCCTGATCCCCTGGGAGGATATCCATCATCCCCTCTGAGCTCTCACCTCTGATTTCCCGTTACAATTTTCAGACATATGACTTGTTTGCCAGGCTAGAAGCACCATGAGAGCAGATAATGCCTTCTTCTTTACAGCACCCTCCCACAATAACACAGGGCTAGTAGAGATTCACCAGAGTTTAGTGACAGAAAAAAGTTTGGGTTTGAATTGCAGCTCTGTCACTTGTGAGTTGTGGGACTATGGGCATGTCACCTCTTTGAGTTTCAGTTTCTTCAGTTGTTAAATATTCAACCGTTTTATTGTTTAGATATGAAGGATGGATTGGCAGTCAGCATAAAGTGCTTACTATATGCCAGGCTCCGCTAAGTGCTGGGAAAATAGAAAAGTAGGAAAAACAAAGACAATATTTGAATATTTGAATGAGTTTTTATTGCTGTCTTCTGTTTCATATTATCACAGTTATCCCAAGTACCCCTCCCCAGCCCTGAGAGCCCTCCCATATAACAAATAGTATTTTTTAAGAGAAAAAAAAATCAGCACCATTGATGAGTCAATCAATCCATCCATTGGGAGCTTACATTCTACTGGAGGAAAACAATGTGTGAAGGGAAGCTAAAAGTGGGGAGAGGGAAGAGGCACCAGCAAGGGGCATTATGAAGTCCAGATTGCAGGCTTGACCTGGGCATCCTCCTTAAATGGGAAGTTCCAGGAGGAGCCACTCATCGGAAGGAAGGGCCAAAGGGGTGCTGGGTACTTCTGAGGTATGAATTTCAGAGCTGAAGTGATCTTGGACAGACTAGAGAGATAAACTCTCAGAAGAGGATAATATCATTATTATCTTATAAGGCTGGTGTGAAGAAAGCACTTCATAAAAGTGAGTTCTTGTTTTTTACAAAAAGGTAGTTAATAAGTATTTGTTGACTGAATGAAAGAATGAATGTCACCGTCATTTTTGTCACTGGGCTGCTCAGAATTCTTCATAATTCCAAGATGGGAAACCAATTTGTCTGGACAGCAGTTTGTCTGAAAAAGATCCTAGGTTTTTAGTGGACTTCAGACTCAGAATAAGTTAACAGACTGAGTTGGCAGATGGAAAAACTCCTGTGATCTTAGCCTGCATTACCTGAAGGATAGTGCTTAGGAAGAAATTGTCCATCTCATGGCACTCTGTCTTCGTAAGATTCTATCTAGAGTCATGAGTTCAGATTTCTTATCACATCTTAGGAAGAGGACCTTGATAAGCAGAGGGTCTCAGGCTGACTCCATATGAACATTGGTTGAAGGTACTGGGCATGTTTAGCCTGGAGAAGAAAAGGCTTGGGATGGGGGGTTGGGGTGGTACATGATAGCTTGCTTCAACTATTTGTGTTAGAGGGATTAGGCTCATTTTGTTTTGGTAGATTTAGGGGAAATGAGTGAAAGTTACAGAGAGACTAAGCAAAAACTTCCTGTATGGAGCTATTTAAAACTGTAGTAAGTGACTACTGTAGCTAGCGGGGTCCCCTCACTGGAGAGCATTAGGTGAAGTCGGGATGTCTACTTCCTGGAGTTGTTGTAGAGGGATTCAGTCAGATACCAGGTTGAACTAATGACTTCTCAGGTCAACACATCTAAATCAACAAGCATTGATTGAACACCTTCCAAGCGTCAGGCACTGTACTAAATGTGGGGGCTATAAAGAAAGACAAAACAAAACAACAACCCAACAACCCCTACCAACAAAGAATTCACAGACAGGAGACAACAAACAAGTTACGTCCAAACAAGATGTACTAGAAATCAATTGGAGATTATCAATAGAGGAAAGGTGTTGTCATCAAGCTGGTTCTGAAAAGGCTTCTTGAGGAAGGTGGAGTTTTACTTGGGATCCCAAGGAAGTCAGGGGAGCCACTGAAATGAGGAGGCTGTTTCAGGGGTGGTGGACAGCCAATGAAAATGCCTGTGGTTGAGAGATACGGTATCTTGATTAAGGAATGCAAAGTAAAGTCCTCCAACTCTGAGATTCAGTGATTCCTCGAGGCTGAGGAGACAACTCCAGGGACGATCACCCTCATCTCTAGCCATGGGGCAACACAGGTTTCTGTACCCAAATTTTATTTCAGTGTTCATCTTCCCAGGCTATAGGTTTTTAGGAAAACAGCCCTAGCCGGAGGAAGTTTCCAGACTTAATTAGCCTCTCCAAGGACTTATCCCCACATCAAAGTGTATCCTCAGCAGCTACTTGTAGCTCCACGGTCCGACAGGTTTGGGGTCATCCCAAATTTCACCAGCCAACACACATCTGGCATTCCAGGGTGGTCCTTTAGGCACCGCCCAAGCCCCCCTGGGAGTGGGGCCACAGAAGTGCTCCCTAACCTTGCAGAATGGGCAGTTACATTTCACGAAAGAATTTATGATTTTCCTTCTGTGGCCCATTTGGCACTTCGTTGCCCCACCTCCCAGATCATAGTGAACTATATACAGGCTGCATTAATTAGTCTGCAAAAACCATGATTTGAGATAGATCTCTGAATATGAAATATTGCATACACCAGCATATGTGTGGGTCTTATTGATGTGTTGTTATTAAACTGTTTTCTCCCTTCTCTTTCTTTTATTACAAGAAATGACTTGTTGGAGAGGGGAAGAAAGGAGGATGGATTTCAAAATGAAAAAAAAAACACAAAAGATATCAATAAAACATTAAAAAAAAAAGGAGACCTCAATTTGGAGTCAGAAGAACTAGGTTGAAATCCTGGCTTTGCCACTGTGACTATGGTGAAATCATTTGAATTTTATGTGTCTTAGTTTCCTTCTCTGTCAAAAGAGGCCTTTGGAGTATACTCATAATAGCATTTATATAGCTCCTTGAGCAAGCTTTATGTATATACACATGCACACATATAGACATACATATGTGTATGGGTGTATATGTAAACATGTATATGTGTGTATATATGTACACACACAAACAAGCACACACACACATAAAAACACAGGTTATTTCATTTTATCCTCAAAACAACACGGAGATGGAAGTGCATCCCCCATTTTACAGATTTGGAAACTGAGGCACAGTTCACCGAAGCGACTCGTCTAGGGGCTGAGGCATAATTCGAACTCAGGGCCGTCGGTCCCCAAGTCCAGCACTCTGTCTAGACTAGGTGACCTCTGAGAAGTCTTGGATGCTCGGCTAATCACGTTCGGCTTCTCTAAGCCTCAGTTTCTCCATTTGTAAAGTGGAGCTAATGGATATTTGAAGCACCCGCCCTCCCCCCTCCCCCCTCCCCCCTCCCCCCCAATGTTCTAAGGAGAGTTCTGTAAAAAACTCGTTACTTTGTAGCAGGGGCATTAATCATTATTTGTTTGCTCTCAGGCGCCTGCCAGAGATGCCCCGGTTGCCTAGGAGACGGGGTCCTCAGCAGAACCCACTCCTCACTCCCCCTCCTCGTGGGCGCTGCCATCTTGTGGCTCCGCCTTCCGTCCAATGAGCGGATTCGCCGGGGAGCGGGGAAGGAGACGGAGAAGGGGAAGAGGAAGCCTTAGCCTCAGGTTCGCAAGGCCACTGGGCCCGGTGCTGTTGTCGCCTTCTGCGCCTGCGCCCGCGCCTGCGCCTGCGCGTGGAGGGTCTGCTCTGTCCGCGGTCATGGAGGCGCCCGCTGCCCGCTTGCTGGTGCTGCTGTGGGCCGTGGGGGCGGCCCACGGTGCGGCCTCTGCCGCCGCCTCGGAGACGCAGCTGGTGAATGAGGACGTGAAGCGCACGGTGGACCTGAGCAGCCACCTGGCCAAGGTGACGGCCGATGTGCTGCTGGCGCACCCGGGCGGCTCGGCCGCGCCCGCCTCCTCCTTCCTGCTGGCGCTGGAGCCGGTGCTTGAGGCTCGGCTGGCCCACCTCGGCGTGCAGGTGAGCCGGGGAGATGGACGAAGGGTGGAGGGCGAGCGGCTGGCCTTCCCGCGGGCCGCGGCCGAGGAGCAGACGCCGCGCCCCGGGCGTCTTACCTGCTCCCTGCCCCCCCGCTGGGGAGCCCCCCCAACTGAACCTCCCCCTTGCCGCGCCCTGCCCCCTCCCAGGCCCCCCAAGCCCCCTCCTCTCCTCGGGCCGCCGCGGACTTCCGCGTGTGACCTGCCAGCCTGCGGCTGACTGACACGTAAGCACAAGGCCGCCACCCGCGCCACGCCGCGCTCAGCCCCAGGCCCGGCACCCAGCCCCGCGGGGCCCCAGCTCTGGCTACAACGCCCCGAACCTCACCCCACGTCGCCGGCCTGCGGGGACCTTGGACTTGTCCCCGAGCCGCCCCCTCCGAGGCTCCTGGACACTAGGTGCTTTTCCTCTTCTTCGGAGCCTTGTTATAGCCCCGGCTTCTAGGCTCACCTGGTGGCCCACCCCCCAGGGGCATCTCCGGAGCATCCTCCTTAATCCCGGTGTCTGCCCCCTGAGACCACCTCCAGATTTGCATACTTTCCTCTGGGACACAGTGCTCCTGGAAAGCAGGAGCTGACTGTCCGCCTGGCACACAGTGGTGCATAATAAATGTTATCGCCTGGCAGTGAAGGAGTAGACGTGGTCTAGTAATCCTTAAAATTTCAGGACACTAAACAATGCTAAAGAAGTGGTGCGTGGATAATAAAGTCTTTTATATAGCACTTTGCAAAACTTGCAACAGGTTTTACAGAAGTTTGTTTTGCGAAGCACTTTACAAATACTCTCCATTTATCCCCACAATAACTGGGAGGTAGGTGCTGTTATTATCCCATGAAGAAGCCAGGTTAAGTGACATGTCCAAAGCCATACTGAGTAAATGTGAAGTCAGATTTGAAATCAGATCTTCCAGACTTCAAGGTCAGGGTTTTGTACAAATTGTGGAAGCTGCTTTTTCTTTTTCTTTTCAAATTGTGGAAGCTGCTTTTTCTTTTTATTTTACTTTCTTCCATATAAATAAGTAACTGCTTTTTTGAAACTTTTCCATCTTTGGTTTTGAGAAGAGAGTCAGGACGCTTATAGTTTTAATTTACGTTGTTATCAGAGTAGCATTTAGTAAGTGGTCAACTTGACTTCTATTAAGAGCAGGATAACATACGATAACTTAGAGACCAAAATTATATGTTCAGTTGCCTTAGTTATAAAATTACCTTTATAGAGTTGTAGAGTCTCTGGTAGCATTGGTATCAGATTTGACTTCTGAATTCTTTTCATGAAGTGCAGAGTATGAAAGACATGATTTAAATAAATTTTGGAGCGAAATTGCCCTCCAAGTACTATTTTCTGAAATATGAGCAAAAGTTTTGTTTAAATGATTACCGATTTCTTTTTATAACCTAAATGAAGCCTAACCCTCATTAAAGCAGGGCGTTTTATATTATTACAGAAGCAAGTTGCTTAAGAGTATATAGCTGAAGGATAGTTGTAAACCAGTTTTATATAGGCAGAGTTTAGTTTCATTGGTCTATAAGGCCTTCAGTCTTCCTTGTCTGCATTTATTCAGAATCAGTAGTCTTCTACAACTGCTGTGCAAATCATGGCAGCATTAATGGCAAAGCCTGTTTTAATGGCTGGGGCCATTCTGCACCGTGGACTACTACTTTCCAGAAACTTAGGTGTAAACTTTGATTGCAGTTTCCGTGATTTTTGCAAGAGATCAGTTTCTTGCTCCATTCATAGTTTGTAGGGTTTTAGAACTGAAATAACCCTTTAAGATCATTTGAGTCTCCTAATTTTACCAATTAGAAAATCAAAGGTCCAGGAAGATGATGTAATATGCCTATGGTGGCCAAGCTAGAATCAGAACTCTGGTCTCCAGACCTCCAGTCCATTGTTACCCAGTACACTTCTCTGTCCTTATTATTGCTTTCCCCACCTGCTACACTTGTTTATACTGCTTTGCCCTTATTTTAATTGCCAGACAGCTGCAATCTTGGAAAAGAACCTGTGGCTTTGAGGAATTAGCATTCTGTTATGCCCTGATACGGTGCCTTGAGGTTATATTGCCTCGATGTGCCTCTGGGAACCTTGAACCTCTAAAGTATTGAAGTGTCTACTGATGGACCAGGCACAGTTAAGCTCTGAGGATATAGAAGAGGCAAGAAGAATCTCTTCCCTCAAGGAGCTCCCATTCTAATAGGGGTGCACACAAGATGAAGCCAGAGGCACTAACATTAAGGAGGACCTGGGAAGGTTTCTTGTAGATGGTGGGATTTTTGGCTGGTAAAGAAAACTGAGAAGTAGAGGTGAGGAGTGGTGAGAATTCCAGGCATGGGGAATAGCTAGTGAAAATGAAGAGAGTCTAGAGATGGGGTGTCTTGTGTCTTATCCCAGCAACAGCGAGGCCAGAGTGCTTGGGTTGGAGAGTATGTGGAGGGGAGTAAGATGTAAGAAGAGTGGAAAGGTAGGAAGGGCCAGGTTATAAAGGGTTTTCACAGCTAAACACAGGGTTTCATTTCTGATCCTAGAGGCAATAGGTAGTCTTTGGAATTCTTTGAATTGGGAAGATAACATGGTCAGACCCTCAATTCCCATTGGTAGTAGTCCTCTGGACGCTCCGTCATTCCCTAATAATCTCATCTTGCAGTATCACTTCAGTCCCAGAGCTCCCACCTCTTCAGTCCTTTGTGCC
Organism: Phalanger gymnotis; assembly: GCA_028646595.1. Taxonomy (NCBI): domain Eukaryota; kingdom Metazoa; phylum Chordata; class Mammalia; order Diprotodontia; family Phalangeridae; genus Phalanger; species Phalanger gymnotis. The sequence continues at coordinate 331,223,644 of CM053624.1, forward strand.
CCGAGAGGGTGTCCAGGCCAGCCATCTCTTGCTTTCTTCTAGCCTGCACCCCTCTGGAATTAGCTATCATGCCTTCTCCCTGCCCCCTTCAGTTTTCTTTTATGTGTTGTCTTCTTCCATTTAATTGTAATCTCCTTGAGGGCAAGGACTATCTTTTTCCCTTTCTTTATATTCCCAGAGCTTAGCACAGCACCTGGCACATCCTAGGCTCTTAATAAATGTTTATGGATTGACTGACTTGTGTTAGGAAGATCACTTTGATAGTTGAGTGAAGGATGGACTAAAGTAAGGAGAGACTTGAGAAAGGGAGGCCAACCAGCACCCAGCCACCAGCGTAGGTATGAGGTGCTGAGGACAGCGTTAGAGGAGAGAAGGGGATGTCTACAAGAGGTGTGTAGATAGACTGGACAGATCTTGGTAACAGATTGTAGATGAGTGGGGAGAGAGTACGAGGTTGCTGGTACAGGTGCTGTGTTGCTTTGTGATTCTCAAAGCACAGCATATATGTCAGTTGTTGGTATTTGGCATGTTATTTGTTGGCATGTTTTTGTCATTACTGCTGAGAAGAGACGGAAATGTGCCATCTTCCCAGGTACCCTCAACCAGTCATACTCCTTTTGCTTAAATGGGCTTAAGATCATAAATATGAAAAACATGGTCCCAGACTAGTAATATGGTTGGCCAACCAAACAGATCAAAGCTGTCTCATTATTCATGAGTATATTTTGAATCTGCCTTAGAATCTGAAAATCCCTTTGAATCTGGTAGGATTCGAATTAAACTCACAAAAATCAACATCTTTTCTGTATAACAGTAACCAAATCCAGAAGAAGATATTAGAAAGGAAAGCCCCATTCAAGTCCCATACAAAATGTGTAAACTATCTTTGAATCAAATCTATCACGGCACGTTTAGTACTTCTGTAGATACGGTTCAGAATACTCCTTAAAGAAAGAAAACAATTTACTTAACTGTAGGGATATTCAGTACTTGTGAGTAGGCTGTGCCAATATGAAATCCCAAGACCACCTAAATTAATTTGTAGATTTAGCGCTATACCAATCAGATGACCAAGGGGATACTTTATAGAGCTAGACAAAATAATAAAATTTGGAGGAACAAAAATGAAGGGGGAATGGAACTTCTGGACCTTGTACTATTTTAATAACACAGAGTAAACAAATTGAGTGTTCACTGATTGGGGAAAGGCTGAATCAGTTGTGATATGTAATGGAACAAATGTGGAAAGAGCCCTGAATGTAGTCACGAGACCTGTGTTCAAATATCAATTGGGCCATCCAGTAGGCAGACCACTTAAGCTGTCTGGGTTTGTTTATTCATCGGGCAAATGAATAGTTTGAATCCTGTGACTCGTCCTGTCCTTTCCAGCTCTAGTGCTGTGATCTGACACTGACCATGAGGAACAGCTGATGGGAAGAATTAAAAGAAATAGGGGAAGCCTTTATGAAGCAGTGTGGAATGAGTGAAACAGAGTCGGAAGGACAACCTATGTCACCATTGCAACTGAAGACAGTTTTGCAATTGAAGACAAATGAAGACAGTTTTAAATGGCAATAAGAGTTTTAAAATTTGAAAAAAATGTTGGTATTAATGTATAAAGCATACATGCAACCTTTAAGAAAACAGTGGAAACTGCGTAGAGTTAAGGTTACATGTGGCACAAGTTCTAGTCACCCTTAGATTGTTTTACTTGATAATGTTTCACATTGTGGAGGATTTGGTTTCCAAGCATATGAAGGGTTTTTGTAGAGTCACAATTCATTGTCATTGGTCATCTCATTACGCCCAAGCTACTGAAGGTGATAGGGCTGTTGCTCCTGAGAAGCTGTTGCAGGTTATTTTTGAAGTAGTAAGTAAAATGAAAATGGATTCAGAATTTGTGATCTGAAAAAGCATAAGAAATAACTTTGTGTTCTGTTACAGTTAAAGGGAGAAGAAGAGGAAGAAAATCATTTGGAAGTACGAGAAATAAAACTTAAAGGCAAAAGGTAAGCAGTCTGATGAGTATTAAGTTTTATTTATAACTAACTTCTTAAATTTCTGTATTTGCTTCCATACCTTATGGGTCCAGTTAGCATTTTTCTTTGAGACTGTTTCGGTTGCTGTTTTCATATTGTTGTCTTCTTCTGAGTTTACAACTTGGGCTTCTCTGTTGCTATAGTAGTTTTTTGTGGTCAAATTCTATTTCTTGACTTTGAACTTTTATGTTAAAGTTGGGCTCTGCTTGGTGGGGTGGGGAGGCATGGTCCTAAACTTCAGGCTTTTTTGTGCTGCTGTTTTCAGAGTCAGTTCTGAGGGTTTAGTGCTTCCAAGGTTGTGTGATCCTGGGAGAGGTGTGGTCACTGTTCTCCTCAGCTTTCCTTTGGTTTTTACTAAAGAAGAGTGCCTGGTCCCCAGCAGCTGCAGTGCTCCTTTCAGCTTTGGTGCTGTGCCCAGGGCCCCTGCTCCCTTGTGACCGACCCATGTGCTCCTCTCCATCCTGGAACTGTGACCCAGAACTGCCTATGGGCAAGAGAGTTGCTCATCAGCACCAGCAAAGGGTCCCTGTACTCTCTTCTTTCTGACCCCTTTACTGTCTCTGGGCTGAGAAAAATAGCTACCGTTGCCATTGCTGGTGTGTGTCTGGGCTTCAGACAGACCTCCTTCTCCTGTCAATCTCTTTAGTTTTTATAGGCTGGAAAAATATCTCATCCTGACTTTTTGTTGGCTCTGCTGTTCCTAACTTTGATTTAGGGGAATGTTGGGAGAATTCAGCTGGATGGTTGCCCTAATCTGCCATCTTCCCCCTTTCCCTTGGCCAGTGCTTTGTCACACCCCAGCCCTGGATTACTCTCATCATCCTCTTCCTCTACCCCTACCCACAAACTGTCCAATTGAATTGGAGGAAGTCAGGAAATTGTGCTAATTGAGTCCACTAGAAATTTACATTGTTTAGTTTTAACCTGACTCTCACTGTAGCAAGGCAGTCCTCCTGCTCCCTCATTGACTGCCATGTTTGACAGTGTCGATCCCTTTCCTGAATAGTCTGTCTTCACTGATTCCTCTTGATTTTCTTCCTACATGTCTGACGATTCCTTCTGCATCTCTTTTGCTGGATCGTCATCCTTGTCATACCTCCAAACTGTGGGTGTCCCCTGAGGTTTTGTCCTTGGTCCTTTTTTTTTCCTTTTCTCTATACCGCCTCCCTTGGTGATCTCATCAGCTCCCATGGGTTCAGTTATTATTATTTTTATTTAATGTATTTAATATATTTAGTTTTCAGCATTGATTTTCACAAGAGTTTGAATTACAAATTTTCTCCCCATTTCTACCCTCCCCCCCACTCCAAGATGGCGTATATTC